>JAQQTP010000063.1:10765000-11965000 GCA_029884605.1 Ormosia emarginata | reverse complement strand
CTTGGTGTAAACTACAAAGTGTCTTAGAAATAGGTAAAGATTCAAGAAATATGGTTGTTTGAAATTAAAGAGTGATGGAAGGTAAGATTAGAGTGCTTGGCCGAAACTAAGCTTGGAGAGAAATGGAGAGAATTTTTTTTTGCTAAGCTTTGCTTTGGCAAAGTTCATGAATGATGAAGAATGATCAATAATGACCAAAGATGATCAATTATGGTCTTCAAATGTTGCTTTAGCTTCTAATGCAGCACCAAAAACCGTCCCCCCCTCCATGCATTCTTCAAAGAGTGACCAATCTCCTAGCCACTTTGTAAGATTAAATCTCAACCGTTGATTAAATCAAGATCAAGTCTCCACCGTTAATTACATCAATGGTGGATATCCAAGCCACTAATGTTGACTTCGCAGTACAATATTTATTTTTGTATCTGCTATTACCCTTCGAATAATATTTTTACTATATTTTTATCACCCGATAATTAAATACAGTACAGAACACAGTAAAAGAAAATTTCTAAAACTGTTTTAGGATTCAGGTTTAGTAAGATCCCCTATCTCCATCTCAACAGTATAAATTTTCCTGGTTACAGAAAATTTTTTACCTTTTTGGACCCATGTGGGGCGCACATATGACCTCCCTGGGCCCACAGATGACCCACGGATAACGCTAAAATAATCAGAGTAATATAAAAATTTCATAATCACACACAAAATCACAAAAATTAGAAAATTCACATATATCAAATCAGATTACGTAAAATAATTAAGACTTTTAAGTAATAATTAAATTACGTAAGATTTTCCCCGGCCCGAAAATTGTCGTTAAATTCAAGAACAACCACTCATTAGGGTTCTTCCACAAAATCAAACAATCAAGGTTCTATATTTTCCCGACACGGAGTAAATCACACAAAACGATCAAATGTAATCGATGAAATATTCAAAATAATTTTACAAAGACACGAAAATCACTAAACAGTAGAATTCTGTTAACTGTCAAAATTACTGTCTTATATTTAGGAAGTTCAGGGTGTTACAATACTCCCCTTCTAAAAAGAAGTTTCGTCCCTGAAACTTGATAAACTTGACTTCACATCCTCAAAATAAATACGAATACTGTTCCTTGATCTTTTCTTCCAGTTCCCATGTAGCTTCACCACTTACATCATTCCAAACTATTTTAACTAATGAAATTTCCTTACCTCGAAGTTGTTTCGTCCTTCGATCCTCAATCTTGACTGGAAATGTTTCATAGGTTAAGTTCTCCTTCAGTTGTACTGTATCTGGCTCGATAATATGAGTGGGATCAGAAATATATTTCCATAATTATGATACGTGAAATACATTGTGAAGATTTGATAACAATGTCGGTAATGCAATCTGGTAAGCTTCCGGACCTACTAGACATAAAATCTGATACGGCCCGATAAACTTTGGAGTGAGCTTCTTAGACTTAAGCACTCGTCCAACTCCAATCATAGGTGTCACTCGCAGAAATACATGGTCACCTTCTTCAAACTCGAGTGATTTTCTTCTTTTATCAGCATAATTCTTTTGCCTAGTTTGAGTCATTCTCATCTTGTCTTGTATCATCTTCACTTTCTCAGTTGTCTGTTGAACAATCTCCAGTCCTAACACAGCACTTTCACCGTCCTGATACTAACACAACGGTGTTCTGCATCGCCTCCCATACAATGCCTCATAGGGTGCCATCCCTATGCTCGAATGAAAACTGTTGTTGTATGTGAACTCTATCAATGGTAAGAACTCATTCCAACCTCCACTTTGTTCTAAAACACATGCTCTCAACAAGTCTTCTAATGACTGAATTGTTCTTTCTGACTGACCATCAGTTTGTGGATGGTAAGCAGAACTCAAACGTAACTTTGTTCCCATCGCTTCTTGCAAACTATTCCAAAATCTCGACGTAAACCTTGGATCTCGATCCGAAATAATACTGGATGGTACACCATGAAGTCTAACAATTTCACTGATGTACACTTGGGCCAACTTCTCCATTGAGTACTTAATATTAATTGGCAAAAAGTGCGCCAACTTTGTAAGCCGATCAACAATTACCCAAATAGAATCATGACCTTTCCGAGTCCTTGGTAGTCCTGTCACAAAATCCATTGCTATGTCATCCCATTTCCATTCAGGAATAGGCAAAGGTTGCAACATTCCCAAAGGTCTTTGATGTTCCACCTTAGCCTTCTGACAAACTAAATAGGATGATACATATTCAGCGACATCTTTTTTCATTCCTTGCCACCAATATAATTGTTTTAAATCCTGGTACATCTTTGTGGCTCTTGGATGCATACTCAACTTACTCCTGTGAGCTTCATCCAAAATCAATTTCCTAAGATTTGGATCATTAGGCACACAAACTCTTCCTTTAAACTTCAAAATTCCATTAGCACCTTCGCTAAATTCTAACACCACTCCTTGGCTCTTTACTTCTTTTGCTTCTTGCAAATACTGGTCACTATTCTGTCCATCTCGTATTCTATCCATCAAATCATTTGAAATGGTGATCATGTTTAAATGCATTCTTCCTGGCGTAAGTTTCACAGATAAACGCATATCCCGAAAGTCTTCTATCAAATCCTTCTCCTTGATCATCATAACAGAAGCACTAAGCATTTTCCTACTCAACGCATCCGCTACGACATTCGCCTTTCTGGGATGATATTGTAATTGAAAGTCATAATCCTTCAGAAATTCTAACCCACGCCTTTGTCTCATGTTCAACTCTTTCTGGTCAAACAAGTACTTCAAACTTTTATAATCACTAAAAACAGTGAATGTTGCTCCATAGAGAAAATGTCTCCACACTTTCAATGCAAACACCACAGCTGCCAACTCCAAGTCATGAGTCGGATAATTCCTCTCATGATTTTTCAACTGTCTTGAAGCATAAGCCACCATTTTATGGTTTTGCATAAGTACACAACCCAATCCTTGATACGAAGCATCGCAATATACATCGAAAGCTTTGTTAGGGTTAGGTAGAATCAATACCAATGAACTAGTCAATCATTTTTTCAACTCTTGAAAACTTTCTTCGCATGCATCAGTCCACACGAACGATTGATTCTTCCGTGTAAGTTGGGTAAGAGGTCCTACTATCTTCGAAAATCCCTCAATGAACCGTCTATAATAACCAGCTAATCAGACAAAACTATGGATTTTTGTTACAATCGTTAGTCTTTCCCATTCCAAAACTGTCTCCACTTTTGAAGCATCAACTTCAATTCCTTCCTCCGATATAGCATGTCCCAAAAATTGAACTTCGCTTAACCAAAATTCACATTTGGACAACTTGGTATACAACTTATTCTCTTTCAAAATCTGGAGAACCACTCTGAGATGTTCAGCATGTTCCTCCTGACTTCGAGAATAAATCAAAATGTCATCTATAAAGACAACAACAAACTTATCCAAGTACGAATGAAAAATTCTGTTCATAAAGTCCATGAATATGGTAGGTGCATTCGTCACACCAAACGGCATCACTAGATATTCATAATGCCCATAACGAGTCTGAAATGCAGTTTTGGGAATATCTTCCACTTTCACACGAATCTGGTGATACCCAGATCGTAAATCAATCTTGGAAAATATTGCAACTCCTCGCAACTGATCCATCAGATCATCTATCCTTGGAAGTGGATATTTATTCTTAATCGTAATCTTGTTCAACTGCTGATAATCTACACATAGACGAGATGTTCCGTCCTTCTTTTTAACCAACTATACTGGAGCTCCCCATGGTGACACACTAGGTATCACAAATTGTTTCTCCAATAAATCCTCCAGCTATTTCTTAAGCTCTGTGATAATCACATATTTTATTCATTAAGAAACCCTCATTATTAGTCATTTACACTCTTCATGTACTTAATTGACTGAATTTGATTATGTTTTGTAAGTTTGAACTCGAATCGGACTTAATTGATTTTTCAGCATTATTCGAGTGTTACACTGTTTCTGTATTTTGGCCATATCTTGAGTTCTAAATGTCTGATAATTATGAATTTTACCTTGTAGGAAAGATAAAAGAGAGCTCTACAACTTTGATGAAGAGCTCGAAGTCAAATTCAGACATCTAGTAGAGCTAATTGAGCATGGAAATCAGAATACGGGATTTGTGAACTGGAACCCGAACAGTGTGTAGTAACCAGAACATAATTCGAGTTTGGGTTTATAGAATGGGCTGAAAATTTGTGATCTGAAAGTTAAGACCCATATGTACAACTTTCATGACAAACACAAAACTTGATTCGGGCTCCTTGATGGAGATATTGGGTCTGAAAGTCAAAACAGAGGTGCTGAAATTGGTCCTGAGCAGTCTGTAGTAATTGGGTCATATCTTGGGCTGTAGGACGAATATTTAGGTGCTTCCAGAGCCATTGGAAAGCTTAGACAATTTCCTAGAACTTTCATGAAGACCACTTGGCTCAAAAATGACGAAATCAATGAGTTCAGCAATGAATACTTTCGGAGACAAGGAAGCTCACCTACCAAGTTCACCTACCAAGCTCACCTACTAATTCCACCTACTAATCTCATCTACCCATCTACTACTACTCTGAATCCTCTATAAAAGGAAGCATGAGGAGAGCTCTAAACACAACATACACTTAGTGTTAGAAATAGCTTTTCATAGTTCTTGTATATTTTTCCTTCATTGTAATGGAGAGCTAAGTCACTTCTAGTCAATTCGGGACTCTTGAAGAGATTGTGGCTTGGATTCTTGAGACCTTGGTTATGTAATGTATTTGATTTATATTTGAATTCCTCTTCTCTTCTTCTTCTTCTGTTCTCTTAATCTTGAATGCATGAATGGTAATTCTGTTTATGTTTGATCTGATGATCTTGGTTTAAGATTAAGTATTGTGATGAAATTTAGAACTGATTGATCTAAACTAATCACGTAATTGAAGAGGTTAGGTTACTTGATTTGTGCCTAGGTTAATTGAATTCGGTGCTTAAATTGACATATATTTACATGAATGGTGCGATTGCAGATTTGTGTTTATCACTTGTCAATTGAATTACGGACGATTGTCTAGTATGAATTCTGGATCTCGATGCGAGATCTCGGTTAGATCCAAGTTAACCATTCAAATGTATTTCGGTGTTTGTTGAAAGGTCTATGATTGAATCCACCCAATCTCGGATAGATTTCTGAATTGATTGTTCTTTTAATTGTTATTTCTCTTTAAATCACATCCTGCGATTCTTGAACCATCAAAACCCCCTTTTTCTAATTTTCAACTTGATTTGATCAAATTGCATCTACGATCCTTGAGGAGACGATCCTGTTGTTCACTATACTACAAGTTTAGGTAATAACTTCGGTTATAATTTTGATCGAGTTCGGCTTCGTCAAAATTTTGGCGCCATGTTCTTGGGAACTCGTAGGTGTAATCTTTTCATTTTGAGTAACCTTTCTAATTTTTGTTCTTTCTTACCTATTCTAACAGTTATTTTTCATTTACTAACATTGTTCATACCATACTAATATTTTTATCCTAGCTTTTGAATTTTTCTGATTTAGGAAAGACGGAAAACAGGTGATTACGGGTAACTATTGCAATTTTCGAACTGCAACATGCCTAGAATGAGCTGAAACTTGGTCGGTTGAAGGAAAACAGCCTGATAAACAAGACTCACAGTAAACTGTGAGGTCACCCCTGGTTTTTCGAAATTCTATCATTTAGACCACTTTTTCAATTTTTTAATATTTTTTATTGCATTTTCTAGTTTCATTTTTATGTAGATTTTGTTCTGTGTTGATTCCATAATTTTTAAAAATGTTTAGACATATTAACTAGATTTATTTTTGCATATTTTGAGTGTTGTTTAGTGTATTTTGCTTAGTTGCAGTTTTTGTGTTTTTGTGCTTTAGTTGATGCATGACTAGGTCCAATCCTGATATCTTGCTTGATCTTGATCCTGAGATTGATAGGACCTTGCATAGATTAATTAGAGCTCGTGTGATAAATTCCAGAGTTAATTCTGAACCAAATTTTGGGAGTGAACCTGATAACTTAAGTAATCCTGAAATCATGGCTGATAACATGCATAATAGAACCCTTAAGGAACTTGCTGCTCCTGATGTATCTTACCAATCTTTGTGCATTCAATATCCTGATCTTGATGCAGATTTTGAGTTGAAATCTGGTTTGATACACTTGTTACCAAAGTTTCATGGTCTTGCGGGTGAAGATCCTCATAAGCACCTGAAAGAGTTCCATGTTGTGTGTTCAACCATGAAGCCACAAGGCATCTCTGAGGAACACATCAAGTTAAGGGCATTTCCCTTCTCACTTGTCGATGCAGCCAAAGATTGGTTGTTTTATCTTTCACCAGGTTCAGTCAGAAGTTGGAATGACATGAAGAGGTTGTTCCTGGAGAGATTCTTCCCTGCCTCGAGAGCTGCTGCAATTAGGAAGGATATATGTGGCATCAGACAGATGTCTGGTGAGACTTTGCATGAATACTGGGAGAGATTCAAGAAGTTGTGTTCGAGCTGCCCTCATCACCAAATTAGTGACCAACTCTTGATTCAATACTTTTATGAGGGTTTGCTGCCAAATGATAGAAGCATGATCGATGCTGCCTCTGGAGGAGCCTTAGTAGACAAAACTCCTACCGCCGCAAGAGATCTGATAGCAAACATGGCAGCCAATACCCAACATGCTTTGGCTCGCGGATCATCACCGCAACCCAGAGGAGTTAATGAAATTCAAGCATCTCATATGGACCAACAAAGAATGGAACACGACTAGATGAATTGACTTCTTTGGTAAGACAGATAGCGTGGGTCAACAACCACCCATGCGGATGACTGCATCGGTGTGTGGAATTTGCCTAATTCATCTCATCCTACTTGATTCATGCCCTACACTTCAGGAAGATGGTCCCGCTTTTCCAGATCAATGTGTTGTTGCAGCTGGTGTTTTTCCTGGTAGACCCCAATATCAGCAACAACAGCAACAATCTAGATATGATCCATTTTCTAGTACTTATAATCCTGGTTGGCGAGACCATCCCAATTTGAGATATGGGAATCCTAGCCAAAGAACAACAAATTTCCCCAAGCGGCAACAAATTTCCCCACCAAAGAACAACAACAATTTAGATACCAAGTCTGCAGTCCAAGCAACAAATACCAACAAATACCCCTGCGTATTCGGACAACAAAGAACACATTCGGCAATCTCATCCAATCCACTCCACCGGTGAGCCATCATTGGAAGACCCGATGAAACAAATGGCCACAAATAACATTCGGTTCCAAAGAAACGTCGGTGCCAACATTCGAATTTACAAACTCAAATTGGGCCGGCAACCACCGTGAGCGAGCTAAAGAGTCAAGGTTCTAGCCAATTGCCTTCACAAACAAATCAACAATCCAAGAGGCAACGTAAGTGCAATTACCTTGAGAAGTGGCAAAGAAGTTGATGTTCCAACCTTACAAAGAATCGAAATTGACCAAAAACGGCAGGAAATGGATAATTCGGTCCGTAAAATCTGTACATCGAAGAAAATTGCAGAGAATTCAGATGTTGCCATTCCATTACCTTTTCCAAATAGGATCACACAATCCAAGAGAATAATGCAAGCGAAATGGAAAAAGAAGTCATGGAGACATTCGGGAAAGTGGAAATCAATATTCCCTCCTAGATGCAATCAAGCAAATTCCAAAATATGCTAAATTTCTCAAGGAGTTGTGCACTCATAAGAGAAGGTTGAAAGGGGATGAGAAGATCAGCATGGGAAGAAATGTTTCTGCAATGATTCTCGCCAAGCATGCCACGAAATGCAAAGATCCTGGAACTTTCACAATTTCTTGCACAATTGGCAACTCTAGATTTGAGCATGCAATGCTAGATTTGGGTGCTTCGATCAATGTCATGCCCATGTTAGTGTATAAGTGTTTAAACATCGGTACTTTGCAACCCACTGGTATCGTGATTCAGTTGGCGAATAGAGCCACTGCTCATCCTAAGGTGTCTTTGGAAGATGTGTTAGTTCGGGTGAATGAGTTGATTTTTCCAGCAGATTTCTACATTCTGGACATGGAAGATGAGTCTCCAACAAACCATGCTCCATTGATTCTAGGCAGACCATTCCTCAAGACCGCCAAGACCAAGATAGACGTGCATGCTGGCACCCTTTCTATGGAGTTTGGCGACGATTTGGTACAATTTAACATTTTTGATGCCATGAGACACCCCCTAGAGGAGCATTCTGCTTTTCCATATTGATATGATTGAGATGTTTGGTTGATGATGTCTATACTTGATTTATATGTTGAATTCCGATATTGTTGACTATCTTGGTTCTGTTTCTTGTGATACATGTGCCACTTGTGATCGAACCATGTGTTGCATGTCTTGAGATTTATTCTGTTATGAGTAATGATACAAATGGCGATGATGCAACAATTGAGAATGAGAGTCGATACCATGCTTTGAAATTAATGTTCTTTGAGTTAGTTGTTTCGATCACTTGTTACCTTCCATTGTACAACCTCCATCCTTGGAGTTGAAGACTTTACCGGACCATCTTAAATATGCATATTTGGGAGATGGTGAGACACTTCCTAGGTGATCATTGCTAAAAACCTACAACCCGATTAAGAAGAAAAATTACTGCAGATTTTGAGGCGAGAATAGGCAAGCCATCGGATGGACTCTTGCAGATATTCCCGGTATTAGTCCCTCCACATGCATGCATAAGATTTTATTGGAAGAAGGGATCAAACCAGTTAGACAGCCCCAAAGGAGACTAAATCCCCTGATTCTAGATGTGGTGAAGAAGGAAGTTACAAAGCTACTTCAAGCTGGCATTATTTATCCCATATCTGACAGTCAATGGGTGAGTCTGTGTGCAAGTGGTTCCCAAGAAATCTGGGGTCACAGTGGTTGCGAATCAGAACAATGAGCTTGTGCCCACACGAGTTCAAAACAGTTGGCGAGTTTGCATTGATTATAGGCGGCTCAACCAGGCTACCAGAAAGGATCATTTCCCGCTGCCCTTCATTGATCAGATGTTGGAGCGGTTAGCTGGCAAGTCACATTATTGTTTCTGGATGGATATTCGGGCTATTTTCAGATTCATATAGCCCCATAAGACCAAGAGAAGACTACTTTCACTTGTCCATTTGGCACATTTGCATACGGGAGGATGCCCTTTGGTCTATGCAATGCTCCGGCACCTTTCGAGGTGTATGGTAAGTATCTTTTCTCGATTTTTAGAAAATTGCATGGACGTATTCATGGATGATTTTACTTGTCTATGGATCTTCCTTTGATGCATGTTTAGATAGTCTGCTCAGGTCTTGCATAGATGCATTAAGACTAACCTCGTTCTAAATTTTGAGAAATGTCATTTCATGGTAGAACAAGGTATAGTCTTAGGGCATGTGATATCTCGTGAGGGTATTGAGGTAGATCCTGCAAAAATAGATGTTATTTCATGCCTATCTTACCCCACATGCGTGCGGGAGATTCGTTCTTTCCTTGGTCATGCGAGGTTTCTATCGGCGATTCATAAAGGATTTCAAAAAATTGCACTTCCGCTATCCAACTTACTGCAAAAAGATGTGGAGTTTCACTTTGACAAGAAGTGCCGGGATGCCTTCAATCAATTGAAGCAGGCATTGACCAAGACACCTATCATCCAACCGCCGGATTGGACACTTCCATTTGAGTGATGTGTGATGCCTCTAATTATGCATTGGGAGTTGTTCTTGCACAAAGGGTCGGTAAAGTATCTCATGTCATTTCCTATGCTTCGAGAACTTTAGATCCTGCACAAATCAACTACACCACAACCGAAAAGGAACTTTTAGCAATTGTTTTTGCTTTAGATAAATTTCGATCATATTTGCTAGGTTCCGAGTGGTTGTGTTTTCAGATCATGCAGCATTGAAGTTTCTCCTGAAAAAGCCCAATGCCAAGCCCCGTTGATTAGGTGGATGTTGCTCCTCCAGGAGTTTGATATTGAGATCCGTGACAAGAGTGGAGCAGAGAATTTGGTGGCTGATCACTTGAGTCGAATCGAAAGGGAGGCAAATGTTTTTCCCATCCATGATGTTTTCCCTGATGAGCAGCTTTTCAAGCTGCAAGGCAACATCCCTTGGTTTGCTGATTTGATTAATTTCTTGGTTGCTAACGCAATACCTGCACATTTCACTAAGGCTAAGATTGATAAATTGAAAAGTGAGTCAAAGTATTATGTGTGGGATGATCCTTACTTATGGAGATTTTGCAGTGACCAAGTAATTAGGAGGTGTGTGCCTGATGATGAATTCCATTCCATTCTTAGCTTTTGTCATAAACTTGCATGTGGCGGCCACTTCGGTCCTCAACGGACTGCTAGGAAAGTTTTGGAATCTGGATTATATTGGCCCACTCTATTTCATGATGCATATATGTTTTGCAAATCTTGTGATCAATGCCAGAGAACAGGAATACTTCTCGTAGGAATGAAATGCCCCAGAAACCCTTATTATTCTGTGAGATTTTTGATGTTTGGGGTATTGACTTTATGGGTCCTTTTCCTGTATCATTTGGTTTTGTTTACATTCTGCTTGCTGTGGATTATGTATCTAAATGGGTGGAGGCTAAGGCCACTCGGACTGATGATTCTAAAGTTGTTGTGGATTTTATTAGATCACGCATTTTCTCGTAGGTTTGGAGTCCCGAGATCCATCATTAGTGATCAAGGTTCACATTTTTGCAATCGAAGCATGGAGGCTTTGATGAAGAAGTATGGAGTCCAACACAAGGTTTCTACACCCTACCACCCCCAAACCAATGGGCAAGCCGAGGTCTCCAACAGAGAAATTAAGCGGATACTCCGTACATTCAACCTAACGAACAAAGGACTGGAGCAAGAGGCTTGAGGATGCTTTATGGGCTTACCGGACCGCTTATAAGACACCAATCGGGATGTCTCCGTATCGGATTATTTTTGGAAAAGCCTCACACCTACCGGTGGAAATTGAGCATCGAGCATTCTGGGGCCGTGAAAAGGTGTAACTTGGACCTAGATCAAGCGGGTATGGAGAGGAAGTCTGCAAATATCTGCAAAGAATTGGAGGAGATCCGCTTGGAGGCTTATGAAAGTTCCAAACTTTATAAGGAGAAGACCAAAGCCTTCCATGATAAGTTGATTCTGAGGAAAACATTTGAGATTGGTCAAAAAGTTCTCCTCTATAACTCCCGCTCCGACTCATGCCCGGCAAATTAAGGTCTAGATGGGATGGACCATTTATTGTTACTAATGTTTTTCCTTCTCGGTGTCATTCGCGATTAAAAGTGAGGTCACCGCCAAAGCTTTCATCGTAAATGGACACCGCCTCAAACAAGATTATCATGAACTTCCGAGAATGCGAAGTGGAGGTGATGAACCTTCTCCATCCGCATTATGAATAAAAAAAAGAAAAAAAAAAAAAAAGAAAAAAAAAAAAAAAAAAAAAAAAAAAAAAAAAAAAATGTGTGTGCCCGACAATGAGGTAGGTAGAGTCGCTCGAAGCATGTGGAGGTCATTTTTTCTTCAATGGACAACAACTGCGAAAATCTTGCAGTATGGATTTTATTGGCCTACTTTATTAAAGGTCTGTTACACCTTTTGCAAAAGCTGCGGAAATTGGTCAAAAAGTTCTGCTTTGAGATTATCATCTGCACCTACTCCTTGGAAAATTGAGATCTAGGTGGCGCGGTTCTTTTGTTGTCAGACACGCGTATCCTCTCAGCATCAGATACTGAGGATCCTAGGAATGGTACTGCGCTTAAGTTAATGGACAAAGACTCAACCATTCCTGGAAAACCAAGTTCTTGAGTTCTTTGTGTTGCCGGTTAAGTGGCGGATACGGTACTCCGTGACTCTTGAGTCGGTTTACTCTTCACTTTCCCAAAATAACCGAACCCTTCTTCTCCTTCAAAATGGATGTCATTCTTTCAAACCCGAGAAAACATTTTCCTTCTCTTCCTCAAAATGCTCGAGAAAAATCTACAAAGTTCGATGTGAGAGATTGAGAATGTTAATGCACAAAGGTATGCCGAAGATGTACGCTTTGGATAATTGAAGCAAAGGTCCGATTAGCGGTGAGTCCTCAATTTCATTTGACTCATATATGCCCTGGTCTTGGAAGAAGTTCATATTCTAAAAGGAGAAGAGCAAAAAGGTTACAAGTCCTGTCACAAATGTGGACGATGGAACCATAACAAGCGATGTCGTACTAAGGGGATGGTTTCCGCAAATAGAGAAGATAAAATTTTCTTCATTAAGAATGGATGAGTAAGGAGTCATTAGATGATATCTTATTGACTCTTGAGACGCATTCTTGTGGATTGGTGCATCGTGAAATTCTTAAATTGTGGAATCTCTTCAAGGATGAACAACAACGCTACGATCTTGGGAATCGACTCTAAAAGACCTCCCTTTTTGCCAATTTATAAGAAAATTGGATGGGAAGCTTATCCTCGACTCATAGAAGACGTTTAAGCCGTTCTTGGACGTTAAACCGATAGAGGCGATGTGAGCCATATCCACAAACAATCTGTACATATCATCATCTTCTTCTTCTTCTTCATGGCATTTTACAAAAAAAAAAAATGAAAAAAAAAAATGAAAAAAAAAATGAGAAAAAAAATGAAAAAAAAAAAATGAAAAAAAAAATGTATACTTCTTAGGGTTGGCTTTGGTAACACAAACCGTGAATGGGGAAATGCATGCATCCGATCCACCTTCTTAATTGAAAAACAAAGAAGGTAGATTGTATCCCACATGTGAGGCAACATGATCGTATTATGGTCACTTGTCCCTTACGGGAGCCCTATGTTGCTACCGGTCTTGAATGGGTCGAATTGGTCAACAATGCTTTGGCACAAAGCCGAAAGAGCAGACTACCTCCATCCCAATCTTAAGTAAGTATACACTCATCTTTCATCAAGTTTTTCTAACAATTTCACAAAAAAAAAAAAAAAAAAAACGGACGTGATGTCTATTGCACTCATGACGCGCAGTATAAAGATACGCCATGGAAACTGTACATACAGGTATGTCATCATTTTCTATTATCTTTGTATCATTTTGTTGTATTTTGATTTTTGTACAGACGATCCTTTGAGCAGGGTTCTTCAGGGGTTTCTAGACTTCTTTACCTTGATGGTTTTCTTGAAGTCCAAAAAAAAAAAAAAAAAAAAAATTTCTGTGTCTCTTAATTTCAACCTTTTCTGACAACCGCCAACCTACCCTAATAGGTGCAATTATTTCCCTTTCCATTCTTTTATTTAAACACTCCATTTTCTCCATTTTCCTTCACACTCAGAAACACTCAAAGGGAGGAAGAGTATAGAATGGGGCCTTCTATTCGTAACCTCAAAAATGTCTGTGTTTTTTGTGGGTCGAGTTATGGGAAGGGATTAGAGTTTGTAAACGCAGCTAGCACTCTTGGTCGATCACTTGCTGCGAGGAATATTCATCTTGTATATGGGGGAGGTTGTCGTGGGTTAATGGGGGCTCATATCACTTGTCTTTGCCTTTGTAAGAGACAACGGGTTTTAGGTGTCATTCCCGAAACTTTAGCTCAACAGAACATCAATGGAAAGACAATTGGGGAGGAACTTAAAGTATCATCAATGCATGAACGCATGAAGATAATGCTTGAAAACTCGATGCATTCATTGCCTTACCAGGTGGTTTTGGTACTTTGGAAGAAATTTTTCAAATTGTCTCTTGGGCGAACCGAACATCCACCATAAACCCATTGGTTTGTTGAATGTTAATAATTTCTTTGATCTTCTGTTATTTTTTCTTGACAAAGTCATGTGGAACGTAAATTTATCACTCCTTCTAAGACAACTTCTTATCCTCGCCTCCACTATTGATGAGCTCATTGATAAATTAGAAGCTTTTGAGTATGTACCGATCGTATTAGCTCGTATAGATTGGTCAACAGAAGCAAATAAGGAAGTAACAAGAAACAAGAGCCCGATCTGAAACTTTCTCTTTAAAGGGTTTGATTTCAACAAAAAAAAAAATTTGTTGTTGTTTTGTTTAGTATGATATGATTGTCATGGACTTATTAAACCAATTAGTGATGGCAGAGTAAGGAGTCATTTTACTCTTGAGACGCATCTTAATTGGTTGCAGAGTAAGGAGTTTTTTAGGTAGTAATTAATTAGTATTGAATTGTGGAAGTACTAACGTTTTCTTATTTGATTTCTTTTCAGGGTCTAATGCGGCACTGACAGTGTGTTTCTTTTCTGCTTAGCGTTGATTCACTTCTTATCAGGTTGTGTTGCTCTTTTCTATCTCTTTCTTTCATATTGAGGACAATGTTCTATTAAGTGTGGGGGGAGAGATTTTAGCATATTTCTGTTTCTTTTCGTTTGTTAAAAAAAAAAATCAAAAAAAAAATTCAAAAAAAAAAAAAAAGAAGGTTCATTGCATGATTGAATAATTTTTCTCCCTTCTTGAACTGATATGCTTGGTGATGGATGATTGAATTGATGAATTGAGTTTGATGGATGCATACCTTGTGAGATTTTGAGCCTAATGGATGGATTCAACATTTATGCCATTCTCTTCTTTCTTGTGTGATTTTCACTCATGTTAATGACCACTATAGAACTTGCTTTGATTCTTTTTGAGGCTACATTTCACTTGCATGCATGAACATGATTGAGGCCCTCTTTCTTAGCTAGTTTAACCAAATAGCCAACCTTGTTTTCAATATGATATCAAGCACTCTTTTGACCTCTCGAAAATTCTCTAATTCCTGCCAACCTTGTATATTTTCCTTTGCTTAACCCCTTTGAGCTTATTTGACCATTCCTTGTTTCTAGCTCATTATATGCCTTAAATGAAAAATCGTGTTCTTACTGTACCTTAGGGAATAAAAGAACATTAGCCTGGTTAATGGATGAGTTTTTGAACAAGTGTGGGGGTGTGTGTACAAAATGGTTGTTGAAAAAAAAAAAAGGAAAAGAAAAGAAAAGAAAAGAAAGAAAGTGCCTAAAAAAAAAAAAAAAAAAAGAAAAATGTATGTATATAGTTATGTTCATATATATAAAAAAAAAAAAAAGAGAGAGAGAAAGAAAAGGATTGGGAAATGAATATGTAAAGGGATATACAATAGAGTTGAGATGAACTTTTATGCTCGTTATTTGAACTCAGCTCTCATTTGCTTTTATTCTCTTTGGTATTTATCTTCTCATATCCATTTTATCCTCTTCTCGTTACCTTGACCTTACTACAACCTTGAATAAAGTCCTCATGATTTGTGTGTGCATGTGTTTTGAGTAGTGGAGAAGTAGAAGATAAGCAAGCTTATGGTAGTGCAATTTTCATGGGTTGAATTGAGTGAAATACCTACCTTTTAAACACTTGAGAGATTGAGAGGGAATCTTGTGAAGATCCATCATTCTTAATTCATTCTTTTCAACGGAAGTTTCCTTGCACTTCGGTTTGAGATGTGAAGAAATGTTACCTCATTTATGCTTTGATCCCTTGAATTTCTTGTTGCTCTTCTTGCTTCATTGAGTCCTTTAGAGTTTTAATTTTTAAGTTTGTGTCTTGAGTTTGTCTTTGTCTTCTAACTTTAGTTTTATATGTTTTGCCCAGGAGTGCAAAAAGCTAAGTGTGGGGAATTTGATAATCACATATTTTATTCATTAAGAAACCCTCATTATTAGTCATTTACACTCTTCATGTACTTAATTGACTGAATTTGATTATGTTTTGTAAGTTTGAACTCGAATCGGACTTAATTGATTTTTTAGCATTATTCGAGTCTTACACTGTTTCTGTATTTTGGCCATATCTTGAGTTCTAAATGTCTGATAATTATGAATTTTACCTTGTAGGAAAGATAAAAGAGAGCTCTACAACTTTGATGAAGAGCTCGAAGTCAAATTCAGACATCTAGTAGAGCTAATTGGGCATGGAAATCAGAATACGGGATTTGTGAACTGGAACCCGAACAGTGTGTAGTAACCAGAACATAATTCGAGTTTGGGTTTATAGAATGGGCTGAAAATTGGTGATCTGAAAGTTAAGACCCATATGTACAACTTTCATGACAAACACAAAACTTGATTCGGGCTCCTTGATGGAGATATTGGGTCTGAAAGTCAAAACAGAGGTGCTGAAACTGGTCCTGAGCAGTCTGTAGTAATTGGGTCATATCTTGGGCTGTAGGACGAATTTTTGGGTGCTTCCAGAGCCATTGGAAAGCTTAGACAATTTCCTAGAACTTTCATGAAGACCACTTGGCTCAAAAATGACGAAATCAATGAGTTCAGCAATGAATACTTTCGGAGACAAGGAAGCTCACCTACCAAGTTCACCTACCAAGCTCACCTACCAATCTCACCTACCAAGCTCACCTACTAATTCCACCTACTAATCTCATCTACCCATCTACTACTACTCTGAATCCTCTATAAAAGGAAGCATGAGGAGAGCTCTAAACACAACATACACTTAGTGTTAGAAATAGCTTTTCATAGTTCTTGTATATTTTTCCTTCATTGTAATGAAGAGCTAAGTCACTTCTAGTCAATTCGGGACTCTTGAAGAGATTGTGGCTTGGATTCTTGAGACCTTGGTTATGTAATGTATTTGATTTATATTTGAATTCCTCTTCTCTTCTTCTTCTTTTCTTCTCTTAATCTTGAATGCATGAATGGTAATTCACCCGCTTATGTTTGATCCGATTTGATCTTGGTTTAAGATTAAGTATTGTGATGAAATTTAGAACTGATTGATCTAAACTAATCACGTAATTGAAGAGGTTAGGTTACCGATTTGTGCCTAGGTTAATTGAATTCGGTGCTTAAATTGACATATATTTACATGAATGGTGCGATTGCATTGTGTTTATCACTTGTCAATTGAATTAAAGACGATTGTCTAGTATGAATTCGGATCTGATGCAGAGATCTCGGTTAGATCCAAGTTAACCATTCAAATGTATTTCGGTGTTTGTTGAAAGGTCTATGATTGAATCCACCCAATCTCGGATAGATTTCGAATTGATCTTGTTCTTTTAATTGTTATTTCTCTTTAAATCCTCGTCACTTGCGATTCTTGAACCATCAAAACCCCCCTTTTTCTAATTTTCAACTTGATTTGATCAAATTGCATCTACGATCCTTGAGGAGACGATCCGGTGTTGTTCACTATACTACAAGTTTAGGTAATAACTTCGGTTATAATTTTGACTGAGTTCGGCGCTCGTCACTCTGCTGATTCTACCGGCGACATCTGTAACACCCTTATGGGGGTGTCACATTTATGAAATAAAATAAAATAAAGATAAATAAAATCTACCCAAGTTGTAAAACATTTGTTGCATAGTAATACGGGTTGTAAAATTTTTCCAGTTAAACAGAATATTATGAAATAAAATAACACGGAACATAAAATAAATAAACTATCATCACACATAATATACATATGGTTTTGTTTTAAGTAGTACAAATAATTTACAGCTATAAATATTTAAACCAAAATAGTAAACAAAGCAGTAAAAAGTCTATATATACAAACGCATACGCGCCCAAATACACATCATAAATATCTAACCCTCTAAAGGATCACTCTCAGATGAAACTTCAGGTGATAAGTATCCAAGATGTCTCGACCTTCTACGGACTCTAGTCCGTGCTGTCGACATGCTGCTGATCTCACTAGGTGCATCAAACATACCACCCCAATGACGCCTAAGAGATAGCGGTAACTCCACATGTAAATATAATATAGTAGAAAAGATAGGCACTCCATCAAACTCCGTACATATGGTCACAGTCAAACGCCCTACGTACGTAACCGAATCTCTGTCCTCTCGCAGTCTCCAGGCTTCAGAGCCTCTGTGAAAATCCAACCTCACGAAACCAAAGAATCCTAGTAGCGTCATACTCATACAATCAATCCAATGAGTATGGATGATCGGATGGTTCTTGATTGTCAAACTTATCCTCAGCTTGCTGCTGCTCCTCGTCCTCGGGGTATACACACTCAAGAGGCTGTTCCTCTTCCTCAAACTCTTCTTTTAAAGACATAATTTAAAATACAGGAACACATACAGTAAAGAGGTAAGACAATCTATATCACCACAAACATGGGAAATAAGAAAATGACAATACAACAGATATAGCAATTCATACAATATAACATACCATAACAGCATAAATAATAATGTAAAGTAACACAGAAATTAAGTGTAACAGCATCACATAATGTCATATATAAAATGGTACAGATAAAATGGTACAGATAAACTAGTGCAGATAAAATAGTACAGATAATAATATTATAATGCACAACACATAAATCATATGTAATGCGACTCAACCCTACTCCATGGAGCTACAACCACAGACATCAGAGAGAATGATCCATAAAATCCATTAGTACCCCAGGCTGCCCAACCAAACTATTCCGCTGTCTCACGTTGCGTCTATAGCCCACTGTCAAACGTCGTGTAGTAGCATACAGTCTCACGTCGTATACTACAAGCATTGTACTATCATAGATTTTACAAGATCTCAATTAAGTATAGTGCGTGTCGAGACCATTAGTGTGTTATCAGTTACCATGGCCCAGAGGAGCGACCAACTGTCCACAAATAGAATAATCCGCACATTAATGCCTCCAAGTCCATACAAAAATGAACCACACTACGCTTATCACATCGACAACACAATGTTATTCATCTCGCTAATCAAATCACCAATTATCAACCAAATTGGCACAACTCAAAAGTATGAACCAAAATAATTACTAAAATACCCTCAATGGTATCAGTATCCATTTTTATGGAAATGCCCTCAATGGCAAAATCACAGATATGCAGTACATCCCACTTGATAGTATCTGTATCTCAACATGTCCGGGTCCACCACTTTGGCCCGACAGTAAAACTCACTGTTTTCATCAATCGCGTAGAAATTTTATCGTGTTTTCACAATTTCATCGTTTTTAAAAACGTTTTTAAATCGCGTAAATATATTTTACTATTTTTAAAATCGCATACTATTTTTAAATCGTTTTCTCAATCGCGTAAGATTTTTAAATCATTTTCTTATCCGATTTCCTTAAAAATCACTATTTTAAGTAAACAGAAATAATATTCAATACATTTGAATTATGTAGAATATTTTTCATACCATATATAATATATTGGATATCTTTCCTATCTTATTTGTCTATTTTTAACAAAAGTTGACAGTATTTTGCCTTGAAAATCTATAACAATGATTTTCTAAATTTTTTTGTTAAAATTTTGGTTAATTATATTACAACCATCTAATTACACTTTTGAAAACTACTAACGGGCTTCAAAACATAAAGTGAGCTCTACGTTAGAAATTTTACAAAAGCTACTATATTTTCTTATAAACATTAAAATCATTAGTTTTAACTTCTTTAACTTAATCTAATCATTTATTTTGTTCCTCAAAACTCATTGTAATAGAATTCCTTTTGGCATTATTCCTTAACCTTGAATGAAAATAATTTTAGAAATCAAAACATTCAATTTAGGCATGTTGGCCGAAATACACAAAATTGCCACTTGATCTTCAAATTCATTTTTCTTATTCTAAATCATGTTGTCTCTTGTCATTTTACCTAAGTCAATTAAATCACTCTTTTAGAAAATTGTTGAGAACATTTTGGTTCCCATTTTGTGTTGAGACCGTGAGCCTTCATTTGTATTCTTTGGAACACTCATGCAAACCTTAACATGTTATTCACATCCTACTAACTATTCATGCATCTTCTAACACATACAATATATTTAAAGCTTGTAGACATACATATTAATACAAATCACAAATAAGAAAACTATAACAACAAGCACACAAATGAATCCTTATGGATTCTACAATCACAAACAACTCCATTTTCTTACCACCACCCAAGGATGATAAGATTCAAGTCTTCCTCTTACCTTAAGTGAAGACAAAATCTCTTTCACTCCTTTCTAATGGTTTCGGTTTCACCCTCCAAAGACACCTATCAAGCTTAAACAATTTCTACAAATTACTAACATGAAAGAAAGCTTAAACCATGGATCAATCATGGCGTAGAACCTTGAAAAAGAGTTTAGAAATGAAAAACAAGAAATTTCACCTTCAAGGTAGAATCTCCAAAGTAGTTTTTCAAGCTTTAGATGATGGATTTTGCAAGAACTCTTAACTAGAGATGTTCTTAGAATTGTGTTTAGGTTTAGAAAAGTAGGTTAAAAGAAATTTTGGGTGAATGGATGGCAATCTAGGGTTGTTGGCCGAATAGCTTCTTCAAAGAGCTTCAATGGTATTTGGTATTTTTGGAAGAGAAAAGCTTAAGGTAAATGATAGAAAATGAAACAAAGAAAGGTCTCCTAAAGCAATATGGCCGTGGAGCTCACTAAGGCTAGGTGTACCCTTGGTTGGCTCCATCCAAGCCTTAGGAATAATCAAAGGTCAAGATGAACCCTTGGCCTCCAAGCTTAGTTCCTATTGGCTAATCCAAGCCTTGTCATTAAGCCTAGTTATTAAGCCTTGTCATAAGCTCTTAAATATCTCACCACTAATGATGTTTAATTAAGCTACTAATCCTATTAAGTTTCTAAGCATACTTAATTTAATTAAATTATAATCCATCTTAATTAAGTCATCAAATTCTAAACTAATTAGTCTAACCACTTTTTATTAACCGTTTCTTATTGGTTTAGAAATTATTCTAGCCCAAAAACGTTAACTGTTTCACTAAACGTGGGTCCCGCAAGAAATTTTTGGGTCCACTGTCATTTATTTATACTGACTAATAAAATAATATTATAATAATATAAAATTATTTTATTTTACAGTTAAATCCTAAAAATTAAAAGATTAATAATTGTATCATTCAGAATTGGGTTTAGTAAGATCTCCCAAATTCGAATAATTAAAATAAGATTTCCTACCAAAATTATTATTTTCCTGACCCGGAGCAAATCACACAAAAAGTTCAAATAAAATCACAGACAGTAAAATAAAATGTAGTTCATACAGAAAAACAACAAACAGTACAAAAAAGACATAACGGTCATTTATCCTAAAGTTTGGGGTGTTACAACATCCGATAGGGCGCAATAGATATAGGTCCAGCTTCAGGTACTAAATCAATAGTAAACTTAATTTCTCTTTCTGGCGGTAGTCCATGTATATCATCAGGAAATACCTCAGGAAATTCATTGACCACGAAAATATCCTTCAAGACATCTTCACATTGAACCTCCAAAGAAGACAACAATAGATACCCATGATCTCCTTCCTTCAAACAAGCTTCTACTTGAGTTGCCGTTAGGAATCTAGGATCTTTAGCCTCAGGAAATACTAACGTCTTATTCGAACAATCAATTAGGATATGGTTAGAAGATAACCAATTCATTCCTAAGATTACATTAATCTTGGAAAGAGGCAAACAAATCAAATCCACATGAAAGATTCTATCCCTAACACACACAAGGCAATTCAAACATACTTTTGTAGTTATCACAAGCTTATCAGTAGGAGTAGCAACACTCAAATCATATGGCAATGTAGTCACAGTCAATCCCAAACGCTCCACACAATCACATGCAATAAAAGAATGTGTTGCTCCCGAATCATAGAGTACGGTTAAAGGATTACCTTCAATAGCACACTCCTCCATGATTAAGTCCTCAGATTTTGCGACTTCTTCCCCGCTCATAGTATACGCTTGACCACCCGCCTGTGGGGTTGTAGTACGAACATTTCCCACAGAAGGTTCCCTCTTAATCTGATCACAATCCTTGGATAAATGTCCAGGTTTCCCACATCTAAAACAAATAAGTCCTTTATGCTGACAATCCTTGGTCAGATGGTCCTTCCCACACTCGAAACATTTATACGTAGGAGTTCCAGCTTGACTTGCCTTACTACCACTAGAACTTCCTCCCATAAATTGCTGCCGGTTCTGATTTCCTGCCGGTTTGGTATACGATTTTTGTTAAAAACGGTTTCCTCCACTACTCTTTCCTCTCTGGAATCGTACAGGTCCAAAGTTTTTATTTCTGGCCACACGCTATTGATCAATTTCTTCAACTTTACGGCACTTATCCAACAATTCTGGAACCTGTTCAATTCCCAGGGTTGCTACAGCTTGCTTAATGTCAAGCTTCAATCCTTCCTCAAATTTCCTACACTTCTAATCTTCATCTGGGTGCATCTGGAAATATCTCGAAAACTTTGACAAGCTCTCGAACTTTGCCACATACTCACTAATAGACATCAGTCCTTGCCTCAAACTAAGAAATTCCATCTCCTTAGCATGACGCGCACTTGTTGGAAAATACTTTTCCAAAAACTTCTGCTTAAAGAGCTGCCATGTCATAACTCTTCCTTCAGCTTCTAACGATCTTCGGGCTCCTGCCCACCAGTTTTCACCATCTCCGACTAACATAAAGTCACAAAAGTCAACTTGCGTTCATCAGTATAATTCATACCTTCAAATATTTTCTCTAATTCCTGGATCCATAATTCAGCTTTCTCCGGGTCCAATTCTGCCCGAAACTTCGGTGAATATTCTTACGAAATTTAGACAAACTGTGAGCATCCTCAGTTGCTCTTTGGTTTTGTTGTGCAACGACAACAGCCATCCGTTGCATCGCTGCTACAGCTACAGCTATATTCTGGTTGTCATTACCAGCATTTTCCATTCCATTTCTAGTATTGACACGTCCTCATCCTCTTCCAGCCATTACTTTACTCAACTCAAACTGTATAGCACAAAGAAAGCAAGGTCAATCTTCAAACAATATTGTTTCTTTTTAGAAAACAATAACATAGAATCACACAACACAAACAAGACAGACCAAACCACAAACCTATAAGACTCTAACTTGGGCTCTGATACCAACTAATGTAACACCCACCGTAGGGTGCCACTTTTATGTTACTTAATTACCAAATTACCCCCCAAGTTCATAAAATGTGATGTTGTGATAAAAATACGAGTTGTAAAATTTTTTCTTTCTTCTTTGATAACGATAAAATAAACTTAGCAGAAAATAAAATATTATACATCATCACACATAATTTACATCATCATACATTACAAACGTACTGTCAGGATTATTTATATACAGACCAAGTTCTCAAAGTAATTAAACATAATTTAAAACTCACATATTGCCCAAGTCTTACTAAACAGCAGAACCCTCAGATGGGTCCTCCTCAGATTCCTCAGCAAGAAGGAATCCCGCATGACACGAAGCCCAACAGACAGGTGCCCGAGCGGACGACACAATACTAATTTCCGTTGGGATATAATATCTAGTATCCCAATGTTGCCTGATGGACAGGGGAAATTCAACATGTACATATATAGTTACAGAGAAGAACGGGTCTCTATGAAACTCTTTGCTCATAATGACCATCAGGTTTCCCTTATAAATTAGTCCCCTCTCATTGGGACTAGTTCTCCACGGTCCAGCTCCACCATGGAACTGTAATCTCACGTAATCGAAGAAACTTGATCAGGATGCCATCCAATCAAAACTCAGCTTCCTCCACAGGAGCCTGCTCTTCTTCACCCTCTAGTTCAGTGCCTTGCTCAATGTCTTTACCCAAAAATAAATACAGTACAAATTAATATACAAAGAGGTGAGATCATCTACACTAATACCAACATGGTAGCACAGAGATAATACATACAACATACCATAATTGCAATCTTGCCATCAACATTATTTATCATAACAGATATAATAAATAATAATTACCATCATCATCATCCAAGTATTTCTCAACAAAAAAAATGTCATAGCCAATATTCCTCAATTAATATCTCATACAGATATAAATGCTCATATTCATGCATGCGCACATAGACTCAATTTTCTACTCCATGGAGCTAATACTCAGTTCAGAGAAATTGATCAGAAAGATCTGTCTGTACCAACATGCCTCAGACCAAGTGCCATATTTCTCATATGTGTTTGCACATCTAGCATATACATGACAGCCTTTACTAGATCTTGATTAAGAATAGTGTCTCGGTCAGGATCATCGGTGCGTTCCATCGGTCTAACTTACGGAAAGAAAAGCTACCAACCGCCCATGTAAGCAACCCGCACCCCGATGCCCCCAAGGTCAACAAGTGACTTACACTACGCATATCGCACCCACTCAAGAGGTGTACGTCTCTCCTAGGCAAATAGCCTTATACAGTTCATCGGACCTTTCTAATGCATGTTCAATGCACCAATGCCAAACATAGGCAAAAATTCATATCCAATGTCCATCTACTAGTTCATGCACTTAAAATGCACCAATGCCAATCACAGGCAAAATTCATCATTTTCTCATACAGTGTCAATCCACTGGTTCAACAGTAATCCTATTGTATGTTTAAATCGTGAAAATCATATTATCGTGTTTTCATAGTCACGCTCTACTTTTTTCATGTTTTTACAATTTTGTAACATTTTTTGTTATATTTTCAAATCACATATAGATTTTTCAACGTTTTCATCCATCACGTAAAAATATTCCACCATTTTTAAATCACGTAGTGATTTTTCAACAATATCTCAATCACGTAAAAATATTTAAACGCTTTCCAAATTGCGTAGAAATATTTCAACGTTTTTCAAATCGCATGGAAATATTTAAACATTTTTCCAATCGCGTAGCTTAAAAATCAAGTTTTTAAGTTACGTAAATCATTTTTCACCATTTTTGAACTTCGTAAAATATTTCTCAACGTTCAAAATTCCTTTTCAACTTTTTTCAAAGTAATATGATTTCTCACATTATTTTCCACATTTTCGTACTCAAGAAAATCCTTTTCACAATTCATTCCATAAATTCACCGTTTTATGGAATTAAATCAATGTTTCTAACTTTAAAATTTACTAACGCTCTCCAAAACCCAAAGAATGAGTTATACGTTAGAAAATCCCAAGTCACCAACGTATTCTTTATAATTCCAAATCAATTCTAAAAATCAATCCTCTTTAAAATAAATTGAGGTTCAAACACTTTCAACCTCTCTTTTCCATTTACATGTGAAAATTCCATTTCTCAAGTGATAAAATACTCTGATTCCCTTTCCAAATTCCTTGTATTAAGTCAAGTTATATTTCCACTTTGAAAATCACCTTGTTCTCACAAAACCAAGGCATTTCAAGTCTTCAAAACTGTGGATATGGCCATTGAAACCATTCTTGTATTTTTCCTTCTAAATCAACTATGTTCCATTCTTGGTTTTTACACAAACAAAACTATTAAAACTCCTCACCAAAACTGTGAGCTCAAGTTCTTTGAAAACAAACCATTTGTTTATTTTCCTAGTTTTTCTAAACATCCAATTTTACCATTCATGAAAATATTAATTTGTGAACACCTATTTTGAGGTGTTGAGGCCGAAATCCTCATGGTCTTTGAAACCAAAATTTGTTTTCCTTTCCAACAATTTTTATGGCATTTATATACATATTCAACATATATATCACAAGCATGCCATAATCAAAGCAATAAATCATGCAAATCATATCAAGCATAGGTAAATAATCAAAGCACATAAACACACACAAATTATTACATGACCATGGATATGAATCCTCACATGGATTCACCATCCATCAAATACACAAACCATCTCTCACCACCATACTTGGTTGGTGAGATGGATCTCCCTCTTACCTCTTGAAGAACCACAAAAAGCTCCTTGCTTTGTATTTTGAACAAGATCTCCACCAACAAAAGTCTCTTGAACATAAAACAAACACAAAGAAATTAGTATATTAAGCTTGAATAAGAGGAACCATGGATCAAATATGGTTTAGAACATGAAAAAGAAGAGAAGAAATGAAGTTTTCCATAACGTCACCTTAAGAACCCTAGAACTTGCTCTTGGAAAATCTCCTTGAAGATGAAAGATTTAGAACTTGGTGTAAACTACAAAGTGTCTTAGAAATAGGTATAGATTCAAGAAATATGGTTGTTTGAAATTAAAGAGTGGTGGAAGGTAAGATTAGAGTGCTTGGCCGAAACTCAGCTTGGAGAGAAATCGAGAGAAATTTTTTTTGCTAAGCTTTGCTTTAGCAAAGTTCATGAATGATGAAGAATGATCAATAATGACCAAAGGTGATCAATTATGGTCTTCAAATGTTGCTTTAGCTTCTAATGCAACACCAAAAACCGTCCCCCCCTCCATGCACTCTTCAAAGAGTGACCAATCTCCTAGCCACCATTTTAGGTAATCTTAACCATTGATTAGATCAATGGTTAGGATTTAATGTAGCTTCTAGGTTTAGGCTTAGATAGAAGACTTAATTTAGGCCTTTGGATCTTTCCTCCTTGAAATCCTAGCCATTAGATGTGTCTCCAAAATGAAGGGTCAAGATTACTCCTTCAAACTTTACATCCAAGGGTTATAAATGGTCCTAGCCACTTTGTAAGACTAAATCTCAACCGTTGATTAAATCAAGATCAAGTCTCCACTGTTGATTACATCAATGGTGGATATCCAAGCCACTAATGTTGACTTCGCAGTACAATATTTATTTTTGTATCTACTATTACCCTTCGAATAATATTTTTACTGTATTTTTATCACCCGATAATTAAATACAGTACAAAATGCAGTAAAAGAAAATTCCTAAAACTATTTCCGGATTTAGGTTTAGTAAGATCCTCCGTCTCCGTCTCAACAGTATAAATTTTTCTGGCTACAGAAATTTTTTTACCTTTTTGGACCCACGTGGGGCCCACATACGACCTCCTTCGGCCCATAGACGGCCCTTGGATAACGCTAAAATAATCAGAGTAATATAATTTCATAATCACACACAGAATCACAAAAATTAGAAAATTCACAAATATTAAATCATATTATGTAAAATAATTAAGACTTTTCAGTAATAATTAAATTACGTAAGATTTTCCCTGGCCCGAAAATTATTATTTTCCTGACACTGAGTAAATCACACAAAACAATCAAATGTACTGATAGAATATTCAAAATAATTTTACAGCACATAGAAATCACTAAACAGTAGAATTCTGTTAACTGTCAAAATTACTGTCTTATATTTAGGAAGTTTAGGTTGTTATAGTGTTCAAGACTAAGAGACTCCAAAGGTGGAATTGATTACTTTAAATTAGATTATCTATAGGTTTTACTAAGAACAAAGTGATAGACTTCACATAAACATCATTCCCAATGTCTTTGAAAGTCCTTTTAGAATTATTATGGTTCTTGTTCATGCAGACAGTCAAAGAGAACCTAGTGAAGTCACTAATTGTTTCAATGTAACATCCCGGAATCTTAGTACCTTAATTGTGATCCTATGAAATCTTAGATTTTTAATTAAATTAAGATTTAGTATCTTAAAGACTTTGATTCAATTGGAACTTCTTAAAGAAATCCTAAGCAAGATCACGGCTAAGACTAAATAGGAGACAACTTGATTTTAGAAAATTCTATTTAGACTTAGTGTTAATTCTAATTGAAGAAAATTATCTATTCAAAGTTAAATATCAAGGATTAATCATAACTTAGTGAAACCAGAAAAACTATTAAGCAAAGTATGTGATGGATTAAAATTTATCAAGTGATAAACACTTTAGTGTCACGGCTACCTCATCATGGTATTCCATGAATTGGCCATGAAATGGGAGAGGAAATCATGCAAGCTAACAAGTGACAACTTGCATGTTATTACTCTAAAAATTAGTATTGTTGTCCAACTCCTAGTGCACGGTTGCAAAGGTAAATAAAGAATGACATTTGTAGTTCATGCACAATCTTGTCAAAGAAAGAATAAAGAGGTAGATTCCCTCATTTTTTTAAGAACAGCCATGGCAATAACAAGGCAGCTGCACAAGCATGATCTCAAAAGAAATAACACTTTTCTCTTCCAATCAAGAATGCCTATACAGGTGTCAAGCACACCCACCCCTTTTTTTTATGCAAGGAACCACGACAATGAACACATGGAGGGCTGCATGCTCACCTCCAAGCCAAGTGTAAGACATGCACTCTTATAACTAAGCAAGGATGACACACACCCATGACCTGGACAAGAAGGAGCAGCATGTAAAATGACATGATTTCACTCATGAATCCAAGCTAAACACGGGTGGAACAAGTGGTAAGCTGCATAACTTGCTAGCCATGCAAGGTGACATTTCAAAGTGACATGATTCATTAGCATTCCAAGATAGCCACGGCTGGAAGCTTTTGGTCTGCAGCATGACCTCAATCAAAACTCATTTGACACCTTTCAAACTTTTAATTAACCCCAAGACAAGTATGCAAACCCAGCACTCCTTTATCATCATGAATTGACATGGCTAACATAGAGATTCTAAGACAAGCTTTCCATTCAACCAACTATGCACAACATGTTCAGCTGCATGTCTTCAAGGAACACAATGTATGACACCTCACTTTGAGCATCTCAAAACTATAAGACACTTGGTTTCCATGCCATTCATTTCTTCATGCAATGACACCTCTTAAGACTAGGAAACTACTCGATTCACATTGAAAATAAGAGGGTAGCAGAAACCTCACATCCATCACCTTATTTTTTCTCCATTTCATTTCAAACCTAAAATCTTTGAGTTGTCAACGTGATGTCCTCTCCAAGTACCCAACAAAGATACTCTTCCATTGATGGAAATTGCCACCAAGCTATCCTTAGGTCTAGCCTAGTCATGAAGGTAATGATGGCAACCTTATTTCTGCCCAAGAAAACCATGGATGGTATTTTAAGAAGCCTTAAGTCTTTGAAGCTCTCCTTGTATAGCACACCTCTTGCACTTCTTTCCTCACCTAGCCGTGAACCCCGTAATTCACTCTCTAATTCACCATATCCACAAACACTCTTTATTCTTGTCTTCATCAACCACGGACACTTGAAGAAGCATCATCTACCTTTCTTTCTATTAGGAAAGTGATCAAGGTAGGAAAAATAAAGGGGAACTCACTTCTTTACAAACTCTTCCTTACAAAATTATATCATCTTCTTAAATCTCCATTCTTCTATTCTTTTCTAACAAAAACAACTTCTGTTTTTCAGCTTTTAATTTATGAGAAAGTACTTTAAATTAAATATATTGTGGTACTAACAATTTATTATAAGCCTTGTTTACGAGTATGTTTCTGGTTTAGATTTAATTCACTACTTTGTAATTCTAAACTCTATGTTGTCTACAATTGGTCTTTAACATTTTTTTGAAAGAATGCAAAGGTAAGTTGTTTACTTAAGTGGACAGCCGTGCTTCAATAATTATTGGAATGGTTATATTGATTATGATTATAGAATACATGATTGATTGGAATTGCTTAACATAAAAGGTTTGAGTTATTATACCTTTACTTGATTAATATTATTGGTTTGGCATAGTCTTGATTATTTTACTATGCTGTTTAGAATTTATTGAATTCTATAAAGTGATCATATACCTATGCTCATATGGAATCTTTAACTTGAAATCGGATGTTGGAACTTGGTGGATGGCCGTGAGCCTTGAATTGTATCATTGGAATATATTTTGATGAGTTCCTTTTTAATGACACCACGACCTTTCAAATTGTGAACTATATAATTATATGATCAAAGTGGGAAGACAAGGATTCCTTGGGATTAGCCTACACGATGATATGTGAGGAGTAGATTGGGGGGGTGGTGAAACCCTTGGGAGTAATGCTATTGTGACCACATGTTTGTTCAGGGTAGAACAAGTCCTAGTTGGACTATGATTTTGTTTATCGCGGGGGTCGCTTCTGGAGGTGGCATTACTTTGACATGCCCTTTTTCTCCGGGACGATAGAGAGCATACAGTGGGAGGTATGTGTACTTTTGTCCATTCGCTATCCCAGAGGAGCACTCCATGAAGTTGGTTTTAATAAAAGACACTTAAAACACTTTTACGATTATTCTATCCGATGTACCCTTTAATTGTGATCTGTATAGTTATTTATTAAATTGTTGTATTACCTATTATTAGCATCCTAGAGGCGTAACTATTATATTGGATGTGTGAATGTTTTTGTCCTCCACTAATGCAATTTAATGTTGTTGTCTGTAATATTATTTCTTATCGTTTAAATTTCTAACATCTATTTTATTTTGTAGAGAAGGTATTTTTGAAAGGTAAAACATTTTGGGAATCAGAGATTTTCCTAAAACTAAATTAATTGTTGTCATAAACTTTTTACTTAAAAACTGATTCCCTTGGAATGCCATTAGTTCTATTTTTTAAAGTCTTTTTCCTACCGAGAAATCTTTTCTCACCCCCCTGTGATTTCTATCGTGGTATTCCAGACCCGTAGATATGAGCACTATCGTTGTTTGGTTGGGTGAAGGAAATCGGTCCTATGACTTAGAAACTAAATTGTTCACGTTTACTAGACAGATCACAATTCAAGTCTCATCAATAGCTCACTCGGAATTTGGAACTATAACAATTTCCAGCCACTTTACGTTCCAAGTGATCCTTCCTCCTTGGTGATCATGTTGTAGCCTGACCCAGCTATGCTGACTATTGACCGCTGCTTATTTCTCCTCCACATACTACTTGAATAGAGGAGAAAAGTGTTGATGTTTTATTTTACTTTATGTTGTTTTAATTACCGGCCTGTACATGACCTTTCATAGGTCAAATTTTGTGATATCGCTTTGAACAAGTTTTTGGCAATTTGAATTATGATGTTTGTGCTTGGAAAAATTCGCATGTTAAATTTTAGTTATTGGTTTCATGCTTGAAGAAATTATGATAATGTTATCTTGTTTATCCTATTTAGTTTAAAAATCGCGATAATTAAAATAACTCTATCAACATAGTAGAGACGTTTTATTTTAGGTCGTTACATTCAATAGTTAAATTTGATAATCAAAGATAGTTAAAAACATAGATATTTAAAGAGGACATATCAAGCGTGGTGTAGAAGGGAAGGCATCGAACACCTAGCAAGCCATATAATAGGACAATGAAGATGGTTAGCATGTTGCACTAATATGAAACATATGACACTAGAGTCAATCGTGGTTAAAGACACACCAGCATATTAAACACTGAATCTAGATTCTTTTATTTTGCTCAATAATGGGAGAGTCCTATTATAAAAGGGAAATACGTAAAATATGTTTTTATAAAATTGGTAGACTCTGACATAAGTTATGATGGGTTCTTCACAATAAAATATGTATCTTTCTTTCTTATAATCCTATTACGAGTAAAATAAGATGATCCAAATTCATGCACCAAGTAAATAGCCAGAGATGGACTAATAATAATTAATGGCGGGTGGATTTTATTATACACCTTGTTAAGTTACGATGCACCATGCACCTTGAAATTTACTTATTATTATCACCAGTTTATAGTTTTTTAATTAGAAACCCCTTTCTCATTTACAACTAAAGCCTTAAGTAATTGTAAAAACATCCCTAGCTTCTTTAAATTTTTCCCCAATAGCCACCTGCTTTCTCCTTCTCCTTTCTCTACTAATCTCAATCACTGCCAGTGACTCCATATTTGACTTCAACAACAACAACCACCCTTCCGCCACATCCTCCAACTCCATTCCCTTCTCCTCAAATCCGCCTTCAACCACCATCCTAACCTCATCTCCCACTTCCTCCTATCAGCCTACTCCAAAAGCCTCCCTTCCACAACCTCCCCATCCTCCCACCCCTCTTCACCCTCATCAGAGCCATCTCAAACAACCCCACCCCACAAAAATTCCTCACCCTCTTCCAACACTGATGTGCTTGATTTGAGGTGAATTTAGGTGTGCTTTGATTGATTTATGTTAGAATTTATGCCACATTTAATCTAATTATCCTTGGTATCTCATGATTAGTCTTTCTCTATGTTTTTAGGTCCAAAAGATGTGTTTTGACATGGCTCTATGAAGCTTTGGATGGATTCATTGCAATGGAGTTGATCTCAGAATTTATATGGCTAAGATTCGTAGAGTTTTTGACCTTTGCGCGATAAAATAAACATAACTTGAGCTACGAAGGTCGAAACAAGGTGATTCCAGTGGCATTGGAAAACTAAGACAAAACCATTCAACTTTCAACCTTTATGAAGATCACTTTTACATTTTTCAACCTGTGAGCGACTGAGGAGTAAGACACGATCGTATCTAACTTGGAAAATGTTTCTGTCAAGCTTACACGGCCCTATCTAACTTTAATGTAACTTCTGACTTGGAGACACGGCTGTGTCTCTTGGTCACATGGCCGTGTCTCCCTCCTGACAGTGATTTTTATGTGTTTTCATGTTCACACAGCCATGTCAAGCTTAGACACGATCGTGTGAAGTCTCCTGAAAACTAGAAATAGTAGTTTTTCTCCCTAAACATTATAAATAGAAGCAAACCCTCAAACCTAAAACACTTTTTGACTTGAGACTTGTGTGACGGCAGGTTTTCAGAGGCAGAGGCAAAGATTGGAGGTGAGGGCTTGGAAGGTAAGAGCAAGAGTCATTGAAGTTCAACCATTGAAGTTCTTTTATCCATCTTCATCTTCTCCATCTTCTCTTTATGTTTAGAAATTATGGTTATTTCTTTAATCTTTATTCTTGTTTGTACTACAATTGCCATGTGTGGCTAAACCCCTTTTTCTAAGATTAAGATGAAACTCTCTATTTCTCTATGTTGAATTGTTAATTTAATCCTTTATTAATAGGAAATTATTGTTCTTGATTCATTCTTAGTATGCTTAATGCTTGTGGTATGTTGCGCACCATATTTACATGATCTTAGGCTTTAGGTGAAGGATCGAAAGATCAAACCTAATGTGAATGCTTATGTCTTGAAGCATATCAAATGAGTTTTTGATGATAACAAAGTCATGATGAAAACCAAGATCAAAGGAAAAGACCAAGACCAAAAGAAGAAGACTAAGATCAAAAGAGGTATATTAGATATAGGTCATAGAACATCAATGTGAAATGCTCTCAAGGTATCTCAATTATATCTCAAATGGTTTTTTAAAGATGTTTTTTAATCAACTTGTTTTTCAAAGTTCATATTCTAAAAAGATGTTGTTTTTTAATCTTGGATCATGCTAAACAAATACCAATATTAATCAATCCAAGTTTCTTAAAGTTAGAAATGGCATGGATCCTCATTTAGGCTTGAAAAATATGTTCAAAGTGGAAAGTAATCAATTACACACTCTTGGTAATTGATTACCAGCAAGTCAGAGGACATGTAATCGATTACACACAATATTGTAATCGATTACCATATGCCCAGAAAGGGAAGAACACGTTCAAAGGGCCATGTAATCGATTACATCAATATTATAATCAATTACCATAAAGTCAGAGGGCGTGTAATCGATTACACAAGTCATACAATCGATTACCACAAGCCCAGAAAGCTAAGAACACGTTCTATCTTCCATGTAATCGATTACCAAAACCCTGTAATCGATTACCAGCATTCTGACATGCCCAACGGCTATATTTTCTTGGCATTTAATGTTGCCACAAAAGCCCCCAACGGCTCTATTGATCTAAAAACTTATAAATACACTTCTTGGGGCATCATTTGTGGCTAACCAACAATTGAGAAACATCATTCAATCACTTTAATCCGAGAATCATCATTAAATCTCTTTTGCTCTGTTTTTGTATATATATTTGAGATATTCTTGAAGAGCATCATAGGGCTTCAATTTGTGTAATCTACTCTTGTGAGAGTTTCATCTTGTAAACACTTTGATTCCTTGTAAAGGGGGTGAGGTATCCCTCTAGAGAAAAGAGAGTGAGGCATCTCTCAAAGATTATAAAGGGTGAGGTATCCCTGTTTTGAGGCTCAAGCACAAAGGGTGAGGTATCCCAAGGTGTGGTGAGTGCTCTATTGTGTAAAGGTTTTCAAGCACCCGTTCAAGCTTGAAGTTTAGTGGAAAATCTCGAGTGGTTTGCTTGAGGACTGGATGTAGGTCACAAGGGGTGGCTGAACCAGGATAAATCCTTGTGTTTGTTCTTCTAAACTCTATCTCTTTACTTTGTGCTTTAACTATATATGCTTAAGTTGAGTTTGTTATTTAGCTTTGCTTGAATACTTTCTATCTTGGGTTGTTTATTTGTAAGTGGTTCATTTGATCGCATTTATCTATTCACTTCATTTAAACAATAGCTTCAACGAAAATTTGATAAACAAGTGCTTTGCGAAAGATTTGCAAAAATATTTCACAAACTCAATTCACCCCCCTCTTGAGTTTGAGGCCACTTGGTAACACCTAATTGCTAGATAATCTAAGAATTGAACTTAGGAATTGAGACCTAGAAATAAGCTTAAATCCTTCAAGGGGTAAACAATTATCATGAAACTTAATGGGTTGGAACTTGGATTAATTGCCATAAGAATAGAGTTAATGAAGTTTTAGCACATTTTTAATGGCAAAAAATTGGGCTTTAAATAATTTAGGACAAATCGCCTTCAAGAACATAATTGAATATTAACAAAGATAGGATTAGAATTTATCATAGGGGGTAGTGTAGTGGATTCCCAGTCCTAGGCCTTTAAACCTTGGTTGAATCTCATTTTTTCTTGATTTAATTGCTTACTCAATTGCTTTGAATTTTATTTTGATTTTGATTTAACTTTCACTATTGTCTTTATTCGCTTAAATAATCAAAATCACCATAAGAATTAGTAATCAATTGATCCTCATGGGAATGATCTTTATTTTACTACTTCTACGATCCGTGCACTTGTGGAAAATTCATAATAAGTTTTTGGCGCCATTGTTGGGGATCGTGTTGATAATAGCACAAGCGGTAATTTGGTTGATTTAAACACTTTTTATTTTAATTTATTTTCACTTCATTTTTCTTTGAATTTTTAGGTATTATTTCTTTCTTATGCGTAGAACGAGGAGTCAAGAAGATCTTACTATTCTAGTTGATATTGAGATTGAAAGGACACTTTGTGATAATAGAAGGGAAAAAACACAAAGAATTGAGGAAGACCACATGGCAAACAACAATAACCAAGTTACCAATCAAGAGCAAAGGCTAAGGGATTATAGAACCCTCAACGCTAACGCTCGTCAGTCTTCCATTGTACGAACATGGGTAGAGACCAACAATTTTGAGATAAAGATGTCACTAATCTAGATGGTCCAACAATTGCAATTTAGTAGGTCAACAACTGAGGACCCAAATCAACATTTGGATGAATTCTTGGAGCTCTGTGACACAATAAAGATAAATGGGATTTCAATTGATGCTATTCGGATCAGACTTTTCCCCTTTTCTCTTAAGGGGAAGGCAAAGAAATGGATTCACTCGGAAGCCCTAAATTCACTTACTACCTGGGATTTGATGGAGCAAGCTTTTTTAGACAAGTACTACCTGATTGAAAAAATAATCAAGCTCCGTCAAGACATCACTACCTTCTCCCAAAAGGAAGATGAATCACTTTATGAAGCATAAGAAAGGTACAATGATCTCATTCGTCAGTGTCCATATCATGGCATATAAGATTTTGTTGTTATATAAACATCCTATGCTAGGTTGACTTTCTCTACAAAGGCAACTCTTGATGCCACAACTGGCAGTACTTTGATGGAAAAGACTTCAACTGAGGCAAGGGCTTTGATCAATGAAGTCGCTTTGTGTAACATCCCGAAAAATACATAATTGATCATAAATCATCATTTTATAATATTATTGATTTTTAGGAATTTTTCTGGAATTTTTCGGAAACGACGAATATTTTAATATATTTTTCGTTTTACGTGCACACTGGGCTGAGAATTGCTGAGACCAGTGTAACACTCCGGAAATTGATTATTTCACCATGAATAGTCATTTTCCAATATTTGTGATTTATGTGAATTTTTATGGAATTTTTCGGAAACGATGAATATTTTAATATATTCCTCGTTTTGCGTAAAACTCGAGCAGAGTCGTGAAAACGACTGTAGTGCTTCAAAAATTGGAAAATTATATGACGAATAGTCGTTTTATAATATTTGCAATTTTTGGGAATTTTCTGGGAATTTTTCGGAACCGTCGAATATTTTAATATATTCCTCGTTCTGCGTGCGCGCTGAGCAGAATCAGAGAAACGCGATGTTTTCTCTGAGAACCTTGGACTATGGACATGTCGACGGGGGATCTTACTAAACCCGAGACTTGACACAGTTTACGAGGTTCCACAATCTTCGAGAAATTTTAACAGATACAATTAAATCAATACAGCGAAAAATTTATCTGTCAGATTAATTAAATACTGACTTCTGTCAACTGTAACTATTATCTATTGGATAATAGTGTGTAATAAAAATCCTATCACATTATCCTAATGTAATCCACTTTATGTCAAATCTATCTACTTTAATTCAAATTTATTGATTAAATAATCAAAGCTTCCTTAAGAAGCTTTGACCCCAAGCTTTGACCACATGTGTTAGCTTCCAAAGGAAGCCAAATTCCCTCTCTCTTCCCTCTCTCTATGCACGGCTGATTGCAGCCCATGCAAGGCAAAATATTGCTTTGTTTCATTTAATTTTCATTACACAAATCCATTAATTATCAAACACTTTCTCTCTCATCCATTCTTCTCCTTCTTCTCCATTTTTCTTCTCTTCTTTCTCTCCACCATAGCCATACGGCCAGCAGCCCCTCAACCACCAAATCTTCACAAAAATTTCATCTAGCTACATTTCTTGAATCCTCTCAACATTCTAAACACTTTTTCTTCTTGGAGTTTCTTGAGATTCCATCATCTTCACCATTTTCTCCAAGCTCCAACTTTGAGCATTTTGGGTAAGTTTCATGACCACTCTCCCTCTTCTCTTGATTTCGTGATTATGGTTTCTTTTATGGCCATCCATGGTTGATTTTCCAAGCCTTGATATTGATTCTAACAAAGTCACCATTTTTAGGGATTTTGGTGGCCAAATCCGAAAATCCAAGAAGCTTTCTTGGAGTTCATTTGATTTCTACACTTAGGTAAGAGGAAGACACTCCTCTTCAACCATTTTTAGCATCTAGGAACCTTGGTTGTGTTGGTTTGTGAAGAACCCTAATGAGGGTTGTTCTTGAATTTAATGATTAATTGTGTTATGTGTTGATTTTAATTCATTTATGCTATTGGATGGATTGGTTGTATATAATGGATTGTTGGAATGGATTGAGTGATTTAAAATGGATGAAAAATTTATTGAACATCCTTCTTGGTAGCCACGGTTTTGAGGCTAGCAATTAAGAGAAATTGTGATAAATTGTAACAAGCATTGAATTGGAATTAATCAAGAGATAAAAATGGGATGTAATGGAAGAAAAGAATTGAGATTGAAACCCAAGTGGTGGCCACGGTTTTGAGCCCAATTTGGGGCCATTGGTGAGCTAGTGTAACAAGTGAGGATCAAGTGAATTTAGGGTGCAACCAATGGTGTGTTGAGTTGGAAAGAACTAGGAATTGAGTTCCTAGGGAGGTCACGGCCTCCTAGCCCTTTTTGGGTGAAGTTATGTAATTTGGTAGCTTGAAGGCATAATCAATTAGGCAAGTAATAACCTAAGTGTTGGAGCGGATAATTAAGGAATTGAAATGATTTGGTAAAATTTAGACTTAAAGGTGAATCCATCATAAGACTTAAGGTAAATCTAAGTGAGTAAGGAATATGAGAGTGTGAGGCTTAAGGGCTTGCATAAAATGTAAATTATTAAAAATTGAATTGCCATGGTATGTTAAATTGACTTTTGAACATGAACCTTGAAATGAGGAACAAATTCTAATTTAGGATTCATAATGAACCTAATGACGTATTAATTGATGTGGTATTGATATTATGTGATTATGGGTCCATGTGAGTGACCATTTATATATCGATGATTATATTGGCCTAATGTGGCATATTATGAACTTGTATGAGATTGTGGATCATACATGAGCATGCATAGTGTCTTATGCATTGTGATGTCCTTGTGGACTGTTGTAAGGCCAAGTTGCCTAGGAGATTGAACACACCTTAGTGCGGGTGCGAGTAGACAAGTGTGGGTCGTGTTATGACCTTGGGGGCGTCGGGGTGCGGGTCCTTCACAATGGGCAGTTGGTAGCTCCTCTGTCTGTGGGGCAAACCGATGCAAACGCACCGACGATCCGGACTTGACACTGTCCTATATCGTGATCTAGTGTAGAATGTCTGTGCAATGCCATGATTGTGCACGAGAAAATTTATTGATAGCACTGGCCTCGGCAGCCGAGTCACAGACATGTCTCCTGATCTTTCTCTCCGACTGATTGAGTCTAGCTCCATGGAGTAGGAACTGGGAAAGCATGCATACGAGTCATGATATACACTGTCATCATTAATTCTTATTTCTGTAACTATGTTTGATTTAACTGTCATTATAATAATTATATGCCTGGAGCTGTTTAATTACTTATTGTTATGTCTACTGCTCATTAATTGAATATGATGTGTTGAATTGCTATTTGGGCGCGTGGCGCCGTTTTGTTTCTAGCATGCTATAACTGGTAATGATGTAGGATGTCTTACCTCTTTCCCTGTGCTTCTATTATTTGCTGTTTATGTGTACCCTGTACTGATCGAAGACGACGGTGAGGAGACCGAAGATCCTGCCTTCCCCGGCTTCTGGTCTACACAAGATTGACTTTTACTGCGACGATGTCTGCACGTATGCGTGGGTTCTTGGGAGATGTGCGTCTGACCTTCCTTGGGGGCCGGAGTGCGGGCACATCAACCTGAACTCCGACCGCTGCGTGTATTTGGGAGACGTGTCGATAGCACTTGCCTGGAGACGTCATGAGGCTCCTGTCCTCACCTGCTACCTCAGCTTGCGTCTGGAGTTTTACCTGCCCATTAGGGAGATGTGGGGTGCCCGTTATTACACCCCGCAGGAGGATTCGTTTGATTCCACCGCTCGGGCTCCGTCCCGCGCCTCTGTGGTTCCTATGGATGAGTCCTCGGATGAGGAAGATCCTGATGAGGGTCCTCCTGAGGATCCTGAATCGGTCCCTTTTTATCTGAGGGGTCGATGATCATTGGTGGCTACTGATGGCTGCCAGTGTTTTTGTTTTTGGGGGCCTGATGTATCTTTCTTTTTGGTTGGGCTGTATATTTTGTATATGCATGAGGGTATATATGCATGTTTCCCTTGGGGTGGGTATAGTTTTGCTTTTTGATGATGGCCAGGCTTGTATCTACAAAACAGTTGTATCAAATTTTATATATATATATATATATATATATATATATATATATATATGCTATTCAGTACAATTTACGTGCATTGTTTTATTCGTCACTTTTACCCACATTCCGTATTAACATTATTATTATTATTATAATATATATATATATATATATATATATATATATATATATATATATTGCCAATTTTGCTCACATGGTTAAACATCAATTAATTAAAATGAACCGGGTCTTAATCGTTTGTTTATTTAATTTCCGCATTTTATTTATTTGACAATGTGACGTTCCCTCCCAAAAAGGGGCGTTACATTAAGTTGGTATCAGAGCCCCGGTTTATGTTTTCTTTGGGTCTTGAGTGTGAGTCTGTCTTGTTTGTGCTGTGTGAATCTCTGTGATGGGTGTCTTGAGTGGATTCCTCTGACTTTTCTTATGTTTTCAGTAATCTAATTTGAGAGAAAAGCAAGATGGCAAGAGGTGGAGAAATGGCAGCTGCTATTGAAGCGATGCAGAGAATGGCTGAAGTCATCGCCCAACAAAATGAATGCGCTGTTCAACAACAAGAAAGAGTTGCTCAACAGCTCGAGGCGACTGCCGATGCGCAAAACTTAGCAGAGTTTCGTCGTCATAACCCTCCGCAATTCAAGGGAGAATTTGATCCCGACAAGGCTAATCTATGGATCAAGGAGCTGGAAAAGGTCTTTCGTGGCATGAATTGTGCAGAAGATAAGAAAGTGAATTATGCGACTTTTATGCTTGTCGGAAATGCCGAAGACTGGTGGAATGGAGCTCAAAGGGCATTAGAAGCCGAAGGAACAGAGGTCACTTGGGGATTGTTCAAGGAGAAATTCTTGGGCAAATACTTTCCTGCGAATGCGAGACACGCAAAGGAGATGGAGTTCCTCAACCTGAGACAGGGGAACATGACAGTCAGCGAGTACGCCGCTAAGTTTGAGAATTTGGAGAAGTTCTCGACCCATTACCAGCATCAAACTGATGAAGCCTGGAAATGCTGGAAATTCACCGAAGGACTGAGATATGAAGTGAAGAAAGCTGTGATTACCTTGAAAATGAAGGTATTCTCAGAACTGTTAGACACTTGCTGCGAAGTTGAAGCCTTGGAGCAGGCTAGAGACGCGAGAAACAGGAACTTTGGGCCTGTACGGTCCCAAAGAGGTGGAAGCAGTGGTTCAAACCGCTTTCAGAAGAAGCCCTATAACCGACCAACGGGAAGTCAACAACCAATCAGTGGAAGTTCAGGTGGAGGTTCTTCTGGGAACCGAACTGGTCAGAATACGACCTACCCGTCCAAATGCCTGAAGTGTGGGAAAGATCATCTCACAAGAGACTGCACGATAAAAGGAATCATTTGCTTCAGATGTGGCAAACCGGGCCATATGTCCATAGATTGTAACCAAGCAAAGGCTGAACCTTCGGCCAATGCAACCCGAGCCAAGAAACCGCAAGCCGGAGGTCGAGTTTATACTATGAGTGGAGCCGAAGCTTCGAATCCGAAGACTTGATTCAAGGAGAAGGCGCCATAGAAGGTAATCTTTTAAAAGTCTTGTATGACTCGGGGCAACCCATTCTTTCATATCATATGACCGTGTGTGCTACGACTTGGTTTACCCAGTATCTGAACTACCTTTCGAATTGACCGTTTCAACACCGATAAACCGGTAGTTACTACCAAAGTCCGTTTGAAGTGTCCTTTGATTGTTGAAGGTCGAATCTTTTCTCGTCGATTTGATCTTTTATCTCTTTCACAGCTAGATATAATCCTAGGGATAGACTGGTTATCTTCCAACCATGTTCGTTAGATTGTTCTAGTAAGACCATAGTCTTTCCCGTGGATGAGAATTCTAGATACTTGACGGCCAACCAAGCACGAGCTTTCTTGAAAGAAGGAGCTCAGGGGTACATGCTATTATCTTCTTTGAAAGTTGAGAGTGAGGCTGATTTGAGTACTATTCCCAGTAGTGAAGGAATTTCCTGAGATCTTCCCTGAAGAAGTACCTGGTTTACCACCGGCACGTGAGATCGAGTTTGCTATTGATCTAGTACCGGGAGCTGGTCCCGTGTCTATAGCACCTTACCGAATGTCACCGACAGAATTAGCCGAACTTAAGAAGCAGCTAGAAGAGCTTTTGGAGAAGCAGTTCGTTAGACCAAGTGTGTCCCCGTGGGGAGCACCTGTGTTACTAGTTCGAAAGAAGGACGGTACCTCGAGATTGTGTGTGGACTACAGGCAATTGAACAAGTTGACAATCAAGAACAAGTATCCTCTCCCGAGAATTGACGACTTGATGGACCAACTGAAGGGGGCAGCGGTATTTTCGAAGATTGACTTGAGATCTGGGTATCATCAGATAAGAGTGAAGACGGAGGATATACCCAAGACTGCTTTTCGTACGCGATACGGCCATTACGAGTATCTTGTGATGCCGTTTGGTGTGACGAATGCGCCTGCTATTTTCATGGGCTATATGAACCGCATCTTTCGTCCGTACTTGGATAAGTTTGTTGTCGTCTTCATTGATGACATCCTGATATATTCCCAGAATCAGGAGGATCATGCTGAGCACCTCAGCATAGTTCTTCAGATTTTGAAGGAAAAGGAACTGTATGCCAAGCTGTCGAAGTGCGAGTTTTGGCTAGATGAGGTGAAGTTTTTGGGTCATGTAATCTCAAAAGAAGGAATTGCAGTGGATCCATCCAAAGTAGAAGTTGTACTGCAGTGGGAACAACCGAAGTTAGTGACGGAAGTCCGTAGTTTCGTTGGTTTAGCCGGATATTACCGGAGGTTCATAGAAGGGTTTTCCAAGATTGCCGGACCGCTCACTCAATTGACAAAGAAGAATCAAGCTTTCAAATGGACTGATAGCTGTGAGCAGAGTTTTCAAGAGTTGAAGAAACGGCTGACTACCTCGCCTGTATTGGTGTTACCTGATCCAAACGAACCGTTCGAGGTGTACTGTGACGCTTCGTATCAAGGATTGGGATTTGTTCTTATACAACACCGAAAGGTGGTGGCCTATGCTTCGCGACAGTTGCGAGTGCATGAAAAGAATTATCCGACTCATGATTTGGAGTTGGCAGCTGTGGTTTTTGCTCTGAAGATATGGAGACATTTCCTTTATGGAGCGACATTCAACATCTTCAGTGACCACAAGAGCTTGAAGTACTTGTACGATCAGAAAGAGATGAATATGAGACAGCGGAGATGGCTGGAGTTCTTAAAGGATTATGATTTGCAGTTGTTGTACCACCCTGGCAAGGCGAACGTTGTGGCTGACGCCTTAAGTAGAAAGACTATCAGTGTTTCTGCCTTGATGATTAGGGAAAGAGATCTCATCGAACAATTTAGAGATGTATAATCATTTGTTAAGTTGGAACCCAGAAGAATTTGCATGAATATGGTTACCATCTCAAGCGAGTTGATGGAAGACATACGGGAAAAACAGAAGACCGATGAATTCTTGCAAGGGATAAGAGAACAAATGAAACAAGGCGAGAAAACAGAGTTCGAAGAAGGAACAGATGGAATTCTGAGATTCCGAGGTAGAGTTTGTATTCCTCGTGACCAAGAGCTTAGACGATATATTGTGGATCACGCCCACACTAGCAAGCTAAGTATGCACCCTGGTATAACAAAGATGTACCAAGACTTGAAGAAGTTGTTCTGGTGGCATGGACTAAAGAGTGATGTCACTAGATGTGTATCGACTTGTCTAGTCTGTCAAAAAGTCAAAGTGGAACATCAGCGACCTGCAGGGTTGCTGCAACCATTGTCTATTCCTGAATGGAAGTGGGACAGCATCGCAATGGACTTTGTTGTGGGATTGCCAAGGACAAGGATGGGACACGACTCGATTTGGGTAATAGTTGATCGACTTACAAAATCGGCTCATTTCCTCCCGATTAACATAAGGTACAGTTTAGAAAAGCTGACCCGACTATATATTAGGGAAATTATCAGATTACATGGTGTGCCTACGAGTATAGTCTCGGATAGAGATCCGAGGTTTACCTCCAAGTTTTGGCAAAGTTTACAAGCTTCGTTGGGAACGAGATTGCGCCTGAGTTCGGCGTATCATCCGCAAACCGATGGTCAATCGGAAAGGACGATCCAATCTCTAGAGGACCTACTTAGAGCTTGTTCTATGGAACAGACTGGAAGTTGGGATGAAGTTCTACCACTGGTGGAGTTCACCTACAATAACAATTATCATTCGAGTATAGGGATGGCACCCTATGAAGCTCTGTATGGAAGACGGTGTCGAACACCATTATGTTGGTACCAAGACGGCGAGCGCCTTACGATTGGACCAGACATTATCCAGCAGACGACTGAGAAGGTTAAGATGATTCAAGAGAAGATGAGAACTGCTCAGAGCCGGCAGAAGAGCTATGCGGATAAGAGAAGAAAGCCTCTTGAGTTTGAAGAAGGTGAGCATGTGTTCCTGAAAGTCACACCCACGACTGGGGTCGGCCGGGCCTTGAAATCTAGAAAACTCACTCCAAAATTTCTTGGACCTTACCAAATTCTCCGCCGGATAGGTCCAGTAGCTTACCAAATAGCCTTACCCCCTATTCTTTCAAACATACATAATGTATTCCATGTGTCACAACTTCGTAAATATTTACCTGATCCAAGTCATGTTATAGCACCGGACACAGTACAGTTAAAAGAGAACCTGACCTATGAAACGTCTCCTGCGAGAATCGAGGATCGACGGATAAAGCAACTACGAGGCAAGGAGATTCCATTGGTAAAGGTGATTTGGAATGAAGCAACTGGTGATGCGACTTGGGAATTGGAAGATAAGATGAAGGAGCAACATCCAGAATTATTTTGAGGTATGTAAATTTCGAGGACGAAATTCCTTTTAGTAGGGGAGTGTTGTAACATCCCGAAAAATACATAATTGATCATAAATCATCATTTTATAATATTATTGATTTTTAGGAATTTTTCTGGAATTTTTCTAAACGACGAATATTTTAATATATTCTCGTTTTACGCGCACACTGGCCGAGAATTGCTGAGACCAGTGTAACACTCCGAAAATTGATTATTTCACCATGAATAGTCATTTTCCAATATTTGTGATTTATGTGAATTTTTCTGGAATTTTTCGGAAACGATGAATATTTTAATATATTTCTCGTTTTGCGTGAAACTCGAGCAGAGTCGTGAAAACGACTGTAGTGCTTCAAAAATTGGAAAATTATATGACGAATGGTCGTTTTATAATATTTGCAATTTTTGGGAATTTTCTGGGAATTTTTCAGAACCGTCGAATATTTTAATATATTCCTCGTTTCACTGCGTCTTTGAGAGCAAAAATCGAGAGAAACGCGATGTTTTCTCTCGAGAACCTTGGACTTTGGACATGTCAACGGGGATCTTACTAAACCCGAGACTTGACACAGTTTACGAGGTTCCACAATCTTCGAGAAATTTTAACGGATACAATTAAATCAATACAAATGAAAAATTTATCTGTCGATTAATTAAATACCGACTTATTAACTCAGTAACTATTATCTATTGGATAATAGTGTGTAATAAAAATCCTATCACATTATCCTAATGTAATCCACTTTATGTCAAATCTATCTACTTTAATTCAAATTTATTGATTAAATAATCAAAGCTTCCTTAAGAAGCTTTGACCCCAAGCTTTGACCACATGTGTTAGCTTCCAAAGGAAGCCAAATTCCCTCTCTCTTCCCTCTCTCTATGCACGGCTGATTGCAGCCCATGCAAGGCAAAATATTGCTTTGTTTCATTTAATTTTCATTACACAAATCCATTAATTATCAAACACTTTCTCTCTCATCCATTCTTCTCCTTCTTCTCCATTTTTCTTCTCTTCTTTCTCTCCACCATAGCCATACGGCCAGCAGCCCCTCAACCACCAAATCTTCACAAAAATTTCATCTAGCTACATTTCTTGAATCCTCTCAACATTCTAAACACTTTTTCTTCTTGGAGTTTCTTGAGATTCCATCATCTTCACCATTTTCTCCAAGCTCCAACTTTGAGCATTTTGGGTAAGTTTCATGACCACTCTCCCTCTTCTCTTGATTTCGTGATTATGGTTTCTTTTATGGCCATCCATGGTTGATTTTCCAAGCCTTGATATTGATTCTAACAAAGTCACCATTTTTAGGGATTTTGGTGGCCAAATCCGAAAATCCAAGAAGCTTTCTTGGAGTTCATTTGATTTCTACACTTAGGTAAGAGGAAGACACTCCTCTTCAACCATTTTTAGCATCTAGGAACCTTGGTTGTGTTGGTTTGTGAAGAACCCTAATGAGGGTTGTTCTTGAATTTAATGATTAATTGTGTTATGTGTTGATTTTAATTCATTTATGCTATTGGATGGATTGGTTGTATATAATGGATTGTTGGAATGGATTGAGTGATTTAAAATGGATGAAAAATTTATTGAACATCCTTCTTGGTAGCCACGGTTTTGAGGCTAGCAATTAAGAGAAATTGTGATAAATTGTAACAAGCATTGAATTGGAATTAATCAAGAGATAAAAATGGGATGTAATGGAAGAAAAGAATTGAGATTGAAACCCAAGTGGTGGCCACGGTTTTGAGCCCAATTTGGGGCCATTGGTGAGCTAGTGTAACAAGTGAGGATCAAGTGAATTTAGGGTGCAAACCAATGGTGTGTTGAGTTGGAAAGAACTAGGAATTGAGTTCCTAGGGAGGTCACGGCCTCCTAGCCCTTTTTGGGTGAAGTTATGTAATTTGGTAGCTTGAAGGCATAATCAATTAGGCAAGTAATAACCTAAGTGTTGGAGCGGATAATTAAGGAATTGAAATGATTTGGTAAAATTTAGACTTAAAGGTGAATCCATCATAAGACTTAAGGTAAATCTAAGTGAGTAAGGAATATGAGAGTGTGAGGCTTAAGGGCTTGCATAAAATGTAAATTATTAAAAATTGAATTGCCATGGTATGTTAAATTGACTTTTGAACATGAACCTTGAAATGAGGAACAAATTCTAATTTAGGATTCATAATGAACCTAATGACGTATTAATTGATGTGGTATTGATATTATGTGATTATGGGTCCATGTGAGTGACCATTTATATATCGATGATTATATTGGCCTAATGTGGCATATTATGAACTTGTATGAGATTGTGGATCATACATGAGCATGCATAGTGTCTTATGCATTGTGGTGTCCTTGTGGACTGTTGTAAGGCCAAGTTGCCTAGGAGATTGAACACACCTTAGTGCGGGTGCGAGTAGACAAGTGTGGGTCGTGTTATGACCTTGGGGGCGTCGGGGTGCGGGTCCTTCACAATGGGCGCTTGGTAGCTCCTCCGCTCGTGGGGCAAACCGATGCAACGCACCGACGATCCGGACTTGACACCGTCCTATATCGTGATCTAGTGTAGAATGTCTGTGCAATGCCATGATTGTGCACGAGAAAATTTATTGATAGCACTGGCCTCGGCAGCCGAGTCACAGACATGTCTCCTGATCTTTCTCTCCGACTGATTGAGTCTAGCTCCATGGAGTAGGAACTGGGAAAGCATGCATACGAGTCATGATATACACTGTCATCGTTAATTCTTATTTCTGTAACTATGTTTGATTTAACTGTCATTATAATAATTATATGCCTGGAGCTGTTTAATTACTTATTGTTATGTCTACTGCTCATTAATTGAATATGATGTGTTGAATTGCTATTTGGGCGCGTGGCGCCGTTTTGTTTCTAGCATGCTATAACTGGTAATGATGTAGGATGTCTTACCTTCTTTCCCTGTGCTTCTATTATTTGTTGTTTATGTGTACCCTGTACTGATCGAAGACGACGGTGAGGAGACCGAAGATCCTGCCTTCCCCGGCTTCTGGCCTGCACAAGATTGACTTTTACTGCGACGATGTCTGCACGTATGCGTGGGTTCTTGGGAGATGTGCGTCTGACCTTCCTTGGGGGGCCAGAGTGCTGGCACATCAACCTGAACTCCGACCGCTGCGTGTATTTGGGAGACGTGTCGATAGCACTTGCCTGGAGACGTCATGAGGCTCCTGTCCTCACCTGCTACCTCAGCTTGCGTCTGGAGTTTTACCTGCCCATTAGGGAGATGTGGGGTGCCCGTTATTACACCCCGCAGGAGGATTCGTTTGATTCCACCGCTCGGGCTCCGTCCCGCGCCTCTGTGGTTCCTATGGATGAGTCCTCGGATAAGGAAGATCCTGATGAGGGTCCTCCTGAGGATCCTGAATCGGTCCCTTTTTATCTGAGGGGTCGATGATCATTGGTGGCTACTGATGGCTGCCAGTGTTTTTGTTTTGGGGGCCTGATGTATCTTTCTTTTTGGTTGGGCTGTATATTTTGTATATGCATGAGGGTATATATGCATGTTTCCCTTAGGGTGGGTATAGTTTTGCTTTTTGATGATGGCCAGCTTGTATCTACAAAACAGTTGTATCAAATTTTATATATATATATATATATATATATATATATTATTCAGTGCAATTTTGCATTGTTTTATTCGTCACTTTTACCCACATTCCGTATTAACATTATTATTATTATTATAAAATATATATATATATATATATATATATATATATTGCCATTTTGCTCACATGGTTAAATATCAATTAATTAAAATGAACCGGGTCTTAATCGTTTGTTTATTTAATTTTCGCATTTTGTTTATTTGACAATGTGACGTTCCCTCCCAAAAAGGGGCGTTACACTTTGAATATTTACTTGTGGCTAAGTGAGAGATCAACTTCAAATAAGCAAGCCAGAATGATAGAGCTTGATGTCATTGCTATGCTGAATGCCAAGTTTAATGCTTTGACCAAGTCACTTGAGAAGCTGAATGTCAATGTTGTCGTTACTCCTAATATAGCTTGTGAAACATGTGGAGGAGGGCATTTGACTTCAAAATGCAATTCAATGGAGACGTATTCTCAAGACCCCTCTTTGGAGCAAATGAATTATATGCAAAATGGCAATTTCAAGGCTCAATGTAATCATTTCTCCAACATATATAACCCTAAATGGAGAAATCACCCTAATTTCTCATATGGCAACCAACAAAATAGAAGGACTCCATCCAACAATAGACCACCACCCAGATTCCAACAACCTCAACAATCTTCTCAAGGGGCAAAGTCCAATTTAGAAGCTCTCAAGGAGAATTTCATAGTCACTCAAAAGGAGCAAAATCAAGCAATCCAAGCACAAATGCAATAACATGGGGAGTCCATCAAGCAACTCAGTACAAGCCTTGATCAATTGGCCACTCACTCCAAAATACTTTAAACTCAAATAGTCCAACAAGCAAGCTTGTTCAACATGGTTCAAGGGCGAATCCCAAGTCAACCGGAAAATAACCCCAGGGAGCAAGTTCAAGCAATTTCATTGAGAAATGGTAAGTAACTTGAAGGCCCCACAAGAGAAGAAAAGTTTGAAGCTAAGGACACCCATGAAAAGGAAAAGAAGCAAGAGAAAAGCGAGAACAAGGATAAAGCAAGAGATGAAGAAAGCTCTCAAAAGCATATGTTCCACCTTTGCCATTCCCTCAAAGTTATCAAAGGGCGAAGCTTGATCATCAATTTGGAAGATATTTGGAGGTCCTTAAGAAGCTTTGCATTAACGTTCCTTTTACATAAATTCTCTCCTAAATGCCCTCCTATGCGAAGTTCTTGAAAGAGATTCTCTCTAATAAGAGGAAGCTTGAAGATTATGTAACTATTGCTTTGACTGAAGAATGTTGTACAATCATTTTGAATAAGCTTCCACCTAAGCTTAACTATCCGGGTAGCTTTTCAATTCCATGCTCAATTGGGAACATGAATATTAACAAGGCTTTGTGTGATCTTGGAGCAAGTGTGATCTTGATGCCCCTTTCTCTTTATAAGAAACTTGATATTGGGGAGCTCAAACCAACCACAATCTCTCTTCAATTGGCGGATAGGTCAATCAAACATCCTATTGGCGTATTAGAGAATGTACCATTGAAGGTGAGAAAGTTTTACATACTGGTCGATTTTGTTGTGCTTAAGATGGAAGTAAATGTTCAAATGCCAATCATACTTAGGCATCCATTCCTTGCCACTGGAAGGGCAATGATTGATGTCCACAAAGGGAAATTGACTTTGTGATTGAATGATGAGGAAGTAGTGTTTAATGTTTTTAATTCTGAAAAACATCCTAGTTCCTTTGATTCATGTAATCGCATAGATGCTACTGGTGTTATGGATAGTGTTATGCTTTCATATATGTAGGAATCTGTGACTGATGGTATAGTAGATAAGAACTTACCTAAAGTTGTCACCAACTTTGAGAATGCCAAGCTCTGCAAGAATAGACCAAAGAAGAGGCATGACAAGTGTATCAAGTAGCGTGAGTTTAAGATTGGGGATAAAATTCTTCTTTGTAACTTACGTCTTCTTCTTCCTGATAAGTTTTGGTCAAAAGGGTATGGACTATATGAGATTGTTTGCGTCTTATCATACGGTGTGCTTGAGGTGAAGAAAGAAGGCCATAATACATTCTTGATAAATGGCCAGAGAGTGAAGCACTATGAAGAAGGAGTAGGGATTGAGCACCACTCTATTGACATCACCTAAGCATGGAATCGGCCCATAGTCAAGCTAATGACTATAACTTAGCGTTTCACGAGAGGTGACCTGTGTTTCTATCCTTTCTCATATTTTCTTTTTGATTTCTTTTGCACGTTTAGTTCTTGCATTTTGTTTTTCAGTTTTTGCTTTGTTTTTCTTGTGCAGCTTTTGACAACATGTTGCCGCTCAGTTAGACTAGATGTTTGAGTTCATGGGTATATGCCTCCTTCCAACTCCACCTCCACCTCCCCCACCACCTTCGTAATCTTGCGTTTCCATTTTTAGGGAAGTTTCGTTGTCCTTTGTTCTATTATTTTTCTTGTTAAACATTAAGGACAATATTTATTTTAAGTGTGGGGGGGGGGAATCAATGAACACTTGAATATTGCATCGAATCAAGCTTGAATAGTGTGTTAATTTCTTGATTATTTCTGAGCTGATTGAAATATGTTTGAGAGGGGAGTCCATTACTCATGAACTAAGTTTGTGCAAAGCAATTATTTTTCAATTGAGTGTTAAAACATTTAGCATCTTATTTGGAAATTAAACACATATGCTTGCATTTCTTCTCTTTATTAACTTAGCCAAAAAGTGAGTTTTGAGCCTTTATTGATTGGATTTTTCATAAACAAAATCCTATTTTTCTTCTAGAGTGATATTTATCTTGATTGATGTGCACTAGAACTTGTTTTGATATCTTGTTGAGACTAATGATTCATATACACACTTGAACATGATTAAGGTAATTAGGCTTAATTCTTTCTTGACTTCTAGAGTTGTATTGAGAAAATAATCTATTAGTTTCCCTTTTTGAGTCGAAATTGATTTCTTTGAATACCCAATTGAATAATCAGGTTAGATTCATTGGAGCAACTGATGTGTTGATTAAAAAGTCATTAAGGATTGTTTTTTGTTTTCAAGGGTTGAAAAAAATTGATGATGAAAAGGAAGAAGAAATAAAGAGATTATTGCTGAAGAATATTGAGAATCTTTGGTTGAAAGTGAGAATTGGTTATACCCTTGTGCATTATGTTCTATTGTTCATCTTTTCAACCTGATTCTGTTTCGTATCGATTTATCCATAAACATTCCTTACCCTTGTTTATCTTTTTCCTACCTTTCACTATTCCCCTTGACCCCATTACAACCAAAGGAAGTTTTTTTTTTAATTCTTGTTATGTATGTGAACTTAGAAGTAGAAATTAGATTAATAACCAAGCCTATGGTATTGCATTTTTTAAAAGAAATTTGAGTGATTTCTTTGTCCTTAAACACTTGACCGATGGAAAGATGAGTGACCTCAATTGGTTGGTAAAGAAAATAGGTGCAAGCTAGACTCAAGCCTCTAATTGTTTTAAGAGCTAAATAATCTTGCTTGATTGAATTTAATTGCTAAGCTGAACTAAATTTTTAAATTGTGGAATTTCCCTTTATTCATGTTTTTTGATCTTGAGTTTAATCTTGTTTTTAATTCATTTTCTTTACTTGAGGACAAACAAAGTTCAAGTGTGGGGGAATTTGATGTGTGGATAAAATACACACATATTGTGCTTAATTTGAGGTGGATTTAGGTGTGTTTTGATTGATTTATGTTGAAATTTACACCACATTTAATCTAATTATCCTTGGTATCCCATGATTGGTCTTTCTATATATTTTTAGGTCCAAAAGAGGTGTTTTGACATGGCTCTATGAAGCTTTGGATGGATTCATTGTAATGAAGTTGAGCTCAGAATTTATATGGCTAAGATTCGTAGAGTTTTTGATCTTTGCGCGATAAAATGAACATAACTTGAGCTATGGAGGTTGAAACAAGGTGATTCCAGTGGCATTAGAAAGTTAAGGCAAAACCCTTCAACTTTTATGAAGATCACTTTTCCATTTTCTAACTTGTGAGCGATTGAGGAGTTAGACACGACCGTGTCTAACTTGGATCTGTCAAGCTCACACAGCCCTGTCTAACTTCAATGAAGCTTTTGACTTAGAGACACGACTGTGTCTCTTGGTTACACGGCCATGTCTCTTGGTCACACAGTCGTGTCTCCCTCCTGATGGTGATTTTTACTCGTTTTCATGTTTGCATGACCGTGTCAAGCTTGGACACAACCGTGTGAGGTCTCCTGAGCTTAAAAATAGCAGTTTTTCACCCCAAACATTATAAATAGAAGCAAGCCCTCAAACCTAAAACACTTTTTGGCTAGAGACTTGTGTGACGACAGGTTTTCAGAGGCAGAGGCAAAGATTAGAGGCGAGGGCTTGGAAGGCAAGAGCAAGAGTCATTGAAGTTCAACCATTGAAGTTCTTTTATCCATCTTCATCTTCTCCATCTTCTCTTTATGTTTAGAAATCATGGTTGTTTCTTTAATCTTTGTTCTTGTTTGTACTACAATTGTCATGTATGGCTAAACCTTTTTTTCTAGGATTAGGATGAAACTCTCTATTTCTCTAGATTGAATTGTTAATTTAATTCTTTATTAATGGAAAATTATTGTTCTTAATTCATTCTTAGTATGCTTCATGCTTGTGGTATGTTGCGCACCATATTTACATGATCTTAGGCTTTAGGTGAAGGATCAAAAGATGAAACCTAATTACTAGATAATCTAAGAATTGAACTTTGTAACACCCCTTGATGTAGCAACCGAAGCATAATCGTCATTACACCACAGTTCCTAAATCCAAGTGTGTCACAATCATGATAACAGTAACTTAAATTCTCAAGAGTCTATATATATTTTTTTTGACAATTTGCATAGGTAGAAAATATGAGCCTCGAATGAAATATAAATGTATTCAAGCCATGATACAACCACTGAAATAATATCATATCTCTTATACATATATATATATAGTCAATTTACACAAATCAATGACATAGAATATAACAATTACAGAGTCCAATAAAATACAAATGAATAAAACACTAAAAGGGGGAAAAGTAGTGACCCAGGGATAGGTACTACTAGCGAGACAAAGCCGCAACCCCATATACACATACGACGCTCGGAGTCCCAATGAACAAGTCGCATCAATGCCTCCACGCAACTGCACTCGTACGTAGCCGAAGAAACCTTGTCCAAATGCCCAATCCAATCAACCAAAGTGTGGTCCCTCCTTATCTTCCTCACGATCTTTTATCAATATAAGTATAAAACAGACATACAAGGATATAGGAAAGAGGTGAGACACCCATCCTTCATTACCATTATGGCAGTAAGAAAACGGCACGGCGCAAAGCGCCCATAAAGCAATACAGTTCATATATTTATCAACGGCAACAGCGGAATTTATAACAAAAGCAATGCAATTGTAAGTAATAATAAGAATTAAAAATAACAACGATATTTATAGTAAAGTAGAACAACAACGTAAAATAGCAGTAGATCACAATAGTAATTCCGAGAAATCAAGACAACAATCAAATAATCATTTACAGTATTCATGCTCACGGTTTATAAGACCAAGAATGAATGATGCACAATGCATACTTTCCCAATTCCTACTCCATGGAGCTAGACTCAATCAAGCGGAGAGAAAGATCGGGAGACATGTCTCAGAACTCATGCCCGAGGCCTATATCTAAATTTTCTCACGCGCAAATCATGGCATTGTACGTACATTCTACACTAGATCACGATATAGGACAGTGTCAAGTCCGGATCGTCGGTGTGTTTGCATCGGTTGCCCCACGGTACGAGAGGAGCTCTAAACTCCCATCCATGTGGAGGACCCGAACCCCGACGCCCCGAGGTCATAACACGACCCACACTTGTCTATTCGCACCCGCACTAAGGTGTGTTCAATCTCCTAGGCAACTAGGCCTTACAACAGTCCACAAGGATAATCACAATGCATAAGACACTATGCATGCACATGTATGATCCACAATCTCATACAATCTCATAATATGCCACATTTAGGCCAATATAAGCATCAATGTATACATGGTCACTCACATGGACCCATAACAACATAATATCAATATCAAGTAAATCAATGCATCATTAGGTTCATTATGAATCCTAACTTAGAATTTATTCCTCTTTTCAAGGTTCATGACCAAATCCAATTCTTGCAACTAGCTTAATATTCCAAGGCAACTCGATTTCCTATAACTTGTAAATTAATTAAGCTATTAAGCCTCACACTCTCTTGTTCTTCACTCACTTAGAATCACCTTAAGTTTTACAATGGTCTCACTCTTAGTCTTCTAAAATTTATGAAGTCTTGACTATACTAAATTCTTCCAATTTATGAGTTGTCCATTTATTACATAGGTTTCTAATTACCTAATCACTTATGCTTCCAAATTATCCAAACCACATACTTACCTAAAACTTGCCCTAGAGGCCGTGGCCTCACAATGGTTACAATCCCAAATTCTCTCAAGTCATCATACTACATGTCATTCCCTTAATTCATTTAAGTGTTCACTTATCAAATTAGCTCACCAAGAACCCTAATCTTTTTGCCTCAAAACCGTAGCCATCATTTAGGCTTCAATCTCAAACTTTTCTTCCATTAAATTCTATTTTGTCACTTGATTAATTCTAGTCTAATGCTTGTTACACATTAACCATAATTTATCCAATTTTCACCCTAAAAACCGTAGCCCTCCAAGAGAGATTCCCAAATATTTTTCTTCCATTTCCAATCACATAATCCAATCCAACATACCTTTATATACAACAAATCAATCTAAGGTCACAATTATCACATTATATGTTACACTCTTAATTCACTTAAATTTAGATCATCAAAATCAATCCATTTGTCTCTTTACCAAGACCAAAACCGTGGCACCCCTCTTGGATATTAAACCTCAAAGTCTTCCATTCGTTAGTGTTAATACTATCATTCAATCTTTGATTAGATAAGTCTTATTTCACTTGTATACAAAACCAATATTCACCCCTAATTTCTAATGAAAACCGTGGCACCATGTTGAGGTAGGAAACTCCAAATTTTCCATTTAACAACCCCAACATGATCAAGCACAATTAATATATTAAACATATTCAATAGCATAATCAAGTATCAATCAAATTCAAGAATACTAAATCATACAAAATTTATAATTCAAGCAAGCATACAAAGAGCATACAAGGATGGATTTCTCCATCAACACACATACAAAGTCTTCTCACCACCATAAGTGGTTGAAGTGAGTAGTCTCCTCTTACCTAAAGGAAGAACACAAAACAATCTCCTATGGCTTCTTGGTGAATTTCGGTTTTGGGTCTTCAAGAACCCTAATTTTTCAAGCATCAAAAATCAACATTAATAGTTGAAAAGAATGGATCTTTGGTCTCCATTGAGATCCTAGATCACGAAATCAAGGAGAAAGAGGAAGAGAAGTGAAAGCTTTACCTCAAAGTTAGAAGCTTTGCCTTGTATGACAATGGAGGAAAAATGAGCTTTTGAAGAAAACCCCTCAAATAGAAGTTGTAGAGGAGGTTGGGAGGAGTCTAGAAATGGTGTTTATGAAGAGAAAAGTGAAGAGAAATAATGGTGGTGGTGGCTGGAATTTTCGTGGTGAAGAGGAGGAAGAAGAGGGAAGAAGAGAAAAATGGAGGTGAAGATAGAAAATGAAGAAACTTTCTAAAGGGAAAGTGTAGAGGAGATGGAGACAAGTGAAGAAATGAGCTTGGTGAAGAGAAAAGATGAAGGAAAATGGTGAGGGAGGGGGGCTGCAATTTCGTGGTTGAGGAGGAGGTAGAGAGAAGGAGGAGAAAAGATGAAGAAGATGAAGGAAGAGAGAAAGTGATAGGTAAAGTGAATTAGGGTTTGGTGGTTTTAGGTTAAGTGTGGATGAGTTACATTTTTGCCCTCCTTGGCATGAGTAGGCTGCTGAATAGAGGAGAGAGTGAGGAAAAAATTGGCTTCTCATGCAAGCCAAGGGTATTGGGTCATTTATGGTCAAAGCTTCTCAAAGAAGCTTTGAAAAAGTACACAAATTTGAATTAAAGTGAGATTGATTTGACATAAAGTGGATTGCATTGGGATAATGTGATAGGGTTTTAATACATGCTATTATCCAATGGATAATAGTTACAAATGCTGATGAAGTCGCATTTAATTTATCCGATGATGAATTTTTCGCAGTATTGATTTGTTTTATCTGTTAAGATTTCTCGAAAATTATGAAACCTCGTAAACTGTGTCAAGCCTCGGGTTTAGTAAGATCCCCCGTCGACATGTCCATAGTCCAAGGTTCTCAGAGAAAACATCGCGTTTCTCTGTTCATCAAAAAGACGCAAAACGAGGAATATATTAAAATATTCGACTATTCTAAAATTCCCAAAAATTCCCAAAAATTGCAAATATTATAAAACGACTATTCGTCATATAATTTTCTAATTTTTGAAGCACTACAATCGTTTTCACGATTATGCTCGAGTTTCACGCAAAAAACGAAAAATATATTAAAATATTCGTCATCCCAAAAATTGCGAAAAATTCACATAAATCACAAATATTAGAAAATGACTATTGGCGGCGAAATAATTAGTTTCCTGAGCGTTACATCGACCTCAAGCAATTCTCACCAAGATGCGACGTAGACGCAAAAACGAAGAATATATTAAAATATTCTCAAGCGTTCTCTAAAAATCCAAAAATTCTAGAAAATCCTAAATATTGTAAAATGATCATTTATTCTGAAATTATTAATTTTCGGATGTTACAACACTCCCTTCAAATAGAAATTTCGTCCCTCGAAATTTTCATCCCTTAGATCAAACATTAACGTGTTTCTTCATCTTATTTCCTTACCCTCGTTCATTATGTCTCTAGTCACGTCAATTTAGATCACCCTTACCAACGCTATCTCTATATCTTTGCGTTGCTTTATTCTTCTATTCTCAATCTTCACGAGAAGTTTCTCATAAATCGACTCTCTCCGAATTGCACCGGGTTTAGTTTGATGACGTGGGCTGGATTGGTGACATACTTTCGCGATCGTGACATATGGAAGATATCATGGAGATTTAGAAAGAAAGGATGACAGAATTTGTTGACAAGCTATTGAACCAAACCCGAAACGAAACTTGATATAGTCCAAAGAATTTTTGGAGTGGGTTTATTAGTGACCCAGACAGGACGACACCGAAACTAGACATTATACTCCTTCAAAAACTCTAATCACCTCTCCTGTCTCATGTTCAACCCCTTTTTTTTTTATCGAATGGATACTTCAGGTCCTTGTGATTGCTAAAGGCGTTGATTGTAGCAAGTGTCTCCATATTCTCAGAGAAATTTTAACTACGGCTAGCACCAAACCGTGAGTAGGCAATCCTCAATGCGTCCTCAACTACCTTGAGGTGTAAGTCATAACTTTCCCAACCATGCATGAACACATATCCTGGATTTTAATGTGAAGCATAAAATTCTCCAAACAGTTCCCTGGGATTAGGTAGAACCAAATCTGACAAGTATCTGAATGTCTCCTCGACCTTTAAAATCTTTCTTCACACGCGTTAGTCCATAGAAGTTTTGATTCTCTTCTCGTAAACTAAGCAAAATATCCGGCTATCTTGGAGGATCCATTGATACTCTTTCAACCTATGTGTCTCCTTCGATAAAACTAGCTAATTCCACCAGCTATGTGTCTCTTTTTACTTGCCTCCGATCTTTCCTTTTGAAGAACTGCTTCAATCTCTTGGGAATCCACAACAATCCCTCCGTTTGGAATTTCGTGATCCAAAACCGAACCTTCTCAATTAAGAATCCGTACTGATACTTTGGCATTTGTTCTCTCCCCTTTAAAGTCGGAAAACTATGCCGAGATGTCCAACGTGTATCTCTATATTTTCGAGAATAGATCGAATGTCATCATTAATGACAATGACAATTCTCGTTCTAGGTAAGGACAAAAGATACAATTCATGTCACTCATGAATACGACAAGAGGATTTGTTATTCGAACGGCATCACGAGACACCCATAATGCCCATAGCGCATTCGAAATCATTTCGGGGACATTCTCAATCTCCCGCGAATTTAATGATGACCGGGACGTACATCTTTCTCTGAGGATACTCACCCTTGATCATAATCTCGTTCGTTTGATGATGGTGTTCATCTCACTGAGATGTCCCATTCTTCTCCTTAACTGACAGCACTGTAGTTCATCACAAGAAACTTACTGACCACAATGGTGACAGTCATATTCCCTTTTCTTTGGTCCTCTACAAAAGGTAACACGTATCCTTGGATTTCTTTTCCCCCACAAAGCTTCAACTTTGTTGGCCGTTACGAATATCAGGAGTCTTAATTCTAAAAACTAACAGGGTTTTCATTGGAATGGTTTAGCAGGATATAGCTAGAAAATGATCAATCAGTTCCTAAATCATGAACTTTAATCAATGCGATTTTAGGTAAGCAAGATAGATCAATAGAAAGTTCAATCTTTATGGGAAGTAGGATAGATCAAATAAACTCAAGTGTCAAGATAAGTCTTAACGACGGAAATGGAAATAACTAAGTCGAAGATATGAAAGATACGGATGAATCCAAATGATTCATGCAGCATACGAATTGAAAAAGGAAGGGTTACCCCCCGTAATTCATACAAAGATGATTACAGTGGTCACCATTTGAGGCATAACTTCCTTGTTGAGATCTCCGTATGTTGAGGTCCGATTGGATCTACCACTACTAGCACTTTCTCTACGGGGTTGGGTGTTGTTGTTACTTTCTGGTACCCGTGAACGTAGTTCCCGTTTAACTTGTTAGCTTTTCCATTATTCCTCCTTTGGAATCTAGGTAGTCCATGATTATCCCAAGTTTGACTTTCCTCCAATAGATTTTGAATCTTAACCTTCAATTCTCTTTATTATGCGGTCCTCTGATCTTGGTGAATCGTCACATCAACTATCCTTCATATTTCTTCTGCGATCGCAACCATACTTCGATGGCCTTATCCTACGCCATATGTGTACGTCTACCACGAGCCTGTCTTTCTCCGAAGACAGACCAAACATAACACAATAAAACAAACGTAATTATTTCAAACAATCTTGCCTCCCTTCTAAGCCAAACACAAAGAGTCACACAATGCACACCATTCAAGCAAGACAAGCTAATTTATGAATCTTAACAAGATCCATCCCGAACTTCTTCATTCTCGCCTCCACAAGTAATCTCTCGTAAGTTGTCCGCTTCCAAACCGCTTCACGAACCTAACTTACACCAGCTATTTCTTTCTCCGAAGATCGATTTTCCAAAATCCTTTGATCTCCTCACAAAAGAATTCCTATTTTCCTAACATAGTACGCCTAGGAGAAGTCATAGTTTCCTCGTATCACACAGTAACATTACATATTGAGTAGGCCATTCTCAACATCATGTAATGCATAACAAGAGCTATCAACATTCAACCTACAAAGAAGTCATGCATTCCTTTCCCATCATCTCAATCAAGAGACAAGGAAGTGCACAACAGCACCAAATTCTAATATGCCTAAACATAGCAAGTCCATACCCCGCTCAACAGATGAACCGCTTCGATACCACCTAATGTAACACCCCTTGATGTAGCAACCGAAGCATAATCGTCATTACACCACAGTTCCTAAATCCAAGTGTGTCACAATCATGATAACAGTAACTTAAATTCTCAAGAGTCTATATATATTTTTTTTGACAATTTGCATAGGTAGAAAATATGAGCCTCGAATGAAATATAAATGTATTCAAGCCATGATACAACCACTGAAATAATATCATATCTCTTATACATATATATATATAGTCAATTTACACAAATCACTGATGACATAGAATATAACAATTACAGAGTCCAATAAAATATAGCGGGAATAAAACACTAAAAGGGGGAAAAGTAGTGACCCAGGGATAGGTACTACTAGCGCACAAAGCCCAACCCCATATACACATACGACGCCGAGTCCCAAATCAACAAGTCGCATCAATGCCTCCACGCAATCGCACTCGTACGTAGCCGAAGAAACCTTGTCCAAACGCCCAATCCAATCAACCAAAGTGTGGTCCCTCCTTATCTTCCTCACGATCTTTTATCAATATAAGTATAAAACAGACATACAAGATATAGGAAAGAGGTGAGACACCCATCCTTCATTACCATTATGGCAAGAAGAAAACGACACCACAGCTTGAGCGCCCATAAAGCAATACAGCTTATATTTATCAACGGCAACAACGAATTTATAACAAAAGCAATGCAATTGTAAGTAATAATAAGAATTAAAAATAACAACGATATTTATAGTAAAGTAGAACAACAACAGTAATAGCAGTAGATCACAATAGTAATTCCGAAATCAATTGACAACAATCAAATAATCATTTACAGTATTCATGCTCAAATTTATAAGACCAAGAATGAATGATGCACAATGCATACTTTCCCAATTCCTACCCATGGAGCTAGACTCAATCAAGCGGAGAGAAAGATCGAGACATGTCTCAGCCTCCTATTGCCGAGGCCGGATTTTATCAATAAATTTTCTCACGCGCAAATCATGGCATTGTACGTACATTCTACACTAGATCACGATATAGGACAAGGTCAAGTCCGGATCGTCGGTGTGTTTGCATCGCTTGCCCCACGCACAGAGGAGCTCTAAACTGTCCATGTGGAGGACCCGAACCCCGACGCCCCGAGGTCATAACACGACCCACACTTGTCTATTCGCACCCGCACTAAGGTGTGTTCAATCTCCTAGGCAACTAGGCCTTACAACAGTCCACAATGGATAATCACAATGCATAAGACACTATGCATGCACATGTATGATCCACAATTTCATACAATCTCATAATATGCCACATTTAGGCCAATATAAGCATCAATGTATACATGGTCACTCACATGGACCCATAACAACATAATATCAATATCAAGTAAATCAATGCATCATTAGGTTCATTATGAATCCTAACTTAGAATTTATTCCTCTTTCAAGGTTCATGACCAAATCCAATTCTTGCAACTAGCTTAATATTCCAAGGCAACTCGATTTCCTATAACTTGTAAATTAATTAAGCTATTAAGCCTCACACTCTCTTGTTCTTCACTCACTTAGAATCACCTTAAGTTTTACAATGGTCTCACTCTTAGTCTTCTAAAATTTATGAAGTCTTGACTATACTAAATTCTTCCAATTTATGAGTTGTCCATTTATTACATAGGTTTCTAATTACCTAATCACTTATGCTTCCAAATTATCCAAACCACATACTTACCTAAAACTTGCCCTAGAGGCCGTGGCCTCACAATGGTTACAATCCCAAATTCTCTCAAGTCATCATACTACATGTCATTCCCTTAATTCATTTAAGTGTTCACTTATCAAATTAGCTCACCAAGAACCCTAATCTTTTTGCCTCAAAACCGTAGCCATCATTTAGGCTTCAATCTCAAAATTTTCTTCCATTAAATTCTATTTTGTCACTTGATTAATTCTAGTCTAATGCTTGTTACACATTAACCATAATTTATCCAATTTTCACCCTAAAAACCGTAGCCCTCCAAGAGAGATTCCCAAATATTTTTCTTCCATTTCCAAATCACATAATCCAATCCAACATACCTTTATATACAACAAATCAATCTAAGGTCACAATTATCACATTATATGTTACACTCTTAATTCACTTAAATTTAGATCATCAAAATCAATCCATTTGTCTCTTTACCAAGACCAAAACCGTGGCACCCCTCTTGGATATTAAACCCTCAAAGTCTTCCATTCGTTAGTGTTAATACTATCATTCAATCTTTGATTAGATAAGTCTTATTTCACTTGTATACAAAACCAATATTCACCCCTAATTTCTAATGAAAACCGTGGCACCATGTTGAGGTAGGAAACTCCAAATTTTCCATTTAACAACCCCAACATGATCAAGCACAATTAATATATTAAACATATTCAATAGCATAATCAAGTATCAATCAAATTCAAGAATACTAAATCATACAAAATTTATAATTCAAGCAAGCATACAAAGAGCATACAAGGATGGATTTCTCCATCAACACACATACAAAGTCTTCTCACCACCATAAGTGGTTGAAGTGAGTAGTCTCCCTTTACCTAAAGGAAGAACACAAAAACAATCTCCTATGGCTTCTTGGTGAATTTCGGTTTTGGGTCTTCAAGAACCCTAATTTTTCAAGCATCAAAAATCAACATTAATAGTTGAAAAGAATGGATCTTTGGTCTCCATTGAGATCCTAGATCACGAAATCAAGGAGAAAGAGGAAGAGAAGTGAAAGCTTTACCTCAAAGTTAGAAGCTTTGCCTTGTATGACAATGGAGGAAAAATGAGCTTTTGAAGAAAACCCTCAAATAGAAGTTGTAGAGGAGGTTGGGAGGAGTCTAGAAATGGTGTTTATGAAGAGAAAAGTGAAGAGAAATAATGGTGGTGGTGGCTGGAATTTTCGTGGTGAAGAGGAGGAAGAAGAGGGAAGGAAGAGAAAAATGGAGGTGAAGATAGAAAATGAAGAAACTTTCTAAAGGGAAAGTGTAGAGGAGATGGAGACAAGTGAAGAAATGAGCTTGGTGAAGAGAAAAGATGAAGGAAAATGGTGAGGGAGGGGGCTGCAATTTCGTGGTTGAGGAGGAGGTAGAGAGAAGGAGGAGAAAAGATGAAGAAGATGAAGTGAAGAGAGAGAAAGTGATAGGTAAAGTGAATTAGGGTTTGGTGGTTTTAGGTTAAGTGTGGATGAGTTACATTTTTGCCCTCCTTGGCATGAGTAGGCTGCTGAATAGAGGAGAGAGTGAGGAGAAAAATTGGCTTCTCATGCAAGCACACAGGTAATTGTGGTCATTTACGATGGTCAAAGCTTTTTAAAGAAGCTTTGAAAAAGTACACAAATTTGAATTAAAGTGAGATTGATTTGACATAAAGTGGATTGCATTGGGATAATGTGATAGGGTTTCTAATACATGCTATTATCCAATGGATAATAGTTACAAATAGAAGTCAAGCCCTTTATCCTAAAAATTTTTCGCTAGATTGATTTGTTTTATCTCGTTAAGATTTCTCGAAAATTATGAAACCTCAAACTGGCTGTGTCAAGCCTCGGGTTTAGTAAGATCCCCCGTCGACATGTCCATAGTCCAAGGTTCTCGTGAGAAAACATCGCGTTTCTCGGTTCTCCATCTTCATCAAGACGCAAAACGAGGAATATATTAAAATATTCACGGTTGTTTCTTTAATTCCCAAAAATTGCAAATATTATAAAACGACTATTCGTCATATAATTTTCTAATTTTTGAAGCACTACAGTCGTTTTCACGATTATGCTCGAGTTTCACGCAAAACGAAAAATATATTAAAATATTCGTCGTTTCCGAAAAATTGCAGAAAAATTCACATAAATCACAAATATTAGAAAATGACTATTAAGGCGAAATAATATTTTCTTAATGACCTCAGCAATTCTCACCATGCTTGATACGCAAAACGAAGAATATATTAAAATATTCTCAGGCTTTCGGTGAAAATCCAGAAAAATTCTAGAAAATCCTAAATATTGTAAAATGATCATTTATTCTGAAATTATTAATTTTCGGGATGTTACAAACTTAGGAATTAAGACCTAGAAATAAGCTTAAATCCTTCAAGGGGTAAACGATTATCATGAAACTTAATGGGTTGGAACTTGGATTAATTGCCATAAGAATAGGATTAGTAAAGTTTTAGCACATTTTTAGTGCCAAAAAATTGGGTTTTAAATAATTTAGGACAAATCGCCTTCAAGAACATAATTGAACATTAACAAAGACAGGATTAGAATTTATCATACGAGATAGTGTAGTGGATTCCCAGTCCTAGACCTTTAAACCTTGGTTGAATCTCATCTTTTCTTGATTTAATTGCTTACTTAATTACTTTGAGTTTTATTTTGATTTTAATTTAACTTTCACTATTGTCTTTATTTTCTTAAATAATCAAAATCACCGTAAGAGTTAGTAATCAATCACTCATCGTGGGAATGATCTTTATTTTACTACTTCTACGATCTGTGTGCTTGCGAAAAATTCATAAAAAGCACCTCCAAAGCTCCAAACCTTTACTCTAATAATTTCACATACCCTTTTGTTATTTGTGGTCGTTGTTCATTCATTGCCCCCCTGCCAATTGGTTATACATATATGTGTGAATAAGCATATTCTAGCACTTGAATTGAAAGATAAAAGCCATTAATGCCTAATAAAGGATGGGGTGGGTAAATTTGTAACACCCTAATATAATTATCATAAAATAACTAGAATATTTCAAGATAAAACGTATTTGTTTTAAGCAAATGACCACTCTTTGAAAAGATATTTGAGTCTATTTTCAAATGTAACAAGTTTCATAACAAACTCAAAGTATTTTGAAAGTTTTGATTTGCACATCTGGCATTATACACGATAGTCTGCGCCAGATCTTGATTAAGAATAGTGTCTCGGTCCGAATCGTCGTTGAGCGAGTGCATTTGAGAACAATTCGTCCACCGACTTGGCCCATTCATTTTTAATAATCACAATTTCATCCCGTCAGCCACTACTCGAGCCTAGTCGCCCAACCACGTGCCAGCAGCCTAGCCCGCGCAGCATCACGTCCTTCACACGAGTCACGCGCTCAGATCCGCGGCGTGAGTCGATTCGGAACCTTCGACACAATGCATCACGAGACATGGGATGTTGAAGATACCATCATCATGACCTGGTTACTGAACTCGATGCAGATTTGAAATGTTAGTCATTTAGTAGTAACAAATGACCACTCAATAAGAAGCAATAATCATTCACAAATTTCTCCATAGTTATGCACATCTCTCACGAGGCCTGCAAACTCCTTCCAACAGGCTATTTGGCACCCCTAATCAGTTATGAATATTTAAAAAATAAGAGAGAATGTTCCCAACATGCAAATAACCTGTTATGGACTTTCTATAACAAAACTCAATTAGAAAAATAGTGGGATACAAAAGTATCATTGAACTTGAGATACCATTTTCGAAAAAACTTGCTTAAGCCCATATATTGATTTTTTAAGTTTACATACCATGTGTTCTTTCCCCCGAAAGGTGAAAAGTAGCTTAAAATGACCTAGATATTACCATAAATGGTTTAGCTAATGGAAATGGATGTGGATAATTTATTTATAAGTCACAAATGTGTTTTCTTCACTTCCTAAAAATGCATAAAACATAAATTCATAACAAGTTGTATAGTCATTATAGAGAGCCACAAGGAAAGAAAAAGGTTATATATATACACCACTGGCTAAAATGCCACATTGTAATACATAAACTTTTATAAACTATAAGCTAAGTAAATAAATACAAGCTACTACATAAAGTAACGAAATAACTATAACTAAGTTTTTTGCTTCCTCTTCCTGCCCTTTTTCTTTGAAGGGTCTTGACCTAGATTTACATGGAAATACAACGGGGTGAGAATTCACAAAATCCTCAGTATGAGTATACCAAAACCAACAGTTATTTATTCACATCGAATAGATAACTAAACACTACAGATTATATTTACAACCGTTTAATGAGTCATTGCCTAACACTACTTGAATACATACATACTCTCTATGTAACAGAAAATATAATAATAAATGATATCGTACAATCGCCCATACAATCTTAAGATATCAACTTCCTAAATTCTGATAATTCATGAAATTGCTGATTCCTTACTTCCACCACTTCTTCAACTGGTGGGTTTTGATTTTGCCCCATTCTCTCCATTTTTCTAATGGTAGTCTCAGTTAGATCTCTCATTGCCTCCACCATTATTCTAACCATCTCAGGCATATCATTATTACTTCCACTAGTAACTTCCCTACTCTCCCATGTTGTTCGCCTAGGTGGTACCATAATTTCCTGTTCACACAAAACAATACATATTGAGTTAATCAGTCTCAATATCATGTAACGGTGTGTTAATAACTATTAACAACTAATCACAAGGCTAGTCATGCAATACAATTTAGATATATCACATAAGAGAAAAAAAATGCATAACTTAAACAAAACAATTAAATATGCCCTAAAGCATAGTCGGTCTATTCCCCAGCTCGATAGAATGAACTGCTCTGATACTAAAATGTAACATTCTAAGACTACAACTATATATATCAATCATATATCTAAGTACGTAGCTTTAGGATTGTCACTTCTAAACATAGAATGTAATATAGAACCTGTATAATAACTAACAACGCATAGATATATAGAGCCTTTGACAAAAGTAAAGAGAACAAGGTAATTTTACAAAACTAGAAACTTGTTCTTTACTACGGATTTACAATATATGTCTGAGATGTATAAGGATACAAAACAAGCCTCATGGCATATATATACAAGATTAAGAAGTTAATAAACTAAATACATCACTAATATATATATACAACATAATTATGCTAAGTCTTCAGTGTCCTCCTTTGCTCCTGTCCTGATCAATTGCTGGATTCACCATAGAAATAAGAAAAATAGGGTGAGAATTTAAAATTCTTAGTAGTAAGTTCTAAAACATGACATCATAATAAATTCAGCTGCTTTGGAAAAAAAAACAAGTTACATATATAAATAAATGGAAAGGTGGCATATGCCGAAAATTAGTTATTTCCCTTCCCAAAGCAGACAGTTCATTTGATTAAGAAAACAGTTCAATCATTACATTGCAATTCAACATAACCCAATATATTCATTATAACAGTTATAGAGGTAAACAAGCATAATCATTCTTTTCATTGCACACCTTTAAGCTACACATCGATCTTCAACCAATATAAAACAAGACAATTGCCTATACAATTGTCCTTTTATGCAATGCATGATGATGTATGAGCATGCCTAAGAAATGTCCTAATGTATGCTTATGCCATGATTTTGCAAAGTTTATTTTAGAAAACGCATATTATTTGAATATTTCCAAGAAGCCTTTTTGTTCTAAGAAGCCATATTATTCCTTGTATTGTCTCTGGGTAGGCAAGACGGTCTTTTGTTCCTTACACTACCAAACACTTATAACCTTGGCACTAGGGGCCTTTTTTGCTCAATCCATAGAGTTATAATACATGGAAATAACAAATAATAAGTTTGAAAACCAAAACATGCAAGAATATTTTTAAAACCATTCAGTCATTCCTCATATAATATATCATTAACTTTCATAGTGAGTAAACAATATCTTAATCATCATAGATACATTTCATGTTCATTCCTTCCTTACAAGAATCATATCGGTACCTCATTACAATTTAGAAAACTAATATAAAGGATCCTTGCAAGTTTAAAGCTTCATTTCATCATGAAAGTCATTTTTTGTAAAACCAAGCTCAAGTGCCTAGGCGCCTAATCCCCAACACCTAAGCACTGGGAGAGCAGCGCTTGTTAGAAAACTCTTTGGATGATGGGTGTAACACCCAAATCGGGGATGTCACATTTCCGAACAATAATAATAAAACCTTTACCCAAGTTATAAAACGTTTTGTACATAAATAATATAAGTTGTGAAAATTTTCTTTTTGAACATTATATCATAAAATAAAATAAATAAAACATGAAATAAAACCAACTATTACATACACACCATAATTATACATAGGATTTTGTCTTTAATAGGTACAAATAATTTACACACTACAAATCATTTAATAAAGTAGTAAACTATCTAGTTTAAAGCAAACCATAAACTAGCCCAAGCATAACACTAAAAGTTTTGATTCTCCGAAGGATCCTCTTCGGGGAGATCATCGGAAGACAGAAATACTCCGGTAACGCCATACCACATCGTAATCAATCCATATGATATGGATGATCTCGAGGCTCGCCTTCCTCAAACTGCTTGTTCGGTTGCTGCTCCTCTACCACTTCCTCTTCCTCAAAATCTTTATGAAACAAATAACAGTAATACAGAGAATACATACAAAGAGGTGAGACAATCTACATCATTACCAGCATAGCAGTAAAGAAAACAACAAAACATACAGATATAATAATTTAAAACAACAAATCATATTATCACAACATATAAAATATCTCAAACTAAATATAAATGTCACATAATGATGCAGACCACAAATGCAAATGTACACAGACTCATCCCTACTCCATGGAGCTAAACACAATAACATCAGAGAGAATGACCTAGAAGAACTATCAGTACCTCAGGCTACCCCAACCAACTATTACACAGTCAAACGTCATGTAAATAGTACACAATTAAATCATCGTGTAGTTAGTACACAGTCAAAACATCGTTCACAACAGGCATTGTACCAGACAGTCTTCACAAGATCCTGATTAAGAATAGTGGTTGTCGAGATCGCTAGTATGTTGCCTGTTACCATGGCCCAGAGGAGCTACCAACTGTCCACATGTGAAATCCTCCGCACACTAATGCCTCCAAGTTCATTTAATAAACCACACTACGCCTATCACACCCACAACACGGCGTAATTCATCTCATCAGCCAATCGCCATTTTCAACCAAATTGACACTACTCTCAATGCATAAATAAGAACCATAATTATATGAATACCCTCAGTCTCAATATGTCACCATATTTACATAAATACCCTTAGTCTCAATATTTCCAAATATAGTATGTCTCCACTTGATAATACTATTCATCACCATGTCTGAGTCCAACACTTTGGCCCGACAGTAAACTTACTATTCCTTTTAGTTGCGTAAATATTTTATCATGTTTCCACAATTACGTTACCTTTTTCAAATGTTTTCAAATTTCATAAATATTTTTCAACGTTTTTAAAATCATGAAATATTTTTAAATCGTTTTCTCAATCGCGTAAGATTTTTAAATCATTTTCTCAATCGCGTAGCTTAAAAATCATTATTTTAAATACACGTAAGCTATTTCTAGTATTTTTCAACTACATAAATATTTTCTCTGCGTTCTAAATTATATTTTGAAAATTTCTACATTACTTGTCTATTTTTAATTAATTTTGACAGCATTTTGTCTAGAAAATCCATTAAATGGTATTTCCTACGTTTTCCTTTAGAAATTACCTCTTTTTATCATAACCATTGTTTACACCTTGAAACTTGCTAACGCACTTCAAAACTCAAAGGGTGAGCTATACGTTAGTATTTTTCAAGTGTTCAATAATTTCTCATTCATACTTAATTTCTCTAATTAAGTTTATAAAATAACTTCCTTTATTTTATTCTCTAAAATTTATTAAAAAATCAGTTCTCTTTAATTAAATTACATAGTCTACACTTAACAAAAAATTTTAGTTCAAAGGTCTCACAAAGGGCATGTTGGCCGAAATTTACTATATCCTCCATAAATGATCTTTAATTTATTTTCTACTATCTAAGTCCTTGTAAAAATCATTGATCCAATTAAATTAATTAATCCTTACCTTAGAAAAATATTTGAGAACATTTTGGTTCTCTTTGAAATAATGAAACCGTGAGCTTCTTTGTGTTCTTTGGAACACTCATGCAAATCCTCAACATGTTATTCATATCCTACAATAATTATCATACATCTATAAACACATACAAAATATATCAAAGCTATAGACATGCTTGCAAACAAAATCAATCACAAATAGAAACAACTTTAAAACAACCAAGTGAATGAATCCTTATGGATTCTTCACCACAAATCAATCCATTTTCTCACCACCATACATGGTTGATGAGATTAAATCTCCCTCTTACCTATAAGGAAGACAAAACCTTCTTGGATCTCCTCCTATGGATTTCGTCTAGCTCCAAGAAAAACCCTAACAAGCTTAAACAATTTTAACAAGTCATAACTATGGTTGAAAAAGATAAACCATGGATCAATCATGGCTTAGAACATCAAGAATCAAGTTAGAAATAAGAAACAAGGATTTTTACCTTGTAGGAAAGAAACTTCAAAGTTGTTTTCCAAGCTCAAGATGAATTTTTTTGAAGAAAGTTTCAACTAGAGATGTTCTTATAATGATGTTTAGGTTTAGGAAATGGTGTTGGATGAAATTTTAGAAGAGTGGAGGTATTGATTGGTGATGGTGGCCGAATATCACAAGGAGAAAAGCTATGGAGTTTTCTTTGTGTTCTTGAAGAGAAAGAAAAGAGAGAATAGGTTAGAATGATTGAAATGAAGATGATGAAGTGAAATTTGGTCCCCCCCCCACTATGCATGGTCGTGGAGCTCAATCAAAGAGGATGGCCACTTTTGTTGACATTCAAGAGCTACTAATGGCCTTAGATGAATTCAAGGGTGGATCTTCATCATGTCACAAAGTGTCTAGCACCTTCTTGAAGAGCTTGGCCTTAATTGCACTTAGGAAGAACTAATCAAATCTTAATTGATTTTAGTCTCCTAATTATGCTTAAGCCATTCTAGTTAGGTTTAGGTAAAAAATTTAGTTAGGTTTCTTAGTTATTTAATAAATCATGTAGTTACTTAGAATCACTAATCACCTTCTTAATTATGCTAGTACATTGTCTAATTAAAATTGTGATGAATAACTAACTAGGTTTAATCCATTTGATTACTACTTAAACACTTTAGATTAACTTGATTAGGTTTTTAAACTAACTAATCTATTAAGTCCAACCATTTTTGTGGACTTTCCTCCTATTGGTTTAAAATTTCCAAGCCATTTATATTGACTCCTTCTTACTGGCTTAGAAATAATTCAAGCCATTAACGTTGACTGATTTTCCAAATGTGGGTCCCATAAACCAAATGTGGGTCCCTCAAACTAAATGTGGGTCCCACAGACTTCTCCGGGTCCATGGTCCGTTTGGTTAGTACCGATCAATAAAATAATAATATAAAATATAAAATATTTTTATTTTACTAATAAATTCTAAAAATTAAAAGATTGATGCGTGTATTATTCAAAATTGGGTTTAGTAAGATCCCCTAACTCCAAATAATCAAACAAAGATTTTTCCCCGGACTTGAAAATTATTATTTTCTTGACTCAGAGTAAATCACACAAAACAATCAAATATAGTTACAAAATAGTCAAATTAATTTTATAACATACAAAAAATAGAAAACAGTACAATCAGGACAAAATTGTAATTTAGCAAAAAGTTAGGAAAAGTTGGAGTGTTACAATGGGCACCTAAGTGCCGGTCTCCCAACGCCTACTGGAAGACTCACTGGACGTTGGGTGCCTGAGCGCTTAAAAGCTAGCGCCTGAGCGCCAGACGGCCAGCTAAAAACATAATCTCCCCTATTTTATCAATCAACCATAAAATCAATCCAACAAGATCAATTTTTCAACACCAAACATAATTTTCAATCATCAAATAATCCTCAATCATTTTCTAAATCAATCAACTCAGATTAAAGACATCAAATTGGGATCAGAAACCCATTTTTCAAAGCTCAACCATTCATGAAAATACCAAGACTTTCAATTCACAACCATAACCCATAAATCAAGAACAAATCATTATCAAGCCTAAAGAGACAAGAATTCAACCAAGAAATCACAATTTACACTCAATAACTTATTTTTGTTTATCAAAGAAAACATAAAATACATAGAAGGAAAGAAAGAGAGAGTTTATGGAAATGTTTTTCCCCTACCTCAAGCTTTGTCTTTTCCCTTCTCTTTTCTCTTCTTTTCCTCTTCTCCTTCTCCTTCTTTTCTCCCTTCTCTTCCTCTGCTAGATGTGCTTGTTCTTTCTCTCTATTTTTCTGATGAGAAAAACGTGAGAGATGCCCATTAAAAAGTCAAATTAATAGATAATATCATATGACTTTAGGTTAAGTTACTAAATTTTTGTATCTCTTAGGAACACTTTGATTTTACAAAATCAAGTTTCCTAACTTTCCAAGATATCTAAATAGATTTTAGGATTCACCTAAATCCTCGTTTCACAATTTTCATAATTTTTTCATATCTGCTACAAGTCAATTCGGTATTAAAACGCACAACTAGTATACTTAAAAATACCAAATCAACGCAGTTTATCTTAAAACTTTAACTACACCTTATTTCTTACATTTGTAACTTAGAAATAAATTTTTCATGTTTATTTCCCTTATCCAAGCAGTTTATGCTATTTTTCTGGGTTAAATTAGCTATTTTACATGTTCTGTGTTGTGACAAAGTGACTAAACTAACTCAGAAAGTCATAGAATTATTCGGACAGGTTAGGAAAACGTTATAGCTCATTTCTATCCATAAACATTGCTAATATGTTAAGAAGGATGTTACAAGAAACACTTGGCCTAATGAATTGTTTGTCCAACAAATTCTCGATTTGCTTTTTGAGTTCTGCTAACTCTAGTGGTGTCATCCTATAGGATGCTATAGAGATAGGTTCCTTTCCAGGTACTAAGTCTATAGTAAACTCTATTTCTCACTCGAGTGGTAACTCCACTACATCACTTGGGAAAACTTCTGGATATTCACTCACCACAAGTATATCACCTAAGTTTTGCTCAAGCTCAGCACTTAGGGAAAACAAGAGAACATATCCTAGAGCTCCATCCTCTAAACTAAGATTAACCCGATTCACATTAAGATACACTGACTCAAATGGAACGACTCTGGCAGGTATATCTTACAAGAAAACCAGGGATTTATCTGAGCAATTCAACACTACATGATTGGCGGACAACCAATCCACGCCAAGAATAATATCAATATCTACAAGAGGCAAGCAGATAAGTTTTACAAAGAAAATCATGTCTTTTACCTTTCACATAACAATCAAGACACACTCTAGATGTTGTAACTGGTTTACTGATAGGAGTAGATACAGGTAAATCCATCATATTCACAGAACCATTAGAAATAAAGGAGTGGGATGCTCCTGAATCATATAACATAGTTATAAGATTATCGTGAATTATGCATTTAACTTGAATAATGTCTCACCGCTTCACCACCCAGAGTGTAAACTCTCCTTTTGGCTTGTGATCTCTGGGTAGGTGCACTTTCCTTCCTCTGCGGACACTCCTTAGCAAAATGCCCAGGTTGCCTGTAAGACCCCGAACTTTCTATCTTAGGAACAGTAATTTTGACAGTTAATAGAATTTTACTGTTTAGTAATTTCTGGATACTGTAAAATTATTTTGATTATTTCGTCAGCATATTTGATCGTTTTGAGTAATTTACTCTGTGTCAAGAAAATAATAATTTTTGGGCCGAAAATTTTTTATGTAATTTAATTATTATTGAAAAGTCTTAATTATTTTACGTAATCTGATTTGATATTTGTGAATTTTATAATTTTTATGATTTTGTGGATGATTATGAAATTTTTTACTGTTTGTAGGCTCCATGAGTATATGTGGGCCCAGGTGGCTATACATGGGCCCAGGTGGGTCCCGCAAAGTGAAAATTTTTCTACGTTTAGAATAATTTGTACTGTTTAGACGGACAGGGGATCTTACTAAACTTGAATCCATAAACAGTTTTAGAAAATTTCTTTTACAGTGTTTTGTACTGTATTTAATTATCGGGCGATAAAAATATAGTAAAAACATGTTTTTGTAGTGTTACAGCAGATAAAAATAATAATTATACTGCTTGGTCAACAATAGTGGTTATGACCATTTTAGGACTTTGAATATCAACCATTGATTAAATCAACGGATGAGATCGATCTTATAAAATGGCTAGGACCATTTATAACCGTTGGATCATAATTAAATCAAGGGTGGAGATTTAGTCTTATAAATGGCTATGACCATTATCAACCCTTGGATGTAGATTTAATCAATGGTGGAGATGGATCACTAATGACCATTGGATTTGGATTTAGATCAATGGTGGAGAATTGGTCAACAAAAATGACTACAACCATTTTGGACCCTTGGATGTAAAGTTTGAAGGTGTAATCTTGACCCTTCACTTTGGAGACACATTCAATGGTTAGGATTGCAAGCCAAAAATGATCCAATGGCTCAAATAAAGTCTTCCGTCTATAACCTAAACCTAGCAGCTATTTTAATCCACACCATTCTTTTAATTAAGGGTTAAGATTTGCCTAAAATGATGGCTAGGAGATTGGTCACACTTTGGAGTGCATGAAGAGGGGGGGACGGTTTTGGAGGCTTAAGGCAATAGCCAAGTTTCAAGACCACCAATTATTTTCCTATTGATCATTAATGATCATTCCAAAAGGCTATAGTTTTTCAAACTTCACTTTCCACCTTTCTCCATGCAAGCTACGGCCATGCATAGCTTTGAAGACCTAATAATTCATTTCTACACTTCACATTATCACATCTTCACCTTTTCACTTAAGTTTCAAGAAAACAAACCAAAGAAAACTCCATTCTCTCTCCCTAAGAAGACCATTCGACCAAGCACCCTAAATCTCTCCTCCATCACTCTTTAATTTCATACAACTAGTTTCTTGAATCCTTACCTTATTCTAAGCAACTTTTATGTTGAAGACTTTCTCTAAATCTTCCATCTTGAAGGACTTTTACTAAGATCAAGTTATAGAGTTTTTGTTGGTGAAGTGTAAGGAAATTTCATTTCTCCTTTTCTTTTTCATGATTCTAAACCATGTTTGATCCATGGTTCTTCTTTTTCAAGTTTGATATACTAATTTTCCTGTGTTTGTTTCATGTTTAAGAAATTTGTGTTGGTGGAGATCTTGTTCAAAATACAAAGCAAGGAGCTTTAGAAGATCTTCAAGAGGTAAGAGGGAGATCCATCTCACTATCCAAGTATCGTGGTGAGGGATGTGTTTTCTATTTGGTGGTTGATGAGTCCATGTGAGGATTCATATCCATGTTATGTAATAATTTGTATGTGTTTATGTGCTTTGGTTATTTATTTATGTTTGTTATGATTTGCACGATTTTGCATGATTTTATTGCTGGTGTGATATGCTTATAATATGCATGATGATGTATGTTAAATATATTATGATGGATGCATGTTGAAATAAGAAATTTTGCCTCCAAAAGCCATGGAGGAGATCACGGTTTTGGGTTCCAAAACTAGGGTTTTTATTGAAATTTTTCAAGAACAATGGAGTTAATTTTTAGTTCTTAAACTAAAGCAAATTTCGGCTAAGACACCAACAAATTTGGTGTTTACAAATTTATATTTTCATGAATGATAAAATTGAATGATTTGGGAAGTAAGGAAAATAAAAAAAAAAAGGGTTTGTTTTACAAAAATAATGCACACGGTTTTTGAGTTATATTTTTATTAATTTATTTTGTGTAGAAACAAGAATGGAACTTAGATGATTTACAAGAAAAATATTTGATGGTTTCAAAGGCCATATATAAGGTTTTGACAATTTAGAAAAAAATGTTTGATGTTATCAAATACAAGAATTTTCATATAAAGATTTTGGAAAGGAAATTAGATTTTTGGTCAATTAAGTGAAGTGGAATTTTCATAAATAAAAAAAAAGGAGATTGAAAGTGTTGAACTTCAAATTATTTTAAAGAGAATTAATTTTAGAAGTGATTTAGAAATATAAAAGAAAACGTTTGCAACTTAAATTTATTAACGTATAATTTATTTATTGGGTTTTGGAAAACATTAGGAAATTTAAAGTTAGAAACAATAATTAAATAAACTAAATGTGATTTTGTAAGATTAAATCAATAAAAAGTGATTTTGAGAAAATATATTATGGAAAAGATTTTTGACTAAGAATAAGAAGGGAATAAAGTAAGAAATTATATTATTGTAAGAAAAGTCCAAAATAATATTTTTTAAAAGTTAAGAAATATTTTACGAAGGGTAAAAACGGTGAAAAACGATTTACGTAACCCAAAAACGTAATTTTTAAGTTACGCGATTTGAAAAATGTTAAAATATTTCTATGCGATTTTTAAAGCGTTTAAATATTTTACACGATCGAAATATTGTAGAAAAATCGCTATGCGATTTTAAAACAAAATAATATTTTTACGCGATTTAGAATACATGGTTACGTTTTTTAAAAACAAAAAATACAAATCATTTTTACGTAACAAAATTTACATCATGGAAAACGTGACAAAAATATTTTGAGAATGAAAAAAACACGGTAATGTGATTTCACTGTTAATTATACAGTAAACTTTACAGTTAAAATCAGTATATGAATATTGTACAAGAAATTGAGAAGTTTGCCTGTAATTGGCGTTAATACACGAACGTAAAACAGTATTTGAGCCTGGTATGAGAAATTATGTGATTTACCTTTGGTTAGTAATTGGTGCATTACACATGCATTGAAAATGGTCCGATGGACTGTATATGGCTAATTGCCTAGGAGAAACGTACACCTCTTGAGTGGGTGTGATACGCGTAGTGTAGGTCACTCGTTGACCTTGGGGGCATCGGGGTATGGGTTGCTCGCATTGGGCAGTTGGTAGCTCTTCTGTACCGTGGGTTAGACCGATGCAACACACCGATGATCCGAACCAAGACATTATTCTTAATCGAGATCTGACAAAGACTGTCGCGTATGTGCTAGATGTGCAAGATATAATTATAGCACTTGGTCTGAGGCACGTGGTACCGGCAGATCTTTTCGATCAATTTCTCCAGCTTGAGTTTAGCTCCATGGAGTAGGAAATCGAGTCTATGTGTTCATGCATTAACAAAAATGCTTACATTTGTGTGATATAATAGTTATGAAATATTGATTATGTCAATTTTATTTTTTAAATATTTGCTTAGTATAGATGGCATTTCCTGTAATTATTAAATGTTAGTTTTGATCGATAATATGTTGATGCCATAATTGTAATATGATGTGTTTATATGGTATGCTGTTATGTTATCTCTGTGCTGCCATGCTAATATTGACGTAGGTGTTCTCACATCTTTGTATGTATATTTGTATATTGTATTTATAATTGGTTGAAGACGTTGAGAAAGAAACAGTACAAGAAGGAGAAGAAGAATTACTTCTCACGTCTGGGAACGCAGAATTTTGACAGTATGACGTCAAGAGCCAATTTCTTCGGATATGTACGTCTACAATTCCACGGAGGAGCTGGAGAATGAAGGACAAGTCCCGATGAGCGAGGACTTATTTACGAGGGGTATCTGACTGTTAGTATTAGTAGGCTGTTTCGTGGGGATCCATTTTTCTGTATGACTATTTTTGTTCATGTTGAATTTCCTTTGCATATCAGGCGACATTGGGATACTAGAAATTATGTCCCAACAAAAATCAGCATAGTATCGTCAGCCCGGACACCTGTCCGTAGGGCTACTCGTCATAATGGATTCCTATCTATTGAGGAACCCGAGGAGGACCCGTCTGAGGGTTCTGCTACTTAGTTAAACTTGGGCAAGTTTAAACTCTGATATAAACATATGTGTGTAATTATTTAAGTGTGTTTGTAGTTTTGAGAAATGGTCTGTATATAAATAATCCTGACAGTACGTGTGTAATGTATAATGATGTAAATTATGTGTGATGATGTATTATATTTTTATTTTCCACTAAGTTTATTTTATCATTATCAAAGAAGAAAGAAAGAAAAAATTTACAACTCATATTTTTATCACAACATCACCTTTTATGACTTTGAGGGTATTTGGGTAATTAAGTAACATAAATGTGGCACCCTACGGTGGGTGTTACATTAGTTGGTATCAGAGCCCAAGTTAGAGTCTTTTGGGGTTTGTGGTTAGGTCTGTCTTGCTGTGTTGTGTGATTCTCTGTTATTGTTTTCTGAAAAGAAACAATATTGTTTGAAGATTGACCTTACTTTCTTTCTATTGTCCAGTTTGAGTAGGAAAAAAGTAATGACTGGACGAGGACGTGGACGTGGGAATAACAGAACAGATATGGAACTTAATGGGGATGATAATTTGAATATGGTGCAGTGTAGCAAAAGAATGCAAAGAATGGCTGAAGTGATTGTACAGCAAAATCAAAGGGCTAATGAAGATGTTCACAGTTTATCAGAGTTTTGAAGGAATAATCCACTGAGGTTTCGTGGAGAGTTTGACCCAGAGAAGGTTGAACTTTGGATCCAAGAACTTGAAAAGATATTTGATGGTATGGGTTATGCTGATGAACGGAAACTTACTTTAGCAACGTTTGTACTGGTAGGAGATGGTGAACGTTGGTGGGCAAAAGCCCGAAGATTGTTAGAAGCTGAAGGGAGAGTTATGACATGGCAACTTTTTAGACAGAAGTTTCTGGAGAAATATTTTCCAGCAAGTATGAGGCATATGAAGGAAATGGAATTTCTGAGTTTACGACAAGGGTTGATGTCCATAAGTGAGTATGCGGCAAAATTTGAAAGTCTATCTCAGTTTTCAAGATATTTACAGATGAACCCAGATGAAGGCTGGAAATGCAGGAAATTTGAGGAAGGATTAAAGCTAGATATTAAGAGAGCTGTATCGATGTTGGAAATTAATCAATTTCCAACTTTGATTGAAAAATGTCGTAAAGTTGAAGAGATTGATCATCAACGTGTGGCAAGAAATAAGAATTTTGGACCTGTAAGGTTCCAAAAAGAGAAGAATAATCAAGCAAATCACTTTTAGCAAAAGCCGTATGCAAGACCGGCTGGAGGTCAGAACAAGCAGCAGTCTGTTGGAGGAAGTTCTAGCAGTAATAAGGCAAGTCAAGCTGGGACTCCTATTCAATGTTTCAAATGTAGGAAGGATCATCTCACGAAGGATTGTCAACATAAGGAAGTTGGTTGTTTTAAATATGAAAAGCATGGACATTTCTCTAAAGACTGTGATCAGATAAAGAAAGAATCCTCTGTAGGAAACGTTCGAACTGTAAGGCCGTAGGCGGGTGGTCGCATATATACAATGAGCGGAGAAGAGGCCGCGAAATCGGAGGATTTGATAATGGAGGAGTGTGCTATTAAAGGTAATCCTTTAACCGTACTTTATGATTCAGGAGCAACGCATTCTTTCATTGCATATGATTGTGTGGAGCATTTGGGATTGACTGTAACTGCATTGCCATATGATTTAAGTGTTGCTATTCTTAATGATAAGCCTGTGATTACTTCAAAAGTATGCCTGAATTGTCCTGTTTGTGTTAGGGATAAAACATTTTATGTGGATTTGATCTGTTTGCCTCTTTCTAAGATTAATGTAATCTTAGGAATGGATTGGTTGTCATCTAACCATATCCTAATTGATTATTCGAATAAGACGTTAGTATTCCCTGAGGCTAAAGATCCTAGATTCCTAACGGCAACTCAAGTGGAAGCTTGTTTGAAGGAAGGAGATCATGGGTATCTATTGTTGTCTTCTTTGGAGGTTCAATGTGAAGATGTCTTGAAGGATATTTTTGTGGTCAATGAATTTCCTGAGGTATTTCCTGAAGATATACCTGGACTACCGCCAGAAAGGGAAATTGAGTTTACTATTGATTTAGTACCTGGAGCTGGACCTATATCCATTGCGCCCTATCGGATGTCGCCGGTAGAATTGGCAGAGCTTAAGAAACAGCTGGTGGATTTATTGGAGAAGCAATTCGTGAGACCTAGTGTGTCACCATGGGGAGCTCCAGTATTATTGGTAAAGAAAAAGGACGGGACTTCTCGTCTATGTGTAGACTATCGGCAATTGAACAAGGTTACGATTAAGAATAAATATCCACTTCCAAGGATAGATGATCTGATGGATCAATTGCGAGGAGCCGCAATATTTTCCAAGATTGATCTATGTTCTGGGTATCACCAGATACGTGTGAAAGTGGAGGATATTCCCAAGACTGCATTCCGGACGCGCTATGGGCATTACGAGTATCTTGTGATGTCATTCGGTGTGACAAATGCACCAGCTATATTCATGGAGTTTATGAATAGAATTTTTCGTTCATACTTGGACAAGTTTGTTGTTGTCTTTATTGATGACATCTTAATCTATTCTCGAAATTAGGAGGAGCACGCTGAACATCTCAGAGTGGTTCTTCAGATTTTGAAAGAGAATAAATTATATGCCAAGTTGTCCAAATGTGAATTTTGATTGAGCGAAGTTCAATTTTTGGGACAAGTGATATCGAAAGAAGAAATTAAAGTTGATGTTTCAAAGGTGGAGACAGTTTTGGAATGGGAAAGACCAAAGACTGTAACGGAAATCCGTAGTTTTATCGGATTAGCAGGTTACTATTGGAGGTTTATTGAGGGTTTTTCCAAAATAGCAGGACCTCTTACCCAACTTACACGAAAGAATCAACCGTTCGTATGGACTGATGCATGCGAAGAAAGTTTTCAAGAGTTGAAAAGACGATTGACTACTTCACCGGTATTGATTCTACATGATCCAAACAAACCATTTGAAGTATATTGTGATGCTTCGTATCAAGGATTAGGTTGTGTACTTATGCAAAATTGGAAGGTTGTAGCTTATGCTTCGAGGCAGTTGAAAAATCATGGGAGGAATTATCTGACTCATGACTTGGAGTTGGCAGCTGTGGTGTTTGCATTGAAAGTGTGGAGACATTTTCTCTATGGAGCTACGTTCACTGTTTTTAGTGATCATAAAAGTTTAAAGTATCTGTTTGACCAAAGAGAGTTAAACATGAGGCAAAGGCATTGGTTAGAATTTTTGAAGGATTATGATTTTCAATTGCAGTATCATCCTGGAAAAGCGAATATGGTAGCAGATGCATTGAGTAGAAAAGCACTTCATGTTTCTTCTTTGATGATCAAAGAAAAAGAGTTGATAGAAGAATTCCGAGATATGCGATTGTCGGTAAAATTAACGCCAAGAAAGATGTGTGTAAACATGATTACCATTTCAAATGATTTGATGGATAGAATCCGTGAAGGACAAAAAAGTGACCAGTATTTACAAGAAACAAAAGAAGCAAAGAGCCAAGGAGCAGTGTTGGAATTTAGAGAAGGTGCTAATGAAATTTTGAAGTTTCAAGGAAGAGTTTGTGTGCCTAATGATCCAGATCTTAGGAGATTGATTTTGGATGAAGCTCACTGGAGTAAACTGAGTATGCATCTAGGAGCCACAAAGATGTACCAGGATTTAAAACAATTATATTGGTGGCAAGGAATGAAGAAAGATGTTGCAGAGTATGTATCATCTTGTTTAGTCTGTCAGAAGGCTAAGGTGGAACATCAAAGACCTTCGGGAATGTTGCAACCTTTGCCTATTCCTGAATGGAAATGGGATGACATAGCAATGGATTTTGTGGCAGGTTTACCAAAAACTCAAAAGGGTTATGATGCAATTTGGGTAATTGTTGATCGGCTTACTAAGTCAGCGCACTTTTTGTCGATTAATATTAAGTACTCAATGGAGAGGTTGACCCAATTGTACATCGGTGAAATTGTTAGGCTTCATGGTGTACCAACTAGTATTATTTCGGATCAAGATCCGAGATTTACTTCCAGATTTTGGAATAGTTTGCAAGAATCGATGGGAACTAAGCTATGTCTAAGTTCTGCTTACCATCCATAAACAGATGGTCAGTCAAAAAGAACAATTCAGTCTCTAGAAGATTTATTGAGAGCTTGTGTACTGGAGCAAACTGGAGGTTGGGATGAATTCTTGCCATTGATAGAATTCACATATAACAACAGTTTCCATTCAAGTATAGGGATGGCACTGTATGAAGCATTGTATGGGAGAAGATGCAGAACATCGTTATGTTGGTATCAAGACGGTGAGAGTGCTGTGTTAGGACCAGAGATTGTCCAACAGACAACTGAGAAAGTGAAGATGATTCAAGATAAAATGAGAGTGACCCAAACTCTGGCAAAAGAGTTATGTTGATAAAAGGAGAAAATCTCTTGAGTTTGAAGAAGGTGACCATGTATTTTTGCGAGTGACGCCTATGACGGGTGTTGGGCGAGTGCTTAAATCTAAGAAGCTCACTCTAAAATTTATTGGGCCGTATCAGATTTTACGTCGGGTAGGTCCGGTGGTATATCAGATTGCATTACCACATTTTCTGTCAAATCTTCACAATGTATTTCACGTATCACAACTACGGAAATATATTTCTGATCCTACTCATGTTATTGAGCCAGACACAGTACAGCTGAAGGAAATTTAACCTATGAAACTTTTCTAGTGAAGATTGAAGATCGAAGGACAAAACAACTTCGAGGTAGGGAAATTTCATTGGTAAAAATCGTTTGGAATGATGTAAGTGGAGAAGCCACATGGGAACTAGAAGAAAGATAAAAGAACAATATCCATATTTATTCTGAAAGTGTGGAATCGAGTTTATCAAGTTTCGAGGACGAAACTTTTGTTAGAGGGGGAGAGTTGTAACACCCCGAACTTTCTATCTTAGGAACAGTAATTTTGACAGTTAACAGAATTTACTGTTTAGTAATTTCTGGATACTGTAAAATTATTTTGATTATTTAGTCAGCATATTTGATCGTTTTGAGTAATTTACTCCGTGTCAGGAAAATAATAATTTTTGGGCCGAAAATTTTTTACGTAATTTAATTATTACTGAAAAGTCTTAATTATTTTACGTAATCTGATTTGATATTTGTGAATTTTCTAATTTTTATGATTTTGTGGATGATTATGAAATTTTTAACAGTTTGTGGGCCCCGGGGTGTATGTGGGCCCAGGTGGCCATACGTGGGCCCAGGTGGGTCCCACAAAGTGAAAATTTTTCTACGTTTAGAAAAATTTGTACTGTTTAGACGGAGACAGGGGATCTTACTAAACCTGAATCCGGAAACAGTTTTAAAAAATTTTTTTTACAGTGTTTTTACTGTATTTAATTATCGGGCAATAAAAATATAATAAAAACATTTTTTTGTAGTGTTACAGCAGATAAAAATAATAATTATACTGCTTGGTCAACAATAGTGGTTATGACTATTTTAGGACTTTGAATATCAACCATTGATTAAATCAACGGATGAGATCGATCTTATAAAATGGCTAGGACCATTTATAACCGTTGGATCAAAATTAAATCAAGGGTAGAGATTTAGTCTTATAAATGGCTATGACCATTATCAACCCTTGGATGTAGATTTAATCAATGGTGGAGATGGATCATTAATGACCATTGGATTTGGATTTAGATCAATGGTGGAGAATTGGTCAACAAAAATGACTACAACCATTTTGGACCCTTGGATGTAAAGTTTGAAGGTGTAATCTTGACCCTTCATTTTGGAGACACATTCAATGGTTAGAATTGCAAGCCAAAAATGATCCAATGGCTCAAATAAAGTCTTCCGTCTATAACCTAAACCTAGTAGCTATTTTAATCCACACCATTCTTTTAATTAAGGGTTAAGATTTGCCTAAAATGATGGCTAGAAGATTGGTCACACTTTGGAGTGCATGAAGAAGGGGGGACGGTTTTGGAGGCTTAAGGCAATAGCCAAGTTTCAAGACCACCAATTATTTTCCTATTGATCATTAATGATCATTCCAAAAGGCTATAGTTTTTCAAACTTCACTTTCCACCTTTCTCCATGCAAGCTACGACCATGCATAGCTTTGAAGACCTAATAATTCATTTCTACACTTCACATTATCACATCTTCACCTTTTCACTTAAGTTTCAAGAAAACAAACCAAAGAAAACTCCATTCTCTCTCCCTAAGAAGACCATTCGGCCAAGTACCCTAAATCTCTCCTCCATCACTCTTTAATTTCATACAACCTAGTTTCTTGAATCCTTACCTTATTCTAAGCAACTTTCATGTTGAAGACTTTCTCTAAATCTTCCATCTTGAAGGACTTTTACTAAGATCAAGTTATAGAGTTTTTGTTGGTGAGGTGTAAGGAAACATTATTTCTCCTTTTCTTTTTCATGATTCTAAACCATGTTTGATCCATGGTTCTTCTTATTCAAGCTTGATATACTACTTTTCTTGTGTTTGTTTCATGTTTAAGAAATTTGTGTTGGTGGAGATCTTGTTCAAAATACAAAGCAAGGAGCTTTAGAGGATCTTCAAGAGGTAAGAAGGAGATCCATCTCACCAACCAAGTATGGTGGTGAGGGATGTGTTTTCTATTTGGTGGTTGATGAATCCATGTGAGGATTCATATCCATGTTATGTAATAATTTGTATGTGTTTATATGCTTTGGTTATTTGTTTATATTTGTTATGATTTGCATGATTTTGCATGGTTTTATTGCTTGTGTGATATGCTTATAATATGCATGATGATGTATGTTAAATATATTATGATGGATGCATGTTGAAATAAGAAATTTTGGCTCCAAAAGCCATGGAGGAGATCACGGTTTTGGCTTTCCAAAACTAGAGTTTTTATTGAAATTTTTCAAGAACAATGGAGTTAATTTTTAGTCCTTGAACTAAAGCAAATTTTGGCTAAGACACCAACAAATTTGGTGTTTACAAATTTATATTTTCATGAATGATAAAATTGAATGATTTGGGAAGTAAGGAAAATAAAAGAAAAAAGGGTTTGTTTTACAAAAATAATGCACATGGTTTTTGAGTTATATTTTTATTAATTTATTTTGTGTAGAAACAAGAATGGAACTTAGATGATTTACAAGAAAAATATTTGATGGTTTCAAAGGCCATATATAAGGTTTTGGCAATTTAGAAAAAAATGTTTGATGTTATGAAATACAAGAATTTTCATATAAAGATTTTGGAAAGGGAATTAGATTTTTAGTCAATTAAGAGAAGTGAAATTTTCATAAATAAAAGAAAAAGGAGATTGAAAGTGTTGAACTTCAAATTATTTTAAAGAGAATTAATTTTTAAAAGTGATTTAGAAATATAAAAGAAAATGTTTGTAACTTAAATTTACTAACTTAGAATTTATTTACTGGGTTTTGGAAAACGTTAGGAAATTTAAAGTTAGAAACAATAATTAAATCAACTAAATATGATTTTGTAAGATTAAATCAATAAAAAGTGATTTTGAGAAAATATATTAAGAAAAAGATTTTTGACTAAGAATAAGAAAGGAATAAAGTAAGAAATTATATTATTGTAAGAAAAGTCTAAAATAATATATTTTAAAAGTTAAGAAATATTTTACGAAGGGTAAAAACGGTGAAAAATGATTTACGTAACCCAAAAACATAATTTTTAAGTTACGCAATTTGAAAAATGTTAAAATATTTTTACGCAATTTTTAAAGCGTTTAAATATTTTACACGATCGAAATATTGTAGAAAAATCGCTATGCGATTTAAAAACAAAATAATATTTTTACGCAATTTAGAATATAGTAGAAAATGGTTACGCGATTTTTAAACGTAACAGAAAATGTTACAAATCATTGTTTACGTAACAAGATATTACGTGACTGTGAAAACGTGACAAAATTATTTTGCGAATGAGAAAAACACGGTAATGTGATTTCACTATTAATTATACAGTAAACTTTACAGTTAAAATTAGTATATGAATATTGTACAAGAAATTGGTAAGTTTGCCTATAATTGGCGTTAATACACGAACGTAAAACAATATTTGAACCTGGTATAAGAAATTATGTGATTTACCTTTGGTTGGTAATTGGTGCATTACACATGCATTGAAAATGGTCCGATGGACTGTATATGGCTAATTGCCTAGGAGAAACGTACACCTCTTGAGTGGGTGCGATACGCGTAGCGTAGGTCACTCATTGACCTTGGGGGCATTGGGGTGCGGGTTGCTCGCAATGGACAGTTGGTAGCTCTTCTGTACCATGGGTTAGACCGATGCAACACACCGATGATCTGAACCAAGACACTATTCTTAATCGAGATCTGACAAAGACTATCGCGTATGTGCTAGATGTGTAAGATATAATTATAGCACTTGGTCTGAGGCACGTGGTACCGGCAGATCTTTTCGATCAATTTCTCCGACCTGAGTTTAGCTCCATAGAGTAGGAAATCGAGTCTATGAGTTCCTGCATTAACAAAAATGCTTACATCTGTGTGATATAATAGTTGTGAAATATTGATTATGTCAATTTTATTTTTTAAAATATCTGCTTAGTATAGATGGCATTTCCTGTAATTATTAAATGTTAGTTTTGATCGATAATATGTTGATGCCATAATTGTAATATGATGTGTTTATATGGTATGCTGTTATGTTATCTCCGTCTCGCCATGCCGTCTTTCGGTATTGGCGTAGGTGATCTCACCTCTTTGTATGTATATTTGTATATTGTATTTATAATTGGCTGAAGACGTTGAGAAAGAAACAGTACAAGAAGGAGAAGAAGAATTACTTCTCACATCTGGGAACGCAGAATTTTGACAGTATGACGTCAAGAGCCAGTTTCTTCGGATATGTACGTCTACAATTCCATGGAGGACAAGTCCCGATGAGCGAGGACTTATTTACGAGGGGTATCTGATTGTTAGTATTAGTAGACTGTTTCGTGGGGATCCGTTTTTCTGTATGACTATTTTTGTTCATGTTGAATTTCCTTTGCATATCATGCGACATTGAGATACTAGAAATTATGTCCCAACGGAAATCAGCATAGTATCATCAGCCCGGACATCTGTCCGTAGGGCTACTCGTCATAATGGATTCCTATCTGCTGAGGAACCCGAGGAGGACCCGTCTGAGGGTTCTGCTACTTAGTTAAACTTGGGCAAGTTTGAACTCTGATATAAACATATGTGTGTAATTATTTAAGTGTGTTTGTAGTTTTGAGAAATAGTTTGTATATAAATAATCCTGACAGTACGTGTGTAATGTATAATGATGGGATATAATTATATTTAAAAGTTTCAAACCCAAGTGTAGGTTGTGTCAAGTAATAAATTCTCGGGAGTCCGAGGTCGATCCACAGGAAATTAATGAAGGAAAACTAATTAATTGAGGTAAAGAGAATATGTGTCACAAGATTAAAGGTGATATAAGTTGTTCACAAATGAAAAGGATTTCTTTGGGTTAGGAGATCCACTCTTGGTAATAAATTAAAAATAAGATTATTTCATTTTATAACTCAATTGAAATCATGCATAATGAAGATTCCAATTGGAAGATTTAACATTTAAAGGTCAATCATGTAATCATATTATGGTTCCAATAATTATCTACTAATACTTGTAAATCATCAAAAGCATCCAATGTGCCAATCCTATTGTCTACAATGGATCAAGATATTCATTATACAAGAAGAGTTTCTAAATTAATTGAAAACAACATACAACACATATTATATTTTCTTAATAATATATCATTTAAGTACAAGAAAGAAATTAATCTAGCCTTAATTTATTACCAAGAGCTTCACCTTTTTACCCAAGCAAGATAAAGATTAGTTACACATGAGAAAGAAGAAAAGAAAAAGAAAAAGGAAAAGGAAAAGGAGAACAACAGAACGGAAATTCTCTGCTTCCGAACGCCTGAACGCCCCTCCTTCAGAATTTGATTGCCTATTTATAGGCAAATTTGCTACAGGAGCTACAATGCTACAGTAATGCTACAATGATGCTACAAAGGACGCTACGTGATGCTTTGTAGTGCTACGGTGATGCTTTGTAGTGATGCTACAGTGACGATTGCTGACATCATCCATCAAGTATTTTTTTTTTTTACAAATCTTCTATGCAATCACCTCCATTCTTCGATCCTTTGCATTTACCTAACAAAAATACATAGAAACACATAATTACAACACAATTTAAAATACTAAAACTATAACAAAACTCAAGAACAAACCCAATTAAAAAGATTAAAAAGAATGAAAAACACACACAATAAACCATAAAAATTATAAGTTTTGCAGGTTCATCACACCCCCACACTTGAGCTTTTGCACTCCTGGGCAAAATATATAAGACCAAAACTAGGAAATGACACTGAACTAAAAAAAACTAAAAACTTTAAAAGATTTAATGAAACAAGAAGAGCAACTAGTCATTCAAGGGAACAAAGCATTTTTTTTATATTTCTTCACATCTCAAACCATCAAGCAAGGAAACTTCAGTTAAAAAGAACGAATCAAGAATGAAAGATCCTCACAAGATTCACTCTCAATCCCTCTAGTGTTTAAAATGGTAGATATTTCACTCAATTCAACCCATGAAAAATTGCACTACCATAAGCTTGCTTATCTTCTACTTCTCCACTACTCAGAACACATGAACACAAAAATCAAGAGGACTTTATTCAAGGTTATAACGGGGTCATGGTAAAGAAGGAAGGATAATATGGATATAAGAAGATAAATACCAAAGAGAATAAAAGAGCATTATGGTACAGTTAGAGTGGAAAAGATATTTGAGAACATTCATTAATAAGGACAATGACCAATATTTGACTAATGTTTTGTTGAAGATCAATCTCAAATTGATGAGTTGAATTCATTGTTAGGCATAAACCTTCTCCTTCTCTCCCTGTTGTTTCCAAGCATCCATCTTTATTCTAGATATGTTTATGTCACATAGTGTATTAGATGGTTAGCTCTTTCTTTCTTTTCTTTTCTTTTCTTTTCTTTTCTTTTTTTTTTTACACACACACACCCACACTTGTTTAAGAAAAAAGTCAATGCTCTCTTATTCCCTAAGGTCAGGTAAAAACATGTTCTCTTTTTTTTTTTAAGGCACGTAAAAAACAAGAACTGGCCAAATAAGCTCAAAGGGGTTATATAAGGGAAAATATACAAGGATGGCTATTTGGTCAAAGTAGCTATTTTAAAATGCCTCAATCATATTTATGTATGCGTGTGAAAATGTAGCCTCAAAAAGAATTGATTGGGGTGAAATCCGCAAGTGTACGGTTTCGTCGTCAAGTAATAAAAAGATCGAATCCACAGGGACTATGTCTATGAATACCAATTAATTAATTAATTCAATTAAATTAAACAAAAGGAATGTAATTGTGGAGTGATAAGAACGTAGTAACCAAATAGTTAAATAAATAAAAATTAAAATGCAAGGTTGAGATCAAAACCAGAAATTGTTAAGGAAAAGATTTCAGATTCAAGAAAGCTTCCAGGATTGGGGTTAACCACAATGATACAAGACTCCTAATTGACAATCCTCTTATTAACACTTGAAATTCAATTGAAGGTGAATTACCCTAAATTAGTTAATGTTCCCTTTCAAGATACAAGAATCGTGCCCAATTAAACCAATTCCTACTCTCGTGGTAATTGAATCTAAATTGAACCCATTACGCTTTTTGGTAATTCATTAATCCTCGAAAGACTAACCCTACTCTCGTGATTTAAACCTTAAATTCAATTCTTATAGTTCCAACACCTAGGTTTACCTTTCAGTACGTCCCTAGATATCTATGAGATGCAAATAAGTGGCCAGCAAATTCACATGAATAATCGCAATAAGGATTGAATCAACAACATTCAAGATTAATAAAAGGGGTAAACAATATCAATTAATCATCATCAATGTATCAAAGGGCATTGCCCAATCCTAGAAACAAAAGGAACTACTCAGACATGGAGAAGAAGAAACCAGAAATCAAGTTCCAAGAACATCCAAACCCGTAATCCTAGAGAGAAGAGAGGAAGATGAAGATCAAGAGCCTCCAATGTGCCTCCTTCCAAACCCAAATTCGAACCCTAATGTTGTCTTCAGAACATCTATAAATACCCCATGGGTTAAAACTGGTTCAAGCCCATCAAAAAAGAAAAAAATGAGCTTAAAAATCTGACACGCACCCCGAACCACGGCCGTGGTGGGGACCACGGCCAGGCCGTGGTCAGTTCTGGACTTAGAGTTCTCAACCAGACTCTCAACCATAGCCGTGGTGGCCACCACGGCCAGGCCGTGGTTGTCTCTGGACTTCCCCTTTGCTTTTTCACGTAGTTGCTCGATCCATGGCCATGGTTCAAGCCACGGGCAGGCCGTGGAACTCTCTCGGAATGAGCTTTTTGTCCCAATTTGCTACCCTTTAAGCTCCAACTTCAATTATGCAAGCTTTCCATCCATTTCAAGGCCAATTAAGCACCAATCCTGCACAACAACACCAAAAACACCGCAGTTATCCGAACTAAAGGGTAAAACAAACAAAAAGGGAAACTAAAATGCCTAGAATGTATAAAAATGCATGCAAACACATGAACAAAATATGATGTTGTTTCACACACATCAAAATACCCCCAAGCTTAAGATTTTGCTTGTCCCCAAGCAATAACTAAGACCAACTAAGAAATGGGATTATGAGACAATAATGAATGAGGAACCGGAGAAAACATCTAACCAAGCAATAGGCAAAGACAAACTAAGAATTAGAGAGGTAATCAAAATCAAGTCCAATTAGAGGCTAAAGTTCTCAGAAATCATGCTCCTCACTAAATTAGGATCACTCAACTAACACACTCAAAGTGTTTAAGGATGAAGACAATGCTCAATATTCCTCAAAGAAAATGCACTTCCATAAGCTTGATAAGAAACCAAATTTCCACTAATAATCAACGTGAAAGCAAGAATCAAAAGGTCTTTCAAGGGATATAATGGGGCCATGGAAATGATGTCAGGAAGGATAAAGAAAGGAGGGTATGCACAAAGGGCTAACAACATTTTCAACAAGCACAAGAAACCTAATAGAACATACATGGAGCAAAGACAGTTTTCAATCAAGGCATAATTCCACATTTTCTCCCTTTCTTTTCAAGCTTTTCTTTTATTTTGTTTTCCCTTTTTCCTCATTTTTTTTTTAGAGGGGAGAGACCTCATTTTCAAAACACATGATTCCCAATACAACATTCAAACTCAGATTGCTCCATTCAATATTCTAAATGATCACCGACAATGTATCATCATAGGCATCAAGAAAACAATTATACAATAAGCTCAAAATGGGCAACTAGTGGATGAAAGTGTAATAAATTCAGAAGGCCAGAAAAATACCTAAGATGCCTTAATCACATTCAAGCATGCAAACCAAGATTTCGCCTCAAAATGGTTTCAAATCAAGTTCTAGAACACAAAATCAATGAGGAATGACCACTCAACACAAAGAATAGGATGAATAAATCATATAGTGCATAAATCACATACAAGCTCAAAACTCACTTTTAGAGGTTCAAAAATCAATGAGAAGCACAAATTCAGAGAACATATGCTAATTATCAACTATCAAGAAATCACCTCCACTATCAATTAAAGACAATGCCTGTTGCCTACCACAAGAATCAATAAATTGGGTTCCAAATCAATTATCATCTCAAAATCCCCAAAAGAGAGGGGGACAAGGTTCAACCAAAAAGCAGAAATATAAGATGGTGTGAAAATGTAACAAGAAAATGCAATGCAAAATGAGATATGGGAATGCATGATAATGAAAAATAAATACCCCCAAGCTTAGACCTTACATTGTCCCCAATGTAAAAATCTAAAACTATGGAAGGAATAAATGAAAAGAACTCACTGCGGTGGTGGAAAAAGGAGACGTGTAGCCATGAACTCGAACATCCGGTCTAAAACTCCATTTTTTTTTGGCCGACAGCTATATACATCCCCCTACAAAGGCTCCGAACTCAGGGAGGCACCAAAGCCGACTCAACAATAGCTAACTAAGAAACAAAAATAAAAAAAGTGTTAATTAATAAAAATAAGAAAATAAAGGAAAAGAGATAGAATGTTGGGTTGCCTCCCAAGAAGCGCTAAGTTATAGTCATTAGCTTGACTGTGAGCTTGTTCTATGCTCAGGTGATGTCAATAGAGTGGTACTCGGTCCCACTCCATCTTCATAGTGTTGCACTCTCTCGGCCGTTTATTAGAAATGTCTTCGGCCTTCTATCTTCACCTCAAGCACACCATAGGATAAGACTCGAACAATCTCATATGGTCCAGACCATTTCGACCAAAACTTACCCGACGTAAATGTAGAAGCGAGTTATCAACAAGAACTTTATCCCCTGGTTTAAATTCACGCTTCTTGACACATTTGTCATCCCGCTTCTTTGGTCCTTTCTTGCGGGGCTTGACCTTCTCGAACTTGGAAGCAACCTTGGGCAAGGTCTCCTCTAATACAAAGATGAGTCACAGATTCCTCGCATATCCGAAAGTACAACTCGTCCACATCATCGGTAGCATCTATGCGATTACATGAATTAGAGGAATTAAGATTTTTTCAGAATTGAAAACATTAAAAACTACTTCCTCATTATTCAATCGCAAAGTCAATTTCCCTTCGTGGACATCAATAATTGCCCTTCCAAAGTGGCGAGGAATGGTCGCCCAAGTATGAGCGGCATTTTAGCATCTTCTTCCATGTCAAGCACAACAAAATCAACAGTATAAAAAACTTACCCACTCTAATAGGAACATCTTCCAAGATGCCAACGGGGTACTTGATGGACCGATCCGCCAACCGAGTGAAATAGTTGTGGGTTTCACTCACCCACCTCTAACTTCTTGCACACGAAAGGGGCATAAGACCGACACTAGCCCCTAAGTCACACGAGCTTTATCAAAATTTGTGTTACCAATCAAGCAAGGAATAGAGAAGCTACCTGATCTTTTAGCTTAGGAGGCAATTTATTTTGAATTAAAGCACTACACTCCTCGCTTAAAGCTACGGTCTCATATTCATCAAGCTTTCTCTTATTAGACAAAATGTCCTTAAGAAACTTAGCATAGGTAGGCATTTGTTTCAACGCCTCAGTGAAGGGTACATTAATGTACAATTTCTTAAGGACCTCTAGGAATTTCCCAAATTGCATATCTAGCTTAGCCTTAGCCAATCTTTGAGGGAATGGCACTGGGGGTTGGTATGGTTCAGGGGGTACATACTTAGACACCTTTTCATTAATTTCCTCTTCCTCTAAGGGTTGTGTCTTAGTGTCTTTTTCCTCATTCCCCTCATCTTTGTCACTAACCTCCTTATCCTTGGGATCCTCTAGGTTCTTACCACTTCTCAAACTAACAGACATGCAGTGTTCATTACCTAGATTCATTTCAGGCTGACCAGGAAATTTACCTTGTTGCCTATGTGAAGTGCCTGCAAGTTGGGCAATCTGAGTTTCTAACAATTTATTATGAATGGCCAAATTTTCAACTTTAGATGACAACTCTCTAATGGCCTCAGTCACAACTTGCCCATGTTGCCTAAACTCCTCATTTTGCTTAGCTTGACTCTCAACAAAAATCTCAAGAAGAGACTTAAGTTTAGAGTTTTGTACCTGTTGGAGTCTAGAAGAGGGTTTAGCACTACCTTGCCCTGCTTGGTGTTGACTATTCCGGTAGGAGAAGTTGGGATGTGACTTCCAACCGGGGTTGTAAGTTTGAGAATATGGATCATTCCTCCCTTTTTGGTTGAAGTCATGGAAATTGTGGCATGATTCCACTTGCTCCACCGGTGCACCTTGTGAGGAGCCAATTCCAACTTGGCATTCAACACCTATGTGTCCATGTGCTCCACAAATCTCACAAAAATTGTTAGAGGCACCTATGGCATTTACATGAGCCTTTTCAAGCATGTCAAAACGTTTATTCAAAGAATCAAATTTTGACATAATTAAATCAACTCCGTCTACCTCAACTTACCTCCCGAGAGTTTTCTCGAGTTATTACCTCTTTCATTTGCCCATTGGTGATGATTTGTGGCAACACTCTCAATGATCTCATAGGCTTCTGTCAGTCTTCTATTCATCAAAGCTCCACCAGCTGCGGAGTCTAGAGACACCTTCGAAGAATATTCTAGCCCATTATAGAAGGTGTGGACGATCAACCATTTTTCTAACCCATGGTGTGGGCAGGCTTCCAAAGAAAGCCTTATATCTATCCCAAGCTTCCGACAATGATTCACCATCTTTCTCGAACAAAGCTTGTGATTTGGGTCCTCGATGAGCAGCCTTGGATGGTGGAAAGAATTTGTTCAAGAAAGTTTGCTCCAATTGGTCCCAAGAAGTGATGGTCTCACGGAATTGACCTCAACCAAGCCCTAGCTCTATCTCTCAATGATAATGGAAATAGGCGAAGGCGAATAGCATCAACAGAGGCACCTTCAATCTTGAGGGTCTCACAAATTCCAAGAACATATCCACATGATCGTTTGGGTCCTCTCGATGGCAATCCTCCAAACCGGTTTTGCCTTATCATGGTGAGTAAAGCAGTGGTATGGTGAACTGCCTAGCTTCAATGTCCGGCCGAGCAATTCCGAACGCAAACCCCGAGCATTAGGGGCTGCATACTCTTTAAGAGGTCTATTATCAAGCAGTGCAGCCATGACAAACGTTGGCTCAAGTCTATCTCTTGCTCTTTGGCTTTGTTGTCTTCTCCTTCTGTGAAGGGTTCTTTCAATTTCAGGATCAGCTTCTTCAAGAGTCCCAAAACATCTAGTTCTTCACATAAACAAGAGAATTACCTGTAGACACTCAAAGAGAAAACAAGAAAGTAGTAAAAATGTTTAAAATAATTAAATTAAAAATTTAACTGATATTCAAGAAGAACACAATCCCCGACAACGGCGCCAAAAACTTTATTGGGGTGAAATCCGCAAGTGTACGGTTTCGTCGTCAAGTAATAAAAAGATCGAATCCACAGGGACTATGTCTATGAATACCAATTAATTAATTAATTCAATTAAATTAAACAAAAGCAATGTAATTGTGGAGTGATAAGAACGTAGTAACCAAATAGTTAAATAAATTAAAATTAAAATGCAAGGTTGAGATCAAAACCAGAAATTGTTAAGGAAAAGATTTCAGATTCAAGAAAGCTTCCAGGATTGGGGTTAACCACAATGATACAAGACTCCTAATTGACAATCCTCTTATTAACACTTGAAATTCAATTGAAGGTGAATTACCCTAAATTAGTTAATGTTCCCTTTCAAGATACAAGAATCGTGCCCAATTAAACCAATTCCTACTCTCGTGGTAATTGAATCTAAATTGAACCCATTACGCTTTTTGGTAATTCATTAATCCTCGAAAGGCTAAACCTACTCTCGTGATTTAAACCTTAAATTCAATTCTTATAGTTCCAACACCTAGGTTTACCTTTCAGTACGTCCCTAGATATCTATGAGATGCAAATAAGTGGCCAGCAAATTCACATGAATAATCGCAATAAGGATTGAATCAACAACATTCAAGATTAATAAAAGGGGTAAACAATATCAATTAATCATCATCAATGTATCAAAGGGCATTGCCCAATCCTAGAAACAAAAGGAACTACTCAGACATGGAGAAGAAGAAACCAGAAATCAAGTTCCAAGAACATCCAAACCCGTAATCCTAGAGAGAAGAGAGGAAGATCAAGATCAAGAGCCTCCAATGTGCCTCCTTCCAAATCCAAATTCGAACCCTAATGTTGTCTTCAGAACATCTATAAATACCCCATAGGTTAAAACTGGTTCAAGCCCATCAAAAAAGAAAAAAACGGGCTTAAAAATATGACACGCACCCCGAACCACGGCCGTGGTGGGGACCACGGCCAGGCCGTGGTCAGTTCTGGACTTAGAGTTCTCAACCAGACTCTCAACCACGGCCGTGGTGGCCACCACGGCCAGGCCGTGGTTGTCTCTGGACTTCCCCTTTTGCTTTTTCACGTAGCTGCTCGATCCATGGCCATGGTTCAGGCCACGGGCAGGCCGTGGAACTCTCTGGAATGAGCTTTTTGTCCCAATTTGCTACCCTTTAAGCTCCAACTTCAATTATGCAAGCTTTCCATCCATTTCAAGGCCAATTAAGCACCAATCCTGCACAACAACACCAAAAACACCGCAGTTATCCGAACTAAAGGGAAAAACAAATAAAAAGGGAAACTAAAATGCCTAGAATGTATAAAAATGCATGCAAACACATGAACAAAATATGATGTTGTTTCACACACATCAAGAATCAAAGCAAGTTCTAGAGTAACAATTTCACGAGTAAAAATTACACAAGAAAGAAGAGAATGGTACAAATGTTCAATCCATTCATCAATAAGCTCAAAATCTCACAAGGCATGTTTCTATCATTCTCAATTCACCAATTCAACATTCAAATCCAAGCATGTGATTTTTAAGAAAGAAGAAAATTTATGCTATGACCCAAGATATGCTTTTTGCTACTTCTAAAACCATTTTTTTCTCAACTATGATGCGTCTCAAGAGTAAAATTACCTTAAGGGCAAAATTTACTCCTTACTCTGCCATCCTTAATTGGTTTTGTTGTAGGTTTCTGACAGTCATCTCACTAAACATACTTTCTTCAACTAAAATGCGTCTCAGGAGTAAAATTATTCCTTACTCTGCCAATATTCATTGGTTTAACAAGTTCATGAAAATCATATCATACTTCCCTACTTTTTTTTAACTATCCTTCCCCCCAACCAGATCACAACATTGTCCGTAATGTTAAAATATAGATGAGTAAAGGATAGAAGATATTACCTGCTAGAGAAATCTGACACAAATTAAAACAGAAACAAAGGATGATAAATAAAATCAAACCCATTAAAGATGAAGTGTCAGATCTAGCTTTCTTTTCTTACTGCTTCCCGCACTGCTTCCTGATGACCAATCTATCTGAGCTAGGACATTATCAGGTTCATAAACAAAAGCTTCTAATTTATCAATCAGCTCATCAATAGTGGAGGCAGAGATAAGAAGTTTTCTTGCCGAAGGAGTGATAAATTTCTGTTCCACAGCTTTATCAAGAAAAAATAACAAAAGATCAAAGAAATTATTAACATTCAACAAACCAATGGGTTTATGGTGGATGTTCAGTTGGGCCCAAGAGACAATTTGAAAAATTTCTTCCAAAGTACCAAAACCACCTGGTAAGGCAATGAATGCATCAGAGTTGTCAAGCATTGTTTTCATTCGTCCATGCATAGATGTTACCTGAATTTCTTCTCCAACTGTCTTTCCAGTAATGTTATTTTGAGCTAAAGGTTTAGGAATGACACCTAAAACCTGACTGCCTCCTACAAATGCAGAGAGTGATACAGCCCCCATTAACCCACGACAACCTCCCCCATATACAACATGAATATTCCTCGCAACAAGTGTTCGACCAAGAACGGTAGCTGCGTTTGCAAACTCTAAATCCTTCCCATAACTTGATCCACAAAAAACACAGACATTTTTAAGGTTACGAACAGGAGGTCCCATAATTTCACTTTCCCTCTAAATGATTATAAGTTGGAGGAAAGTGAAGAAAATGGAGTGTTTAAATAGGGAAAAAAAAAAAGGAAAAAGTAATCATAATACCTATAAGGGTAGGTTGGCTGTTATCAGAAAAGTTTGAAATTAAGAAACATGGATTTTTTTTTAATTAATTTTTTTTAACTTCAAGAAAACCATCAGGGTAAAGAAGTTTAGAAACCCCTGAAGGACCCTGCTCAAAGGATCGTCTATCCAAAAATCAAAATACAACAAAATCATACAAAGATAAAAGAAATATAATAATAAACAAAGACATACCTGTATGTACAGTTTTCATAGTGTATCTTTATACTGCATGTCATGAATGCAGTAGTGGCATGTATTTAAGTTGCGTGTCACCAGTGCAACATATGAATTCCACAAGAATTGCCGAACCGGCAACAAGAACCTTTGAATCCTTTCTGTCCTGCTTACGGAAGAACAGCCCTCTATCTTCCTGCAAACCTAATTAAAGGCCTGTATTCTAAGAAGACAGTACCTGACCGCAGCCAGTCAGAACTCACCATAGAGACCTACTAATTAAAGTAAGTATACAGCTCAGATAACAGTTTTCGTTCACTATAAAGACGGGACGCTTCTTTCTATCCATCAATGCTACAGAGCCTTGGTTCCAAGAACTGGGAATGTAGCACACGGCTCTCTACAGAGCATGACACATGAACTTTATTTACATACTGGCATGTGAAGGTCTCCTCCTGAGTCTATGACAGGACGGGCATCCGCCCGGGGCTCCTAATCTAATTAAAGACCAAGTACAACCGTAGTTTCGCCCTTTTTTTTTTTCAAGTTGTTAGAAACCTGATAAAAGATGGGTGTATACTCACTTAAGATTGGGATGGAGGTAGTCTGCTCTTTCGGCTTTGTTCCAAAGCATTGTTGACCTGTATTAGACCCATTCAAGACCAGCGCAACATAGGGCTCCCAAAAGGGACAAGTGGCCATAATACGACTGGCTGCCTCACATATGGGATACAATCTACCTTCTTTGTTTTTCAATTAAGAAGGCTGGATTAGGATGCATGCATTTTCCCATTCACGTTTTGTGTTACTAAAGCCAAACCCAAGATGTATACATACTTTTATTTTTTTTGTTATTTTTTTTTTAGGCCGACAATATTTACATCCCCATACAAAGGCTCTGAAATCTGGGAGGCACTTAAGCCTACTCAAAAACACAAACGAAATATTAAAAACTTACCTCAGCTTTGGTAGACAGGATCTTCTACCAAAGTCTCGACTACATTTGGATCTTTTAACTCAAGTTATGGCTTTAACTGCTGACCATTTACCTTCCTCCAATTTAATTTCATGAGAACAGACTAGGGGATGACCACATTTTTTATCAGGAAAACTGCAACCTTTATTAAGCAACTCCTTAAACTTTGGACTCCATCCCTGAGTGTCATGATTCTGAGTTAAATAAAAGTTAGTACAATTATCAAATACATTATGTGGATTACTGATAAAATTAAACTTAGAATTAACAAGAAGATTCTCAAAGGGATCAAAATCAAAGGTTGTAGATCCCTTCTCCATGATTGAGTCAATCATGTATGTTTGGTGACCCTTGTCTTTATTTTCTGGCTTAATAGGATTCTTTGTCACCTCAGGTTCCTTGGGTAGTTTGACATCACTACTATCTGGATTCTTTTCTACATTCTCTAGCTCATTCACACTCAAGGAGTTCATCATTCTGAACACTTGGCTTTTTATCTCCTTACTTTCTTCAACAACCTTTCCATTCCTAAGAGTTATTACCGAATTGACTTGATCTATTTGTTTGCTTTCAGAACAACCCTCATTTAGACTATATTGACCTTTGGGATTCAGTTGGGGTTGAGAAGGAAATTTTCCTTTCTCGTGAATGGTGAGTGCAGACGTAAGTTTAGCAATAGTGTCTTTTATGTCAATCATGGTTTGAGTGTTTTGTTCATTAATGACATCTTGCTTTTCTATAAATGCATGCAAAGTTCCTTCAAGGTTTTTCCTATATGATGGGACATAAGGTGCATATCCTTGAGAATTTTGAGAATCTTGTTGTGCCTGAGGAGGTGGTGGTTGCATAAATTGTGCTTGATTATTATTCTTCCAACTGAAGTTCGGGTGATTTCTCTATCCTAGATTGTAAGAATTTGAAAAAGAAGAGGTGAATGACTTTTTAAAATTGTTCATTGCATTTACTTGCTCATGCACAACTTCTTTAAAAACAAGAATATTAGGACATTCATTTGTTGAGTGTCCTAATTCATCACAAATGCCACAAATTTTTTTACTTTGCATAAATTTGACTTCTTTTACTTTCGCTAATTCCATTGCTTCAATTTTTCTAGCCAAACTGGCAATCCTAGCATTTAGATCTTCTTCTTGACTAAGATTATATTTTCCTTTATTAGCATTTGCAAGGTTAGATCTAATATTAGTATCATGCCAAGATTGAGAATTTTCAGCCAACTGGTCTAAATAATCTAAAGCTTCATCAGGTTCTTTATCAAGAAACTCGCCATTACACATTATTTCCATAAATTGTTTGGTTTCAGGTGTTAAACCTTCATAAAAGAAGCTTATAGTCCACCATTTTTCAAAACCATGATGTGGGCAAGAATTTAACAAATCTTTAAAACGTTCCCAACTTTGAAAATACGCTTCATTTGAATTTTGAGAAAAATTTTGGATTTGTCTTTTCAAAGCATTGGTTTTATGTGTTGGAAAAAATTTCTTTAAAAACTCACTTTGCATTTCTTGTCATGTGCCAATTGATCTTGGTTTCAAAGTGTTAAACCAAGTTTTTGCTTTATCTTTCAAAGAAAAAGGAAACAGTTTAAGCATAACAATCTCTTCAGCGCAATTTTGATCATTGAAAGCAATACAGACTTCTTCAAATTCTTTTAGATATAAATATGGGCTTTCATTTTCTAAACCATGAAAATTAGGAAGTAAAAAAATCATACCCGGCTTAAATCTAAAATTATTAGCAATAAGTGAAAAGATAAAACATGATGGACTAGAATTTCGAGGTGGTTGCAAATATGCACGCATAGTTCGCAATGGTTGATTTCTTTGTTCATCATGTATACTTTCATTTTTAGCTCGTTATGTTTGATTATCATGTTCAACATGTGCACCTTCAAATTCAGCCATTGTGTTAATTGTGTGTTATTGTGATTCAAATAAATCAATATATAAATTACTAGGATTAATTTTAACCAAACGTCTAGAATTTGAATCACGATACCAGTTAAGCATAAATAAGTGACATAAAATAAAAATAATAGACAAGTAGGCGGTATAAACCGGCCGTTAAATATTAAGAAGGATGTGGTATAAACCAGCCACCTAAAAATAAAAAAAAAAAAAATAAAAATGCAGAAAATAAAGTGCAAAAAGTAAATTTAAATATGAAAACCGGAGAGTGGCAGAGCCCCACAGAGCCGGCGAAAGAGAAGAGAAAAAGAAATATTATTTCATTAAGTTAGAATGCAGAAAAATAAATGACAGAATTTAAAAGTTAGATTGCGAAAAATAAATGACAGAATTTAAAAGTTAGATTACGTAAAATAAATGACAGAATTTAAAAGTTAGATTACAGTAAATAAATAAATAAATAAATAAAATGTTTACAAAGATGGGGTAATAAACCAACCACCAAATAAAAAAAAATACAAAAAGTAAATTACAAGAAAATAAAAGAGAGAGTTACCCCTACTTGAGTTAGTATATACAAAAGGTTAAATTTTTTATATTATTATTTTTTTTAATTTTTTTTACTATTCATATACTATTTACATACTATTCATATTACTATTCACATACTATTTATGTACTATTCATATTACTATTCACATAAAAAAAATTACTAGTTAGTGTGTTAGTAAATAGATAAATAAATATAAAAAGAGTAGAGGAAGAATATATCTGATAGTGAAGTTTACTTACAGAAAGAGAACCTTAATATATTAGAACTTCAAATCAGTTCCCCGGCAACGGCGCCAAAAACTTGATGGGATATAATTATATTTAAAAGTTTCAAGCCCAAGTGTAGGTTGTCTCAAGTAATAAATTCTTGGGAGTCCGAGGTCGATCCACAGGGAATTGATGAAGGAAACCTAATTAATTGAGGTAAAGAGAATATGTGTCACAAGATTAAAGGTGATATAAGTTGTTCACAAATGAAAAGGATTTGCTTGGGTTAGGAGATCCACTCTTGGTAATAAATTAAAAATAAGATTATTTCGTTTTATAACTGAATTGAAATCATGCATAATGAAGATTCCAATCGGAAGATTTAACATTTAAAGTTCAATCATGTAATCATATTATGGTTCCAATAATTATCTACTAATACTTGTAAATCGTCAAAAGTATCCAATGTGCCAATCCTATTGTCTACAATGGATCAAGATATTCATTATACAAGAAGAGTTTCTAAATTAATTGGAAACAACATACAACACATATTATATTTGCTTAATAATATATCATTTAAGTACAAGAAAGAAATTAATCTAACCTTAATTTATTACCAAGAGCTTCACCTTTTTACCTAAGCAAGATGAAGATTAGTCACACATGAGAAAGAAGAAAATAAAAAGAAAAAGAAAAAGGAAAAGGAGAACAACAGAACGGAAATTCTCTGCTTCCGAACGCCCGAACGCCCTTCCTTCAGAATTTGATTGCCTATTTATAGGCAAATTTGCTACAGGAGCTACAGTGCTACAGTGATGCTACAGTGACGCTACGTGATGCTGCAGTGCTACAGTGATGCTACAGTGACGATTTGTTGACATCATCCATGACATCATCCATCAAGTATTTTTTTTTTTTACAAATCTTCTATGCAATCACCTCCATTCTTCGATCCTTTGCATTTACCTAACAAAAATACATAGAAACACATAATTACAACACAATTTAAAATACTAAAACTATAACAAAACTCAAGAACGAACCCAATTAAAAAGATTAAAAAGAATGAAAAACACACATAATGAACCATAAAAATTATAAGTTTTGCAGGTTCATCATATAATGATGTAAATTATGTGTGATGATGTATTATATTTTTATTTTCCGCTAAGTTTATTTTATCGTTATCAAAGAAGAAAGAAAAAAAAATTTACAACTCGTATTTTTATCACAACATCACCTTTTATGACTTTGAGGGTGTTTAGGTAATTAAGTAACATAAATGTGGCACCCTACGGTGGGTGTTACATTGCCCACACACAAAGCACACCGAGCAAGGCCGATTTCCGTGTTGTTTCCCACACTTAGAACACTTTGGTCCTGCAAACTCCTTTAGAACCTACTTGCCTTTCTCCTGAGGAAAGCTAGGTTTAGAGGCTCCCTTCTTGAACATTTCATCACCTTGCTTCCTTTTGTGAAAGCTTAATGATTTTTGTTCCACTGAAGGTTTCCCGTCACGTTCTTCTATTATTCGGCATTTGTTTACCAAAGTTGCGAAGTCTCAAATCTCAAACAGTTGGATGGCTTTCTGGATGTCCTCCCTCATTCCCTCCTCAAACTTAATGCACTTCCAAAACTCATTTGGGTTAAGCTTGGTGCAAGACGAGAATTTCGACAACTCGTTGAATTTGGCCACATACTGACCAATCGACATATCACCTTGCTCTAACCTAAGAAATTCCATCTCCTATGCATTCTGTAGATTTTGTGGAAAGAACTTCCCCAGAAAAGAATTCTTGAAGATCTCCCACGTAACAAGAGTTCCTAATGTAACACCCACCATAGGGGTGCCACATTTATGTTACTTAATTATCAAATTACCCCTAAGTTCATAATCAGTGATGTTGTGATAAAAATACGAGTTGTAAAATTTCTTTTCTTCCTCTTTGATACCGATAAAATAAACTTAGCAGAAAATAAAAATATTATACATCACCACACATAATTTACATCATGTACATTACAAAAGTACTGTCGACATTATTTATATACAGACCAAGTTCTCAAAGTACTTAAACATTATTTAAAACTGACTTGCTTGCCCAAGCATAACTAAACAGCAGAACCCTCGGACGGGTCCTCCTCAGATTCCTCAGCAGGAAGGAATCCAGCATGGCGCGAAGTCCTACGGACAGGTGTCCGAGCAGACGACACAATACTAATTTCTGTTGGGACATAATACCTAGTATCCCAATGTTGCCTGATTGATAGTGAAAATTCGACATGTACATATATAGTTACGGAAAAGAATGGATCTCTATGAAACTCTCTGCTCATAATGACCATAAGATTTCCCTCAAATATTAGTCCCCTCTCATTGGGACTAGTCCTCCATGCTCTAGCTCCACCATGGAACTGTAATCTCACATATCCGAAGAAACTTGACCGGGATGTCATCCGATCAAAACTCAGCTTCCTCTGGAGTCTGCTTTTCTTCACCCTCTTGCTTAGTCCCTTGTTCAGCGTCTTTACAAATATAAATACAGTACAAAATAATATACAAAGAGGTGAGATCACCTACGCCAATACCAACATGGTAGCACAGAGATAATACAAACAGCATACCACACAGTTATATCATAACATAATTATAATCATGCCATCAACATTATTTATCATAACAGATACAATAAATAATAATTACCATCATGCCATTAACATTATTATCATCATCATCATCCAATTATTCCTCAACAAAATAATTGTCATAGCCAATATTCCTCATTTATTATATCATACAGATATAAATGCTTAGATTTATGCATGTGCACATGACTCAATTTCCTACTCCATGGAGCTAATACTCAGTTTCGGATAAATTGATCCGAAAGATCTATCTGTACCAATATGCCTCAGACCACGTGCCACATTTCTCATATGTGTTTGCACATCTAGCATATACACGACAGTGCATTTGCACATCTAGCATATACAGGATCATCAGTGCATTGCATCGGTCTAACTTACGGAAAGAAGAGCTACCAACTGCCCATGTAAGCAACCCGCACCCCGATGCCCCCAAGGTCAACAAGTGATTTACACTACGCATATCGCACCCACTCAAGAGGTGTACGTCTCTCCTAGGCAAATAGCCTCATACAGTTCATCGGACCTTTCCAATGCAGGTTCAATGCACCAATGCCAATCATAGGCAAAATTCATATACAGTATCCATACACTAGTTCATGCATATGAAATGCACCAAAGCCAATCACAGGTAAAATTTATCATTTTCTCATACAGTGTCCATACACTAGTTCAATAGTAATCCTACTGTTTATTCAGTCGCGAAATCATATTATCACGTTTTCATAGTCGCAAAACACTTTTGTCACGTTTTCACAATCGCCCAACATTTCTGTTACGTTTTCACAATTTCGCACCATTTTGTTGCGTTTTCAAATCGCGTAGCGATTTTCCATTGTTTTCTCAATCACGTAAAAATATTCCACCATTTATAAATCGCGTAGCGATTTTTCAACAATATCTCAAACGCGTAAAAATATTTAAACACTTTCCAAATTGCGTAGAAATATTTCAATGTTTTTCAAATCACGTGAAAATATTTAAACGTTTTTCAAATCACGTAGCTTAAAAATCACATTTTTAAGTTACATAAATCATTTTTCACCATTTTTTAACTTCGTAAAATATTTCTCAACCTTCAAAAATTTCATTTCAACCTTTCTCAAAATAATATGACATTTCACATTATTTTTCACATTTTCTTACTCAAGAAAATCCTTTTTACAATATATTCATAATTCACCATTTCATTGAATTAAATCAATGTTTCTAATTTAAAATTTACTAACTCTCTCCAAAACCCAAAGGATGAGTTACACATTAGAAAATCCCAAGTCAGCAACGTATTCTTTATAATTCCAAATCAATACTAAAAATCAATCCTCTTTAAAATAAATTGAGGTTCAAACACTTTCAACCTCTCTTTTCCATTCATATATGAAAATTCCATTTCTCAAGTGATAAAACACTCTGATTCCCTTTCCAAAATCTTTGTATTAAATCAAATTATATTTCCACTTTGAAAATCACTTTGTTTCATAAAATCAAGGCATTACAAGCCTTCAAAACCGTGGACATGGCCATTGAAACCATCAAAATATTTTTCCTTCTAAATCATCTAAGTTCCATTCATAGTTTTACACAAACAAAACCATTAAAAATTCTTCACGAAAACTGTGACACTTTATTCTTTGGAAACAAACCCTTTGTTATTTTCCTTGCTTCTCTAAACATCCAATTTTATCATTCATGAAAATATTAATTTGTGAACACCTATTTTGAGGTGTTTGGCCGAATTCACCATGGTCCTTGGAACCAAAAATCACTTTACTTTCCTTCATCAAATCATGACATACATATACATATTTAACATATATATATCACAAGCATGCCATAATCAAAGCAATAAATCATGCAAATCATACCAAGCATAGGCAAATAATCAAAGCACATAAACATACACAAATAATTACATAACCATGGATATGAATCCTCACATGGATTCACCATCCATCAAATACACAACCATCTCTCGCCACTATACTTGGTTGGTGAGATGGATCTCCCTCTTACCTCTTGAAGAACCTCAAAGACTCCTTGTTTTGCTTCTTTTTCCAAGTCCTTCACCAACAAAAGCTTCTCAAATACAAAACAAAACACAAGTTTATTAGTATATCAAGCTTGAATAAGAGGAACCATGGATCAAACATGGCTTAGAACATGAAAAAGAGATAAGAAATGAAGTTTTCCTTACACTTCACCTCAAAAACCCTAGAACTTGCTCTTGGAAAAACTCCTTGAAGATGAAAGATTTAGAACTTGGTGTAAACTACAAAGTGTCTTAGAATAAGGTATAGATTCAGGAAATATGGTTGTTTGAAATTAAAGAGTGATGGAAGGTATACTTTGGTGTCTTGGCTGAAACTAGTACATAGAGAAGTGGAGAGAAAATTTTGATGAAGTCTTGGCTTTTTGGAGGAGACAAAGATGAATTATGATAGCAATAATGTGGTCTTCAACTTTGCTAAGTTCTTAAGCTTCTCAAAACCAAACCCCCCTTCATGCACTCCAAATGTGTGACAAATTTCATAGCCACCATTTTAAGCATTCCTAACCATTGATTAGATCAATGGTTAGGATTAATGTAGGTTTTAGGTTTAGGCTTTAGATAGAAGACTTAATCTCGGCCATTGGATCTTTCCTCCTTTAAATCCTAGCCATTAAATGTATCTCCAAAATGAAGGGTCAAGATTACTCCTTCAAACTTTACATCCAAGGGTTATAAATGGTCCTAGCCACTTTGTAAGACTAAATCTCAACCGTTGATTAAATCAAGATCAAATCTCCACCGTTGATTAAATCAATGATGGATATCCAAGCCACTGATGTTGACTACGTAGTACAATATTTATTTTTTTATCTACTATTACCCTTCGAATAATATTTTTACTGTATTTTTATCACCCGATAATTAAATACAGTACAAAATACAGTAAAATAAAATTTTAAAAATTGTTTCTGAATTTAAGTTTAGTAAGATCCCCCGTCTCCGTCTTAACAGTACAAATTTTTCTTACTACAGAAAAATTTTCACTTTTCTGGACCCACGCCGGGCTCACATACGACCTCCCTGGGCCTACAGACGGCCCACGGATAACACTAAAATAATTAGAGTAATATAAAAATTTCATAATCATCCACAAAATCACAAAAATTAGAAAATTCACAAATATCAAATCAGATTACGTAAAATAATTAAGACTTAATAGTAAAAATTAATTTGCGTAAAATTTTTCCCGGCCCGAAAATTATTATTTTCCTGACACGAAGTAAATCACACAAAATGATCAAATGTACTGACGGAATACTCAAAATAATTTTACAATACACATAAATCACTAAACAGTAGAATTCTGTTAACTGTCAAAATTACTGTCAACTAGTTAGGAAGTTTGGGGTGTTACACCTGACACCTCAAAAGATCTTTTGAAGTCCATCCACCAATCCTCTACTTCTCTTTCCAACATATAAGAAGCAAAAATCACCCTTTGCCCGTCTGAGCAAGCCATGACAGAAAAAATCTTCTCCATCTCTTTGAGTCAACCCTTAGCTCTGACTGGGTCGTACTCCCCCTTGAAAGAAGATGGATTAGATTTCTTGGACTCCGAGAGGTCTTAGAAGGTCTGATTTCCCCCACCTACCTCTTGGTTTGGTTGCTTCGATTGATGTGGTGGTGGTGTAGGTTGTTGATGCTGAGTTGTACCTATCCTCTCAAACATCCTAGTAGTCGCAGCTGCTTGCTCTCTAATAGCCTCAGTAGTAGCGACTGTCTGTTCCCGCATAGCATCAATGATAACAGTTGTTTGCTCTCTCATTGCATTAGCAATTTCCATAAAGGTTCCAACCATGTTAGGGCCTTCATTAGCTGAGTCACTATTTCCAGAGGTTCACCTTGAAGACGCCATAGTTTCCTGTACACATAGAACAATACATATTGAGTTGATCAGTCTCAATATCATGTAATCGTGCAACAGTAACTAAAAATAGTCATACCAAAGGCAAGTCATGCAATTCTATTAAACATCTCTGACAAGAGACAAAGAAATGCACAACAAACAAAGGAACTCCTAAACATGCCTTAGCATAGTCAATTCACACCCCGGCTCAACAAGATGAACTGCTCTGATACCATAATGTAACACCCTAATACAATTATCATAAAATAACCGAAATATTTCAAGATAAAACATATCAAGTATGTCACTTCCTAAAAATGCATAAAACATAAATTCATAACAATTTGTGTAGTCATTATAAAGAGCCACGAGGAATAAAAAAGGTTATATATATATACATCACTGGCTAAAATGCCACATTGTAATATATAAACTTTTACAAACTATAAGCTAAGTAAATAAATACAAGCTAATACATAAAGCAACGAAATAACTAAGACTTTTGCTTCCTCTTCTTGCCCTTTTTCTTTGAAGGGTCTTGACTTGAATTTACATGGAGATACAATGGGGTGAGAATTCACAAAATCCTCAGTATGAGTATACCAAAACTAGTAGTTATTCATTCACATCAAATAGATAACTAAACACTACAGATTATATTTACAACTAATTAATGAGTCACTGCCCAACACTACTTGAATACATACATCTCTTTATGTAACAAAAAATACAACAATAAATGATACTGTACAATTGCCTATACAATCTTAAGATATCATCTAGTAAGCAAGACAACCGCCCATACAATTGTCAACAAATGCAATGTTGTATGTTATGAAGTATGAATATGCTCACACAATATAGTAATAATATGATTATGCAATGCTAAGACAACTTTTAGTTTTAGAAAACACATGATGCTTACTAAATTCCTGGAACCAAGTTCCATTGTATATACTGAGTAGGATAAGCATGATATACCTTACACTACTTGGTAAAATGTGGATTTCTTCCTCTCATGATAGTGAGACTACTGCAACCACCCACATACTGGTAACCTTGACTATAATAGCATAAATGCTATGAGAATTTAGATCCAACACCTCATTCTCAGGCCCCATGGTTGTACACACCATTTAAGGTCACAATACATAGGAATAGCAAGATTTAAAAGCATGCAAATATATCACAAGGTACTCATTAACTTAGTGATGTCCAATACTAGAAATCATAGAATTCTAGGCTAACTCATCATATAAAGTAGCAAGAATCATGATACTAGCAAAATTGTATCTAGCATCTCACACCATTACTTCGCAAGTGACTACAAATTCAACCTCATGTTGAACAAGATACTAAACACGACCCTATGGCATTCCATCACTTTTTTGGATGCCCAAGGTTCCCAAATTTCTCACATATTGAAGGTAATAATTCTCTCCAAGAAATATCCCCAAAAGTGTCTTATTACACTCTAAAAGTCTTACATAAGTGATCTCCTCAAATAGAGGATTCAAACAACAATAATTTCTATATTGAAGTTGTCCTATCTAGGCGCTTAAGCGCTCATCACCCAGTGCCCAGGCACTCACTAGGCAGAACATACCCAGATTTTTCCCTTGCATCAGCGCTCAGGCGCTCTCACCTGGCACTCAAGCACTCGTCACGCGCTCAAGCGCTCAAACATGTCTGAACCTGTGGTGGAAGATCAGTCCACACCTAGGGGACAAGCAACAGCTAGAGGAGGATATAGCAGGGGGAGAAGGAGAGGATTGGCTAACCAAGGCAGCAGACCACCAATTACAAATGCATCAACTGCAGTAGCAACTGCAAAGGCATCATCATCCCAAGCAACTTCAGAAGTTGCATCAGTAGATGCCTCTGTAGGTGTTACTACAGGAGCTGCACCTGCTACTAACCAAGGGATAGTGGTTGATTTCATTAGAGGACAAGGTATCAGAGGGATGATGGGCGTTATTCCTTGGAAAGCAAGAAGAGTACCAACAAGATGTGTAGGATTTTTATCAACTCTAGGTACAAATGTACCACTTGAAAGACTATAACTGCTTATACATTTGCTACAATTGTTCAAGACACAAATGCTCAAGCTATAAATGCATTTGTTGATACTGAATCTGGTTCAAGATTGAGGCCTAAAATGGGGGTAAGAGGAGCTTTTTTGTGGAGATGGAGGCCTATTGTAGCCCACTCACAAGACACTATGACACAGGGACAAGGACAAGAAAATGTGCAAGGCACTCAAGAGTTTGTCAATGGACCACATTGAGTTTGAGGAAACCAAGGCTGATGGACCACACTTGTCTTTTACTTTTTTGTATTTTTGTCTTTTAGGGCTTGTCATTTATGGTGGCTCAGTGGGTTATTACTGATGTTGGTTGTATATTGACTAGTGTATGACAATGACTAATGTATATTGGTTAATGACTATTATATTGACAATTACAATGACTATTATATTGATGTTAATGACTAAATTATGGTTAATGGTGACTATTTGTACTCTTTTAATGACAGGGTGACTATTTGTACTCCTTTAATGACTATTTGTAGTCTCTTAAATTATGGTCAACTTCATCCTCATATTTTCATATGATTTGTGTATTGGTCCCTATACTTGAATATGATTTGTGTATTAGTCCATGTACTTTCCTATGATTTGTGTATTGGTCCCTATACTTTCATATGATTTGTGTATTGATCCCTATAGGCACTAGTCAGTTATTTAGTCCTTGTAATTTCATTACTAGGTCCTTATTGTCAACACCATTGTGGTTGCACAAGTAAATATCAGACAATGCCAAATCTGAAAGTTTTCAATTAATTGATCAAAAGGGGATTACATAAGTCAAGTCATTTGCTCAATTAAACCACTCAATACATTTGCTTAAACTCTAATCACCATCAACAACTTGTACACCCTGAGTTTCCTCTTCAGACCTCGAACCACTTGTTGCTGCCTTTCAAGAACTTCCCTTGCACTAGTTGGCATTGGCACATCCAACCATTCAAACAAACCACAACTCCATCTGTCTGCCACAAAAAACCCCTACAAATCACTAAAGTAAAGATGGAAACAAACCATAAACCAAAAATCTCCTTACTCTGTAATTAGGACACCTAAAAAGTCTTCTTCTTGGATTTCCATTTGTCCTTGAAGTATATATCACCACCCTACCACCACAAACACATAACATGCTTGTGATCAGGCGGCTCCCATGAGTGGAGCGACTACAATGTGAGCTATAGGAGTTGCAGTTGCTGCCATCCATGGTTGAGTATAGAGAAGGAAGAAGTAGAGTTGCACAATTTCAATGGAGAAACCCTAGATTTTGGGGATTTTTGTCACTTTTTATAAAAATTATTGGAGGGAAATAAGGTGGATTAAAAAATTTAATTTTTATCTGGTGTTGTTGCCAAGTAAGATCTCGTTTTCCATGTAGGATGAAATTTAACGGTACCATCACAGTAAGTGACGGCAAGGACTAACGTGAAAACAGAATGAAAGTATAGGGATTCAGATAAAAAAAAAGTATAGAGATCAAAATCCAAATATGGTGAAAGTATAGGGACCAAAAGTGTATTTAAGCCAAAAAAAGAGTTAAGAAAAAGAAGATGAGGAGGTATAAATGACATAATGGAGAGGGATGAGAGAAGTAAGATGGATTTTTTTTACAAATAGTTGCACACAATATTTTTCTTTTTGAAAGGCTAGCTTTGTAAATAACTGAATTACACAATCACTTTTTAAGTAGGTTGCAGGTAATTCATCACAACCATTAATATATTTCTCTCCATAATCAACGACTTATATAGCATGGTGCATCATGCACCCTTCCTTGTAAGGTGCATTGAAGATGTCACCATTAATGGCAATATATGAATTTCGTTTCAATCATTTACAAATAGTTGTGAGGGAATATAGTCATAGACTCTTAACGAGGTATCTAATTTAATAGTTGGCGTATAAATATATTTTGAAAAACATATTGAGCTTAATTTTGATGTATTGTCAGTGTAAAATATTTTACACCATCAACTAATTATACATTGCCATATATATAACTTTTAAAGTAGTTATTGTGAAAGTCAAATTTTTTTAATGACATGACAATATATGATTGAATGACATAACTGTAAAAAAACTTACATTGATATAGTGCATTCAAATTAAATCCAAACATATTATAATTAAAGTAGACTAATTAATTGAAATGCCAATTAAATTTTAAATTTAATGAAATTTTATGAGCTTAATTTATCTCATGTGGACTTTTAAATCAACGATAGAACTAGTGAAACTCAAAATTTATAAAAAGACCGAACGATTTAAGTATTCTGATACTTACTATTGGAAACAGAAACTACCTAACTATAACCTTATCAAAGAAAGCATCAGACAATTCTAAAAGAAAAGTCAGAGACAAGAACGGAGGCACCTGCTCGAAGAGATTAACCCCCAACTCCTGATCGTGTCCATGTTTTAGTAATTTCATTCCCTAAGTGTGGCACAATGTTTCAAGTAAGGTTTTCCCATGCTCCAGACACATTCACTTGCTGGTAATGTTGATGGTGCAGATAAATGCCCCCTTTTTTTTTAGATGCCACGTCATTTTTATAGAACTTCAAATAGAAATAATATTAAGATTAAGTAAAAGTAAAAAACACCCTCATTAGATAAATAGACAAAACATCCTACTTGAAACATTATCATCGGATCTTTAATTTGTAGTCACATTTTGAGGTAAAAAATAGCATTTGACACCGTTTATTATGTGCCTTTGGCCCATTGATGGAAATGGATGAAATAAAATAACATTATTAATTATCATTGTTTAAATTTATTAAATAAAAATAAAAATAAAATGAAACCTGATAAAATTTATTCTATCAAATTCCATTTAATCCCTTTATTTTTCTTAAATTGGAGTATGAAATAAAAGTAAATTATTATTTATTAAAATAATTATAACTCTTATCATTCCATCTACTTTTCAAACAATAGAACAAAAATTTTCCTCCATACCATCCCTCTATTCTATTCCATTTCATTTCATCCATCATTAAATATCCCAACATAACCTATGTTATCACCTTCATGTACATATTATTAATAATACTTTTCCTTACTTTCTTGTTCTTAGGATTTCACTCAATGATTAAAACTACTTTCAATAACCTCAAGAAATCACGAGCCACAGAAAGCTTGGGGGAAAGAGGTTGGGTTAAATTATCATCACAGAAAACCAAAGCTCAGTCAACAGGTTAGCACTTCCTTTTTTTTTAAAATTTTTTTTTTTCATAAAAAGTCTAAATACTAGAGTGGGGAAGAAGGTAGGATATGCAGTTCGGGTAGTTGGCTTTGTGCAATTGTGGTTTTTTGGTTTCAAGGAGAATCAATTTTGAAGGAGCTAATTTTGTAAGAATTGAAACCTAGTGAAGTGGCTTCAGTTAAAAAGCCAATAACAGCTAATTTTGTAACGAGACTAGACTTTATATAAACAAGTTGAATATAACAAATGATAACAGCATGTTAGCCGCAAACCTAACACAAATACATCACTGAAATCAATCATTCCATCTCCTTGTCAGGTCCAATATACATGGTGCAACATACAGAGAAAACAATAAGTAAAACCCCAACGAGGTGATCAAAAGATGGAACCACTCTTGTCAAAGCAAGGCTCCAAAATTGGGTTAATGCTGCCTGAAACACAGAAAGGTACGTGTGTATCAGTCCACAGGACATGTATTCAAATTCAAGTATCAAAGAAAGGGAATAATATTCCATAAAGGCAATAATAAGTTATTGCTTAGTGATACAGGTGCAAAGTGATTAGATACAAGACACCTGACAGAAAACAACCAATGAGATCATCTCATAGTATTCAGAATTCATGATCTGCTGCAGGAGTATTGGAGACCTAAAATCTTGTTCGAAATAGCTGGTGGTATAGGCACTCCAATCACTTTGGATGAAGCCACAAGAAACAAAGTCTCTGGACATTTTGCAAGGATTTTGGTTGATGTTGACCTTACTAGCAAACTGCCTAACGAAATTATGGTGGAAAGAAATGACTATGCTTTTTTTATTGGTATTGAATATGAGAAGCTTCCCAATTTCTGCAGCTTTTGTCAAGTAATTGGTCATTCTGTTGATCAATGTAGAAAGAAAGGAGGCACTTCTGACAACAGGAATCGCAAAGAAGAGTCTCATCTTAAGGGTAAGACTACTTATGTTCCTAAACGAATGGAAACAGTTCAAGCCAATGAAACAGTGGTTGTTGAGGACCAAGTAAATGTTAATGTAGTGAATCTTGAGATTAATGAAAATGCAATTAATGAAGTTGCAGAGCTTGCTCTTGAGGATCCAGTTCATGTTAATGCTGTGCAAAATAAGGCAGTTGCAAATAAAGTCAATGTTGATGCAGAGATTGCAGCAATCAATGTGACTCAAAAGGAAAACTCTAATTATGGGTTGCAGCAGATAAGTTCTTCTGAGATGGTTAAACCGGTTAATAATACTGTTGAGGAGGATGCAGACTCGATTTATGATGAATCCCTGCATCCTAGGTCTCCATCTTATGCTCCTAATTCTTCTCAGGAAAATTTGAATACTCCTGAGACAGAACATGTTTCCCCTTCTCGAGACTAATTTTGCTTCGGTTACAGTCAGTGGTACCAATATTCAGACTCCAAATAACCCAATTGTTCAGTAAGATCTTAGGATTTTATCCAAATTTTGGGCAAATGTTGAGGAAGACGAATTGGTTGAAACTAATTTGGATTCTGATCAGCAAGGTGATCTTTATGCTGATGATGCAGGAAAGCAATTTACAGTTGTTTTGTCAAAATCTCAGAAGAAAAAGTTGAGACAGAGAAAGAAACAAGCATCTAAAGCAAATGTCTATCAAACCCGCTCTAGGGCCCAAGAATCTTGCTTAATGAAGCTGCTTTATTGGAATGCCAGAGGATTAGCCAATCTTGAAACCAGGTTGGTGCTAAAAAAGCTTTGTCTTGTAAACAAGCCTGATTTTTTATTCATTTCTGAACCCTGGATTCCCCTAGATCAGGTTCCCACTGGTTTTTGGTCTTCTTTAAATTTGAAGCCTTTTGCTGTAAATAATAGACCCTCCCTCTTTCCTAATTTATGGTGCTTTTGTGCTGCTAATCTTCTCCATCAGTTGATTGCTATTTCTAACCAACAAGTCTCATTTTCAATAACTTGGGAGAATCAGGTGGTTTATATTTCGGTAGTCTATGCCTGCACTTCTTATCAGCAAAGAAGGTCCTTATGGACTGACTTGGCCAGCTTACAACAAAGTCACATTGGGCCCTGGTGCTTCATTGGTGACTTCAATGCAATTTTAGGTGCTCATGAGTCAAGAGGAGGTAATTTGCCTATGAGAATTTCTTGTGATGAATTTCGGGCATGGTCAGACTGCTGCAATCTTACTCACTTATTAACAAGGGGAGCTAGTTTCACTTGGCCCAATCGCAGAAGAGGAAGTGCTTTTTCGCTATTTGCAATGATGCTTGGTTCTCTTTCTGGAATAGTATATCCTGCTGTACTTTGACTAGAATGTAATCCGATCATTTTCCTATCCTGCTGAACCTGAGAAGAGGAACTCATACTTGTCCCTCTTCTTTCAAGTTTCTAAAAATGTGGACTGAACATTCAGATTGTCATAGATTGGTTTCAGAGGTTTGGAATAGGCCTTTTACCGGTTGTCCAATGTCCATTCTTACTCAAAAGCTCAAAGCTCTAAAGTTGGAACTCAAATCTTGGAATAGAGACATTTTTGGGGATGTTCATCAAAGAGTTGATTCAGCCATGAACGTTGTTGATCAGATTCAACTGCAAGTTGATGTATCTGGTTTTTCTGAAGAGTTGATTACTCAAGAAAAAGAAGCTCAAATGGAGTTGCAGAAAGCTTTGAAATATCAAGATGAGTTCTGGAGGGAGAGGTCTCGATTTAATTGGCATTCTTTTGGTGACAGAACTGCCTTCTTCCACAAAGTTACCAGGATTAGAAATGCCTCCAAGCAGCTGTCTATGCTTAAGCAGGGTGACTGAATTTTGGATCAGCAGGACGACATTGACCATCATGTCCTGCAATATTACAAGAACCTATTTGCTTCTGAAAATAATTGTACCTCAAATGACTTGATAGATTCTGTTATCTCTCCTATGGTCACTGCTGAAGACAACCTCATGCTCACTAATCTTCCAACAAGAGAGGAAGTTAGAAATGCTGTTTTTTCTACGAATGCCTGTGGTGCTCCTGGTCCTGATGGGTTACTTCGTTCAACATTATTGGGACCTTATTGGTGATGATGTTTTCAATGATGTTACTCAGTTTTTTATACAGGGTTGGATCCTGCCAGGCTTGAATTCTAATTTGGTAGTATTAATTCCTAAATTCAGTGGTGCAGACAGAATTGAACAATATAGGCATACTGCTTTGGCTAATTTTCAGTTTAAGATCATTACTAAGGTGCTAGCAGATCGATTAGCTGTTGTGGCTCCTAGAATCATCACTGAAAATCAAAGAGGATTCATAAAGGGGAGGCAAATAACAGAATGTGTTTGCATAGCTTCTGAAGCTATTAACATGCTGGACAACAAGGCTTTTGGAGGTAATTTAGCTTTGAAGATAGACATTAAAAAGGCCTTCGATACAATGGACTAGGACTTCTTGCTCAAAGTTCTAAGTTCATTTGGCTTTGCAGACAGGTTCTGTAATTGGATCAAGGTTATTCTACATTCAGCTAAGCTATCCTTTTCCATCAATGGTCACTCGGTTGGTTACTTCAGCTGCAAGAGGGGCGGTTAGACAAGGGGATCCCTTGTCTCCTCTTCTCTTTTGTATTGCTGAAGAGGTTCTAAGCAGAGGCATATCTAAATTGTTGCAAAGTGGGAAACTCCAACATATGTCAGGCCCAAGGGGCTTCCATACTCCAAGCCATGTTCTTTTTGCTGATGACATCATGATTTTTTGCAGAGGGACTAAGCAGAATTTGCAGAACATCATGACTTTATTTAAGGACTATGAAGATGCTTCGGGTCAAGTCATTAGTCTTGACAAGTGCAAGTTCTATGCTGGATCAGTCTCTTCCAGAAGATTAGCTATGATATCTTCTGTTCTTGGGTTTTCTGCTGGGAGACTTCCTTTTATTTACCTTGGTGTTCCTATATTCAAGGGTAAGCCAAAAGCTATGCATTTACAGCCTATAGCAGATAAGATTAGAGCCCAGCTGACAGCCTGGAAAGGGTCCTTATTGTCTATTATGGCAAGAACTCAGCTTGTTAAATCTGTTATCCATGGTTCTCTTATTTACAGTTTCCATGTTTACGCCTCTGGCCTGTTTCTCTGCTAAAAACCATAGACAAATGGACTCTAAATTTTATCTGGTCTGGGGATGTTCTCTCTAGGAAAGTTGTGACTGTAGCTTGGAATAAAGTTTGCTCTCCTTTTTCAGAAGGTGGTCTGGGCATCAGACCTATTCGTGCTGTCAATGAAGCCGCTGCATTGAAGCTTTGTTGGGATTTCCTTTCTTCTAATTGCCAATGGGCTTGCTTTCTTAGAGCTAGGTTCATGAAAAACAAAAGACATAGATCATCTTATGTAAAATCTTCTATTTGGCCCGCCTTAAAAAGATGTTTGCCCAATGTTCTGGATAACACTACCTGGCAACTAGGAAATGGCTTTGATATAAATTTTTGGACTAACAAATGGCTTCCTAGCACTATTGTGAATTCTCTAAATATTCCTGCTAATTTGCATCAATCTCTTCATTCTCGAGTAGGCGACTTCATTGAAAATTACTCATGGTCCCTCCTTCTCTGGTTTCAAAATATCCTACTATTGTTGCGAATATTGAGCAGATCATTATTCCAAAATTTCCTGCTCCTGATCAGCTTGTTTGGACTCACTCGGATACAGGGTTGTTAACTTTCAAAGAAGCTTTCATGTTTCTGAATCCTAGAAGGCAGGTTCACCCTTGGTGCAAAGTTCTCTGGAATCAATTCATCCCCCGCTCTAAATCTTTTTTACTCTGGAGGTTGCTTCAAAATAAAATGCCAACTGATGATAATTTATGGTCTAGAGGTTGTGTTACGGTTTCAAAGTGCAGCCTCTGTAGAATGGACTATGAATCCTCTAATCATCTTTTCCTGCAATGCAAATTTGCTAAGGACGTATGGAGTTGGCTTAGCAGCATCATACATTGTTCTATTGATCTTGCCTCATTCGAGTCCATTTTATCAGTGTGCAACAGAAGCTGGAGCTCTCAGTTGCATGACATTATTTTGGCAGTTGTTATCAATGTGATTTGGGTCATTTGGTATTGTAGGAATAAGCTTCGATTTGATAATAAGCTTGTTTCCTGCTCTCAGGCTATCAATTTGGTCATAGAAGCTACTTCCTTAACAGGAAATCTTACATTGGGGTCCATGCATTCTTCTATCTCTGAGTGCACCATTCTGAAGGCTTTTTCTGTCGTTAGTCATTCTTGCAATGCCCCAAGCATTAAGCAAGTGAACTAGTTTCCTCCTCTTTGTCATTGGACTAAATGCAATACGGATGGCGCAGCTAGAGGGGCCCCGGGTTGGTCGACCTATGGGAGTCTCTTTAGCGATTATAGAGCTGCTATACTCCGCTGTTTTGCAGCTAATCTTGGTATTTCTTACTCTTTACATGCAGAGCTAATTGGTGCAATGATGGCTATTGAATTGGCCTTTAAAAAAGGATGGCACAACCTATGGTTAGAATGTGACTCTCAATTAGTAGTTGATGCAGTCAAAAATGCGAAAGGAGTTCCTTAGAAGCTTAGAAACCGATGGCACAATTGATTAATTTTAACTAGGCAAATGAATTTTTTAGTTTCTCACATTTTTAGAGAAGGCAATACTTGTGCAAATAAATTAGCCTCTCATGGCCTTACCATCCAGGATTTCTTTTGGTGGGATTACTGGAAAGGGTAAAAACTGTATATTATTTCTTGATAACTTTTGTACATAGTTTCTTACAATATATAGACTTCAAGACAATCAATAGCAATAACTATTTTCCTAAAATATACAACCTGACCTATGGCAATTAATGATACTCATAATAATTTAAAATAATTAAACATAAATACACATAAAGGAGACAGTTACAACACTCCTCCTCAAGCTGGTGAATGAATATCTATCATTCCCAGCTTGCTAGTAAGATCTTGGAACCTCTCCGTGGATAACCCTTTAGTCAACACGTCAGCAATCTGCAATTCAGAGGTAACATATGTTGTGGTTATCAACCTACTATCTAATTTCTCCTTGATAAAGTGCCGATCTATCTCAATGTGCTTTGTTCTGTCATGCTGAACCGGGTTGTGAGCAATGCTAATGGCAGACTTATTGTCGCAGAGCAATTTCATAGGGGTCTCATACTTTATCTTCAGATCATCCAATATAATCTTCATCCATAGCTCTTCACAGATTCCCTGTGCCATAGCCCGAAATTCAGCTTCTGCACTTGATCGAGCTACCACATTTTGCTTCTTACTTCTCCAAGTTACTAAGTTTCCCCCTAAAAACGTACAATAACCAGAGGTTGACCTTCTATCAATGACTGATCCTCCATAATCAGCATCTGTATATACTTCCATGGATAAACTTCCACCTTTCTTGAATAGTAACCCTCTTCCAGGTGTAGTTTTAAGATACTGTAGAATTCTGTCCACGGCCTGTAAGTGTCTTACCCTTGGGTCACGCATAAACTGGCTAACAACACTGACAGCATATGCCAAATCTGGTCTAGTGTGTGCTAAGTATATCAACTTCCCTACTAACTTCTGATATCAAGCTTTATCCACCTTAGGACTCTCTTCATCATTCCCTATTCTGTGATTCTGCTCAATCGGAATACCAGTAGACTTGTAACCCAGCTTACCAGTTTCTTTGAGAAGATCAAGAACATATTTTCTTTGGGAAATAAAGATGCCTTGTTTGGAGTAGGCAACTTCAATCCCAAGGAAATACTTTAGTCTCCCAAGATCCTTCATCTCAGACTCAATTGCAAATTTTTCCTTTAGCAACTATCGCTCAACCAAGTTGTCCCCAGAGATAATAATGTCATCCACATACACAAGTAGAACAGTGAGTTTACCTTCTTGTGAATGTTTAAAGAAGAGGGTATGATCACCTTGACTTTGCCTGTATCCCAAGGACACCATTGCCTTTGTAAACCTTCCAAACCATGCTTGGGGAGACTGCTTTAACCCATACAAAGCCTTTTTTAACTTGCATACCTTATTTCTTCCATTGGTGGAGTCATAACCGGGTGGAATCTCCATATAAACTTCTTCCTCCAAGTCACCATGAAGGAAAACATTTTTAAAATCAAACTGATGCAATTCCCAACCAAGGAGTGTAGCAAGAGAAAGTAGGATTCTTACAATATTCATCTTTGCTACTGGAGCAAATGTCTCTTGATAGTCAATTCCATAAGTCTGAGTGAATCTTTTTGCGACTAACCTTGCCTTATATCGATCTAGTGTACCATCAGATCGATATTTCAAGGTATAGATCCAACAGCACCCCAGTCTTTTGTTACTAGGTCTTTCAACAATATTCCATGTTCCATTCTTCTCCAGAGCACTCATCTCCTCATTCATGGCTGGAACGCAGTTCTTATCCTTCAAAGCTTCTTGTACTGATGTTGGAATTTAAACAGAATCAAGGGATGAAATGAAACTATTGTGCTGCATAGAAAGATTTTTTGAGGAAACAAATTGAGAAATAGGGTATCGAGTACAAGACCTTTTCCCTTTTCTCAAGGCAATGGGTAAGTCATCTAGGTCAAGCTCACAATTATCCAAAGGAATATTGGAAGTATTAGGGTCAAAAATATGGGAAACTATACTTTTAGTACTTACCGTAGGTTCGGACAACGGGAGTTGCTGTTGAGCTCAATCAGGTTAATGTCTCCTCTTATACACCAGTTTCGGTGTGCCAGCCTTGGTCTTGACCTTAGCTGGTTCAGGTGGGGTACCAGAAGAGGATGCAAACTCCTGTGGACTAAGAGAGATAGGGTCTAGGATAGGTTTGGACCCAAGCAGCAAAGGAACGAAAGGCTCTGGAAAAAAGGACTCAAAGGGCTCAGCTTCCGGAAAGCTCTCCCCCTGAAGCTGAGGGCGAGAAAAATAAGACTCGTCTTCATGAAAAGTGACATCCATGGAGACAAAGAAACGATGACTTGAAGGATGATAGCATTTATACCCTTTTTTGTCAGGAGCATAACCTAGGAAGACACACTTAACAGCACGAGGATCAAGTTTACTGCGATGCTGCTGATGGACATGTACGAAGGCTACACAGCCAAAAACATGAGGCTGGAGACTCTGCATAATAGGAATAGAAGGAAAAAAGGATGTCATGAGTTGAACAGGACTTTCATTACCAAGGACACCAGATGGTAATCGATTTATCAGATAAGCAGCAGTTAAAACAACTTCCCCCCAATATGAATGTGGAACAGACATTTGGAAAAGCAGGGCCCTGGTTATTTCAAATAAATGACGATTTTTTCTCTCGGCAACCCCATTTTGTTGAGGAGTATCAACACATGTCAGCTCATGAAAAATACCATGCTCTTTAAGAAAGTTAGAAAGTGTTTGGTTGACATACTTCCTACCATTATCAGAGCGCAGTCGTTTAATAGGTTTTTCAAATTAGGTCAGAACCATATGATAAAACTGAACGAATAATTTTGGCACTTCAGATTTGTCTTTCATGAGGAAAAGTCAAGTTATACGAGTGCAATCATCAATAAATGAAACAAACCATTTGGCCTCAGAAATATTAGAAACATTTGCAGGTCCCCAAATATCAGAATGAATAAGAGCAAAAGGTTCAACACTTTTATTAATGCTAGGAGGAAAAGATACACGATGATGTTTAGCAAACTCACAGACATCACAATGAAAAGACTCTACTGACTCTTTTAAAAATAAAGACAGAAACATAGACTTAAGTAAAGAGAAAGGAGGATGTCCAAGATGCCTGTGTTGAAGCCAAATCTCAGGGCTAGACTGATGACATGAAAGTAGCAACCTCTGACTGGAGCCACCTGGACCATTGAGGAGATGATACAACCATTCTCGTTCCTTAACAACTCCAATCGTCCTCCCTGTGGCAAGATCCTGAAAGACACAATGAGAATGGAAAAAGGTTACTGCACAATTTAAATCCTTGGTAAGTTTATGAACAGAGATAAGATTAGTGGACAATTTAGGAACATGAAGAACATTGGTTAAGTGAATGGAGAAGGTGAGGTTACTATTACCACAGCCAGCGACTGAGGTGTGTGAGCCATCAGCCACAGCGATGGTAGGGATACCAAAAGGTGGTTTATAAGACAACAAATGTGAAGAAGAAAAAACCATATGATCAGTAGCACCAGAGTCAACAACCCATGATTCTTCAGAAGCAGTACTAGAAGCATTAAAGGACTGAAAACATAAATTCTTACCAGTCATGGCTAGAGAACAAGTACCCGAAGACTTACTGAGAGAGTCAATAAGAGACCGTAAGCGCTCTAATTCATCCTGACTGAGAGCAGGAACTTCATCTGTCACATGTGAGACTTCATTTGAGGCCATCAAATTGGCCTGCCCACGCTGAATACCCTTGAATCCACCTGTACGTCGAAGAACCTAGTCCTTCCCATGGAGAATAAAACAGTTTTCCTTGGTGTGACCAGATTTCTTACAGTGGGTGCACCAGCGGCTGTCTTTGTTAGGTCTAGAAGAGGAAGAGGAAGAGCCGGGTTTAGGAGGCTTGCCCATGATCAAGGCTGACCCATTAGAGGGTTTGTCATCAAGCATAACAACCTGTCTACTCTCCTCTCCACGAACAGTGTAGAAGACTTCAGAAAGAGACGGAAGCTTCTCCTTACCTAGAATCTGAACTCTGATAGGGTCATATTCTGAGTTCAAACCAGAGAGGAACTCAAAGATACAGTCTCGTTCAACAAAACTGGCCAAAGTTGAAGCATCCTTACTGCACACCATTGTCAGATTTTGATACTGATCCAGCTCAATCCATAACCCATTGAGGATCCCATGGTAGTCTGTGATCGATAAAGCCCCCTGCTTACTGGAAAAAATCTTGGTTTTCAACTCATAGCATGTAGCTATGTCTTGCTTCATGGAATATGTCTGACGAAGGTTGTCCGAAATGTCCCGGACAATAGGCAAGAACATACAATTTCTCCTAACCTCTGGTGTCATAGAATTCTATAACCATGTCATAATGAGAGAGTCCTCATTATCCCATTCTTCAAATGTCAAGTCAGTCTTACTAGGGGCTGTACCTTCGATGTGACTTAATTTTCGACGACCTTTGAGTATGGTACGAACAACTTGAGCCCATTGTAAATAGTTCTTGCCTGTAAGACGATAGGTAGGATGGAAAACAGGTAGGTCATTGGGATTAAGAGGCGTGGTGATGCAGGGAGTGGTTTTTTGGGTGGTGGTGGAGGTGATGGTGGTCTCGGTGTCTGACATGGTAGTCTAGGGTCACTGTTTGGCTAATAGAATGAGGAAGAGGTTGCTGTTTGGGCAAGGTGGTGGCAGATTCTAGTAGGGAAAGATGAGACGAGTCAGAGGAGACAAACTATGTCGGGAACGGATGTCGGATGCGCTGCCACACGCGGCTAGACTGGCGGCGCGTGGGTTCACGCGCAAAGAAGGGAGGCCACGCGTGAGAGCGCGTGGGAGGGCTTTCGGCGGTGGGCTTTCAGTGGTCGACCGGACTAAGGACGGCAATCCGTCCGGTAGGGTCACCAGAGTGAATGGTGGCGGTGACTGGCTGCGGGCGGTGGTGGCAGCGGCGTTGGGCGCGATTAAGGCGCAAAAAAGGACCAAGGAAATCAGCCGCTGCGATGAAGGCAAATTAGCCTAGGGTTGAATGCAGAAGCAGAGTCTCCCAGATCGGGAGCTCTGATACCAACTGAAAAGGGTAAAAACTGTATATTATTTCTTGATAACTTTTGTACATAGTTTCTTACAATATATAGACTTCATGACAATCAATAGCAATAACTGTTTTCCTAAAATATACAACCTGACCTATGGCAACTAATGATACTCATAATAATTTAAAATAATTAAACATAAATACACATAAAGGAGATGGTTACAACAGGATTCAATCCCTATTTTTATTAGTGAGGACTTTAACCGTAATAGGTTTGGTCTCCATCACTATAGGTTTAAATAATTGCTCTCTTTTGCATGGGTTTGGTTTATGCCTCCCATGTTTTTTGTATTGTTTCTTTTTTTAATATATTTTTAGGTATACTGCAGATGATTAGTTGGGTCTGGGGTGCCAACATAGCTGGGATGCCTTTGCATACCTTCTTTTGATAAAAAAAAAAAAATTATATCTTGTAGGATGACCATAATTGAAGGAAAGCTCTACATGCTCATGACAAGTTCCATCGTGTTTAACCAGGAAGAGACTAAACATAGAAAAGACTGCAATAGATACTAGAACTTTTTACTGATAACTTTGAAGGAGGTATTACTAAGGGATAAGTTAGTTAAAAATCTTGCCCCAAAAAATAAAACCTCAATATTTGTATACATCTGTGTATGAGAGAGTATGATGGCTCATTTAATATCTATCTAGGCAAAGTATCCTCAAACAATAATAAATAATAGAAACCAAATCTATACCCTAATGCATTTTTCCTATCATTATCCCCAAATCATTTACAAAGTGGAAAATGCCTTTTCTTCACACTCATACCTATCAATAACCAATTGGTAGCATGCCTTGATAAAAAAAATGTGCAAGAATGTATAGACAAACATAACCACATAGTGGAATACAAATCCAGATGGATATCTGAGACATGCATGGAATCTAAAAGCAAACAAGATGGTTTCAACTTTCAACTAAAACCAAACAATGTTGGCTCATATGAAGAATAAAATTCTTTTTTTTAAATAAAAAATAAATATTATTAGATGAGAAGAAGAGAGTACAAAAAAAGAGGATAAGGAATCATCACAAAAAAAAAAAAACAAAGAAACAACTAAAACCTATGTGGGAAAATCATGCAATAAAGCATGTCAATCCCTTTGCATGTCTACCAAAGAAACATCACCAAAAAGACTATGAGCAGAACACCAAAGGGATGCGAAAAGAATAACCTATCCCAAATGAAGTCTAGAGTAAAAAAAAAGTCCTTGAAGATTCTAGCATTCCTTTCCAACCAAATACACCAAAGAACAGCAAAAACAGAGCACTGCCACAAGATCTTTGTTTCTTTACAAGCACCAAAACCTTTGAACTTGGTAAGGAGAAAATGATGCAAATCCATCGGGCAAACCCAAGACTCTCCAAAGATCCAAAATAGTCTATTCCAAAGATAATTAGCAGCATAACAATGCAAAAAGAGATGAGCCCCAGATTCCAAATCCGAACCACACATAATACACCTATTTGGAGACAAAGCAATGAGAGGCATGTGTTTTTGAAGCTTGTCATCAGTGTTAATCCTATTAAGAACAGCAATCCATACAAAAGCTTTGACCTTTGAGGGAACTTTGGATTTCTAGATGGGTTTGTCCAAGAGAAATCTATCCCTGTTAAGAGATTGAGTCAAGAACTGATAAAAAGATTTACAAGAGAAAACTTATGATGATTCAAGGGTCCAAGTTCTTGAATCAGGCACAGAAGAAAGACGAATAGAATCAATTAAAATCAAGAGAGACTCTAACTCACTAACCTCTCTATCATGCAAGTTTCTAAAAAAAAGCAAGTTCTAAATCGTGAGAAAAAAAAATAGCAAATAGGGGCATTATGCAAAAAAGATAAACAAAATAGCCTTGGAAAAGCTTCAGAAAGAGGGACAGTACCAACCCAAATATCTTCCCAAAAATTAATACGAGAGTCATCACCTAGATGCAAAAACAAGAGAGAAATAAAGGAAGGAAGACCTTGAGAGATAAATTTCCAAGGACTAGCATGAAAAACCCTACTTGCAAAATTGGTATCCCACCCATTCAGATGCAAACCATACTTACTTCAAATAAAATGATGCCATAAAGAAGAAGTTTGTAGAGGAAAACGCCAAAGCCACTTAGTTGCCAATGCCTTGTTCTTGGACACCAAATTATCGAGACCCAACCCTCCCTCCCTCCTTAGGTTTACAACAAACCTCTCAGCTAACAAGGTGGTCTCTACTAGAATCTCCCGCCTCCGACCAGAGGAAATCCCTCATAACTCTCTCTAATTTATGAGCCACAACCACACGAATACGAAAAAGGGAGAGAAAGTAAAGAGGGATAGTAGAAAACAAGACTGAATTAGAGTAATTTGACCACTCAAAGAGAAAAAGGCACCCTTCTAACAATCTAACCGCTTAGAGATCTTACAAACCACCGGGTCCCAAAAGGAAACAGCACAAGGATTACCTCCCAAAGGAATCCCAAGGTAAGTGAGAGGCCAATGAAGAATTTGAAAACCTGCTAAAGTAGCAAAAGCGAACAAAATCTGATTGTCCACATTCACACCCGCCAAACCACTTTTTTCAAATTAATCTTAAGACCCGAAATGACCTCCAAGAACCTCAAAATAGTCAAAGTATTAACAAAAGAATCAACATCAACTTCCAAGAAGAACACTGTGTCATCGGCAAACTAAAGATGAGAGACTAAAACCTCCTCTGAACCAACAGTTAGCCCCTTAACCAACCTATTATTTACAGCTCTAGACACTAAACGGCTAAGCACATCGACCACAATGGTAAAAAGAAACGGAGATAAAGGATCTCCTTGTCTCACTCCCCTTTGACCCTTAAACCAAGATTTAAGATTCCCGTTCACTATGACTATAAAGGTGGAAGAGGATAAGCACCCCGAAATCCAATTTCTCCATCTTACCCCAAATCCTTTCCTATCCAAGAATTTGTCAAAAAACCCCAACTAACATGATCATAAGCTTTCTCAAAGTCTAACTTAAAAACAAGACCATGTTTTCTCTTGGATCTAACATCATCCACCACCTCATTAGCAATGAGAGCAGTATCAAGAATTTGCCTACCCGGAATAAAAGCACTTTGGTTCTCAAAGATGGTATCAGAAAAGACCTCACTCAACCTGGAAGCAAGAACTTTTGTTATGATCTTATAAACACTAGATACTAAACTAATGGGTCGAAAGTCCTTTACTTTAATCGACCTATCCTTCTTGGGAACAAGAGAGATGAAAGTTGAGTTCATGCAAACTCCAATTTTACCATTAAGGAAGAATTCAGTAAACACCCTAAGGAAGTCAGGCTTGACAATATCCCAACAATTTTGAAAGAAATCAAAAGTAAAAACATCAGGACCAGGCGCTTTGCCTTTCCCCAAACTAAAAACAACCCTATAGATTTCCTCTTCCTCAAAAGGCCTTTCCAACCAACGAGCCTTATCCGAAGCAATGGGACAACAATCCAAATCCTCAATGAAAGGCCTAATAGGCATATCTTCAACGAACTCAGAGTAGAATGTAACACCTCGAAAATTGATGATTTCATAATAGATAGTCATTTTATAATATTTTTTATTTTTGTGAATTTTTGTGAATTTTTCAGGAAACGTTGAATATTTCAATATATTCCTCGTTTTGCGTACGCACTAGGCAGAGCCGAGAAAATGAAATATTTCACCCGAGGCTGGTAAACCTTGAATTGTGGAAACGTCGACAGGAGATCTTACTAAACCCGAGGCCAGGCACAGTTACGAGATTTGCGTTTTTTGATATTTTTATCTGTTAAATAAAAATCACTGTACAATTTATTATCTGTTGGACAATCAATATTAATTTCTATTAACTATAACAATTGTCCATTGAGTAATAGCTTGTAATAAAAATCCTTATCACCTTATCTAGAAATCTACTTTATGTCTAATCAAGTTGACTTTTGCAAAATCTAACCAAAGCTTCTCAAGGAAACTTCCTAGAAATTTCCCAAATAATGCATGAAGCCATTTCTCTCTCTCCCTCTCTCCTTCTCCACGGCAAAGACCAATTTTGGGGAGCCAAAATTGTGCTTCTCACCTTATCACCTTCATTTCTAATTTCAAAACACAAAAAGCTATTACTTTCTCTCTACCATTTCCCTTCTCTCATTTTCTCTCAAGCTCTCCTCTTCCTCTTTTCTTCTTCTTCCACGGCACCCACACCATGGAAGGACCATCTTCACTAGCTTGCTAAACTACTTCTATTTCTTGCTTCCTCTCATCATCCTAAGACATTTTTCCTTGGTGGTCATCCTCTAGTTTTTCCTTTTCCATTTTCCACCATTGAAGCCCAAGCTTGAAGCTTTTGAGATAAAGTTCTTGACTTTCTTCTCTTTTCTTCTCTTTTTCGTTTTTCTTGGTCACCTATGTGACCAAGGACTCCTCTTTTCATGGTTTGAGTGAAGATTTTGAAAGTTGCTCACTTTAGGGTTTTCTTGAAGGTGGAGGACGAAATCTCCAAAGGAAAAGGAGCTTGCTTTCCTTGTTATTTCTCTAGGTAAGAGGGAGATAATCCTCTTCAACCTATCTTGATGGTGAGGAAACGTTTGTTTGGTGTTGATTGATGAGGGAATCCATGTGGGATTGCTCTCTTTGTTATATTGTTTTTCATGACTTTGTTGCTATTTTGATGTATATGAATCTATTGATTTTCATTGTGTATCTTGATGACTATGGACCATGTATTGGATTGCTTGAGATTGATGAGAAACCTTGAAATGGGGATCAAGATTCGGCAGAAAACGAGTTCTGCAAAATTCTTGCTAATGCATTAGCACTTAGGCGTTGTGTAGAGAGCGCCCAGGCACTCAACCGGCGCTCAGGCGCTGTAGCTTGGACGCCTAAGCGCTCAACGCCCAAAAAATTTTCCTGTAACGCAGCTCGGTGAGTGCTCAGGCACTGCGAAGAGAGCGCCTAGGCGCTCAGGCACTGAAGAGATGGCGCCTAGGCGCCCCAGAGCAAAATCAGCCAGGTATATGTAAGATATACTAGGACTTCTGTATGAGGATGTTCCAATTAAACTAAAGTAAAGAACTTGATTAATTGAGGGAATTCCTCTAGGGAATGATTTCATAAGAATTGTTAAGCTAAAGTGAAATTCCATAATGAACCTTAAGGAATGTTTTACCACTTTTGATAACTTGATACTATGTTATTGTGGGTCTATGAGTGGGGCCAAGGAATTATTGATGTTTAACTTGACCAAATTGTGATATGTTATGGATGAGTATATCATTTGTTAAATATACATGAATATGCATTGAGTCATCATGCATTGTGAAAGTCCGATGGACTCTGTTATAAGGCTGTATGCCTAGGAGATTGAATCACACCTTAGTGCAGGTGCGAATAAACTAGTGTAGGTCATATCGTTGACTTTGGGGGCGTTGGGGTGCGGGTGTTCCACGAACGGACAATTGGTACCTCCTTTGGGCTGTGGGATAGACCGATGCAAACGCACCGATGATCCGGACCGAGACACTGTCCTATATCGCGTTCCTGTGAGAATGCCGTCGTATAAAGCCTTGATGCGCAAATTATGAATTTTCTGGAAAAGCACTTGATTTTATGGCTGACGAGATATTGGCATGTCTCCTTGATCATTCTCTCTGATGTTGTATCTAGCTCCATGGAGTAGGATTTGTAGCACCGAATGTTGGATTTTGGTACCATGTGCACGTGCATAGTAAGTCAACATATCATTTGACATTTATTTATTCATATGATGATGGAACTGTTATTTATTGATGTATAACTGCCAATCTGTTTATTATATGAATCTTGATGCTAATTATTATTTCAGCTATGCTATGTGAGCGTCCTGCGCCGTATTGTTTCTTTACTTCCATAATTGGTATTAAATGTAGGATGTCTCACCTCTTTTTTGTGTTTCTGTTACTCTGTATATTTATATGTTTCTCCGAAGATAGTGGTGAAGAAGGGGAAGTGCACGAGTTCCCTGGCTTTTGGCCTGGTTTTGACTAGTACTTGTTGGAGCATGACGTCCCGTCCACGTGACTTTTTGGGTTAAGTTAAGCTGACTTTTCATGGAGGTCCGGATTGCTGGCACATCAACCTGTGTATGGATCGCTGTGTCTACCATGGAGACGTGACGGTGCCACTGGCTTGGGGTCGTTATGACCCACCTGTTTTTACTTTCACTGCAAATGTTCATTTAGAGATTTACTTACCCGTTCATGATATGTGGAGTGATCTTTAATAGACTCCACGTGAGGGTTCGTTTTTATCCTCTGCACGAGCCCCTGCTTGTAACTCGGTTGCTCCAGTGAGGATTTCCTCTGATGATGAAGACCCCGAGGAGGATCCAGCCACGGTTTAGTGTTAGGGGCTGATGTTGTTGATAACTACTGATGGCTATCTGTAAATCTTTTGAAGGCCTGATATTTTGTCTTTTGGTGGGCTGTACATGTGTAATCTTTTGAGGCGGGTAAAGCTTTTGCTCATTTTGTATATCTGTTGATGTAACTAAACAAATATGATATAAGTATATATATATATGATGTATGGCTTATTTCTCATGTTGATTCTGCTGTAAATATGTTTTATCACTTTCTTTTCTTTCTTACAAAAAAAAAGGATTCGTCAAATTACTTATACGATTTACCACTAAACAGACTTATCGATATTTAAATGAACTGGGTCTTAGTCAATGATTTATCTTCCGCATTGTCCATTTTGGTGTGACGTTCCCTCCTTAAAAAAGGGCGTTACATAGAACCTAGAGATTTCAACAGCAATGACCTCAATATCTCTAACAACACTACCATCCTCGAGTTCCAGCTCCTTAATTGAGCTCTTTCTACGCCTTCTAGAAGCCACCCTATGAAATAACTTGGAATTAGCATCCCCATCCTTAACCCATTGAAATTTCATCTTTTGTCTCCGACTAGATTCTTCCCTAACTAGAATTTCATCTAAACCGAGTCTTAGCTTCTGCCTCCTAGCACACATAACCTCTGAGAGATTACCCTCTAACTCCAACCTATCTAATGAGTCAATCTCTTTCAAAATATTTTCTTTTTTAAACCGAATGTCCCCAAAGACCAACTTATTCCACTCTTCTAGCTTTTCCTTGAGAAATTTTAATTTCCTCATAATTTTAAAACCTTCCCAACCCTCAACAGAAGTTGTACTCCAAACTTCCTTAACAAAAAGAAGAAAAGAGTGATGACTAAGCCACATGTTCTCAAACCTAAAAAGAGTAGGGCCCCATTTCACCTTACTAGATTCCAACACGATAGGGAAGTGATCAAAAAATGAACGAGATAAGCTCTCTTGCACCAAATTAGGAAAAACATCCTCCCAAGTAGAGGTAAACAGGAATCTATCCAACCGAGAAGCAACACTGTATTGCCTTCTAGCTGACCAGGTGAACCTAGCATTGGAGAGGGGAATATCCCTAAGACTAAACTCCCTAATAAAACCGTCAAAACTTCTCATAGAAGAAGTGAGACGATCGCCACCCAGCTTTTCGGCTAGGGATCTTACTGCATTGAAATCTCCACCCAGACACCAATGCGACCCACAAAAGGAAGACAAAAAACCTAGCTCTTCCCAGAAGAAAGAACGCTTTCTAGGATTATTTGGGCCATAAACCGAGGTAATCCACCACTGGCCTCTTCCTTTTACATCTAACAAGACAAACACTAAAAAGTTACCAAAGATGGAATCAACCTTCGAGGCAAACCTAGTGTCCCAAATGATCAACATACCTCCTAACGCTCCAAGAGAAGGGAAGCACTCCCAATCCTTAAATCTAGAATCCCATAGGTCCCTAACTAGTAAAGCATCCAGATATTCAAGCTTGGTTTCTTGAAGCAAAACTACGTCAGGAGTTGCTTTGTATATTAATCTTCCCTAACTCTCTTACGTTTCAAACAACTACCTAACTCTCTTACATTCTAGCTAAGAATCTTCATTAACTAACTTACCATCCCGCTTTCCAACCTTCCCTCCATAGTTAATGGTAGAAACCAAACGATCCAATTCTCTAATTAACCTCTTTTTCTTACAAATAAAAGTTGACGGAGAATCAACTGAGAAGCTAGACCAACCCTTAGAATTGACCACCTTGACCCTCAACTCTTGAATTAAAGGATGAGAACTCAGATTGTCCCTGACACTACTAGCATGGCAACTAAGAACTTTGACACTTTCCTCAACTTTGTCCCCTTTGGCATTGTTAAGTAAGCCAGAAGAAGAGGTTGGCATCAGAATAGGAAGAAGCTCATTTCCTTGAAGAGAGTTCTCAATTTTTTCACTTGAAAAACCACGAAAGATTGAGCACAAAAAGGAACAGTAGGAGAGACAAGATCAATTGCAGAAAGAGTTTTGAAAATTGAGGAATTAAAATGTGATGAACACTCCATGGATTAGACAAATCTTGAGTCTGAACATAGTTGTCCTTAATAGAATTAACATCAATTTCAAAACCAGAAGGAGACCCCTCATCCTCTGCTCCAAGTTCTTGTTCAAAAATTTCGGGAATTCCTGACAAGTCTATCTCAGGTTCAGGAAGATCATTGTCTTTTTTAGTGCAGTTCAGAAGAAGTTGCTGCAAATTATGAATGAGCAAGCCACCCTCTTCAGAATCTTCCAAATCAAAAATTGACTCTAAATCTTCACCTTCATCTTGAGAGGAGAAATCTGAGTCAGATGTAAAATCAAAAATATATGGCACCCGAATACCCTCCTGCTTATCCCCACCCTTTGATATCTTAGGTTGCATATTCGTCAAAGGAGAGTGTTGAATAGGAACACACTCGACAACCTGAACAGTAGCGGTCAAAGGAATAGGGGGGAAAATCAATCTTAGCGGAAACGGCTGCACCCGAAGATGTCCTAATACTTTCTGTTTCAACATGACTCGTTGTACCCAAACCACCCGTAAGATTTTGCTCATTGCAACCATGTTGAGAAACTGGAAAAGGAGGAGCTAGAAGGCTCGAAGAGGTTCCCGTTGCTGGCCTACTTGAGTTCACCTTAGGAACTCAAATCTGCCTCTCCAAACCAAATAGATGGTCCAGCTGCTGAAATGGTTTGAGGATAAGTCAATTTCGGTCCTAACCTTGAAAAGACATCCACCTTGGGTCCTAATCTTGAGAAAACACTGCCTTTGTGTCTCTTGGCTTCAATCCCTTCATTAACCCATTTCACAAACCTTTTCCCTCCCAAGTCAACGTCAATTCTCAAAGAATGACCAAATTCATTCTCCTTAAAGCCTAGCTCTTACCTTAATAACAAACCCTTAACCACAGGTTTCACAATACGAACACTGCAATGATCTTCACTAGTGCCTCCACTCTTGACTGCATCAGAGTAAGATTTTCCCCTGACTTTCATAGTATGGTTTGAGGAAATACCAAGTTCCTTGAGTATTCTTTGCAACCATATTCCTTCACAAATACCATGGACCAGAGCCCTGAATTCTGCTTCAGCACTACTTCTAGCCACTACAAACTGCTTCTTGCTTCTCCAAGTAACCAAGTTACCCCACACATATATGCAATACCCAGTAGTGGATTTTCGGTCAGTTACTTATCCTACCCAGTCTGCCTCAATAAATACTTCAGAATCTCTGTTGGGGTTCTTTTTGAAATGGAGTCCTCTACCAGGGGTCTTTTTTAGATACTGTAGGATTCTATTTACAGCCTTCATATGATTCTCAGTAGGATTGTTCATAAAGCAACTTACCATACTCACGGAGTACCCAATATCTGGTCTAGTATGAGTCAAATAGATCAATTTTCCTACCAATCTCCGGTACCTGTCTCTATTGGTTGGAGGGCTTTCTTCTTCTGCTCCAATTTTTCCCATTGGTTCCATTGGGAGTGTCTGCGGGTTTGCATCTAAGCATATCTGTTTCCTACAGCAAGTCAAACATGGAGATTCCATCTTTGGAGCGAGCCATTTCCATCCCGAGGAAGTACCTGAGAAGGCCTATGTCCTTGACTTCAAACTCCTTTGCCAAAGAGCTCTTGAGATGTTCAGTCTCTTCATGATCATCACCTGTGATTATGATGTCATCTACATAGACTATGAATAATGTTATTTTTCCTTCCACCGAGTGTTTGACAAACATAATATGATCTGTCTGGCACTGGATGTACCCATACTTCTTCACCACTCGAGTCAATCTATCAAACCAAGCACGAGGTGACTGCTTAAGACCATAGAGTGACTTCCGAAGTCTGCACAGCTTGCTAGAAGTTTCTGGTTTTTCAAGTCTAGGAGGAATCTTCATATAGACTTCCTCCTCTAATTCACCATTGAGAAATGCATTTTTGAAATCTAGTTAGTGTAGAGGCCAATCCAGATTTACTGCTAAGGATAGGATAACTCGGACAGAATTAAGTTTTGCCACTGGGCAAATGTTTCCTCATAATCGACCCCATAGGATTGAGTGAATCCTATTGCAACTAACCGAACTTTATACCTATTCACACTCCCATCAATGTTATATTTAACTGAGAAAATCCATTTGCACCCAACTAGTTTCTTTCCTTCTGGTAACATTACAAATTCCCAAGTACTATTCTTTTCTAATGCATGAACTTCCTCTTCTATAATAGCTTGTTATTCTGGTTGTTGAAGAGCCTCTTGGACATCCCTTGGTATCTGAACACTATCTAGAACAGTGACAAATGCCTTGCAATCCTGTGATAGTTTTCCATAAGATACATAGTTACCAATAGGATGTTGAGTGCATGATCTACCTCTTTTCCTTAAGGCAATTGGCTGGTCGAGATCATGAACTGCTGGAAAAGAATTATCAGATTCTGTACTAGACATAGAATAAGGGATTGTGTTACCTGGATGAGCTTTCGAGGACTCTAGATCCTAGTCGGATTCTTGGCCTTGCCACGGGGATGTACAGATTTCTGGCTCCCTTTGAGGTTTATGTCTTCTTGACTACACCAGTAAACTTATCAGCTTGTGTAGTGAGAGAAGGGGTTAGATCAATAGGAAAAGGTGTAGTCACTTGAGTTCGGATGGTTGTAGGTAAGGGTTCAGCCACTTGGATTTGAGTAGGTGAAGGTATTATGAGTGTCTCGGGTGCCTCAGTTTCCCAAAGTTGGGATTCTGTAATTGTCCTCTCCCCCTGAATGTTAACTTTGGGATAGTGTTAGACCCCCTATCACTAAGGTGTATTTGAGAAAGAGGAAAATAGGCAAGAGTGGAGTTGTGGAAGCTGCACACGTGGGAAGCAAAGGTATAATGGAATTGAAAAGAATGGGCAGGTCATGATGCCAAACCATAACAGAATGATGAGCTGGCAGAAGATAGTGGAAAAGGGAGAGAATTCGGTTATGACAGAGGAGGATATAGAGGGGAACGAGGAATGAGTGAGGCATGCATGCTTTGAGTGTCATTTGGGAAGGAGGATCAGGCCCCTCGAAGTGTCTAAATTATCTTACGTTTCCTTTTCTTTTTTTGGACTGATACCACACTGATATCAGGTTCAGAATTGTTATTCAGTGTTCTTTTAATACGTCTCTGATCCAGTATTCTATCAATTGGTATCAGAGCTCCCAATCCTGGGAGCTTTGGATGGTTAACACCAGAATGGAAACGAGACTGGAAGCTCTTGAGAAAAACTTTGGGCAGATTCACGAGATCATGAAGGAGATGGAACGATGGAGAATGGACAACTTAGCTGAGAGAGAAGTTCAGGAGGTTAGGCTGAAACGCAACGAAGAGGCGCAAACCCGATTGTTGCAATTTCTTGAGGGGAAAGATCTAGAGAAATCACGAAACAAAACACACGGAAACAGGGAAGACGAGGAAGATGAGGGAAATAGCGGGCCTTCGTTCAGAACCAATCGAAACCACGTTACGGACGATAGGTGGAGGAAACTAGAGGTTCCGATGTTCAACGGAGACGATGCACATAGGTGGGTCAACCGGGTTGAACGATATTTTCTGGTGAATTCGGTCGAAGAGGAGGAGAAAGTGCCGGCGGTAATGGTGGTGATGGAGGACCGTGCTTTAAACTGGTTCCAATGGTGGGAGAGTCAAAATCCCGAAGCAAGTTGGGAAGCTTTCAGAACCGCGGTAGTGAGACGCTTCCAACCTTCACTTGCCCAAAATCCTTACGAGATGTTGCTGAGTTTGCAGCAAACGGACACAGTGGCTGAATATCGAGATCAGTTTGAAAGGATCTCTGGCCCCCTGAAACACGCGGATGAAGAGATGTTGAGGGGAATCTTCATGAACGGGTTGCGTGAGAATATCCGAGCAGAAGTGAAGCTCCATCGACTGGAAAGTCTCTCCGACGTGATGGACCAAGCAATATTGGTGGAGGAGCGAGATTGGGCCAAGGGAAAAGGAAGTTTGGGCCAGGCCCAACGTGGAACAGCAAGATCATTCCAATCCACTAGGACATCTTGGGGAGGAAATGGATTCAAGTCTGGCTTAACTAACGATGTGGGGAAAGGAGGATCTGTTAACTCTATTCAAGTCTCCAGAACTCCAAGCTTTGTGCACCCCGTGGAGATGGAACAAGCAACACGAGGAAGGGAGGAGGTTTCAAAAGATTGTCTGATGCTGAATGGCAGGACAAGGTGCGGAGGGGGCTATGCTTCCGGTGTGATGAGAAATTCAGCCCGGAGCATGTTTGCAAACACAAACAGCTACATCTACTGCTGGTAGAGTCAGAAGAAGGAGTGGAGGATCTTCCAGAGGAAAAGGGGCAAGGGGAAGAACAGGAACTTGAAGAGGAGGCAAGGCAGCTGTCTCTCCATAGTATAATGGGGATAACATCTAAAAGATCCTTAAAATTATGGGGAGAAGTAAAAGGTAGAAGGGTGGTGGTTCTCATTGATTGTGGAGCTTCCAACAATTTCATATCTAAGAAATTGGTGGGTGAATTACAATTTCCTATTTCAGATACTCCAGCATATTATGTGGAGGTAGGGGGTGGACATAAAATAAGATGTAGTGGAGTTTGCAGGAGTATGAAGATGCTGGTCCAAGGGGTTAATATAAGCCATGATTTTTACTTATTTGAGCAGGGAGGTGCTGATGTGGTATTGGGGTTGGAATGGCTAGAGGGGTTGGGAGAAATAAAAGCCAATTTCAAGGAGCTGACCTTGAAGGTGCACGTGGGAGGCAATGCAGTGACATTCAGGGGAGAACCGTCTCTGTCCAGAGCCTTAGCATCTCTTAAAATAGTTTGTAAGGCTTTGAAAGATGTGAGGGAAGGATTCTTGGTGCAGTACTAATCAATGAGAACAGAAGAGCAGCATTCCAATTCTTAGTGGCAGGAGCTGGATACATTGTTGGCTAAGTTTAAAGACTTATTTCAGGAACCACAAGCCTGCCACCAAAAAGAAAACATGATCATGCTATTATACTAAAGGTAGGGGCTCAAACTCCTAACATTAGACCCTATAGATATCCTCACTACCAAAAGAATGAAATAGAAAAGCTTGTGGGAGACATGCTCAAAGCTGGAATTATTCAGCCCAGCACCAGCCCGTTCTCAAGTCCAGTTATATTGGTCAGAAAGAAGGATGGAGGGTGGCGCCTATGTGTGGACTATAGGGCTTTGAATAGAGTCATCATGCCTGATAAATTTCCAATACCAGCCATAGATGAACTGCTGGATGAATTAGCCGGAGCAGCAGTTTTTTCCAAATTGGATTTAAAATTAGGGTACCACCAAATACGTGTAAGGGAGGAGGACATACCAAAAACAGCTTTTAGGACTCATGAGGGCCATTATGAATACCTTGTAATGCCATTCGGGCTGTCCAACACCCTTTCAACCTTTCAATCCCTGATGAATAAGGTATTCAAACCATTTTTGAGGAAATTTGTGCTTGTTTTCTTTGATGACATTCTAGTCTACAGCAGGGATAAGGAATCTCATTTGGAACACCTAAGGCAGGTTTTGCATGCTCTAGAAGCAAACTGTCTTTTTGTAAACTAGAAGAAATGTAGTTTCGGTCAAGCCAAATTGGAATACCTGGGGCACATTATATATCAAGCCAAGGAATTGCAGCAGATCCAAAAAAAATTGAGGCAATGGTATCTTGGCCTACACCCACGAATATCAAAAGCCTAAGAGGATTTCTAGGACTCACGGGCTATTACAGGCGATTTGTGAAAGATTATGGGAGAATGGCAAGACCTCTGACACAGCAGCTTAAAAAGGAAGGCTTTGAGTGGGGAGGGGAGGCTCAAGAAACATTTGAATCCCTCAAGTCAGCGATGACTTCTCTACCAGTGCTAGCTGTCCCAGACTTTGGACAGCCATTTATAGTGGAGACGGATGCCTCGGGTAAGGAAATAGGAGCAGTTTTAATGCAACAAGGCAGACCTATAGCCTATCTCAGCCAAGGTTTATCAGATAGAGCTCAAACAAAGTCAGTTTATGAAAAGGAGTTGTTGGCCATTGTTCTTGCAGTCCAAAAATGAAGGCATTATTTAATAGGGTGTCATTTTATCATTAAAACTGACCAACGAAGCCTCAAGTACCTGACTGAGCAGAGGTTGATGGGAGAGGAGCAACAGAAATGGATGTCTAAACTGATGGGATTTGATTTTGAGATTCAGTATAAGCCAGGGAGTGAAAACAGGGCTGCTGACGCTTTATCCAGGAGGATGGAATTTGCTGCATTATCTACTGCTTTCCTGGCTGACATAAACTCATTCCTAGAGGAAGTTCAATCAGATACAAGGCTGAAAAATATCCTATTAGACTTAATGTCAAATAAGGAGTCTCACCCGGGTTATGATAGAAAAGGAGGCCACTTGTTGTATCAAGGAAGGTTGGTCTTGCCTAAAGGATCGAGGCACATACCTACCTTTGCTCAAGGAGTTCCACTCCTCCTCCATGGGAGGGCATTTAGGTTTTTTCAGAACATATAAAAGGGTGGCTGGTGTTCTGTTTTGAGAAGGCATGAAGAAAGATGTCAAGGAATTCGTTTCTGCTTGTGACGTATGCCAAAGAAACAAGTATCAAGCCCTTGCTCCTACTGGTCTGCTGCAACCATTGCCTATACGGACACAAGTGTGGCAAGACATCTCCATGGATTTTATAGGTGGACTACCTAAATCAAAAGGGGTCGACACCATTATGGTGGTAGTTGATCGTCTTACCAAGTATGCTCATTTTCTACCCTTAAGTCACCCTTTTACAGCAAAGGAAGTGGCTGAGTTATTCATTACTGAGATAGTCCGACTACATGGGTTTCCCTCCTCAATTGTATCAGACAGAGATCGGGTCTTCATCAGTCAATTCTGGTTAGAATTATTCAGACGATCCAGCACTCATCTTAAGATGAGTCCAGCTTATCACCCCTAATCGGATGGCCAAACAGAGGTGGCGAACCGCTGTTTGGAAACCTACCTGAGGTCATTTATAGGTTCCAAACCACAACAGTGGAGTAAGTGGATTGGTTGGGCTGAATATTGGTTCAACACCAACTATAATAGCTCAACTAAGATGTCACCATTTAAAGCTTTGTATGGAAGAGACCCACCATTCCTACTTCGATGTTCAGGAGATCTATCCGTTGTTGAAGAAGTTAATCAATTGTTGGTGGAAGAAACATCATACTAGATGAGCTCAAGGACAACTTGGTGAAAGCTCAAAACAAAATGAAAGTTCAAGCTGACAAATGCAGGAGAGATGTGGTGTATCAACCAGGAGATTTTGTATATTTGAAAATTCAGCCTTACAAACTTAAGTCCTTGGCTAAAAAAGTTAATGAGAAGTTGAATTACGGGCCTTTTGAGGTTTTAGAGAAGGTTGGCACAGTAGCATACAAGCTACAGCTTCCTGATTACAACAGAGTACATCCAATCTTTCATGTTTCTCTACTCAAGAAATCAGTAACAGCTAATGTCCACAGTCAGCCCCTACCTACCCAATTAGCAGAAGATTGGGAATTAAAGTGGAGCCCTGCTGAAGTGTTACAGGTGAGAACAACTGAAAATGGAACTATGGAAGTACTCATCAAGTGGGTGGATCTACCAGAGTTTGAGAATTCTTGGGAATCATTTGAAACAATTCAGCAGAATTTTCTTAATTTTCACCTTGAGGACAAGGTAAAACTCTTGGGGGGAAGTATTGTTAGACCCCCTATCACTAAGGTGTATTTGAGAAAGAGGAAAATAGGAAAGAGTGGAGCTGTGGGAGCTGCACACGTGGGAAGCAAGGGTATAATGGAATTTGAAGAGAATGGGCAGGTCATGATGCCAAACCATAACAAAATGATGAGCAGGCAGAAGATAGTGGAAAAGGGAGAGAATTCAGTTATGACAGAGGAGGATATAGAGGGGAACGGGGAATGAGTGAGGCATGCATGTTTGAGTGTCATTTGGTAAGGAGGATCAGGCCCCTCTAAGTGTCTGAATTATCTTCCGTTTCCTTTTCTTTTTCTGGACTGATATCGCACTGATATTAGGTTCAAAATTGTTATTCAGTGTTCTTTTAATACATCTCTGATCCAGTATTCTATCAGATAGCAAGGTTGGTTCTCAAAGAAAGTCACATCCATGGAGTGGTAGAATTTTCTGGTTGCAAGGAAATAACATTTGTAGCCCTTTTGATTTGGTGAGTATCCTAGAAATATGCATTTCTCTAATTTAGGGTCCAATTTGCTGCGTTTAGGCTGGTGGTCATGGACAAAAATTGTTAGGATCCGATTGCAAGGTATGGGACTTGAACCCCACATCGGAAGTATGGGATTCCGGTGTGGGGTTTATATGGCCTTGGGCTCTCCAACTACAATGACTAGTTTTTGTGATGTGGTTCTCCTAAGGTTCATATCAATTGGCATCAGAGCCTTCCAACATGCCTCTCAGCTGTAAACAAGCGGTGCGGGTGGTGACGTCGGGACTAGTCAGAGGGCTAGTGCACAGCCAGCCCGCATAGGCGCCGAGGCTGTGGAGTGTGGTGGAATGTTAGGATCCAATTGCAAGGTATGAGACTTGAGCCCTACATCGAAAGTATGAGATTCCGGTGTGGGGTTTATATAGCCTTGAGCTCTCCGACCACAATGGCAAGCTTTTGTGGTGTGGTTCTCCTAAGGTTCGTATCAGATATCAATCTCAAATCTTAGGGATTTAGTTTAGGATTGATAGTATATCTTCTAATTATAAATACACAATGCTGAGAGGGTTTTCTGTCAAGCAATTCAGTCACAATGGTCTCTGTTCTAATTTCAAGTAAATTAAAATGACAAAAGAAAAAAGAGAACAACCAGTTGTACATTGAGAAGGATACCTCCAAGTATTGGATGTTGGCAACTTTACCAATCCTCTCAAGTTGTAGTCCTCGTGCTAACAAGACCTGTAAAAGATTCATGCATATTGCCATCAAGTAAAGAGAGGTATGTTGCATCAATGAGAAAAGCGATTGAAGATAGAGGAGAATACAAGGATAGAATAAGGCACCCTCCTAGAAAAGCAAAAAGAAATGAGAACAAAAGAAAGTAGGAATAACATATCAATACAATAAACCCCTCAAATCCAACTGCATACTAGACAACAAAGCACCTTGAGATATCCACTAGTTGAACACCATAAAGAAGCCAAAATGACAACTCTATCATACAAGAATGTGGCAGCAACTTATGTTTAAGAGAAATTCTTCTATAAATTTACCAATTTGATATATAAGAAAAGGAGAAAAACTACCATTCAGGTTCATAAACCATCCAATTCTTCAATCATTTCATGCTAATTGAATAACACCATTACATCAACTCAAAATGCCCATGATTCCAGCCACCCTCAATCACTCTATTTTGCTTATAATTATAAATTTCAGCTTCCTTTTTCTTCATACATTATCAACAGATTCAACACTCAGAAATAAAAAGCAAGAACCAAGAAATGTCAGACCGGTTGTTAAGATATTAGGATAATTATGTTATTAGTCTTAGTATTAGTGGGCTTGGGCTTGTACTAGTAGTAGTAGTATAATAGTACTTGACAATATTATTATTATAAATAGGAGTATTAGGCTAGGGCATTTAATATATTACATCTATCAATTCAATCATAATTTCAGTTTACTACTGTTAGCCGTCTTGCTCTCTTTTCTGTATTCCCTAACCCAAAACCCATAATTTTAACATGGTATTAGAACAGTACCATCTACTGTGGCTTGTGTCGATTTCAACTGAATTGAGTTTATGGAACTCTTTGTATATGCTCGCTTTTGTTTTGCCTTAACATTACTCTTTTAGAGTAAGTAATTTATGTGTGTTTTTCTTAGAATTTGAAGAATCTAAACATTGTATATTATTACTTCTGGTGAATGTTTACAAAGAGATATATATAGGGAATTGTACATTTAAACTAATCCCTAGAAAACAAACTAATCAAGCCTAGAAAATAAGCAACATTAAAGCACTAAAGCACTCTTCAGTTTTTCTTTGATAAAATGTTTGTTAACCTCAATATGTTTTGTTCGATCATGCTGTACCGGATTATGAGCTATGTTGATTGTAGACTTGTTATCACAACAAAGTCTCATCGGACCATCCCACTTGATCTTCATATCTTCAAGAATAATCTTTAACTATAGTAGTTCACACACACTTTGAGCCATAGCTTTGAATTCTGCTTCCGCACTAGATCATGCTACCACATTCTATTTTTTTACTTCTCCAAGTCACTAGATTTTCACCAAGAAAAGTGCAATATCCTGTGGTTGATCTTCTGTCCATTGATGATCTGGCATAATCAGTGTCAGTGTATGCCTCAAGTTCCACACCTCTATTTCTCTTAAATAAAATGCCTTTTTGTGGTGTTCCCTTAAGGTAATGCAATACTCGATATGCTGCTCGCAAATGAGATTCTTTCGGATTGTGCATAAATTGGCTAATCACAATTATTGCATATGCTATATCCGGTCGTGTGTGGGATAGATAAGTCTCCCCACCAAATGCTGATACATTTCTTTGTCAACTGTAGCATCTTCCTCTGCTTGTCCAAGTTTCATATTGGGATCTATAGGAGCACTTGCCGGTTTGCATGTTGTATGACCTATTTCTTTGACCCTGACCCTAGGCTTAGAGCTTAGAACTTCCACTGCATGTCAGCTTCACCTAATGAATGAAGGAGATCCATAACATACTTTTGTTGGGAGACGAATATACCTTTCCTAGAATGAGCAACCTCATTTCTAATAAAGTATTTCAACCTTCCTAATGCTTTAATTTCCAGCTCCTTGGCTAAGCACTGACTCAGAATATATTTCTCCTTAGCATCATCTCCTATTACTATTATGTTATCAACATACACCAAGAGAGCTGTGACTCCCACTGAAGGAGAGTATTAACAAATAGTGTGTGATCCCCTTGGCCTTGTTTGTACCCCATAGCTAACATAATTCTAGCAAACCTTCCAAACCACACTCGCGGTGATTGTTTAAAGCCATACAAGGCCTTTTTCAACTTACACACAATATTCACAAGAAAATTCCTCCCATATCTGGGTAGGACCTCCATGTAAACTTCTTCTTCGAGATCTCCATGTAAGAAGGCATTCTTGATATCAAACTCCTATAAATCCCAACCATAATTAGCTGTCAACGCCAATAATACCCGAACTGTGTTCATTTTTGCAACTGGTGCAAAAGTCTCCTGGTAATCAATTTCATAAGTTTGGGTATACCCTTTGGCAACTAATCGTACCTTATACCTCTCTATGGATCCATCTGCTCTATATTTCACAATATACACCCATTTACATCCCACAATTTTCTTCCCTGCTAGTAATTGCACTAGCTCCCAAGTTTGATTCTTTTCCAATGCCTCTATCTCCTCATTCATGGCTTGTTTCAATTTTTCATTGGACAAGGCCTCGGGTAGGGTGGTAGGGATGGCAATGGTATTTAGGCTTATAAGGAAGGCTTTATGAGATGGTGAAAAATTATCAAAGGACAAGAAGTGTGCAAGAGGGTATAGTGGTCGTTTTGTGCACTCTCTAGTTCCTTTTCTGATGGCTATAGGAAGATTTTAGTCATTACTATCAATATTAAATTTAGTTTCATCTTGCAATGAAGGGTTAGAAACTATTACCTCATTCGAAGGCTCCGAGTTGGACTCTTGGGCCTGCACAAGTTCAGGAACAGTCATCTTCCTTCTTGTGAACACCTTGCCTTTGTCATACCTCACATTCTCAAAAGCAAACTCAACTACTAGGTCAGGAATGGTTTTGGACACAGGTTCAGACATAGGTTCAACAACGATTTCAAGAGCAAGATTAGGTACAATAGGAAGGGCATGAGAAGGACCATTAGATACAGGAAGTAAGGACAAGTCAAGCAGGAAATCTTTCTTATCTCCCCTCATTGACTTCTCCCCCTGAAGATAAGGATGGGAAAAATAAGGCTCCTCTTCACTGAATGTAACATCCTTGGAGACATTGAATTTTCTGGATGGAAGGTCATAACACTTGTATCCTTTCTAGGTCTAAGAATAGCCCACAAAGACACATTTTAGAGCCCTCGAATCGAGTTTCCCCCTATTTGGACTGTGAATATGAACAAAAGATACACATCCTAAAATCTTTGGGACAAGATTATTAGAAGTTTGTACATCATGATAGAAAGTGGAGAGGACATCCATCGGACTCTTGAATCCTGGGACTTTAGTGGGCAAGTGATTTATAAGATGAGTAGTTGTTAGAACAGCTTCCCCCCAAAGAGACATAGGGACATTTCTATGAAACAGTAAGGCTCGAGCCTTTTCAAGAAGATGACCGTTTTTCCGCTCTGCTAACCCGTTTTGTTGTGGGGAATGAACACAAGATGATTCATGGATTATTCCTTCTTTTTGAAAATAACGCATAAGAGTCTGATTAAAATAGTCCTTAGCATTATCGGACCTGAATCGCTTAATACCCACCCCAAATTGATTTTTAATCATGGAACAAAAATTTGGGAGAACAGTACTAATATCAGACTTATGTTTGAACAGAAAAATTCAGGTAACACGAATACAATCATCAATAAAAGACACAAACCTTCTTGCCCCAGAGATACTGGGAATAGAAAAGGGACCCCAAACATCACTGTGAATAAGAGAAAAAGGAACAGAACTTCTTGTATTACTAATTGGAAAACTGACATGCTTATCTTTGGCAAGTTCACATACACCACAATGAAATTTTTCAACATCAAGACCTTTAAACAAAGAAGGAAAAAGACTCTTAACAATAAAAAAGGATGGATGGCCTAATTTATAGTGAACAAGCCAAATTTTGTTTTTTTTGGTTGAAAAAAGTTCTGAGGTAAAGGAATATAGGTGTCCAAGTCTACTCTTGGTCCTGTTTACCTGACAAGGTGCTTCAAGGAGGTAGAGGTTGTCCTGCTCCCTAGCACGTCTAATCATCTTCCTTGAATCCTTATCTTGAAAAACACAATGATCATTGTAAAAAACCACATTGCACAAAAAATCTTGAATTAATTTCTGAACAGAAATTAGATTTGTGGATAGTATAGGGACATGAAGGACATTTTCTAAGGTCACTAGGGGCCTTAGTTGGACATCTCCTACACTGGCTATAGTGGTCAAGGAACCATCAGCAGTGGATATTTTCTTGCTGCTTAGGCATAGAGAATAGGTGAAAAATATAGTGGGGTTGTTGGTTATATGGCCTGTGGCTCCCGAATCCATAATCCAAGAGTTGGTAAAAATTGTACCCGAGACAATGAATCCAACGGAAAAAGGTAACTTACCTGAATAAGTCAAAGTAAAAGTACCTAAGAACTTTTCAAGGCTGTGTAGAGAGTCATTTGAAACCTCACCTCCAATTGGGCAGCCAAGAGGTGACTGTTGGTGTTTCAGGCAACCTGTTGAGAGAGAGAAAGAAAAAGAAAGACATATACTGAACCGTGTGTTTCAACTACACAACGGAGACTGAATATATATTCAATAAGTAATAAATAATTACACAATATACATGATGTGGACTAACAACCTACTACTAATTTACACCTAATTACATATATTTCCAACATACATATATTTCCAACACTCCCCCTCAAGTTCTGAGCATATAAATCATATGCACCAAGCATTGTTACATAAATAACTTATTCGTGGACCTCTCAAGGACTTGGTGAAGACATCTCATAGTGATCATTTGAGTTGACAAAGTTTGTGATGATGTCTCCGATAGAATCTTTTCCTCGATGAAATGACAATCGACCTCGATATGTTTGGTCCTTTCATGGAACACCTGATTGGCTATATGCAAAGCGACATTGTCACATATGAGTGTCATTTTCATAACCTCACCAAATTGAAGTTCTTTGAGGAGTTGTTTCAACCAAGTGAGTTCACAAGTGAGGCCATAGCCGATATTCTGGCTTCAAAGACTAGATCTTGCAACAACATTTTGCTTCTTACTTTTCCAGGAAACTAAGTTGCCTCCAATGAATACACAATACCCGTAAGTGGATCGTCTGTCGAGGAGAAACCCGCCTCCAAGATCTGAGTATCCAACGACCTGAGTATGTCCCTTATCTTCATAGATGAGACCTCTTCCGGGAGCTCCCTTAATGTATTTGAGGATTCGTATCACTGCATCCCAGTGGTCCTCACAAGGAGAGTTTAGGAATTGGCTAACCACACTGACTGCAAAAGAGATGTCGAGGCCGAGTAACAGTGAGGTAGTTTAACTTCCCAACTAATCTCCTATACTTTCCCGGATCCGATAGAGGCTCCCCCTGATTTGGTAGGAGTTTGACATTTGGATCCATGGGAGTATCAACTGGCTTGGCATTCAACAATCCTGTTTCTTCAAGGATATCCATAGCATACTTTCTTTGAGACACTACTATACCATCCTTGGATTGAGCTACCTCAACCCCCAAGAAATATCGTAGTTTACCCAAGTCTTTGGTCTGAAAGTGAAGAGAGATGTTGTTTTAACTCACATATGCCATGGTGGTCACTTCCAAAGATGACTATGTCACAACATACACAACTAGATAAATGCGACCTTGGGGCCGTGTGGCGATAAAACACAGAGTGATCTGCTTCACTTCGAATCATACCAAATTGCTGAATCACAGTGCTGAATCGTCCGAACCAGGCTCTAGGAGACTGAACCGCGGCCGGAGTGATGACACGGGTTGCCGGAAAAAATTTGGCACCGGGGGACAGTGGGTCCTCCGGGTAGGCACGGTTCTAGGATTTGCCTTTCTCTAGGCTCTAGATACCATGTTGAGAGAGAGAAAGAAAAAGAAAGACATATACTGAACCGTGTTTTCAACTACACAACTGGACCGAATATATATTCAATAAGTAATAAATAATTACACAATATACATGATGTGGGACTAACAACTGTACTACTAATTTACACCTAATTACATATATTTCCAACATACATATATTTCCAACACAACCCATGGGTGGTTGCCAGTGACAATTGGCAGTTTGCTGGTACCAATGCCAAGAGGAGGTCAAACGAGTGGAGTGTTGGTCGGTTCCACGTTTTGGTAGTACTGGGTTGTGCTTCAATTTGTATGCACATGTTCCACGACCTCTTAAAGGCTAAACATGTACTTTTCCAATGCAGACAAGGCTGGCAGGCAGCCTGAAGGTGTCGACAATCACCAAAACTCCATAGCATCTTAGGCAAGGGGTGTTTCAAGCCCGACAGTGCATTTTTGGATGGTTTTTCCCCCTTTTTCTTCGACTAGTTTGATGGATGCTCCAACTAAGGGGAAATTTGGCTTCTGATTTTACTAGCTTGTCTTGTGGTTTGAGAGTATGGAGGCCGAAAGTTCAGTTAGGGAAGTTTGGAGGCTGCACCTCCAATTGTGGGAACTTCTGATTTTGTTTTGGGACAGGTTTTCAAGGTTTTAGGGTTTGATTGTTTGGTTTTTGTTCAGCCTGTCTTTGGTTTTGTTTGAGGCTTCTGAGTAATTTTGCGTGGTTTGCGCTATTTGGAGATTATTATTTGTGAAGGGTTTGCGACTTGAAGATTTTGGACAATAGTAAAGGACCCCATTTGTGTTATTAGGTGGTATGATACCTGAATCAGGGTTTTGGAGACCCAAATGCATGTCATTACTGGGCGGTATAATACTCAATTCAGTGTTTTGGAGACCAATTTGGAGGTTGAAGGGGTTGAAGACTTCAGAAACAATGTCATTTGCTGGGGACATGCACGGAGAAACTAGAAGAAGGTTGAGGGGACCAGGAGAAAGGTTGAAGACTTCTAGGCGTTGTCTACCAAGGACGTTACCAAGGTTTTGTTATTTAAGGGAGTACTAGTTGCTTAAATTCTTTGGATGAGATGGGTTGTTTTAATTGTCTTAGGTTTGCGGATTTGCTTCTTGTAACAAGCTAAAGCTAGTATAAGCAACTAATAAGCTTGAGGGGGAGTGTTAAGATATTAGGGCTATTAGGTTATTAGTCTTATTGTTATTGGGCTAGCGATTGTACTAGTAGCACTAGTACTTAACCTAAGTATTAGTATAAATAGGAGTATTAGGCTAGGGTATTGTAATACATCACATATATCAATCATATTTTCAGTTTACTATTGTTATCCGTCTTTCTCTATTTTTTGTCTTCCTTAACCTTAAACCCATAATTCTAACACTGGTAAATAGAATTGCACACAACTTGGACATTTCCATTATACTGGAAATCCTTCATGCAAAATATGCATACATGATGAATACAAATATAGTTCACCATCACTTTCTAAGTCTACAAGATCAGTGGAATGCAAAATGCTGGAATTGTATTTATTTATTTATTTTTGATAGAAAAAGAAATTCATTAAGAAAGAAGAGGATTACAAAGTTAGGGCAAAATGCTGGAATATTATTCTAATGGTTGTTCATCACGTGCCTTTATTTTTCCTTCCTTTTCTTTTCTTTTCCTTCAATCCAGATGCTTCCTTATAAGTTTGAATAGGTGAAAATAAAATTTAGGCTACTATTGTGTGAAGTTTTTCAAGATTATTATGATGAATGAATAATGTAGTTGTTAATTTTTCATGCTCATCGGACATGTATGATGATCATGCGTGTTTATACAATATATACCTTGCATTATGTAAAATTGGCTAAACATTTGAAACCATGTTCTTGTCATTGAAAAAAAAATAGTTTGTTTCCCTTGTCCTTGACTGCGTCCATACTTCATAGTTCATACTTATAAAACAGTCATGGAGCCCTCTAAGTGCTACAATAAAATATAGTACGAAGCTATATTTGATTAAGATTACTTGATGGAATAATTAAAAGTTTCAAACCCAAGTGCAAGTTGTTGCAAGTAGTAAATTCTCGGGAGTCCGAGGTCGATCCATAGGGAATTGATGAAGAAAAAATTATTTGAGGTATGGAAAAGATTTGTCACAATACTAAAAATGATATAAGTTGTTCACAGATGAAAAAGACTTGCTTGGGTTAAGAGATCTACTCTTGGTAATAAATTAAAAACAAGATTATTTCGTTTTATAACTCAATTGAAATCATGCATAATGAAGATTTCAATCGAAAGATTTAACATTCAAAGTTCAATCATGTAATCATATTATGGTTCCAATAATTATCTACCAATACTTGTAAATCGTCAAAAGCATCCATTGTCTTGCAATTCTATTTCTACAATCGATCAAGATATTCATTATACAAGAAGAGTTTCTAAATTAATTGGAAACAACATACAACTCATATAAAGATCACATAAAAATATATCATTTAAAGTACAAGAAAGAAATTAATCAAACCTTAACTTATTACCAAGAAATTTCACCTTTTCACCCAAGCAAGATGAAGATTTAGTTACTCATAGACAAGAAGAAAAAAAAAAGAAAAAAAGATGATGAACATAACTTCAATTAAGAACAATAGAAAACTATACAAAGGAAAACTAATAACACAATAGCATAAACTAAACTCTAAGCTAAACTAACACCCTTAAATGTTCAGCCTTTGCCTCCTTTTATAGAGTTCAAGAAATGCAAGAAGACAATGGAGTTATTTGATGATGAAAAGTAATATCAAAATAGATGATGAATGAGCTGAAATTATGGACTTTCTTGGCTCCGAAATGTCTCTGCTCTTAGCTCATGGCATGCGTCAGAATTGAGCCAAGTGGTCTTCATGAAAGTTCTAGAAAATTGTCTCAGCTTTCTAAAGACACCAAGTTTAGCCAAATCTAATAACTACAGCCCGAGATATGGCCCAATTACTGCTCATGGGTCAGGCCCAAATCCAACACCTCTTTTCGACTTCCAAGCCCAATATCACCTTCAAGGAATCCGAATTAGCTTTTGTGTTCTTCATAAAAGTTGTAGATATGGGTCTTAACCTTCCACTGTCAAAATTTCAGAATTGTTGAACTCCTATAACTCGAGATATAGCCTAATGAGTGCATAAAGGTCAAGCTGTCAGGTTCAAAACGCTAGATTTTGCTTCAACTCCAATTTGAGTTATCCAAACATGTGTTTTTGGTCTTGAGGCCTTCATGAAAGTTGTAGAAATTTATCTTAGCTTAAAAACAAGACCAAAATCACATCCATCGGATATTTGTAACTCAAATTATAGTCAGTTTACTGAAAAAGCCAAGTGAGAAGGTTATACAATGAATGAAATATATTGCTATTAATGTGGCTCTTACTATCAAGTGAATAATTATTAGACAATTATCTTAACTTTCCAATAAGACCAAAATCTCATTAATCAGATAATTGCAACTCAAGTTGTGGCCACTTTACTTAAGAATACAATCACCAGAATTAATGATAATTCAAGCAATAATTTCTTCAATGATCTAATTAAGCTTAATTTCATAAAATGTGACAAAATTAACTTAATTAAGCCAAATTGAACCTTAAGAAGCCTAGTGAGAGGATTATAAAATGCATAAAATACATTATTATCATTACTATTTCACGAGTCTCAGCCTAATTAGGACACTCACGAAGAGAGAGAGAGAGAGAGAGAGAGAGAGAGAGAGAGGGAATTGCTTAAAGGTCTTTTTTATTGTTTTTTAGGGCAGCCGTCACTGTGGCTGCCACTTGAACTCCAACATTCCGGCAGGACACTTGGCGATGACAGACTGGTCTGACGCCAGGGGAGGGCTGACGGGACCGACTGACGGCCGGCGGCATCGTGAGTTGTTTCTTTCTCGTTCAAACGCGGTTTCTGGGTGACCCGCTCAGTTTCCAGCGAAGCTTTGGCTGTGCGTGGTTGTTGGCTGTATTCTCCGGCCCAGAGAGGTGCGACGCCGGTAAGGAAGGTCGCTGGCGTGTAGGTTTTTGGTGTAGCACTCCGTCGAGGCGTTCCTGTCCCTGTTTGGCCCGTTTTGACGCTGTTTGGGACGTTTTGCTTCATTTTTTTGGTGGTTTTTCCCTCCTTGACTTCATCCTCTATTTTGTGGATTTGGCTTGTGTTTTGTGAGTATGGGAGAGTCCTGAATTTGTAAAATTTGTATCAGTTCGACCTACTTATCTAATGAGAGGTGTTAAGCTGATTGCCATTGAAGCCAAATGCTTTGACTTGGTGCTTGAAGATGAGGGCAAGTTCTTTCAGTTACAAGTGATACAGAGGGGTTGTAGGTTTATAAAATCTCTGTTGCTGGGAAGAAATGCTTCTTTTTGGCTCTTATCCTCTTTCAAGGACAAAGCCTTGTTCGCTAATCACTCCTTCATAAGGCGTTTCAAAGATGATGGCAAAGTCTTCTCTGTTTTCCGGGGTCGAAATAAGAGAGGTCGATATGTGTTGGTGACAGAATTCTTTGGTAACGGAAGGATGATTTCGATTATTGTCCCTGAGGGTCGTTTGTGCGCGGGGTGGAATCATTTCGGGAGGGCTTTATCAGAATTGTTGGTGGCAAATCCTTTGAAGGGCGCTGCAAAACATTCCAAACAGCACTATCCAATAATTCAGCAGTCATTGATCAGGGGAAAATCTTACACTGATGAGGTCAAGAGTGGAGGCACTAGTGAAGATCATCGCGGTGTTCGTATTGTGAAAACTATGGTTAAGGGTTTGTTTTTAAGGCAAGAGCTAGGCTGTAAGGAGAATGACTTTGGTCATTCTTTGAGAATTGACATTGACCTGGGAGGGAAACGGTTTGTGAAATGGATTAATGAAGTCACTAAAGCCAAGAGACACAAAGACAATGTTTTCTCAAGATTAGGACCCAAGGTGGATGCCTTTTCAAGGTTAGGACCAAAATTGACTTATCCTCAAACCATTTCAGCAGCTGGACCATCTATTAGGCTTGGAGAAAGAATTGTAAAGATCAGGCAAATTTGGGTTCCTAAGGTGTATTCAAGTAGGCCAGTGACGGGATCCTCTTCAAGCCTGCTAGCTCCTCCTTTCCCTAGTTCTCAGCATGGTTGCAATGAGCAAAATCTTGTGGGTGGTTTGGATATAGCGGGTCATGTTGAAACAAAGAATGCTAGGACAGCTTCGGGTGCGGCCGTTTCCGCTAAGATTGATTTTCCCCCTATTCCTCTAATCGCTTCTGTTCAGGTTGTTGAGTGTGTTCCTATTCAGCACTCTCCCTTGTCGAATATGCAACTTGAGATATCAAAGGGTGGTGATAAGCAAGAGGGCATTCGGGTGTCAGATTTTTCTGATTCTACATTTGACTCAGATTTCTCCTCTCAAGATGAAGGTGAAGATTTAGAGTCAATTTTTTATTTGGAAGATTCTGAAGAGGGTAGCTTGCTCATTCATAATTTGCAGCAACGTCTTCCAGACTGCACTAAAAAAGACAGCGATCTTCCTAAACCTGAGTTGGACTTGTCAGGAATTCCTAAACTTTTTGAACAAGGACTTGGAGCAGAGGATGAGGGGTCTCCTTTTGGTCTTCAAATTGATGTTAATTCTGTTAAGGACAACTATGTTTAGACTCAAGATTTGTCTAATCCAGGGAGTGTTCATCACGTTTTAATTCCTAAAATTTCAAACTCTCTTTTTGCAGTTAATCTTGCCTCTCCTCCTGTTCCTTTTTGTGCTCAATCTTCCATGGTTTTTTCAATTGAAAAAATTGAGAACTCTCTTCAAGGAGATGGGCTTCTTCCTATTCCAATGCCAACCTCTTCTTCTGGCTTACTCAACAATGCCAAAGGGGACAAAGTTGAGGAAAGTGTCAAAGATCTTAGTTGCCATGCCAGTAGTGTCATGGACAATCTGAATTCTCATCCTTTGATTCAAGAGTTGGGGGTCAAGGTGGTCAATTCTAAAGGGTGGTCTAGCTTCTCAGTTGATTCTCCGTCAACTTATGTTCGTAGGAAAAAAGGGTTAACTAGAGAATTGGATTGTTTGGTTTCTACCATTAACTATGGAAGGAAGGTTGGAAAGCAAGATGGTAAGTTAGTTAATGAAGATTCCTAGCTGGAATGTAAGAGGGTTAGGTAGTTGTCCAAAACGTAAGAGAGTTAGGGAGATAATCTACAAAGCAACTCCTAACGTAGTTTTGTTTCAAGAAACCAAGCTTAAGGATCTGGATGCTTTAATAGTTAGGGACCTGTGGGATTCTAGATTTAAGGATTGGAAGTGTTTCCCTTCTGTTGGAGCGTCGAGAGGTATGTTGATCATTTGGGACACTAGGTTTGTCTCTAAGGTTGATTCCATCTTTGGTATCTTTTTGGTGTCTGTCTTGTTAGATGTAAAATTGAGAGGTCAGTGATGGATTACCTTGGTTTATGGCCCTAATAATCCTAGACAGCGTTCTTTCTTCTGGGAAGAGCTAGGTTTTTTGTCTTCCTTTTGTGGGTCGCATTGGTGTCTTGGTGGGGATTTCAATGCAGTTAGATCCCCAACCGAAAAGCCGGGTGGCAATCGTCTCACTTCTTCTATGAGGGGTTTTGATAGTTTTATTAGGGAGTGTAGTCTTTGGGATATTCCCCTCTCCAATGCTAGATTCACGTGGTCAGCTATAAGGCAATTCACTGTTGCTTCTCGGTTGGATAGATTCCTATTTACCTCTACCTGGGAGGATGCTTTTCCTGATCTGGTGCAAGAGAGCTTATCTCGTTCATTTTCTGATCACTTCCCTATCGTGTTGGAATCAAGTAAGGTGAAATGGGACCCTACTCCTTTTAGGTTTGAGAACATGTGGTTTAGTCATCACTTTTTTTTCCCTTTTGTTAAGGAAGTTTGGAGTACAGCTTGTGTTGAGCACTTTAAAATTATGAGGAAATTAAAACTTCTCAAGGAAAAGCTAAAAGAGTGGAATAAGTTGGTCTTTGGAGACATTCAAATTAGAAAAGAAAATATTTTGAAAGAGATTGACTTGTTGGATAGGTTAGAGTAAGAGGGTAATCTCTCAGAGGTTCTGTGTGCTAGGAGGCAGAAGCTAAGACTAGATTTAGATGAAATTTTAGTTAGGGAAGAATTTAGTCGGAGACAAAAGATGAAATTTCAATGGGCTAAGGATGGGGATGCTAATTCCAAGTTATTTCATAGGGTGGCTTCTGGAAGGCGTAGAAAGAGTTTAATTAAGGAGCTGGAGCTTGAGGATGGTAGTGTTGTTAGAGATATTGAGGACATTGCTGTTGAAATCTCTAGGTTCTACTCTGAGTTGTTCGCTGAAGATATGCCTATTAGGCCTTTGATTGAGGATTTGGATTGGTGTCCCATTGCTTCGGATAAGGCTCGTTGGTTGGAAAGGCCTTTTGAGGAGGAGGAAATCCATAGGGCTGTTTTAGTTTGGGGAAAGGCAAAGCACCTGGTCCTGATGGTTTTACTTTTGATTTCTACCAAATTGTTGGGATATTGTCAAGCCTGACCTCCTTAGGGTATTTGTTGAATTCTTCCTTAATGGAAAAGTTGGAGTTTGTATGAACTCAACTTTCATCTCTCTTGTTCCCAAGAAGGATAGGTCGATTAAAGTAAAGGACTTTCGACCCATCAATTTAGTATCTAGTGTTTATAAGATCATAACAAAAGTTCTTGCTTCCAGGTTGAGTGAGGTCCTTTCTGGTACCATCTCTGAGAACCAAAGTGCTTTTATTCCGGGTAGGCAAATTCTTGATGCTACTCTCATTGCTAATGAGGTGGTGGATGATGTTAGATCCAAGAGAAAACATGGTCTTGTTTTTAAGTTAGACTTTGAGAAAGCTTATGATCGTGTTAGTTGGGGATTTTTGGACAAAGTCTTGGATAGGAAAGGTTTTGGGGTAAGATAGAGAAATTGGATTTCGAGGAGCTTATCCTCTTCCACCTTTGCGGTCATAGTGAACGGGAAACCTAAATCTTGGTTTAAGGGTCAAAGGGGAGTGAGACAAGGAGATCCTTTATCTCCATTTCTTTTTACCATTGTGGTCAATGTGCTTAGCCGTTTAGTGTCTAGAGCTGTAAATAATGGGTTGGTTAAGGGTTAACTATTGGTTCAGAGAAAGTTTTAGTCTCTCATCTTTAGTTTGCCAATGACATAGTTTTCTTCTTAGAACCTGATGTTGATTCTTTTGTTAATACTTTGACTATTTTGAAGTTCTTTAAGGTCATTTCGTGTCAAAGATTAATTTGGCAAATAGTGGTTTGGCGGGTGTGAATATGGACAATCAGATTTTGTCCGCTTTTGCTACTTTAGCAAGTTGTCAAATTCTTTAGTGGCCTCTCACTTACCTTGGGATTCCTTTGGGAGGTAATCCTTATGCTGTTTCCTTTTGGGACTCGGTGGTTTGTAAGATCTCTAAGCCGTTAGATTGTTAGAAGGGTTCCTTTTTCCCTTTGGGTGGTCAAATCACTCTAATTCAGTCTTGTTCGTCGAGTATCCCTCTATACTTTCTCTCCCTTTTTCGTATTCCTATGACTGTGGCTCAGAAATTAGAGAGTCATGAGGGATTTCCTCTAGTCGGGGGCGAGAGGTTCTAGCAGAGACCACCTTGTTAGCTGGGAGGTTTGTTGTAGACCTAAGAAGGAGGGAGGGTTGGGTCTCGGTAATTTGGTGTCCAAGAACAAGGCACTGGCAACTAAGTGGCTTTGGCGCTTTCCTCTACAAACTTCTTTATAGCATCATGTTATTCGAAGCAAGTATGGTTTGCATCTGAATGGGTGGGATACCAATTCTGCAAGTAGAGTTTCTCATGCTAGTCCTTGGGAATTTATCTCTCAAGGTCTTCCTTCCTTTACTTCTCTCTTGTCCATGCATCTAGGTGATGGCTCTCGTATTAATTTTTGAGAAGATATTTGGGTTGGTACTGTCCCTCTTTCTGAGGCATTTCCAAGGCTTTTTTGCCTATCTTCTTTACATAATGCCCCTATTTGCCAATTTTTTTCTCACGATAACTTCTCTTGGAACTTCCATTTTTTTAGAAACTTGCATGATAGAAAGGTTAGTGAGATATAGAGGTTAGTGAGTTAGAGTCTCTCCTGATTTTAATTGATTCTATTCGTCTTTCTTCTGAGCCTAATTCAAGAACTTAGACCCTTAAATCATCAGGAGTTTTCTCTTGTAAATCTGATTATCTGTTCTTCACTCAATCTCATAACAGGGATAGATTTCTCTTGGATAAACCCATCTGGAAATCCAAAGTTCCCTCAAAGGTCAAAGCTTTTGTATGGACTGCTGTTCTTAACAGGATTAACACTAATGACATGTTTCAGAAACGCAGGCCTCTCACTGTTTTGTCTCCAAATATGTGTATTATGTGTGGTTCAGATTTGGAATCCGGAGTTCATCTCTTTTTACATTGTTCTGCGGCTAATTATCTTTGGAATAGACTATTTCGGATCTTTGGAGAGTCTTGGGTTTGCCCGATGGATTTGCATCTTTTTCTCCTTACCAAGTTAAGAGGTTTTGGTGCTCATAAAGAAGCAAAGATCTTGTGGCAGTGCTCTGTTTATGTTATTCTTTGGTGTATTTGATTGGAAAGGAATGCTAGAATCTTCAAGGACTCTTTTTTGACTCTAGACTTCATTTGGGATAGGGTTACCCTTTTGGCATCCCTTTGGTGTTCTGCTCATAGTCTTTTTAGTGGTGTTTCTTTGGTAGACATGCAAAGGGATTGACATGCCTTGTTGCATGATTTTCCCTCATAGGTTTTAGTTGTTTCTTTTTGTTTTGTTTTTTTTTTTTTTTTTTTTTGTGAGGATTTCCTATCCTCTTTCCTTGTACTCTCTTCTTCTCATCTAATAATATTTCTTTTTTTATCAAAAAAAACTGTTTCACAAGTCTCTCAGACCGGGTAGAAGAGAGAACTTTTGAGAAGTGCTACAGTCAGTACAGAGTTCACTAGAATGAGCAGAACATGTTGCAATTAACAGCAAGATCAAATAATTCATTATATTAGAGTAGGCAGAAAGAACACCGTTCTGATTGGTTTTTTTTTTTTTTTTGGTCCATCTTTTTTTCCCTTATCTGGCTAACACTATAATAGCAAAACTCATATAAGTCCTCATTTCAACTGCAGCATGATAAGACCAATATTTCACTAAACCAATTGTCTATACCACGACAGTTTTTATTTTACAAAAAAAAAAAAAAAGTAAACTATCACGATACAGTTTAGAATTGCACCTCAGCAAAGAAGGCCAGAATACCAAGTACAAGCATAAGTAAAATTGACTGAAATCTTGGAAGCACAAAATCCTGCACCAAGGAGACAAATTATTCAAGTACCAAAAATTTTCATACATACAAGATATGACACAGACTGATTCTCACTAGCATTTGGTAAAGGTATACATGCTAATAACAATTGCTTAGACAAGCAACAACTGATAGAGGACCATAAATACCGCAATTCACAACTTGAGGACCTTTTTTGCTTGATTATTGACAATAAGGAATTTTCAAACTTATTATTGTGGGTTCTTGGATTCTTGGTTCTACATCGGAGTCACAGCTCAATTAAAATGTACTAAAGGTTAAAAATGATGGACAAGATTTTGCAAACGTAAATAAACTGACCAGTAAGCCAAATGTAACAATTCTAGCCAAAGCAAAAGGTGATATAGAATGATAAATTTTTAAGGTTATACTGAATAATATTTTTGAAAGATTTACAGATAGAAACCAAAAAAGAAAATAATTACAAATATTCGGTGTTAGAGAATATTAAGAATATCTTTATACTATCTTAAAGTATCTTTCATGATTTGCTTTCTAATTAATTATGTTATTAGTCTTATGGTTAATGGGCTTGGGCTTGTATTGGTAGTATAAGTATTTGCAGTACTTATTGGTATATATAGAATAGTAAGTTATGGTTTTGTATCATATAATTCCTATCAATAAAATTCCTAATCTACCATTGTTTAGCTGTCTTTCTCTCTTTTCCTTTCCCTAATCTTAAACCCTTAATTCTTTAACATGGTATCAGAGCGGTACCATCCACCTTAGAAACATATGTAATTAGGTGTAATTAGTTGTACAACTGTTAGTCCCACATCATGTAAATTATGTAATTATTTATTACTTATTGAGTATATATTCAACCTCCGTTGTGTAGTTGATACATATGGTTCAGTACATGTCTTTCTTTTTCTCTCTCTCTCAACAGTTTAAAAGGTAATTGAATGTACCAGGGTTAGAATGGCTCAGAAGCAATAGGATGATTTTAACCATCAAGTAGCTGGCTGTGTAGGAGCTAATAGTGCCTGTGAAAGTAGTTTTGCTCTTTTGATTATTTCTTGGGCAAATTCAGCAAAAATTAAATTAGGTTTGATAAAAGAAATTTTATATCTGATTTAGATAATAATAATAAGTATGGGTTAAGTGTTAAAGTTATAAATATTATATCAGAAAAGGAAAATCTAAACAATCATACCTAGGGTTCCTTTGGCATCACACCTATGAAAGTAATTTTATCATACAATCTGAAAAGGAAAGAAGTTTCATGGTAATATTATGTTGAATTGTGTGTCTAATCAGACCACACATGATCTCTATATATAGATGTTAATATAATTACAATGATACAATCCTAATATCCTAATTGATATATACATGATATATTGCTATATTTAAAATATTCTAAACTATTCTAACAGTGTTATTTGGGGTTTTTCAGCAGTAGGTTGATGTTTTGTCACCTCTTTGATTGTTGTGGTGCTCGGTTGGTGGTGACTCTGGCAAGCGAGGTTCCCCCTCTAGCGAGACTTTCAGCAATGTTTTTAGGTCTGATTTCTAGGTTGAAGTTTGATGATGATGACGATGATTGATTGGGTGATTGTTCATGGCTGGGTGCTCTACTCTCTAGCATAGGCCAAGTTGTCGATGGTTGAAGTTCTAGTGATATATCCGGCGAGGTGTGTTTTAGGCATGACGGTGTGCTTTTGGATGGTTTCATTCTCTCTTTCGTTGATTGGTTAGACAACCTCTCCGGTTAGGGGGATTTGTGGTTTATCTTGTGATTTGTGAGTTTGAACTCTGGTTTGTTGCTATGACAGCCTTGGTGGCCGAGTTATGGTTATGTTGATTTGAAATCTTCTAAGGAGGCAGGCTGAAGTTGTTGTTCTATCTTGTGTTTCTCTGTTCTTCTTGTGGATTTTCATGGTGCACCTTGAGCTTGGAGGAAAGGGCTACCCGATTGGAGACAAAGAGCCACCAACTAGGTGGAGCCACCCCAAAGATGTTAAAGGAAAGGGTTGTTCGTTAGATGGAGCTTCCAAGAGGAGGAAAGGGCTATCAATGAGGTGGAGTCGCCTTAAATTCTCATTGGCGATGGTGTTGCAAGTTTGGGTGCAAGAGTTTCACAGGGTGATATAGGTCCAGCATCTTCTCTTCTTCCTTATGCCATGTTTGAATGGTTCAACCTTTCTATTCTCCTCTCTTCTTGGTGATAGCTTCCAATTAAAGACGGGTTGTGGTATTTGACTTATGGTTACGGGTTTGCTAATTGTAACAAGCTAAAGCTTTAGCTTGAGAGGGAGTGTTAGAAAATATTAAGAATATCTTTATATTATCTTAGAGTATCTTTCATGATTTGTTTTCTAATTTAATTATGTTATTAGTCTTACGGTTAATGGGCTTGGGCTTGTATTAGTAGTATAAGTATTTGTCCTAATTATTAGTATATATAAGATAGTAGGTTATGATTTTATATTATATAATTCCTATCAATAATATTCTTAGTCTATCATTGTTTGCTGTCTTTCTCTCTTTTCCTTTCCCTAACCTTAAACCCTTAATTCTTTAACATTCAGGAAGCTTATCAATAAATTTTTAAGACTTTTGCATTTCTTTCATATATTGACAGCTATCAGCATAAATCATCATTGATACTAATTTCTTGAAGGGAGTATACCCCAACCATTGATTGAAAACAGTAGGTCAATTGAGGCATGAACTTACCTCAAAGATATATGTACATATCCCCATTGCAGGGCTAGCCAGTATGCCAAATGAAAAGACAGTCAACCTGCAGTAAAACGGAAATTAATAGATCTAAGATAGGGAAACATGAACTGTCTAAAATACACTCTGCCGAAAAACACTTGTGGATTATTCAGCTACTACATCACATGTCTCCTCTAACTTCTATGAATATTTGGGTCTTTGAAGTCATAGTAACCATTTTACAACCACTAGCACTCTGCACTCGTATATCTATGTTACAATCAATAGCACTCATGTACCTAGTACCACGGTTTAAAACAATTATATGCAATTTGACCTCATAATATATACTTAAAGAATGAAACGGAAGAAGCCTATATCGTTAGGAATATATGATGATAAAGAATCATTTTAAAAACGCAGGCCTCTCTCTACTTTGTCTCCAAATATGTGTATCATGTATGGTTCAGATTTGGAATCAGGAGCTCATCTCTTTTTGCATTGTTATGCGGCTAATTATCTTTGGAATAGACATTTTGGGATCTTTGGAGAGTCTTGGGTTTGCCCGATAGATTTGCATCTTTTTCTCCTTACCAAATTCAGAGGTTTTGGTACTCGTAAAGAAGCAAAGATTTTATGGCAATGCTCTGTTTATGTTGTTCTTTGGTGTATTTGGTTGGAAAGAAATGCAAGAATCTTCAAGGACTCTTTTATGACTCTAGACTTCATTTGGTATAGGGTTACCCTTTTGGCATCCCTTTGGTGTTCTGCTCATGGTCTTTTTAGTGGTGTTTCTTTGGTAGACATACAAAGGGATTGGCATGCCTTGTTGCATGTTTTCCCCACATAGGTTTTAGTTGTTTCTTTTAGATTTCTTTTTGTGAGGATTCCTTATCCTCTATCTTTGTACTCTCTTCTTCTCATCTAATAATATTTCTTTTTTTATCAAAAAAAAAATTTTGCGTGTTATTAGAAGGTTAGAATCCATCTTCAAAGGATAAGGCCAGTTTTTTATATCACAAGACCTCAGAACAGTCTTTGCTCCAAGAATGTCTACAGGAAATGTTCTTTTTCTCCTTAAAAGTTAACATATGTTGAGTTTAATATGACCCGTCATTTCAAACAGAAATAAACTCCATTCATCTTTCATATTCAGTATCGTGCTCCAATACATTGAAAAAAAAATGTATACCAACAAGAAAGAAACTACTGTCATATAGATCCTAAATCCAAATCAAAACATAAATTATGAAAGAGTAAGAGATTGACAGGGGAAGAACCTATATTTACTATTACATGGGTACAAACTCAATTTATTACAAAACCTGGGAAGTTGGTTGTGCATCATGGAATAACAAAGAAAAGAAAAATCTCATTCCTGTTACACTTTTGTCTTGGTTTGCAATCATGACTGATGCGGACCTAAGGCCCACTGGGGCTAAAGTCTACGAGAGAGGAAAGTGGAAGCCCATTAATTGGCTCAAGAGAGGTGATGCACAGGATCATTTCCCATGAGAGAGAAATTGTAACTAACTTCTGCTTAGTTGGCAGTAGCAGTCGCGTGGGGAGTGGGAGGGTGAGGAAACGGTTGCTGAGGTGAGAGAGATATAGGTAGCAGGAGGTAGGGAAATGAGGTAGGCTGGAATTAGGCTTGGACTTGGGAGAGAATTGAGCACTCTCTAATTTGCTCATCCTTGTTTCTGTTTTCTTTCTTCATTCCTAGAAGCTGTAACAGCATTTCCTGGACTGATATCATCTTGATATCATCCAGAGAGTAATCAATATACTTGAGTTTCTATTCATTCTTCTGTTCTAAATTTTCTGGTACCAACAATTGGTATCAAAGCTCTTTCCTGGAGCGAATGGTTCAGACGCGCAGTGGAATGGACGGACGCGTGGATGCTTTGGAAACTGGACTGGGGAACTTAATGCGAGCTGTGGAGGAGATGCGACAGCTCCTTCAGGCACGCGATCGTCGTCGAAGAGGACGATCGAGACATCAAAGAACACCAGCGGGCGAAGGCGAAGGAGATGGAAGCGAAGGAAGCGAATCGAGTGGGTCGTGATCACGATCGTACTCTGGGCTTGACAGTAGACCACCATTCTATGATCTAGGTGGAAGGAAGTTGGAGATCCCAGTGTTTACGGGAGAGAAGGCTTATGGTTGGATCGTGAAGGTTGAGAGGTACTTCAAGTTGAACTCTGTGAGAGACGATGAAAAACTGGAGGCGGTGGTGATTGCCTTGGAGGATAAGGCTCTGAATTGGTACCAATGGTGGGAGGAACAAGCTCCCTCAGCTGATTGGGAGGAGTTTAAAGGGGCGGTGCTACGTCGATTTCAACCAGGTTTAGTTCAAAATCCGTTTGGACCGTTGCTTAGCATTATGCTGACTGGGACAGTAATGGAATACAGGGAACGTTTTGAAATGGCTTCTGCGCCATTAAAGAAGGGGGAGCGAGTGATGTTGAAAGGGATTTTTCTGAATGGATTGAAGGATGAAATACAAGCTGAACTGAAGCTACATGCCTCAGAGTCTTTGTCAGAACTGATGGACCGAGCCCTGTTGTTGGAGGAAAAGAATGTAGCCATGCGAAGAGGTGGGATGATTTATGAAGAGAAGAAGGGATGAAGGGATAAGGAAGGGATTGTGAGGAAAACACAGAGAGAGTATTTTAAGGGTAAGAGTTTTACTCCAAAAGGGGAATCTACTGGGAAGGAAACTTCAGACGTGAAATTACCTGAAGGTGTGCTAGCTGAAAAGAGGGTGTATGGGGGTGGAAGGTTGAGCCAGAGCGAGTTGAGGGAGAGAAGTCGCAAGGGGCTATGTTTCAAATGCGGGGAGAAATGGGGACCTGATCACATTTGCAAAATGAAACACTACCAATTTCTGTTGGTGGAGGATCCTGATAATGAAGAGGAGGAACTGGTGATAGAGGAGGAGGAACCAGTAATCTTGGAGGCAAAAATTCTGCAATTATCTCTGAACAGCAAGGAAGGATTAACCTCAAACTGATCCTTCAAGACTTGGGGGCAATTAGGAGATAGAGAGGTGCTGGTCTTAGTGGATTGTGGGGCCACTAGTAATTTTATCTCCAATAAACTGGTGGAGGAGCTCAGGCTGAAGGTTGTTGACACGCCAGAATTTGTGGTGGAAGTGGGAACTGGGGCCCAGGTGAGGAATAGAGGTATTTGCAAGCACCTGGAACTGTTAATCCAGGGAGTCCGGATCAACCAACATTTTTTCTTGATGGAGCTGGAAGGGACAGAGGTGGTCTTAGGGATGGACTGGCTGGCAAGTTTGGGAAACATAGAAGCTAATTTCATAAACTTGGTTTTGAAATGGCGGGAGAATGGCCAGAAGAAGGAATTGAGGGGTGAACCTTCGCTCTGTAAGACACAAGCATCTTGGAAAGCTATGTTTAAATCACTTCAAGATGAGGGAGAAGGATACTATATCACCTATCATAAAGACACAGAAGAGAGCACTAAGGGACAAGAACTACTGCCACGGAGCATTGAGACCGTTTTGGAGGAGTTTGGTGATGTCTTTCAAGAACCTCAAGGCCTCCCACCCCACAGAGATCATGACCATGCAATAATTCTGAAAGGAGGAGCTCCTATACCTCACATTCGCCCCTACAAGTATCCTTACTATCAAAAAAATGAGATAGAAAAGATAGTTAAGGAAATGTTGCATGCTAGGATTATTAGGCACAGTACAAGCCCTTTTAGTAGCCTTGTTATTTTAGCAAAGAAGAAGGATGGTGGGTGGCGTTTCTGTATTGATTACTAGGCCTTGAATAAACTAACTGTGCCTGATAAATTCCCCATTCCTATCATAGATGAGCTGTTAGACGAATTGGGAGGGGCAAAGATATTTTCTAAACTGGATTTAAAATCCGGATACCATCAGACAAGGATGAAGGAAGGTGACATACCAAAAACTGCCTTTAGAACCCATGAAGGGCTTTATGAATTCTTAGTAATGCCCTTTGGTTTAACAAATGCCCCCTCAACCTTTCAAGCCCTCATGAACCAGATATTGAAACCTTATTTGAGAAAATTTACCTTGGTGTTTTTTGATGACATACTGGTTTATAGTGGAGATGATGAGGGTCACAAGGAACACTTAGGGAGTGTACTGCAACTGTTAAGAGAGCATGGGTTGGTGGTTAACAAAAAGAAGTGTTCCTTTGGGCAAGAGAAGCTAGAGTACTTGGGACACATTGTTTCTGGTCAAGGGGTTTTTGCAGATCCCAACAAAATCAAAGACATGTTGGATTGGCCTCCCCCTAAAGATGTAAAGGGGCTAAGGGGGTTTCTCGGCCTAACTAGATACTACAGAAAATTTGTGAAAAATTATGGAAAAATAGCTTGGCCTTTGACTCAACAACTCAAGAAGGATCAGTTTCAGTGGAATGAGGGTGCTCAGCTTGCCTTTGAGCAGCTGAAACAGGCCATGACTTCCATTCTAGTGCTAGCAGTCCCAAAATTTGACAAGACTTTTGTAGTGGAGACTGATGCATCTGGAAAGGGTATTGGAGCAGTTTTGATGCAGGAAGGCAGGCCAATGGCATACATGAGTCAAACAATTTCAGATAGAGCCCAGAACAAGTCAATCTATGAGGAGGAATTAATGGCAGTGGTATTGGCCATTCAGAAATGGAGACATTACTTGCTAGGGAGGCATTTTGTGGTGCATACAAACCAAAAGAGCCTCAGGTTCTTGACTGAACAGAGATTAATGGGTGAAGAACAGCAGAGGTTGATCTCCAAGCTGCTAGGATTCGATTTTGAGATCAAATATAAGCCTGGACCAGAGAATAAAGCAGCAGATGCTTTATCCAGAAAGTTACAATTCTCAGCCTTATCAACTGTGCAGTGTTTGGAATGGGAGGATTTAGAAGAGGAGATTTCCAGGGATAAGAAATTGAGAAAGATCATGCAAGATCAGATATTAGATGAGAGGGCACACTCAGGATATAAAGTCACAAAAGGCAGGTTATACCATAGAGGGAGATTGGTGATTCCTAGGGGTTCCTCAAAAATTCCTGTAATCCTTAAGGAATTCCATGATTTGACATTGGGGGGCCATTCTGGTTATTTCAGAACCTATAAAAGGGTGGCTGGACTATTTTTTTGGGAAGGAATGAGGAAAACCATACAACAGTATGTTCAAGAATGTGAGGTTTGTCAAAGGAACAAATATGAGGCCTTAAATCCAGCAAGGCTACTGCAGCCTCTACCTATACCTGCACAACAGTGGTCTGACATATCAATGGACTTCATCGGGGCTTGCCAAAATCTGGGGGAATGGACACAATATTCGTGGTAGTGGATAGATTAACAAAGTATGCTCATTTCATTGCTCTAGCTCATCCCTATACTGTTAAGGAAGTGGCAGAAATATTCATCAGAGAAGTAGTGAGACTCCATGGTTTTCCAGTGTCAATAGTATCAGACAGAGACCGGGTCTTCCTTAGCTCTTTCTGGACAGAGTTGTTCAAGCTAGCTGGGACTAAATTGAAGTTCAGTTTGGCCTACCATCCTCAAACAGATGGCCAAACTGAAGTGGTTAACAAGTGCTTGGAGACTTATTTGAGATGTGTTACTGGGGTTAAACCAAAACAGTGGCACAAATGGCTTAGTTGGACAGAATTCTGGTATAATACCAACTATCATTCAGCTACAAAGATGACCCCTTTTCAGGCACTATATGGAAGGGATCCACCAGCTATGGTCAGAGGAGATGTGGGCAGATCGGCAATAGATGAGGTGGATAGAATGACATTGGACAGGAATGAGATGTTAGAGGAATTGAAGAGACAATTGGTGCAGGCTCAGAACAGAATGAAGCGACAGGCCAATAAACATAGAAGAGATGTGAAACATCAAGTTGGAGATAAGGTTTACCTAAAGATCCAACCCTACAAATTGAAGAACTTAGCTAAGAGAGTTAACCAGAAACTAAGTCCTAGATTCTATGGGCCGTATGAGATCATTGAGAGGATTGGTGCAGCTGCCTACAAGTTATTGTTACCAGAAGAAAGTAGAGTGCATCCAGTCTTCCATGTGTCAATGTTGAAGAAAAATGTTGCTGCAGATGCCATAGTGTAGACCCTGCCTCCTTTTGTGTCAAAGGAATGGGAGCTCTAAGCTCAACCAGAAGAAACATTGGCTATAAGAGGAACCAGTCCTACTGAGATGGAAGTTCTGGTGAAATGACAGCACTTGCCTAGCTGTGAAAATTCCTGGGAGAAGTTAGCAGACCTCCGGGAGCAGTTCTAATTTCCACCTTGAGGACAAGGTGAATTTTGAAGGGGCGGTATTGATGCGGACATAAGGCCCACTGGGGCTAAAGTCTATGAGAGAGGAAAGTGGAAGCTCATTAATTGGCTCAAGAGAGGTGATGCACAGGATCATTTCCCATGAGAGAGAAATTGTAACTAACTTCTGCCTAGTTGGCAGTAGCAGTCACATGGGGAGTGGGAGGGTGAGGAAACGGTTGCTGAGGTGAGAGAGATATAGGTAGCATGAGGTAGGGAAATGGAGGTAGGCTGGAATTAGGCTTGGACTTGGGAGAGAATTGACCACTCTCTAATTTGCTCATCCTTGTTTCTGTTTTCTTTCTTCATTCCTAGAAGCTGTAACAACATTTCCTAGACTGATATCATCTTGATATCATCCAGAGAGTAATCAATATACTTGAGTTTCTATTCATTCTTCTGTTCTAAATTTTCTGGTACCAACAATGACAAACAAACAAATTATCTGTTAGAGATATAATAGTGGCATTCATGCGCCTTCACCTAACAACTTACGCTTTTAGGAAATTCCCTGTCATTTAAGTTACAAAAAAGAGGAAATTCCAAGGTGTTGAAAACGTGTAAATATCTTTTGTATTTATGTAGTTTCCTTGTATAGGCTAATCAAATCATAATACTAATCTTTGTATTTATTATCATAGATCTATATAAACAGCTCTCCGTCGTGTAGTTTAGACACGCAGTTTCTTCATATGTCTCTCTCTCTTTTCTCTCTTTCAACATAGTATCTAGAGCCTAAAGAGAGGCAACCCTAGAACCGCGCATACCCAGTGGGTCCACTACCCTCCGGTGAAAATTTTTCCGGCCAACCGTGTTTCCCTTCCGGTTTGCAGACCTTTCTCCCTTGCCAGGATGTCTTTCTAACCTCTTTTTCTCCTTGTTCGCCGCTACCTCTGCCGCGTTCCCCCACCCCCTTTCCGACCACCGACCACAACGCCGACGTCGTCTCCTTCCAACCGTCCCGACCTCCGAAGCCCGGCCCCACTGCCCCACTGACGTGCCCCCACGCGCCGCCACCAGCCCCAGCCAAACAGCCACCGCGCGGAGCATTTTCCAGCGCGTGACGGCGCATCCAGCAGCCTCTCTAGCCACCACTTCTCTTGCCTGACTCGTCTCGGCCTCCTCTACGCCGATCTGCCCTCAAATCCTTGTTCTCTTGCGTTGGGTTTTTTAGGTATCTTGTGTTTTCCATTTTTGCCCATTATATTCTGACTTATGGCGAGTTCTACCTCCCCAGATGGCTCTAAAGATCATCCCAAGGCTGAGCCTCCTGTTTTCACAAGTTACCTCGATACCCCTCTCTCTGCTGATAAGTTAGATGGCAGCAACTATGATACTTGGGCTTCAGACATCAAGTTGTGGCTTGAAAGTCAAGGCTATGAAGACCACCTCACCACAGACCTTACCTTTGTGCCTGCGGAGGAACAACCTAGGTGGACGAAGATTGATAAACAGTTGTGCGTTGTCATCAAGTCCACCATTCACTCCTCTCTCAAGCAGATCTTCCGTGCTCAGACCATTTGTGCTTCTGTTTGGGAGCAAGTCAAGATTCTTTACGCTAATGACACTCAGCGGCTATATGGGGTTTGTCACAGCCTCATGAGTATTATTGCTCCTCGTCAATTTGATGGACCTATGTCTGCTTACTTGGGTAAGGTTCATGGTGCTCTCCATGATTTCAATGAGTTGCTACCCCCTCCTGCTACCCCAAAGACAAGAACTCGAGCAACGCAGCACCTTCTTCATGCTCATGGCCTTGTATAGTTTGCCTCCAGAATATTCTGTCAATCGTGATCAGATTTTGGGTTTGCCTACTATCCCCACTCTATCCTCAACTTGGTCTACTTTGCTTCGGGTCCCAGCGAAGCAACCCTCTGGTTCTGTCCTAGCCCCGGCTCCAGTTGATACTTCTGCCCTCGTCTCCCAAAGTGCCAATCGTGGTCATTCTCGTCCTGGCACCTCAGGTAGGCCCCGTCCGAAGTGTACATTCTGTAACAGGTTGGGTCATACTGAGGATCGTTGTTGGACCAAACATGGCTGTCCTTCACGGGCTGCCAATGTTGCCCAGGCCGCTCTACCTGATTTACCTGAGCCTTCTGCTCCACCGACCTCATCTCTGGCGGCCTATGCAGATTTTCTGAAATGGTTTGAGCAACAACAAGCTTCTAACTCTACTGCATCTGTTGAGCACACTGGTAATACATTTGCTTGTCTCTCTCAATCGCTACCCTTAGGTCCTTAGATCCTTGACTCTAGTGCATCTGACCATATCTCTGGTAATAAACGTCTTTTCTCCAAATTCTCTAACTCTGGCTATTTACCTATAATTACTTTAGCAAATGGTTCCCAAACACAGCCCGAAGGGATTGGCACTGTCCATCCCCTCCCTTCTGTCTGTTGATTCCGTTCTTTATGTCCCTGGTTGTCCTTTTAATTTAGTATCTATTAGTCGTTTGACACGTTCTTTAGATTGTCGCATTAGTTTCACTAAAGACTCTGTCATTTTGCAGGACCGGAGTTCGGGACGGATGATTGGCGCCGGATGTGAGTCTAATTGCCTTTACCAGCTCTCTGCCACCTCTCGTGTGTGTTCTGTTACGGATTCCCCTCTCACCATCCATGCTCACTTGGATCATCCTAACCTTGCCAAACTACAGCAAATGGTGCCAACCTTTTCTAAGTTATCTACTTTACCTTGTGAGTCGTGTCAACTTGGGAAACACACCCGTAGTCCGTTTCCCGATAGAGTGTGTCGTCGAGCTGCGTCTCCTTTTGCTTTAGTGCATTCTGATATTTAGGGTCCTAGTTGTGTTGAGTCTACTTTTGGGTCAAAATACTTTGTTACTTTCATTGATGATTATTCTCGGTGTACTTGGTTATTTTTAATGAAAAACAGATCAGAGTTATTTTCAATTTTTAAGACCTTTTACAATGAAATCAAAACTCAGTTTGGTGTTCGGATTCGTATTTTGCGTAGTGACAATGCCTGTGAATTTTTGTCTCAGAATTTTCAAACTTTTATGGCATCTCATGGCGTTCTTCACCAAACATCTTGTGCCTATACCCCTCAACAAAATGGGGTTGCTGAGCGCAAAAATAGACATCTTATTGAAACAACTCGGACCCTTTTGTATCATGGTCATGTTCCCTTTCGTTTTTGGGGCGATGCAGTTCTCACTGCTTGCTATTTGATTCATCGTATGCCATCTTCTGTTCTTGATAACCGGGTACCCTATTCTGTTTTGTTCCCTCACCAACCCCTCCACTCTGTTCTGCCTTGTGTCTTCGGGTCGACATATTTTGTCCATAATGTCACTCCCGGTCTTGACAAACTGTCTGTTCGCTCTATCAAATGTGTTTTTCTTGATTACCATCGGTCTCAAAAGGGTTATCGGTGTTTTTCACCCACTCTTAAGCGTAATCTAGTCTCTGCCAATGTCACATTCTTCGAGTCTGTTCCTTTCTTTGAGTCTCCTGACCAGCCTCTTCCACCCATCACTGAGGTCCTCCCTATTTTTCCTCCTCTTGTCCCTGTTGATCCTGCTCCATCACCACCTTCCCCTGTTGGTGCCCCTTGGTCCCCTACCACGGCCCTCTCCCGGGTTTATCATCGTCGGCCACAGCCACCACCACTACCACCACCACTGCCACCACCACCACCACCACCACCACCACCATCAGAGGTAGTAGAGATTATTGAGGCCCCTGTGGACTCTCATCCGGCACCACCTCCTTTACCAGCTCTGGCACTGCCTCCTACGTCAGACCTTCCCATTGCTCTTCGAAAAGGTATTCGATCCACTCATAACCCTTCTCCTCACTATGTTACTATAAGAACAGAGAGAGAAATTATTTTATTCTCTGATACAGATTAATTGGTACAGCCTACAATTTAAAGGCAGAATTGGTCCTATTTAGGGAAACCAATCTGCATGATTACAGGGAAAAAAAAACACCTAATATCTGATCAGATATCAATCCGATACTGATGCAGATTTGTTACAATCCTAATTAAAGCAAAGAAAAAGAAAGGAAACTAGGAAAGAACAAGGAAAGCGGTAAACAGGGAAATAGGGAATAATATCACAATATTAAATGGACTAAATCAGCCCATATCATATTGCAACACCCCCCCTCAAGTTGGTGCATAGATATCTATCATGCCCAACTTGCTTACAAGGAATTCAAAGTTGTTTCTAAACAGCCCTTTAGTAAGAATATCTGCCACTTGCTGTGAGGTGGGAACAAATGGCATACAACTGTTCCATTTTCTATCCTTTCTTTGATGAAATGCCGATCAATCTCCACATGCTTGGTTCTGTCATGTTGCACTGGATTTTGAGCGATGCTGATTGCAGCCTTGTTATCGCAGTACAGCTTCATTGGAAGAGTGATAGCCATTCCTAGCTCTTCAAGGACACTTTTTAACCACACCATCTCGCAAATACCTTGTGCCATTGACCTATACTCCGCTTCTGCACTGCTTCTAGCATCCACACTTTGCTTTTTGCTTCGCCAAGTAACAAGATTACCCCATACAAAGGAGCAGTACCCTGATGTTGATCTCCTATCCGTGATTGAGCCAGCCCAATCAGCATCAGTGTATGCTTCAACAGATTGCTGAGTATTTTTACTGAACAACAGTCCTTTCCCAGGAGTACTCTTCAAGTACCTTAGGATTCTATAAACAGCATCAAGATGTTCTTCATAGGGAGAGTGCATAAATTGACTTACAAGACTTACTGAGAACGTAATATCTGGCCTTGTGTGGGATAAGTAGATAAGTTTCCCAACTAGTCTTTGGTAGCGTGTAGTGTCCATAGGATTCCCTTCCTTGCCATGTCCAAGTTTTTTATTTGGGTCTATGGGTGTCTCGGCTGGTCTGCACCCACTCATGCCTGTCTCCTCCAAGAGGTCCAGGATATATTTTCTTTGTGAGAGAGCAATTCCTTTTCTTGACCTTGCTACTTCCATTCCAAGGAAATACCTTAACGACCCCAAATCTTTTATTTCAAATTCTACAGAGAGGGTTTCTTTGAGCTTCTTCATCTCTTGCAAGTCATCTCCTGTAAGGATAATATCATCCACATAGACAATAAGAATAGCAATCTTTCCTTCATTTGATTTTTTCACAAACATTGTATAATGTCTGTCCTTGGGAGTAACCTTGCCCCTTGACAAACCGAGTGAACCTCTCAAACCAAGCCCTAGGGGACTGTTTTAGTCCATACAGGGCCTTCTTCAACTTGCATACTTTGGATAGCACCCTTGTTCAAAACCTGGTGGTGCATCCATGTAAACTTCTTCTTCCAAGTTCCCATTCAGAATGCATTCTTCACATCTAGTTGTTGTAAGGGTCAGTCAAGATTTGCAGCTAGAGAGAGGAGAACTCTAATGGTGTTGAGCTTTGCCACTGGTGCGAAGGTTTCAGAGTAGTCTATCCCATGAGTTTGGGTGTAGCCCTTGGCAACCAGCCGGGCTTTATATCTTTCAAGGGTACCGTCAGAGTTATACTTGATGGTGAACACCCACTTACATCCCACTGTTTTTTTTTTCTTTTGGTAGCTCCACCATCTCCCACGTCTGATTTTTTTCAAGAGCCTTCATTTCTTCTAAAACAGCTCCCTTCCACTCGGGAACCTTTAGAGCATCCTGTATATTATTTGGAATCTCCCTGTATGACAACTGAGAGGTAAAAGCTCGAAAGGAAGGCGAAAGTTTTTCATATGACACAAAGTTAGATAGAGGGTGTTTGGTACATGACCTTACACCTTTTCGAATGGCAATGGGAAGATCAGAATCATCAACAGTTTTAGCATTATCCATAATTTCATGAATTGTTTTACCTTGTGGGTCCTCGGGTTCTTGGTGATGCAAGAGTTGATCTTTGGACTCGGTTTTCTTGTCCTTTTTCTTCTTGAGAAGACAAAATCAAAGGGTTTTATGCCTTTATAAGATGCTCCTTTCTCAATTCTGCCTGTTTCTAAAGATTCATTGTTTCCTTCATTTTGTCCAATGCTGTCTTCACAATTATTACAGCATTCAGTTTCAGGGCCATTACCGGAGAGTCATTGCTGGTCTCATCTCCTTGGTTCCCACTTTCACATATCAAATTTTCACAACTATTTTCACAATCATTTTCAGTTAAGATGCAATCATTTTCAGATAAAATACAGTCAATTGGAGAACTAGTTTGAAATATGTGAGCCGAATCTTCACCTATGTTCCCCCCCTGAAGATGAGTCTTAAAGAAAGGATGTGATTCAAAAAAAGTTGCATCCATGGTGACAAAAATTTTGTTAGAACTCGGGTCCAAACACTTATATCCTTTTTGAGTAGGGGAATACCCAATAAAAACACATTTCTTGGCTCGGGGACTTAATTTGCTTTGGTTGGGTTCATTGTTATGAACAAAAAAAGTACACCCGAATACCTTTAGTAGCACCAGAATCTATGATCCAAAGAGGTTTTACGGTATTGTCACTATGACAGAGGGAAGCAATAGGGTGAGTACCTTTTTGGGCCAAAGAGCAAGAAGGATTAGTTGTCAATTTGGGAGAAAAAAGCTTGTGTAGGTGCTCCAATTGTTCCTTAGTGAAAGGGAATGTCTCAGCCGAAGATGAAGACTCCTTGACCTCCTCGGTAGCAGTCCCGAAAAGCACTGCCCTCTCGTTGAATTTTTTCTTGAAGTTTGCTGGTTTTCCATGAAGTTTCCAGCAAGTTTCTTTTGTATGCCATGGCTTTTTACAATGTTCACACCATGTTTTTTTCCTTCTATCTCCATCAGAATCAAACCCTCTTGTAGCAAGGGCTGATCCTTCCATTGGTGGTGTGAGGGATGATTCCGGAGCATGTAGCATTACCCTTCTTCTGGCCTCCTCACGTCTGACTTCAGAAAACACTTCTCGGATGGAAGGCAGAGGTCTTCGAGCAAGGATCCTTCCCCTTACTTCATCCAAGCTTCGATCCAAGCCAAAGACGGAACATATACACTCGGTCATTCTCCTCCCTTTTTTGAACCGTGCAAGCATCTTTGGGGTTCTCCCAATCTTCTTCATAACATTGATCTAACTCTTGCCATAAGGTTAACAAGCAGATTGTAGTAAGTGGTGACATCTTGGCCTCCTTGCTTGGACCGCCACGCCACAAGGGTTTTCAAATCATAGATCTGAGAGGAATTTTCCAAATCTCGAGTAGCAATCTTTCACAGCTTCCCGACTTCCTGGGCAGTTGATAAGAAAAGATAAGGCTTTCCAATAGAGGGTTCCATGGAGTTAATCATCCATGACATGATGAGAGAGTTCTCACCTTCCACTTCTTCCATGTGGAGTCATCTTTTTCTGGTTGCTTAATTTCTCCAGTCAAATAGCCCACCGCTTCTTCCTTCCATTGTCAGCTTCACGATTGCGCCCACTCAAGGTAATTTTTACCATTCAGTTTGTGCACCGTGAGTTGGAGGTTCGTGGCTTGGGATAGGTTATCGATCGCACGTGGTTGGGATTCCGCTCGGCATTCTTCAACGGGACGGCTTCCCCTGTGTCTCCCTGTGTTCTTCCTCGCTGGTGGAGGATATCGTGCTAGCTCCGGTCATCGCCGTCTTAACCATTTGGAGAGGACAAGGTTCAGAGCTCGAAGCTCTGATACCATATAAGAACAGAGAGAGAAATTATTTTATTCTCTGATACAGATTAATTGGTACACCTACAATTTAAAGGCATAATTGGTCCTATTTAGGGAAACCAATCTGCATGATTACAGGGAAAAAAAAACACCTAATATCTGATCAGATATCAATCCGATACTGATGCAGATTTGTTACAATCCTAATTAAAGCAAAGAAAAAGAAAGGAAACTAGGAAAGAACAAGGAAAGCGGTAAACAGGGAAATAGGGAATAATATCACAATATTAAATGGACTAAATCAGCCCATATCATATTGCGACAGTTACTCTCAGTTACCATCACCTCTCTTTATTGCATTATGCTTGCCTTTCCACCTTGTCTTCTGTATCTATTCCTAAATCTCTAGGTGAAGCTTTATCCCATCCTGGGTGGCGACAAGCAATGATTGATGAAATGTGTGCACTTCAGAGCAGTGGTACTTAGGAACTTGTGCCTCTTCCTCCTGGGAAGTCTGTTGTCGGTTGCCGGTGGATTTATACGGTCAAGGTTGGCCCTGATGGCACTCTTGATCGCCTAAAGGCTCGTTTGGTGGCAAAGGGGTATACCCAGATATTTGGTTTGGATTATGGCAACACTTTCTCACCCGTATCGAAGATGGCTTCTGTTCGGCTTTTTCTGTCTATGGCCGCTATTCACCATTGGTCCTTTCATCAGCTGGATATCAAGAATGCTTTTCTTCATGGTGATCTGGAAGAAGTCTACATGGAGCAACCTCCAGGGTTTGTTGCTCAGGGGGAGTCTTCTGGCCTCGTTTGCCGTCTACACAAGTCCTTGTATGGTCTCAAACAATCTCCCCGAGCTTGGTTTGGTCGATTTAGTACTGTTGTGTAGCAGTTTGGTATGACTCACAGTGAGGCTGACCACTCTGTCTTCTATCGCCATACAGCCCGAGGCTATATCTATTTGATTGTATATGTGGACGACATTGTTATCACCGGCAGTGATCACCAAGGTATAACTCAAATAAAACAGCACCTCTGTCCTCACTTTCAGACCAAAGATCTTGGCAAACTTTGTTATTTCTTGGGAATTGAAGTGGCATAATCCAAGGATGACATAGTAATCTCACAAAGGAAGCATGCTATGGACATTCTTGAGGAAACAGGACTATTGAATGCAAAGCCGGTTGACACCCCTATGGATCCCAATGTTAGACTTTTACCGGATCAGGGGGAGCCACTTTCAGACCAAGGTAGATATAGACGATTGGTTGGAAAACTTAACTATCTTACTGTTACCCATCCAGCCATCTCCTTTGCAGTGAGTGTAGTAAGCCAATTTCTAAACTCACCTTGTGAAGGACATTGGGATGCAGTAATTCGTATTCTCAGATATATTAAGGGAGCTCCAGGAAAAGGCCTTATCTATGAAGACAAAGGACACACTCAGATTGTAGGGTATTCAGATGTTGATTGGGCAGGTTCTCCTACTCATAGGAGATCCACTTCTGGTTATTGTGTATCCATTGGGGGTAATCTGATTTCCTGGAAAAGTAAGAAACAAAATGTGGTTGCAAGATCAAGTGTCGAAGCAGAATATCGAGTCATGGCCTCAGCTACTTGCAAGCTCATTTGGTTAAAACAGCTTCTTAAAGAGCTTCAGTTTGGAAACGTTATGCAAATGACTCTTATTTGCGATAATCAAGCTACTTTGCATATCGCTTCTAATCCAATATTTCATGAGAGAACCAAACACATTGAGATAGACTGTCACTTTATTAGAGAAAAGATCTTGTCTGGAGACATCACCACTAGCTTCGTCAATTTAAATGATCAACTGGCAGATGTTTTCACTAAGTCTTTGAAAGGTCCTCGAATAAACTATATTTGTAACAAGCTTGGTACATATGACTTATATGCTCCAGCTTGAGAGGGAGTGTTGAAAACGTGTAAATATCTTTTGTATTTATGCAGTTTCCTTGTATAAGCTAATCAAATCATAACCATAATCTTTGTATTTATTATCATAGATCTATATAAACAGCTCTCCGTTGTGTAGTTTAGACACGCGGTTTCTTCATATGTCTCTCTCTCTTATCTCTCTTTCAACACAAGGAAAAATAGAATCTTTAACAAATTATAGATAGGAGAGTTGTATAAGGAAGAAAGACGACAAAGATGTGGGAAAGCATATCTAAAAAAGAAATCTCCTACCAATGGTCCTCTTAAAAGTTGACATGAGAACCATTACCCCACCTTCAAGGAAAGCAAAGACTTAGAGGTAGCATAACAATGTGAGATAAATTTCCATGGACTAAAATGAGAAGCCTGGATTGTTGTGCTGGCTCCCAACCACTTTGATCTAAGTGCCATACTTACTACAGATAACCTGATTGCAAAGGGAATGAATTCTAGAACAAAGAGATGGGAAATACTAGGTAGACTTGTATATTCTGTTAGATTCTAGCAATCAAGCATAAACCAAATCAAAATAACCAGACATGAAGAAAAATGAGGCACAATCCAGGAACATTACATCTATGAATTTGATCAATGGAGCAAATCCGACTTGAAAGAGTTCATAGCTGCTGAGAAAGTGTGGGACAAAGAAACAAAAAGAAGGACAATGTTGAGAGAGAGACAGAGAGAGAGAAACTGAAATGTAACTTTTATTGACTGACAAAGGTGAGATCTGAAAGTGAAACTGATCTCAACTGTTTTATACAGGGTCCTAGATCATTCTAGAGTATCTAGAAACTAAGCTAGAAGCTAAGTCTAACTAAATTACAGCTGTAACAGTCAACAGAATAACAGAATTATAACTGTCATAAGCTACTACTCTTAACTAACCATTACAGCAAAGCTTTAATCAAAACACACTAATATTTCCCCCTCAAACTCAGGGTGGGAGCATCAATGCAAATTGATCAAACACCCTGAGTTTGTCTCTTAATGCAGAAAAACGAAGATTAGATAAAGCTTTAGTAAGTATATCTGCATTCTGATCTTGTGCTGGGATACGAGAGACAACGAGGCTCTTGTTGAGTACTTTCTCTTAGACAAAGAACAAATCCAACTCCATGTGTTTTGTTCGTGAGTGTAGAACAGGATTATGGCTGAGTGACACAATACTGAGATTGTCACAATAGACTACAGGTGTAGAAACTGCAACTCTTAACTCTTTAAGAAGAGTTTGAATCCAGATAAATTCAGCTGCAGTGTTAGAAAGACTGCCATACTCAGCTTCTGTACTTTGGTTGCTTTTTTAGACCACCATGGGATGAGATTGGTACCCAAGTAAACATGAGCCAAATGTAGGTCATCTGGGTATGAGGTCCAATCAGCATCACAATAAGCTTGAAGTGAGAGTGGCTTAGGAGAAGCAGGCTGCAGTAACAAACCATATGTTATTGTTCCTTTGAGGATACCTTAGGATCCTCTTGACCACTTTCCAATGCTCCTCAAGAGGCTGAGAAAGAAATTGACAAGCTCTATTGACACGAACTAATTTTAGGCGTAGTTATAGTTGCATATTGTGGAGCACCCACAATAGAACGATAGAGATGAGAGTCAGAGACATAATCACTTCCAAACTTAGAGAGCTTACACCCTCCAACCATAGGAGCTGAGATATTGATAGACTCCCACCACTGTTGAAGGGGTATTTTAGGAAGAGGTTTAGGAGCAGCAGCGGATCTGAGCCCCAAGGCAGCACGGGTCACATTGTGACTTCAGCTAACTAACTGCCAATGTGGCAGGGGGTATTGATTGGGGGAAAGGAAGAGGGGTATATAGAGAAGAGAGGAGAATGTAAGGGGCATGGAAAGTGTGAGTAAGGATTAGGAAGGGAGAGAATCAGGCACTCTCGAAATTGCCTGAGCTATCTGTATTTTTTTGTTCTTGTTCATCTATCTTACACATTTCAGCCCCACTGTCATTGGTATTTCTCTAATATCAGGATAGTAGAGGAGATAAAACTCAAATGTTCTATTTTTCCTTTAAGTCTGGTCCAATTTCCTATCAATTGGTATCAGATCTCCCCTGGGAGATGTGACTACTGAACACTGAACTGAAGATGATTCCAGTGTTTGACGAAAAGGAAGCTTATTGGTGGTTGATTAATGCCAAACAACACTTCGGAGCAGAGGGAACACTTGAATCACAGAAGCTACCGGAAGCGGTAAGGGCACCCTCAATTGGTATGGGAATGGCACAACCCTAATGTGACGTGGTTGAGTTTTGCAGTGGCTCTGGTTAGGCGTTTCCAACCTAAGTATGATCCAGATCAACCAGTCTGGGTCCCGGATGAGGAAGAAGAATCTGAGGAGCAAGAGATCTTGGAGCCAAAGATCACTCTTGGAAAGGAGGTGACAATGACCGTAAAAAACCAAGAGCAATTTGTTCTTGACACTTCTGTTCGAGACACAGAAATGCCCTTTGGCTTTACGACCGAGATGCTAGAACCAAAGACGACGGAAGAGGAGGAAATCCAGAGGGTGACAGAGGAGGAAACCCACCCATTGAATTGCATAATCAATCCTATTTCTGGTAGGCACCATTCTGGAAACATAAGAAACGATGTTCCGCAGATAGGAGAAGAAGAAGAAATAAGGGATGTTCTGAAATGGATTCAGAGGGTACCTGAGATAGACACGTATATGGTGGTTTCCTCCTTGCACAGTTGCTGCCAAGCATATTGAAATAGGGGGGTCGATACTTACAAAGGAACTTCAACGCTCAAGTCAGGCAGTGCACAAATAGGGTTTATGCAATGAGATAGCAGATACCTTATTAAGTTAACTTGGCTTGATATATATAGAGCGTGACTAGAATCCTCATGTAATTCGTACTGGATGCAGGTATTTTGGGATCGTGCCATGACAGAGGTATCAGCCCACGATCGTTGAGGTCCGTCTCTGACCTGTCAAGGCTGTCCCCTTAGTGGCCAATCCTTATTGCAAGCAGTTATGGTCCCCACATTTAGAGTTGTGATCGGCAGTAATGAGAATCTGCGTGGACCCGGCGTTCGTTATAATCCAATGCCATTGTATGAGGTCGTAAGGCCTTGGCCGGGGTATTTATGGCGGAGTCTGGTGGTTCGTGTGCCGGGTCGATCCTTCCAGAAATGATCCCGAACCACGGTCTAGAACAGTTGCCCCCAGCTTGGCGTTTAGACAAGACCTAAGTGCCAAGGTATAGGATCATCAAGCTCGCAACGAACTACGCCCTAGCTTTGGGGTCAGGTTTCGCGGTGTCACGTGTTGAGGCCGAGGTCCATTGTCGAGTACAGGGTTCCTCCGAGGTCTGGATGTGGTTGGAGACCGCGATGGGTTCTTACCTACATCACCATTCTTTGTTCCAAGGTTTACCTCCTATTGCCCCCGAGTGTGGCTCACAGGGTCTTTCGACTTGCAGCAACGTCCTTTGTTGGTCTTGGAAACCATTGCTTTGATTTCCTCGAGAGTTAAGGAGCCTTTAATGGGGAATGTCAACTTCGCGCCGTTTCTCAACCGTCCGCTGCTCTCGTAACCAATGGGAAAGGGAGAGCATTAAACGCAGGTTTTATGGTTTGACAGGTTCTTCCTACCTAGAAACCAATCGGAGCATTCCATTCTCTTTATAAATAAGGAATGACTTAAAAAAAGGATCTGATATTATTTCTAATCTGATAATTACAAAGGGTGATTACAAATCATATATATAGACTACCTATCTCCTAATAATATTACACTAATTATGTAACGTAACAACCTAATTATATTACACTAATTATGTAACGTAACATTCCCCCTCAAGCTGGTGAATGTATATCTATCATTCTCAGCTTGCAAGTAAGATCTTGAAACTGCTCTGTGGGAAGTCCCTTGGTGAACATATCTGCCAACTGAAGTCTTGAAGGGATGTACACAGTGGCTATCAGACCATTGTCCAAATTCTCCTTAATGAAATGTCAATCTATCTCAATGTGCTTTGTCCGATCATGCCCCGCCATATAAAGCTTTGAAGGGTGTCATTTTAATGGCTGTGGGTTGTGTACAATGCTGATGGCGGACTTATTATCACAAAACAATCTCATAGGAGCTTCATATTTTATTTTGAGGTCATTGAGAATAATCTTCATTCATAACAACTCACAAACCCCTTGAACCATAGCTCTAAATTTTGCGTCTGCACTTGATCTTGCAACCACATTTTGCTTTTTACTCCTCCAAATCACCAGATTTCCACCTAAGAACATGCAATATCCTGTGGTGGATCTCCTATCAACAATTGACCAGGAGGGAATGAGAGTCGCAAAGCAATCCCCCAGACTCAAGGTTCCATACTTGCATTTGGCAAACCTCACAAGCTTGCACATGCGTCATAGTCATGCATCGGTATATACTTCCATGAATAAATTTCCTTCCTTTTTGAATAACAGTCCCTTCCCTGGAGAGGCCTTCAAGTACTGAATAATTCTATTCACTGCTTGCAAGTGTCTTTCTCTTGGATCATGCATGAACTGACTAACCACACTAACTGCATAAGCTATATCTGGCCTAGTGTGGGATAAATAGATGAGTTTTCCCACAAGTCTTTGGTACTGTGCCTTCACCTTGGGCTCTCCAAATCATTCCCAATCCTGTGATTTTGCTCTATGGGCGCTCCAATAGTCTTACAGCCCAACTTACCAGTCTCTTTGAGGAGGTCAAGAATATTTCCTCTGAGAAATAAAGATACCCTACTTAGAGTAAGCAACCTCTATCCCAAGGAAGTATTTTAGCTTCCCATGATCCTTCATCTCAAATTGAGCAGCCAACTTCTCCTTTAGAGTCTGTTTTTCAAGCTCATCATTGCCTACAATAATCATATCATCTACATAGACCAAAAGCAGTGTAAGTTTGCTATCCTGAGAATGTTTTATATAGAGAGTATGGTCACCTTGACTTTGTACCCCAAGGATACCATAGCCTGAGTGAACCTTCCAAACCAAGCACAAGGCTTGAAATGTGGAAGGAGCATTGGTTAGAGGCCATACAATGCCTTCTTTAGTCTGCAAACCTTATTCCTACCATTAGTGGCACCATATCCAGGTGGAATCTCCATGAATACTTCCTCCTCCAAACTTCCATGTAGGAAAGCATTTTTAACATCAAAGTGATGCATCTCCCAACCAAAGTAAGCTGCCAAGGAGAGGATGATTCTTACCGTATTCATTTTTGCCACTGGAGCAAATGTCTCCTCATAATCGATCCCATAGGTTTGGGTGTCTCCTCATAATCGATCCCATAGGTTTGGGTGTATCCCTTTGCAACCAGCCTCGCCTTATACCGGTCCAGTGTACCATTAGACTGATATTTAACTATGTATATCCAAAGACACAACTCTGAAGGCTGGTCATAATGGGAATAGAATGATAGAAAGTGGTCATGAGCTGTACAAGACTAACACCATCTAGAACCCGAGAAGGTAACCTATTTATCAAGTAAGTGGCAGTTAGAACAGCTTCCCCCTAGTAAGACTTAGGAACCGACATTTGGAAGAGTAACGCTCTGGTAACCTCAAGGAGACGACGATTTTTCCTCTGAAGTTACAACCCCATTGAGGACTTCGGTTGAGGGGTGTCCACACAGTTAACTCATGAACAACACCATTATCTTTGAGGAATTTGGAAAGGTTTTGATTCATATACTCTCTCCCATTATCCAAACGCAATCTTTTAATCGGGTTCCCAAATTGTGTTTGAACCATATGGTAAAAGTTTACAAACAATTAGAAAACTTCAAAGTTATCTTTCATGAGGAATATCCAAGTAACTCCAAGAAATGCCTTACCGTTTGTAATGCACCTTTTCCCCTTCACCCCCGAATGGGTTTTAGATCCTCCTTCTCCCGTCATCAATAAAAGAAACAAACCACTTTGCACCGAAATATTGCAAACAGGATGTAGGTCCCCACACATCCGAATGAACAAGATCAAAAGGTTTAGAACTTTTATTATTACTCACACAAGAAAAGTTGTACGATGGTGTCTAACAAATCCGACAAACATCACAATGAAAGGACTCGACTGACACTTTTGTAAACAAGAAGGGAAATAAAGACTTAAAGACACTAAACGGAGGATGACCAAGACGCCTGTGCTGAAGCCATATTTAGGAGGATGACCAACTCTGAAGCATGGGTACTCCTCCCACTCCCTCGTCACCCTTGGAGGTTGTTGCCCCGGTGATTCCTCGTCCGAGCCAGCGACGACGGTTCGAGTCCGTCGACCCCGAATAATTTTTTTATTTTCAGTTTGGGTGACGATACCGTGTCGGATGCGGCTTTCGCAGGTACGAGCTCCCCCGGGCTTGGTGTTTGGACGGCTCCACCTAAATGAGGCCAAAATACGATCGTTTGGCTTTATTTGCTTCATACTTCAGCCATCACCCATATCTGCCTCATCCGAAGTCCCTCTCAACCAGCCTCTCGACCAGATCTCTAGACCAACTCTCTGCTTCTCCGGCGACCAACTCGTCTTAGCCAACACCGAAGCAACAATAAGCTGTAGCTCCAATGGCGACCGCCCTACCTCTCTAACCGCAACCCGAACGTTCTCTCTCTCCCTCATTTCGGTGCATTCTCTTCCCTATATTTCAAATTTTCACCCCCCCATCCGAGCGGCACTACCGGTATACTGCAACGCGAAGTACGACCTTCACCCCCCATTCGAGTCCCTTTGAGCCCCGTGACGAGGAAGCAAGGCGAATGGGACCAAAGTGGCTTTGCTATGGATGAGTGAAAGCTTCTTCTTTTTCTTTTTCTAGTAACCCAGGACGACCCAACTTCGTCTAGTAAGGGCAGCTGGACCTTGGCTTGGGCTATCAGAGGTTGACTTCTATTTTCACTCCTCTGAATCTTCACCTCCGAAACTTGAACTTGCTTTCCCACCATGTTTTCACAAGGTTCTGCTAGTGTTGGTGGTACTGGTTTTTTATGATTCTTGATGATTTTGTGTTGGTCTTACCTTGTATGACTTTATTGTTTGCTATTGTATATCTTGATGGCTTTGGAATTATTTGAATTGATTGGAATCATGTATGGAAAGCAAGGGCTCTTTGCCCCTTTGTTTGAGGCTCACGGCCAAGTACCCATAAATGGGGTGTCCAAGATCAAAATTTTGTAATAATTTGGGGACAAACTAATTAAGTAATTAATGATGAATGGAATGATAAAAATTTTAAGTTCCTAAACCTTAGAGCTCACGACCCCATAGAGTACCCAATGGCAAAATTGTGTTAAGATGGAAACTTAATTAATTAGATGATTAGATGTTAATTAGGGATTCATGAAATGGAAAGAACAAAGAACAAAATTTTATCCTACAACCTAAAGTGATTTTTGGCCAAAGAAAGAACATGAGTGTGAGTGAAGTTTTGAGAAACTTGAAATAATTACTCTACGTGAGTTATGTTTAGAACTAAGTAAAGGACTTGTTTAATTAAAGTAATAAAGATTAGGTGAAAAATACTAGAAAATCTCCCTAAAGAGGCTTACTAGGAAAAGTGTTGAAGTTGAAGCGTAATTTTATATTAAACTTTGAAAGAATGTTTTCGTAAGTGAGAATTTGGACAATGAATTGTTGTGGGTCCATGAATGGGACCAAAGTTTATTGATATTTGATTTGGCCATTTATGGCATGTGGTTATGAAAAGGTCATGTTACAATTGAATATAAGTATATATGCATTGAGTTATCATGCATTGTGAAAGTCCGGTGGACTTTGTTGTAAGGCTTTATGCCTAAGAGATGAATCACACCTTAGTGCGGGTGCGAATAGACTAGTGTAGGTCACTTGTTGACCTTGGGGGCGTCGGGGTGCGGGTATCTCACAATGGGCAATTGGTAGCTCCACGATTCCAAGGTCGTACCATGGGAAAGAACCTCGAAGATGCAAAAAACGCACCAACGATCCTTCTACTTGCTGTTTCTAGATCAAGAAATTCTTCTCATTAAGTCAGAAATCGAGTGAGAAAAGCTCACTGGACCAGAGAGACACGTCCTATATCACGATCTTGTGAAGAATGTCTTGTATAAGCCATGTTGCGCAATTTGTTAATATTGAAGCACTTGATTTGAGGTTGATGAGATACAGACATGTCTCCTTGATCATTCTCTCCGATGTTGTGTTTAGCTCCATAAAGTAGGATTTTGGTACCTTGTGCATGTGCATATTCGGTCAACATATTTACTTGGCATATATATATATATATAAGGGACATATCTAAGGGACATATCTAGTGAGAGGAATCATGTTGTGAGAGGGTGAGAGATTGAAAATGAATCTTGACCATACAAAAAGGAACCAATATAAATGGATGGTCAAGATTAAAAATTATTTTAAAGATCATGTTGACCACTTAAAAAAGTCACATGCATTTATGTTCTAATCTTGACCATTCATGTAAGATCCAATGGCCAAGATTCACTCCTCTCACCCTCTCACAATAACCACTTCTCTCACTAGATATGTCCCCTATATATATATATATATATATATATATATATATATATATATATATATATATATATATATATATATATATATATATATATCAGTCATAAGCTACTACTCTTAACTAATGGCAACAGTAAAGCTTTGATCATAACACACTCTAATACGACTTATATGGTTATATTATACTAGTTGGTAACAAACAAACAAATTTATAATCTTACAGTGGCTGATCAGATGCTTTAGCTCCAGCCCTTATAAGGCAGTAACTAGTTCCACCAATTATTGATGAAAAGAGGCCCAATAAGATTGCAAATACATGATGATTTCTCTTAGCATATGCATTGCTTGCTTCCTCAGCTTTGACTAACTGTCCTGGAAATTCCACATACTGAAATTAGGAAGAGATGTTAAAGTATACCTATTATTCTTCCTGAACCTGTATGATGCAGGTTATATGCCTCACATCTATCAAAATAAACAAAAATATAAAATTGTACCAGAAAAAAAAAAATATATATATATATATATATAAAAGCTTAAGGAGAACTAGATAAAATTGAAGGCTGTATTCAACTACTCTACCCCATGCTCATTCTTCTTTTAGGATGTCCAAAGCTCTTAGTCACAGAAACAAGCTGATAATGTAAATAATTGAAGCACTTACAAGGAAACCCGATCAAGAAATTCCATTCAATATCTCTAAACCAACAGAAAATTCAAACTCACTTTATTTGTGTACAAGTACAACTTTAGGGGTCGGGGATGGTACAGGGGTAAAATCAAATCCCAATGGGAAAATCTGGCTCCCACTCAGGATCAAGCCCTGGTGGCCTCTGTAAATGAGACCTCCTGTAACCAACAGGTCAAAGGCCTGTTGGCCAGTTTGTCTTTTTTCCCCCTTGTTTGGGAGGGGTAGGGGGAATAGAAAGTTAGGAACTGTAGGCCAATAAGTTCAAACTTAAAACCCAATGCATTCTTAATTCTAAATCATGTAAGCCTATTATAACTTAAAGGGAACAGATATACCAATAAAATTATACAAATGATAATGCATTTAAAAGAATTGGAAATGTAAACGACTATACCCTGTGTAGCAAGCATTTCTCGGAAAAAGAAGAGCACGCCAAAGAAACTGCAAGCAAGACCTGAAAAATAGATGGCATTAAATAATTAATCAGTACCTGCAATTGATAATGGAGACATACTTTTATTAAATTATTTCTTCTTGTATGTGCAAAATGGAATTTAAGGTTTGCAATTTAGGAATTATGATCTAATTATTAAGAATTTAAGAATTTTCTGTTTAGTTGTTTCTTATTTGGACCTAAAAATATCTTATTACAAGTTGGATTAGATGCATGTTTGGCAACCACTCTTTTTCTGTTGAAACAGTTTTGTTTTTGGAAAAAAGTTTTTTTTCACTGTTCAATCATGTTTGGCAAAATCAGCTTCAGTTTTTGCTTGAAATTCAATACATTATAAAAGCTTTTTTTCATAATGATGAAGATTGAAGCTTATAATTCTAGATTATAGATTATTCATTATATTTTGATATATAAATAAGATTTTTTCCTCCTCAATCAAATAACTTTTTTAATGATTTTATACCTATTTTTTTAATTTAATGCATAAAATCAATTCTTTTTTATACCATTCAAACGAAACAGATTAGCTTAAAATCGTTTTTCAACTAATATATTCAAACATAAAACTAATTCTATTATAATCGATTATAACAATAATCGATTATACAATAATCGATTATTGAAATAATCATGTTTTTACAATTGTTCCCAAACACCCCCTAGGATTCTATTTCCTAATGTAGGTTAGGATTGCCTGAATTTTATAAATTTGGCTTTCTAGTCCAAGTAGAATGTGGTTTACTTGGGTCCCCTACATAAGGTTTAGTCTGCCTCTAGGGATTTCAGTTGTCATTGGAATCATCCATAACAATTTTGAGTGTTTTCAGTTTCCCCACCCTGTTCTACATCATTCTGTAAACCAAAATGTCTGTATTGTATAAGCAATGTCTGTAATGTATAAGCAGAAAGATAACATCAAATATGAGATCTTAAATGGTAGTTAGAATTAATGAAATGCAGTTAACACTTAAACAGTTCTACTTCAGCTTTCTAAACAGGAGATTACTTTGCAACAATTTAAGCAAGAAATATAAATGCCATTCATAATATAGACAAGTAATTGAGTAAACAATCAGGGTTTAAAGTTTCTCCTCATTCCAACATAATTTTGTAAATAGCAGGTAGTTTAAGATCAGAACTATGAAATCTTACATGCAATATCAGCAATTTTTAATTTCTCACGCAAAAATACCCTCGCCATAATGGAAGCCATAATTGGAGTTGTTGAATTCAATACAATAGCCTGAGAAAAAGGCAACCTCTGAATGCTGAAAAAGAACAGATTTCTTTTGTTACAGTAGTTGGCAACTCATGAAATCCTCAAGGAGCAACCCCACACAAGTACTCCAGAATAGCAAACCAAAGAACATTAAGCAAAATGAAATGAAAGGTTGGAAAGTGATGAAGAGAGTTGCACATAAACTCAGTTTATTAAAGCAAACCATTGATGATATCAAATTACAAACCATGGTTTTAACTTAATAGGAAGAATATAAGCGAAAGAACTCTTGTCAACATAGAGTTCCACATTGTAGGAGACAAGATTATATAAAGTATTAAATTGATTTGTCTTTACATACTTATAGTTACATGAAAATACAATACAAATCCCTCTGCTAAAACCTTCATTGAATATTGTACTGGCAACTAGTGCAATTACTGTTCCAACCTGAAAGCATTATAACATATGCCCTGCATGGAAAACTATCAACATTGAAGAAAACTATATTATCCAATAGTCCTAAAACTGAGATATTGATAGGTAGCAAACAGATTTAATTAACAGAAACAGAAATGACACAGCAAGATACTGAATGTCTGGATGATATCAGGGCCAGTACTGAGTATATTCTGGAAATATAGGAAGAAACTGAATACAGGGAAAAGAAAGAAGAAAGATAGTTCTAGACAATTATAGAGTGTCTAGTCCCTCCCAATGCCCAAGCCAATCCTTGCCTACCCCACGTTTCCCTTCTTCCCTCACCTATATACCTCCTAACTGAATTCCATTCACAATCTCAGCCCGCTCACCTGCCAGCTCAGCAGTTTGTTACAACTGATCCCATGTTTATTTTCTCACTCCCTAGATTCCCCCTTCCCTACCTTATGGTGCTTCTTTCTAACAAACACTTTAGTTACTTTTGGGCCTGGGCCTCTATCAATACTTCCCTCCCAAAGATGCACCTTGTCCTCAAGGTGGACTTCGGGAATGTTTGCTTGTATGGCAGACATCAATAGGAATTTTCAAAGTCTGGTAAATTTTGCCATTTAAACAGAACTTTAACTTCTCCTGCCTCATTCTGCCCATGGTATATGACATCAGGTGGCTGAACCAGCAGTTCCCAGTCTTCAAGGAAAAATGGCAATGGTTGTGTGTCAGTTAAGGGAGAAATAGACTTCTTGAGCAAGGACACATGAAATACAAGGTGAACCATACTGCCCTGAGGTAATTTCAGTTTGTAAGCTACTGGCCCTATTTTTTGCAAGACCTCATACGGACCATAGAACCTGGGACTCAATTTTTGGTTTACTCTTTTAGCCAAAGTTTTCAACTTGTAAGGTTGGATTTTCAAATAGACTGCATCTCCTGGATGATAATCCACTTCCCTCCGGTGCTTGTCAACTTGCATCTTCATCCTGTTTTGAGCCTCTGCTAAGCATTCCTTCAACTCATCTAAAATTTGGTTTCTCTCAGTCATCAGCTGATTCACTTCCTCCACTGCTGATTGAACTCCATCTCCCCGAATCAGTGTAGGTGGGTCTCTCCCATATAAAGCCTTGAAGGGGGTCATCTTGGTGGATGAGTGATAATTAGTGTTGTACCAAAATTCTGCCCAAGCTAACCACTTTAGCCACTGTTTAGGTTTAGATCCTGTAAGACACCTCAAATAGGTTTCTACGCATCTATTTACTACCTCTGTTTGACCATCGGATTGAGGGTGATAGGTTGTGCTATACTTCAACTAAGTTCTTGCCATTTTAAACAATTCTACCGAGAAAGAACTGAGAAATGTTGTCTCTGTGATTGGTATTGACATAAGCGATGGTTTTGATGACAACAAACAAGAAAGGAAACGAAAATGCGAAGATCAAGTACCAAGGGACTCAAGTTTAGCATATAGGTCCTTAGATCTTGTGTATAGGTATTTTGGGATTCACACTAAAGCTCAAATTATAGGTTTACATCATTGGTTTACAAAATCATGCTTTACACGAACGAAAATGCATTTTGATTTAAGCATAATGGTTTTAAAAAGAATGAAATTAATTTGAAAAACCTTGGTTGCATAAAACATAAGTTTTTCTCTGTTTTTCTTTTAAGGACCTAACTGATTAGACGAAATAGGTAATCGGTTAGCAGAGTGTTAAGTGAAAACGCGAAGCTGCTGTTTTAGGGCCTAACCGATTAGAACATTTAACTAACCGGTTATATATATTTCCAGTAGCTAAAAATTATATAACCTAACCGGTTAGGGCATTATGTCAACCGGTTAGAATGTCTCGTATGAAGGCCTCTGGTGAAGGCCTAACCGATTAGGCTTGTTGCCTAACCGGTTAGGCTAAGCAATCTTAGGAATTGAAATGAAGACCTAACCGATTAGGAATACTTCCTAACCGGTTAGCTGGGAAATCAGAAAACACGAACAACGGCTCTATTACAGAGCATTTAATGTTTCTAACTACCCTCAACGGCACAAAATCTCTTTTGGCTAAAAAACTAAGTTGTTGGGCATTTATGTTGGTTGGTCAATCTATCTGAAAAACGTTCAAAAGCATTGAATTCACGTTTTCTATATCACTTCCATGATACCCTGTTTTTTAGCTTGAATAGAGTGAATCCTTGATACCCATAAGCTTCAAGTTGTATTATCCACTCTTGTGAGAGTATTCATTCATCTATACTTTGTTTATTCAGAAAAGGATTGTGAGGGTGAGGTATCCCTCAAAAGATTGTAAGGGCGAGGTATCCCTTTGTTATTGAGACTCAAGCACAAAAGGTGAGGTATTCCAAGGTGTTGAGTGCTCCAACTTATAAAGGTTATCAAGCAACTGTTGAAGCTTGAAGATATAGTGAAAATCTCGGGTGTTTACTTGAGGACTGGACGTAGACCATAAGTGGATTAGTGGTTGAACCAGGATAAAGCTTTGTGTTTGTCTCCCTAAACTCATCTCCTTATTTTGTGTACTGTTTTATTGAATATATATCTTTCTATCTTGCTTGGTTAATTTACTTCTACGTGAAATCCCTTTATTCTTTCTATTCATTCATTTCTAGCAATCAATAGCTTCAACGAAAATCAATATTCAAGTGATTTGCGAAAGTTTCGTACACTTGTTTTTTAAAACTCAATTCACCCCCCCTCTTGAGTATTGAGGCCACTTGGTAACAAGTGGTATCAAAGTTAGACTCTTGTATAAAGAGCTTAGCCGCCTCAAGAGTATAAATGGCTTCAAATGATTTTTCTAATGAAGGTTCTTCTATAAATAGACCTCCCATTTTCAATAGGGATGGTTATGCCTATTAGAAAGAAAGAATGAAGATCTTTATTGAAGCTATTGATATTGATGTGTAGGATGTTGTTGAAAATGGACCTTTTGTCCCCACACGTCTAGTTGATGGTGTTAGAACAAATACACCAAGAAATGAATAGACCGATGATGACAAGAAAAAGGTCCAGTACAACTTGAGAGCCAAGAATATCATCACTACTTCTCTAGGATATGATGAATTCTTTAGGGTATCAAATTGTAAAACCGCTCAAGAAATGTGAAATAAATTGCAAGTAACCCATGAAGGTACAAGTGAGGTAAAAAGATCTAGAATTAACACACTCACTCACGAATATGAATTGTTTAGAATGAACCAAGGGGAAAGCATTCAAGAAATGCAAAAACGTTTTACTCATATAATTAATCATCTTGCTTCATTGGGAAAAACTTTTGCCAATGAAGATCTTATTAACAAAGTTTTGAGATGTTTGAGCAGGAATTGGCAACCCAAGGTGACGGCAATATCGGAATCAAGAAATCTTGCCGCAATGACTTTGGCCACCCTCTTTGGAAAGCTTCAAGAACATGAGTTGGAACTAAACAGATTAAGTCAAAGTGAGGAGCAAGATAAGAAGAAAAAGGGGATTGCTCTCAAGGCCACCTCCTCAACAATTTATAATGCGGATGAAGATGATGAAGATGGTATTGACAATCTTGAGATGAATGAAGAAAACTTCAGCCTCCTTGTTAAGAGATTTGAAAGATTTCTTAAGAAGAAAGGAACTCAAAGAAGACCACATTTCCCTCCTAAAAGGTCATTTCAAAAAGGAGAAGGAACCTCTTCTACTCCAACTTGCTATGAATGTGGAAAACCAGGACACATGAAGATGGAATGTCCGGTTTATCAAAAGAAGATGGAGAAATTTGAAAAGAAGTCTTTCAAGGAACGAAAAGGAAGAAGAGCATACATTGCATGGGAGGATAATGATATAGATTCCACCGATGATTCGGAGGATGAGGAAGCCCATCTTTGCCTTATGGCAAATGGAGAAGAAGATGAAGAAAGTGAAACCGAGGCAACCTCTACTAATCTTGAACTTTCTCCTTCATATAGTGAATTGCAAAATACATTTCAAGAATTGCATAATAAATCCATGAGGCTCACTGAAATGATTTTAACTTGCAACAAAACAATCTCCTTAATGACTAACAAAATTTCTATCTTAACTAAGGAGATTGAAGAACTCAAAGTTGAAAATGAGACTCTAGGACTTATTGATACCAACTCATCATGCATGATTTGTTCTTCACATGAAAATGCACTCACACCTTCATCTTGTCCTTCATGTAAAGAATATGAAATTGAAATTGAGAACTTGAAGAATACTCTTGCAAAATTTACTTTGGGAAGGGATAACTTGAATATGTTACTAGGGAAACAAAGGTGTGTTTTTCAAAAGGCCGGTTTGGGATATAATCCAAATAACCATCAAAAATCTTACAATAACTTCTTTGTTCCATCTAGAACATCAAGTATCCCCTTTATCAATGTTTTCATTGTGGAAAGAAAGTGCATAGTGCATCAACGTGTAATGTAAGGAAGAAAATCAACACAAAAGTTGAAACTAAAATGGTTTGGGTCCCTAAGGACACCTTGCCTAACACTAACTCACAGGGACCCAAGAAGATTTGGGTATCAAAAGTTAAAATCTGAATGTGTGTTGTAGATGTGCTTGAAAACCAAAAGTTCAAGTTGGTATCTTGATAGTGGATGCTCCAAGCACATGACCGGTGATGGCTCCAAGTTCTCCTTCCTTGTCCCCAAGAAGAGTGGACATGTGACTTATGGTGACAACAACAAAGGAAAGATCCTTGGAGTCGGTAAAGTTGGTAAGATTCCTTCCTCATCCATTGATAATGTCTTACTTGTTGAAGGACTCAAACATAACTTGCTTAGCATTAGTCAATTGTGTGATAAGGGAAATAGAGTAATATTTGATTCAAATTGTTGCCTAACCAGTTAGGCTAAGCAATCTTAGGAATTGAAATGAAGACCTAACCAATTAGGAATACTTCCTAACCGGTTAGCTGGGAAATCAGAAAACACGAACAACGGCTCTATTACAGAGCATTTAATGTTTCTAACTATCCTCAACAGCACAAAATCTCTTTTGGCTATAAAACTAAGTTGTTGGGCATTTATGTTGGCTGGTCAATCTATTTGAAAAACGTTCAAAAGCATTGAATTCACGTTTTCTATATCACTTCCATGATACCCTGTTTTTTAGCTTGAATAGAGTGAATCCTTGATACCCATAAGCTTCAAGTTGTATTATTCACTCTTGTGAGAGTATTCATTCATCTATACTTTGTTTATTCAGAAAAGGATTGTGAGGGTGAGGTATCCCTCAAAAGATTGTAAGGGTGACGTATCCCTTTGTTATTGAGACTCAAGCACAAAGGGTGAGGTATCTCAAGGTGTTGAGTGCTCCAACTTGTAAAGGTTATCAAGCACCTGTTGAAGCTTGAAGATATAGTGGAAATCTCGGGTGTTTACTTGAGGACTGGACGTAGACCACAAGTGGATTAGTGGTTGAACCAGGATAAAGCTTTGTGTTTGTCTCCCTAAACTCATCTCCTTATTTTGTGTACTGTTTTATTGAATATATATCTTTCTATCTAGCTTGGTTAATTTACTTCTACGTGAAATCCCTTTATTCTCTCTATTCATTCATTTCTAGCAATCAATAGCTTCAACGAAAATCAATATTCAAGTGATTTGCGAAAGTTTCGTAAACTTGTTTTTTAAAACTCAATTCACCCCCCTCTTGAGTATTGAGGCCACTTGGTAACAGTCTCTGTCTAACACAATTGAAGAGGGGAATCCATGCAATTTGACTATGTTTCTTGTAAATATCTCTGCAATATCCTTGGCTGTGTAAGGGTGTGAGATGGCTATAAAGTGTGCATATTTAGTGAGTCTGTCCACTATCACCATTACGGTATCTACCCCACCTGCTTTTGGGAGTCCCCCAATAAAATCCATAGATCAATCAGTCCAAATGTGGTTTGGAATGGGCAAAGGTTGCAATAAACCTCCAAGAGTGAGGGTCTAGTACTTATTCTTTTGACACACTTCACAGGCTTGTACATACCTATGAATATCTCCCTTCATTCCCTCCCAAAATACCAACCCAGAGATCCTCTTATATGTTCTAAAAAACAAGAATGTTCCCCTATAACAGAGTCATGGAACTCCTTGAGCACCAAAGGAGTTTTTCTGGAATTTCTGGGAATTACCATCCTCCCTTTATAGAACAACCTGCCCTTCTTGATTTGAAACCCTGGATGTGAGTCTGGCTGTCTTAGCAGATCCTGAATGATGCCCCTCATTCTGTCATCAGTTTGTATTTCATCCTCCAAATCATCCCAATCAGTGAATTGTACTGAAGAAATGGCTGGGTATTGTAACTTTCTAGATAAGGCATTTGCTGCCCCATTCTCTTTGCCAGGTTTATATTTGATTTCAAAATCATATCCCATTAGCTTAAAAACCCATTTCTGCTGATCTTCTCCCCGTATCCGCTGATCCTGCAAAAATCTGAGACTTCTCTGATCAGTATGGACTACAATGTGCCTACCCATCAAATAATGTCTCCACTTCTGAATTGCCAGCACCATGGCCATTAGCTCTCTTTCATAAACTGACTTATTTTGAGCTCTGTATGAGAGGGTTTGGCTCATGTAAGGCACCGGTTGGCCATCTTGCATAAGTACTCCTCCTACTCCTTTTCCAGAAACATTTGTCTCTAGCTCAAAGGTTTTGTCAAATCGGGTACAACCAAGACTGGTAAAGATGTCATAGCTGTTTTGAGCTCCTCAAAAGTAGTTTGAGCTTCTAAACGCCATTTGAAATTGTTCTTCTTGTGTTGTTGTGTTAAGGGCCAAGTAATCTTTCCGTAATTCTTCACAAATCTTCTATAATAGCCTGTAAGACCCAAAAATCCTCTTAGTCCCTTGATATCAGTTGGTTGGGGCCAGCTATGCATGTCTTCTACCTTCTTGGGGTCTGCTGCCACTCCCTTGGCTGAAATGATGTGCCCCAAATACTCTAACTGCTTCTGGCCAAAAGAACACTTCTTTCTATTCACCAATAGCTTATTCTCCCTTAATAATTGCAGCACCAGCTTGAGGTGTTTCCCATGAGCTTGTTGATCCTTACTGAAAATCAGGATGTCATCAAAAAATACTAGCACAAACCTCCTCAAGTATGGCTTCAGCACCTTATTCATCAAGGCTTGGAAAGTGGAAGGGGCATTAGTCAAACCAAAAGGCAGCACCAGAAATTCATAATGCCTCTCGTGTGTTCTAAAGGCAGTTTTGGAGATGTCACTCTCCCTCATTCTTATCTGATGATAACCAAATTTGAGGTCTAGTTTAGAAAAACTAATTGCTCCTCCTAATTCATCTAGTAGCTCATCAATCACATGAATTGGGAATTTGTCTGATATGGTAAGCTTGTTTAGGGCTCTACAATCAGCACAAAATCTCCACCCCCCGTCCTTCTTTCTTACCAGTATCACAGGGCTAGAATAGGGACTTGTACTAGGCCTGATGATGCCTGCAGTCATCTTCAATTTGTAGTTTGGAGCAAGTTCTTGAATTTATATCTCATTCTAAGACACTTTGTAGTTTGGAGCAAGTTCTAAATCTGTCATCTTCAAGGACTTTTTCCAAGAGCAAGTTCTAGGGTTTTTGAGGTGAAGTATAAGGAAACTTCATTTCTTATCTCTTTTTCATGTTCTAAGCCATGTTTGATCCATAGTTCTTCTTGTTCAAGCTTGATATGCTAATAAACTTGTGTTTTGTTTTGTATTTGAGAAGCTTTTGGTGGTGAACGACTTGGAAAAAGAAGCAAAACAAAGAGTCTTTGAGGTTCTTCAAGAGGTAAGAGGGAGATCCATCTCACCAACCAAGTATGGTGGTGAGAGATGGCTTTGTATTTGATGGATGGTGAATCCATGTGAGGATTCATATCCATGGTTATGTAATTATTTGTGGGTGTTTATATGTTTATGTGGTTTATGTGCTTAGCATAGTTTATTTGTGCTTGCATGCTTAGTATGATGTTTATTTGCTTTTATGGTATGCTTGAAATATGATATGTTGATTATATGTGATGTATGCCATAAAAATTGTTGGAAAGGAAAATAATTTTTGGTTCCAAAAACCATGAGAATTTCGACCTCAACACCTCAAAATAGGTGTTTACAAACTAAGATTTTCATGAATAGTAAAATTGAATGATTAGAAAGGTAATGAAAAGAAAAGATGGATTGGTTTCCAAGACAAGAGTTTCACGGTTTTGTGAAGGAATTTTAATAGTTTTGTTTGTGTAAAACCATGAATGGAACTTAGTTAATTTAGAAGAAAAAATATAAGAATGGTTTCAATGGCCATGTCCACGGTTTTGAAAGCTTATAAATGCCTTGATTTTATGAAATAAAGTGATTTTCAAAGTGAAAATATAATTTGATTTAGTACAAGGATTTTAGAAGGGGAATCAGAGTGTTTTATCACTTGAGAAACAAAAATTTCGGTTATGAAAGGAAAATAGAGGTTGTAAGGGTTTGAACCTCAAATTATTTTAGAAGAGGATTGAATTTGAGAATTTATTTTGAATTATAAAAGAAACATTGATGGTTTAAAATTTACTAACGTAAAACTCATCCTTTGGGTTTTGGAGAGCGTTAGGGAATTTTAAGTGAGAAACATTGATTTAATTCAATGAAATGGTGAATTTATGGAATAAATTACGAAAAGAATTTTCTTGAGTAAGAAAATGTGAAAAATAATGTGAGAAGTCACATTATTTTGAGAAAGGTTGAAATGAAATTTTTGAAGGTTGAAAAATATTTTATGAAATTGAAAAATGGTGAAAAATGATTTACGTTACTTAAAAACGTGATTTTTAAGCTATGCGATTTGAAAAATATTAAAATATTTCTACGCGATTTGGAAAGCATTTAAATATTTTTACGCGATTGAAATATTGTTAAAAAATCACTACGTGATTGAAAAATGATAGAATATTTTTACGTGATTAAGAAAACGATGGAAAATCGCTACGCGATTTAAAAACGTAACAGAAATGTTGCGAAATTGTGAAAACATAACAGAAATGTTGTGCGATTGTGAAAACGCGACGAAAGTGTTGCGCGACTATGAAAACGCGATAATATGATTTTCGCGATTAAATATACAGTAGGATTACTGTTGAACCAGTGTATGGACACTATATGAGAAAATGATGAATTTTGCCTGTAATTGGCATTGGTGCATTTTATATGCATAAACTAGTGTATGGACATTGTATGAGAAAATGATGAATTTTGCCTATGATTGGCATTGTTGCATTGAACATGCATTGGAAAGGTCCGATGGACTGGATATGGCTATTTGCCTAGGAGAGACGTACACCTCTTGAGTGGGTGCGATATGCGTAGTGTAAGTCATTTATTGACCTTGGGGGCATCGGGGTGCGGGTTGCTCACAATGGGCAGTTAATAGCTCTTCTGTACCGTGGGTTAGATCAATGCAACGCATCGATGATCCTGACCGAGACACTATTCTTAATCAAGATCTAATAAAGACTGTCGTGTATATGCTAGATGTGCAAACACATATGAGAAATGTGGCACGTGGTCTGAGGCACGTTGGTATAGACAGATCTTTCGGATCAATTTCTCCGAACTGAGTATTAGCTTCATGGAGTAGGAAATTGAGTCTATGTGCACATGCATAAATTTGAGTATTTATATCTATATGATATAATAATTGGAGAATATTGGCTATGACAATTGAAAAGTTGAGGAATATTGGATGATGATGATGATAATAATGTGATGGCATTATTGTAATTATTGTGTGATTTGAATAATGTTAATGGCATGATGGTAATTATTATTTTATTTATTGTATCTGTTATGATAAATAATGTTGATGGCATTATTGTAATTACGGTATGATATATCTGTATGGTATGCTGGTTGTGTTATCTCTGTGCTACCATATTGGTATTGGCGTAGGTGATCTCACCTCTTTGTATATTATTTTGTACTGTATTTATATTTAGTAAAGACATTGAGCAAGGCCAGAACAAGAGGGTGAAGAAGAGCAAGTTCCTGTGGAGGAAGCGGAGTTTTGATAAGATGACATCAAGACCTAGTTTCTTCAGTTACGTGAGATTATAGTTCCATGGTGGAGCTGGAGCATGGAGGACTAGTCCCAATGAGAGGGGACTTATATATCAAGGAAATCTGACGGTCAACATGAGCAGGGAATTCCATGGAGATCCGTTTCTTTCCGTAACTATATATGTATATGTCGAATTTCCACTGTCAATCAGGCAGCATTGAGATACTAGGTATTATGTCCCAACGAAAATAAGTATCGTGTCGTCTGCTTGGACACCTGTCCGTAGGACTTCGCGTCGAGCTGGATTCCTACCTGCTGAGGAATCTGAGGATGACCCGTCTGAGGGTTCTGCTGTTTAGTTATGCTTGGGCAAGCAAGTCAGTTTTAAATTATGTTTAACTACTTTTGAAAACTTGGTCTGTATATAAATAATGTCGACAGTACTTCTGTAATGTATAATGATGTAAATTATTTATGATGGTGTTGTAATATTTTATTTTCTGCTAAGTTTATTTTATCGATATCAAAGAGGAATCAAGAAATTTTACAACTCGTATTTTTATAACATCATTATTTATGAACTTGGGGGTAATTCAGTAATTAAGTAACATAAATGTGGCACCCTACGGTGGGTGTTACAAGTTTGGTCCTCCCACCATTGATACCAGTTCAGTGCTCTGCCCTCCATAGCCACCATTACTAACTCAATTCTCTCAGTTTCCGTCACTCCATTCACCTTGAAGTAACGCTCCACTCTGTTAATCCACCCATAAGCATCCTCTCCTGAAAATACTAGAATCTCCAGCTTTCGGCCTCCTTCATTCCTCTCGGGTGGTCGACTCCCTTCCAAAGATTGTTTCCCTAAACTGCGAGACCACTCCCGATCTCGGTAGGACTAATTCCGACTTTTCTCCGATCCAGCCTTACTCCTCTGGTCACCATCAACGTTGCCCTCATCATCACGTAGCGAGGGTCGCCATCTGTGTCATGAATGTCCCCTTGATTCCCCCTTGTTTCGCGCCTTGAGCAGACACATAATCTCATCCAGGCGAGCCTCCATCTCTCTTGTTTCGTCAAGCTCTCCATCAAACTTCTCTCCACCGTTTCTAGACGTGTCTCTGTGTTTGATCTAGTATTGACCATCAAAGACACCAGAACGAACAGCTTTGATACCAATTGATAGGTACCAAACAGATTTAATTAACAGAAACAGAAATGACACAGCAAGATATTGAATGTCTGGATGATATCCGTATGATATCAGGGCCAGTACTGAGTATATTCTGGAAATATAGGAAGAAACTGAATACAGGGAAAAGGAAGAAGAAAGATAGTTCTAGACAATTGTAGAGTGTCTAGTCCCTCCCAATGCCCAAGCCAATCCTTGCCTACCCCACATTTCCCTTCTTCCCTCACCTATATACCTCCTAATCGAATTCCATTCACAATCCCAGCCCACTCACCTGCCAGCTCAGCAGTTTGTTACAACTAATCCCACGTTTATTTTCTCACTCCCTAGATTCCCCCTTCCCTGCCTTATGGTGCTTCTTTCTAACATACACTTTAGTTACTTTTGGGCCTGGGCCTCTATCAGATATTTTACAAACATACAAAGAGATAAAATAATGAAGGGAAAAGCTCCAATAGAGAAAACACCATCCCAAAATGACAAATGAAGTGCTGAAAAGATTAAATATTTAGAGAAAAAAAACTCAGACTACTTACCAATATACAAAACTTGACAACGATATACAGCCTGTAAGAGCCCTTAAAAGTAAAATGATTCTAACATGGGGTGTTCCAAATAGTGGCTGGTCACTCCTTCTCAACCACAAATATGACAGTATCAAGATAATTGTACATCTCGTAAAAGCAGTCTCAAACAAAGGAATTGCCTGAACTGCCAAATCAAAATTGTTATTGCAAAAATTAAAATGAGGAACAACTAAAAAAACAAAAAGAAGGAAAAAAGATAATTGTAGATCTTGAAAAAAAATCTCAAATTTAACTGAATGGCCAAATAAAAAATATAATAAAAATTGATAGAATTAGAAGGTAAAACTAACATAGATAGCAGGTCAAAACTCTTAAGGTGCAGAAACTGAAAAACCACATTATTGAGAATGAACACGAAAGAGTCCTTGTGTTGCATCCACTGTCTCCTTGACAGAATCCATATATTATACTTAAAAGAAATGCACAAAGGAATATAGAGAGTAATTTTCGTAAAATGACTCTAACAGTTAATTCAGTGTTTAAGGACTAATGTATGATTGAGAAATTTGGCTCAAAACAAAAATTAGATGGTTTCAAATATTTGGCAAATAAATCCATTAGGTGTGGGCTAGTGCTGAGGGGTTTGATAGTTTGAGGGAGGTCTTAGGATAAAAAAAATTAGTAAAAACTAATCTTTGACATATATAAGGTTTATCAGACTAATTTCAATATTGAAGAAAATGGAATGAACGGGAAAAAAAAAATTCTGAGTTTACCTTCTCCCTCCCCCTCCCCCTACCCTTAAAAAATTGATAAAACATAAAAGTTCAGCACCATAATAATGATAACCTCTAATTCCAATCAGAATTGCTTGCTATTTCCAACTAAAGTTTTTTTTTCTTTTTTTTTTTTCCAATTGGTTGTTTTCATTATCCTGCAAATGCATAATATCAAGCAAAGAACATGGCATACAATGCAGAACAGCAGAACATTACCAGAAAAAATATTGGAAAGAACTCCCATGAGAAAGTAGATGGTAGATGAGAGGGCCATACAAAGTAAACTAGAGTATCTGGACCCATTCCATACCCACAATATAAACTGAGTCATAGGAGATGCCTCTGACTCAAGTAGCCTTGTTACTTCATCCTGCAACCAAACATAAGGTAAAGAAATTAGTTCTACTTCATCAGCTTCCCTTTGCTTAATTTTTTTTTTTTTTACAGAAAAACAAAAACCATTTCCTCCAAGGTCTTAAGTATAAAATCCCCATCCATTACATTTTCTTCTTGTTTTATTCAATTTATTGTACTTCAACAGTGAATTACTAAGGGAAGCTTAGCTTGAGTTTGAGTTTTGTTATTATAGACTCTGGTTCACGGCCAATCCTATATGTAACAACATATCCATAGACTGAGTTTTATATTTTTTAATCATATTCATAGTCTATATGTATAGAGTTAAAGTCTATAGTACCACAACTCTTGAGTTTTGACCTTCACCAAACGGTAACACCCTTTTGTGCATGAGTATAATACTTATACACATGCTGAAAAACCCATGGAGAGAACAAAAAAAAAATATGTATAAATTCTTTTCAAAAAAAAGTCTTCAACTTTATTCCATATTTATGCAGTCACCCCCTCGAGGTTTCTGTTAGCAAATGGAACGAATGAAATAACGATTCAAATTATCACAACTCATATGGAACGGGGGGAAAAAACATGTGAAATTGCAGAAAAAAGAAAATCACCCAGAAAATGAAAAGGAAAAAGAAAATTACTCTGGGTTTTCTTCGAGGGTAAGAAGCGGTGAAGATGTTGATCTTGGGTCCCTCTGGATGAGTGAGAAGAGAGGCAATCTGGTCTTTACCCGCATCATCAGCATCACCAGAAAAAGGTGATGATGCATCGCGCACAATGAGCTCAACAACGTGATCTGCATCGTTTGACTCAGGGAACGCCATAGTGGTTGTTGGTACATTCAGATTTCAGGGTCAACAAACTCGAATCGAATGTTGATTTTGCTGAGGAAGAGGAAGAGGAAGAGGAAGAAGAAGATGAGCGACGACGACAATGTTGAGTGTACAGTGCAGCAAGGTTGAAAGTGACAATGAAACGGTCAGGGACAAAGGTGGGACACCCATTAAGTATTGTCGTTTTTTCTATTCATTTTGTACTGAATGAAAATGAAAATTGTGCCATCTAAACACGGGTTCCTTTTTTTATGATTTTTTTATTACTATGTGCGAGAATTTAATAAAGAAAAATGTATTAGATTGAAATGTTGATTTCCTATAAAATAATTTGGAAAATGATGTTTCTATACCATTTTTAGCAAACATCATTTTTTACATTATTTTGAATAATTATAATTAAGTGAGAGAAAATAATAAGAAAAAAATGATATAATTAATAAGTATAAAAAATAGTATAAAAAGTGATATAAAAGAAAAATATAATAAAAAAATCATAGTTGAAGTAATTTTGAATGTGTAATAGTTGAATTGATTTGAAATTGCAATTTTTTATTGGTACAAAGTTAATATTATGTTTTTGAATATATATACATATACAAAAATCTTAGTGTCAGATTTTCATTTTGACTGACATACATAATTTTGTGGTTTGTAATATTAAGATTAAAAAAACTGCTAATCTACCGTCAAAATGGAAATTATTGAAGACTTATGCTTCTGTTTTTGAACTATGATTTGGGACAATGTCTAATGGATCAATCTAGCATGTGTACCATCGGGATTTACCATAAACGTCCTAGCCCAGCCTTGGTGACACATTGTCAGGACCCCGGAACCAATAACGACAGACTACGGCATTGGGCCATAATACCAAGATCATTATATCTGTGCAATAGATATATCTTAAGATATTTATAATTGTCAATCATAATCTTACGAAATTATAGGACCTATAATCGGCTTCAACTGCTGATAACTACAATATCAATATTCATATATTATAGGAGTCCTCTCCAACAGTGAAAGGAGGACGATCTCTGACAAAATACGAATTCTAAATACCTACATTTAATATTAATCACATTAAGATTTCATTCATACTCTATAAATACCATGCTACCTTAAACAGGTATCAGTATCTAATTACATAAACCCTACTTGTGCACTATCTGACTTAAGTATTGGAATCTCTTTGCAGGTACTAACCCCCCTAATTTAGCACGCTCTACTGCTGTTGCACAAGGAGGAAACTATTGTAACATGTCTATCTTAGGTACACCTCTGAATTAACTTCAAAACATTGGTGCCTTCTGTGGAAACCATAAATTTCTATTCTCACTCAACCATGGTGAACACGAGACAACACTCGAAGAAAGGAGAAGCTGTGCAAACCTCTGCGACTCAAAGACGAGGACCGACGACGCTGCCTTCTCCTCCTCCTCCCCCCGTCCCACCACTAGTTATTGAGGTTGTTGTTGTGGAAAACTAAGCACCTGACATTGAGGTCCAACGCGATGGGCACGAAACATCGCTTTCCGATGAAAGCCCACACCCATCGCACAGGGCCTCCGTGAAGGATAGATTTGTTAACCGTGGGCAGGAAGTCAATCCTGGTGGTTCAGGAGCTAGAATGTTAGTCCATCAATGCCTAAGATTTTCGAACGACACTATAGAAGATCGCGCATCCCATTAAAAAGGCATGACCACGCCAGATGTAATATCCTCCTTAACCTAATAGTCTTAATCAGAGTTATAGTAGCTCAAAACAGTAGTATAAGTTAATGATTAATTCTATTAATCTTTTAGATTAATTTGAACATAAATCTGTAACAGCGAATATGAGTAATAGCTAAGACTTTAGCATAAACAACTGATATAATAGAAATAAATATGAAAAGTTTATTTCTAAGTCATAAACAGTCAAGATAAGTTGTAGTAATTTTTGGAAGATCAAAAGGGTTGATTTGGCATTTTTGGTAGCATTGAGCAAGTGTTTAAAGATTAAGTTAAGCAGAAAAGTAGCTCAGAAGATTATTAAAACTTTGAGTAGATGCTAAAGAGAGGATGAAGATTATTAAAACTTTGAGTAGATGCTAAAGAGATGATGAAGATTAATCTGGTGATGGAAATAGATTAAAATGGATACTTTGAAACTTCTTAATTCAATTTCAAATGTTTAACTTAACCTAGGGATGAATAGTAAAATTTAGTGACCGACGAAGGTGTATAAGGATAATTGATGAGTAATGAAACTGAGAATTAAAAGAAATCCTAGAAATTATATGCTAAGTTGTCACAGTGTGAATTTTGGTTAAGTGAAGTGCAATTTCTAGGACACATGATATCTGGGGAAGGGATATTAGTCGATCCTAGTAAGATAGAGGCAGTCCTGCAATGGGAACGACCTACCAATGTAACCGAAATTAGAAGCTTTTTGGGTCTACAGGATATTATAGGAGGTTCATAAAGGATTTTTCACAAATATCTTTACCTTTAACTAGGCTAACCAAAAAAGGTAGTACCTTTGTATGGACACAAGAATGTGAAAACAATTTTCAAGAATTAAAGGATAAATTGACCACCACACAAGTTCTAATAATCTTAAACCCACAAGAAAATTTTGAGGTATATTGTGATGCCTTAAGGAAATGGGCGAGTAATTGCTTATGCTTCTAGGCAACTTAGACCCTATGAGTAAAACCATCCAATTCATGATCTAAAATTAGCAACAGTTGTTTTTGCCTTAAAGATTTGGAGGTGTAACACCCTGAATTTCCTATCTCTTAAACAGTAATTTTGACAGTTAACAGAATTTTTCTGTTTAGTAATTTCTGGATACTGTAAAATTATTTTGAATATTCCGTCAGCATATTTGATCGTTTTGAGTGATTTACTCTCAAGTGTCCTGGAAAATAAAAATTTTCGGTAGGGAAAACTTTACGTAATTTAATTTTTACCGTTAGGTAATTATTTTACGTATCGATTTGATATTTGTGCTTTTTATAATTTTTGTGACTTTTGTGGATGATTATGAAATTTTTTTACTGATTGTGGGCCCAGGGGATGTATGTGGACCTAGGTGGGTCCCGCAATGTGAAAAATTTTTCTACGCATAGAAAATTTTGTACTGTTTAGACAGAGACATGGGATCTTACTAAACCTGAATCCGGAAACAGTTTTAGAAAATTTCTTGTATTGTGTTTTGTACTGTATTTACTTATTGGGCAATAAAAATACAGTAAATATATTCTTTTGTGGGGTTTTAGCATATAAAAATAAATATTATATTGCTTAAGTCAACCTTGGTGGTTTGGATATCCACCATTGATTTAATTAACGATGGAGACTTGATCTTGATTTAATCAACGGTGGAGATTTGATCTTAAAAATGAATAAGATTATTTATAACCATTAGATGGAAATTAAATCAAGGGTAGAGATTTGGTCATATAAAGTATTATGACCATTTGTAACCATTGGATATATAATTGATTAAGGGTGGAGATTTGGTCTTGTAAAATGTAACAAGGACCATTTATGACCATTGGATTTAGATTTAATTAATGGTGAAGATTTAGTCTTAAAAAGTGACAAAGACTAATTATGACCCTTGGATTAAAAGTAAGAAGGAGTAATCTTGACCTTAATTTTGGAGACACATCTAATGGCTAGAATTTCAGGAGAAAAATCTAATGGCTTTAGATTAAGTCTTCTAAATCAAAAGTCTACCTAAATCCTAACCATTGAATTAATCAATGGCTAGAAATGCTTCAAATAATGGCTTGAAAAATATGACAATATTATTGCATGCAAGGATGGAGGGGAGACGGTTTTTGTAATGAATTTGGAGCTAGAAGAGACTTTGATAACCATTATTAATTGCTTTATGTCATTCATGATTTGCTTTAGTCAATTATGTTCTACATGATTCTTTGTTTTCTTCCTTAGGAAATTTCTTGGAGGGGGCAAAATTATTTCATTTCCTATCACACTTTATCACTCTTTTCTCTCTTCACTCTACTGACAATGCATAGGAGGAAGGGGCCAAAAAGCATTTCATTCATTTGCTATCATAATTCATCTTTGTCTCCTTCAAAAAGCCAAGACTTTATCAAAAGTTTTCTACCTTGTCTCTCCATGTGAATTTCGGCCATGCACTCCAAAGAGGACCAAAATTGTTGGTTTCTATAATTTGTATCATAATTGCTTCATATTCATCATCTTCTCCAAAGCAAAATACAAAAACTCTATTTTCTTCTCCAAGAAACACCATTCGGCCAACATGTAACACCCCTTTGGAGGATGTCACACATAAAAGAAAATAAAAGAAATAGAAATAAAATCTACCCAAGTTGTGAAATATTTGTTAAATATTATTACGGGTTGTAAAATAATTCCTGATAGACAGAAATATGATATAAAAAGATAATACGGAAAATACGAAATAAAAAAAAACATCATCACTGATAATATACATATGGTTAAGTTATAAGTTGTACAAATAATTTACAACTAAGACTACAAATATTTAAACAAAAACAGAAAAGAAAGCAATAAAAGAGTTAATATATACGGACATACTGTTGACGCCAAAAAAACATCATGGTTATCTAATCCTCGATGGATCACTATCGGCCGAAAATGATCATCGGGGGATAAATATCCGGATGCCTCGACACACGGCGATAACGGGATCGCGCGGTCGATACGATGCTTATCTCACTAGGCTCGGGGTTTTCGGCACCCCAATAACGCCTAATGGATAAGGGCAACTCTAAGTGCGAAAATAACGTCGTCGTCATGCCATAACGGGCTCATCATCAAAACGATGACGTAGGATCACGGTCACACGTCCCGCATACGTCACCGAGTCACGGTCTCCTCGTAGATGCCAAGCCGAGCACCTCCATGAAATACCGGCTCTATGAATCCCAAAAATCTGGCGTCGCCATCCTCACAATCAATCCGGAGGATATGGATGATCGGATGGTTCTTGATCGTCAAGCGGTCGTGCAGTCTGCTTGCCGATCTTCCTCCTCTTCGGGGTACACGATCTCAAGAGGCATTCCTCTTCCTCGAAGTCTTTACCGCGTAAAATAAATAAACAGAAAATACATATAACAAAGAGGTAAGACAACATAAAATCATCACAACATGGCCAATAAAAAGATGACAAACAATATATACATACGGTTCATGCAATACATAAAGCTTTAACAATTATAATAATTAATTGTAGTAAAATTTAAGTACCATCACAATATGTTACTTCACGAGATAAAACCTCACGAGATAAAATAAGAATTATAAATAAACAAACAAGATATAATAATCAATAATAACTTGTAACCGGATAAAATAAATAAATAAAATACGAGATAAAAATAAATAGATAAGATGGAAACAAATAGATATAGAGATAAATAATATAATAAAATCCTACTCCATGGAGCTAAACAAAACACACATGTATCGAGAGAGGAATGATTCGCAAAACCTAATAGTACCACGGCTGCCCCACCAACTATTGCTTGCATGTCACACGTTGTGTCTATAGCCCCACGACACGAGGAATCCATCAATCCAGGGCGTGGTGTAGTTCACGGTCTCACGTTGTGGCACTACGAGGCAAATGTACTACTAGATTTCACCAATCTCGATTAAATATAGTGTATGTCGAGTACCAAAGTGTGCTATCGGTTTACCACGGCCCGGCGGAGCGACCAAGCTGTCACATGTGGGATCCCGTACACTAAAGTCTCCAAGTTCATTAGAACAATGAACCACACTACGTTTATCGCATCGACAACACGATGTGATTCGTCTCGTCAACAAATCCACCAAATATATGGCACACATAACAGATAGATGGAAAGCACATGCGGGTTCACATTTTCCCGACAGCAAATAGATTATCAAAAAGCCTGCGGGTTCACATTTTTCCGACAGCATAAAATAAATTTTTAAAAGCCTGTACGGGTTCACATTTTCCCGACAGCATAAAATAAATTTTCAAAAGCCTGTACGGGTTCACATTTTCCCGACAGCATAAAATAAATTTTCAAAAGCTTGTACGGGTTCACATTTTCCCGACAGTATAAAATAGACATAGTAACGGTCAATCGCGTAGAAATTTTATCGTATTTTCATAATTCCGTCGTTTTTACAAACGTTTAAAATCGGGTAAAGATATTTTTCTGTTTTTAAAATCGCGTAGCATTTTTAATACGTTTTCTCAATCGCGTAGGATTTTTAAATCATTTTCTTATTCGAATGCCCTTAAAATTACCATTTAAACAGATAGAAATAGTATTTAGTACATTTAAACTACGTAGAATAATTTTTCATACCGCATACTGTCATTAGGATACTTTGACTATTCTATAGGTTCATTTTTACTAAAAATTGACAAACATTTTGTTTATAAACTTATAATAATGGTTTTCTAAATTTTCCATAAAATTTTCTATTTACCTAATTTTTTATCCATATCATTTAATTCTCTTTTGAAATCTCTAACATGCTTCAAAACCTAAAGTGAGCTATATGTTAGAAAATTTCTCAAAATTTCTGTATTTTACTTCCTAATGATAAAATCACTAGTTTTAATCCTTTAACTTAATTCTACTTAATTTGTTTCTTCAAAAATCATTATAGAAAATTTCTTGTTAACTTGTATTGTCTCTTTTTGATTGAAAAAGGTTTGAAATCAATTTTTAGAAATCATAATTACCTATAGTGGCATGTTGGCGAATTTTGTTAAAACTTTTTCATTTGATTTCTAAATCATGTCAAAGGTATTATCTTATCTAAATTCATTAAATCATGTTATAAAGTAATGATTTTGAATCAAATAAATCTTTTAGGCATGTTGGCCCAAAATGTACTAAATTTTTACCATTTGATTTATAAATTCCTTTTCTTTGATCAAAACCATTTAAAACCTTCTTATTTCTCCTAATCAATTAAGTTGCACTTTAGGAAAAATGAAGAGAACATTTTGGTCCTCACATTTTGGCATTGCTTAGTGAGCTAAGGAATGTGTTCTTTGGAACACTCATGCAAATTTACACATGTTATTCACATCCTAAACCTTATCATACAATTCTAACACATGCATTTATCTCTCTAACACATGCAAAATATTTCTAACACATGCAAAATATTTCTAACACATAAAACCTAATTTAAAGCTTATAGACATACAATCAAAAGCTATTAGACATGCAAAATTATTACAATTACCAAATAAGAAAGCTACTAACACATAACACTTAAGCTACTAGCAACCACAAAAATTAACAAATATACATCAATAAACACACCACAACCGAATCCTTATGGATTCTACAAACAATCCATCTTCTTACCACCATCAAGGGATGATAAGAATTGTCTTCCTCTTACCTTAAATGAAGACAAAAAGCTTGCTTTCTCACCTCCTAGGTCACGGTTTTCACTCCACCAAACACCTAAAAATCTCAAACAAAACCTACATGTTACTAACCATGAAAAAGAAGCTAAACCATGGAAAAATCATGGCTTAGAGCTTTGAAAAAGAAGAGAGAAAAGAAAAGCATGAAATTTTACCTTCTAGGTAAAACTTTCAAAGTTGGTTTCAAGCCCTAAATGGAAGAATTTGAAGAAACTTCCAACTACAAAGGTTCTTAGAATGGTGTTTAGGTTAAGGAAACTTGGTTAGAAAAATTTTTGGATGGTTGGAGTGTTAGGAAACTAGCTTGGCGAATATGGTGAAGAAAATGGACAACAATGGTGGCTAGGGTTTTGAAGAGAGAGAAGAGAGAAAAGTGATGAAGATGGAAGGTGATTTTTGGCTTTCTCTCTCCAAATGGCCGTAGCCTTCATGTGTAAGGATGTGCATGGATTTGGCTTCATCCAAGCCATTGAACACATCAAAGGTCAAGATCAAATCTTGCTTAACAAGCTTTAATTCTATTGGTTGTTCATGGTGACTCACCTTGCTTAGTCACACAGTGTAATAAATGCTCTGTTGAGTCACTATTGAGTCACTGTTCTGAAAGTTCTACGACTACGGTGATTAATTAAACTACCGATCTAACAGTTCGGCTTTGATTGTGGGTCCGCAAAATATTTTCCTGGTCCATTTGTCATTAAATTATCTTGACTAATAAAATAATATTATAATAATATAAAATTATTTTATTTGTGATTAAATCCTAAAAATTAAAAGATTATTTTTAGTCTCATTCAGAATCGGGTTAAGTAAGATCCCCAATTCTAAATAATAAAATAAGATTTCCCAGGCCGGAAAAATATTATTTTCTGCCTCGGAGCAAATCACACAAAAAGTCCATAAAAATTCACAGACGGTATTTTCGGGCATTAAATCAAGAAGAAAACAATTAAAAACAGACAAAAACAAATAAAACAATGACGTTCGGGACGTAACGGTCATTTTCCCATTTTTTCCCACAACGTAGGTAATCGTCCAAAACGTTCAAATAAAATATCCAGCGGTATTATTCACTGTATATCTTTCGAGAAAAATTAATACGATAGCTCGAGAAAAATTTTTATTTTATTGTCTCGAAACAAATTACGTAAAACGATCAAATAAAATTTGAGCCGGTATTATCGTAATTGTTTTCATACTGAAAATCGAGAACGAGAAAAATAGGGACACAAATGGTCATTCATACAAAAGCATGAAAAACGAAAAACAAGATACATTAAGAATATTTTCTAAAAATTGGGGCGTTACAACTCTCCCCAACAAATAAAAATTTCGTCCTCGAAATTTGATGTTCATTTAAACAAATGAGGATACGATCCTTCATTTTATCTTCCAATTCCCAAGTAGCCTCACCCATCACATCATTCCATATGACTTTCACTAGCTCGATCATCTTCCTCGAAGGCTGCTTTACCTTTCGTCCTCCTCTATTCGACGGGTAAAGTTTCGTAAAGTCAAATTCTCCTTTAATTGCACGTCATCCAGTTGTATAACATGTGTCGGATCTGGTATATACTTACAGTAATTGAGACACATGAAACACGTCATGCAAATTGGATAGAAAAGGCGGCAAAGCAATCTGATATGCTACAGGACCTATACGTCGGACAATCTGATATGGTCCAATGAATTTAGGAGTAAGCTTCTTCGACTTAATTACTCTTCCGACACCCGTCGTAGGAGTAACTCTTAGAAATACATGCTCACCCTCCTTAAACTCAAGAAATCGTCTTCGTTTGTCCGCATAACTCTTCTGTCTGCTTTGTGCCGTCCTCATCTTCTCTTGTATCATCTTGACTTTATCCGTAGTCTGTTGTACAAGTTCCGGTCCAACAGTCATACTCTCTCCATCTTGATACCAGCATAGCGGCGTTCGACATCGTCTTCCATACAATGCTTCATAAGGTGCCATTCCGATGCTTGCGTGAAAACTATTGTTGTAGGTGAATTCTATCAAAGATAAAAATTCATCCCAACTTCCCCGTTGTTCCAAAACACAAGCCCGTAACAAATCCTCCAAAGACTGTATAGTTCTCTCTGTCTGACCGTCAGTCTACGGATGATACGCTGAACTCAGTCGTAACTTGGTTCCCATAGCTTCTTTAACTTCGCCAAAATCTTGACGTAAACCTCGGATCTCTGTTAGAAACTATACATGTAGGCACTCCATGTAATCTGACAATCTCACCGATGTACAACTGAGTTAATCTTTCCAATGAATATTTAATATTGATTGGTAAGAAATGAGCCGATTTCGTAAGTCTATCGACTATAACCCATATCGAATCATGACCTCTCCTTGTCTTTGGCAAACCAAATACTGAAATCCATAGAAATGCTTTGTCCCATTTCCATTCTGGAATCGATAATGGTTGCAACCTTCCAGCTGGCCTTTGGTGTTCAACTTTTGATTTTTGACAAACTAGGCAAGTTGACACGCATCTAACTACATCACCTTTCATTCCATGCCACCAGAATAACTTCTTCAAGTCTTGGTACATTTTTGTTATGCCTGGATGCATACTTAATAGACTAGTATGGGCATGTTCCACAATATATCGCCTCAGTTCTCGGTCACGAGGAATACGATTCTACCCGAAACCTCAATTCCATCAGTTCCTTCTTTGAACTCTACTTGCCTCATTTTGCTTCATCTGCTCCCTTATTCCTTGTAAAAATTTATCGGCATTTTGCTTTTCCCTTATATCTTCCATCGGCTCGCTTGAGATAGTAACCATATTCATACGGATCTTTCCCGTTTCCAACTCAACAAATGACCACTCATCTCTAAACTGTTCAATGAGCTCCTTTTCTTTAATCATCGGAGCGAGAGACAACGATAATCTTTCTACTCAAGGCATCGGCCACGACATTCGCCTTACCGGGGGTGGTACAAAAGTTGAAAATCGTAGTCGTTCGAAATTCTAACCATCTTCGCTGCCTCATATTCAGCTCATTCAGGTCGTACAAGTACTTCAAACTCTTGTGATCACTTGAAGATGTTGAACATTGCTCCATAGAGAAAATGCCTCCATATCTTCAAAGCAAAAACTACCGCAGACCAATTCCAAATCATGCGTAGGATAATTCTTTTCATGAACCTTCAATTGTCGAGAAGCATATGCCACCACGTTCCGATCTTGCATCAACACGCATCCTAGTCCTTGATAAGAAGCGTCCACAATAAACATCGAAAGATTTCGTCGAATACGGTAGGATCAACACCGTGCGATTGTTAATCTCTTCTTCAACTCTTGAAAACTAGCTTCACGCTCTTCCGTCCATTCAAAAGCTTGACTTTTCCTCGTCGATTGTGTAAGTGGTCCAAAAATCTTAGAAAAACCTTCGATAAATCTCCGATAATAACCAAGCAAGTCCAACAAAACTTCGAACTTCATTCTTGTCTTAGGTCTTTCCCATCAAAACAGTCTCCACCTTCGATGGGTCCACCGCAATACCTTCTTTAGAAATTACGTGACCAAGAAATTGGACTTTTTCCAACCAGAACTCACACTTAGCCAACTTTGCATACAACTGCTTCTCTCTCAAAATCTGAAGAACAACTTTCAGATGTTCAGCATGCTCTTCCTTCGATCGAGAATAGATCAGAATGTCATCGATAAAAACAACGACAAATCTGTCTAGATATGGACGAAATATCCTGTTCATATAATCCATAAATATGGCAGGAGCATTCGTCACCCGAATGGCATTACTTGATACTCATAATGTCCATAACGAGTTCGAAAAGCAGTCTTCGGCACATCTTCCCCTCTTACACGAATCTGGTGATAACCTGATCGCAAATCAATCTTGGAAAATATCACAGCTCCTCTTAATTGATCCATCAAATCGTCGATTCTTGGAAGCGGATATTTATTCTTGATAGTCACCTTGTTCAATGCTTGATAATCCACACAAAGTCGTGAAGTTCCATCCTTCTTCTTGACCAAAAGCAGCGCACCCCATGGGGAAACGCTAGGTCGTACAAATTCTTTCTCCAACGGTTCCACCAATTGCTTCTTCACTCCTCCAACTCTACGGCGACATACGGTATGGTGCAATTGAGATAGGACACATTCCCGTACTAAATCAATTGAGAATTCGATCTCCCGCTCCGGCGGTAAACCGGTACATCGTCGGGAAAAACATCCCAGGAAAGTCATTGACAACGGGAATAGTATTCACATCCTTCTCATTCTTAACTTCTAGAGAAGACAATACCGGATATCCACTGCGCTCCATCTCTCAACAAAGACTTGACCTTAACGGCGGTTAAGAATCCGGACTCTTCTTCCTTAGGAAAAACTATAGTTTTCTTTGCACAATCTATAAGGATATGGTTAGAACATAACCGGTCCATCCCTAAGATTACATCTATCTCAATAAGAGGCAAACAAATCAAATTGACCAAAAACAAACGGCCCTTCACAACAATAGGACAATCCAAACGGATCTTAGAAGTAACTACGGGTTTAGCGGTTAGGCGTAGATACACTCAACTTAACATTCGAGAGAAGACACGAGCAACTTCGGTCTTTCCACACAATCATAGGCAATAAACGAGTGTGTAGCACCCGAGTCATACAATACGGTCGAAGGTTACCTCCGATTTCACCTCTCCTTGAATAAGGTCATCGGATTGGGAAACTTCAGATCCCGTCATTGTGTACACTCGCCCTCCGGATCTCGGTGAGTATTTCCAGTTTTTGCTTTGATTAGTTTTAACATGACGAACAACGGGTTTCTTCTCGGTCGAGTACAATCCTTTGACATATGCCCAGGGCATCCACGATTAAAACAGACATTTCCCTTGATCGTACAATGCGGAGATAGATGGCCCTTCTTACCGCACTTAAAACATGTCGGTGTAAACACCACTCTTTGTCTGCTCCACCACTAGGTACACTCCCTCCAACGGCGGTCGGCCGAGTCGACTCCCTTGTGGTCTAGCATACGACTTCGCGTGGCCGATTTGTATTGCTACCTCCACCTCTTTGAAACCTTGTCGGCCCAAAGTTCCGACTCCTTTGATCTCGCGACGGTTCAAGCTCCTCAAGCCGTGCACACGCGTCTACCAAAGTATGAAAATGATTCATCCTCGAGATATCACTCCCGCTTCAATTCTACTCTCAATCCAGGACTCAAACTTCCGACATTTCCATACCTCATCTTGTCGATTTTGAGCATAATCCGAAAATTGAGATAAACTTTCAAATTTTGTAGCGTACTCATTCAACTTCATGTTTCCTGTCGCAATCCAAGAAATTCCATCTCCTTGGCATGCCTAGCACTCGCAGGAAAATACTTATCGAGAAAAACATTAGAAAATACTTCCCAGGTGATCTCAGTCCCTTCAGCTTGCAATACTCGGTGGACTCCTCTCCACCAATGTTCCGCATCTCCTCTCAACATGAAAACAGCATAAGTTACTTTCTTTTCATCTGTACATCTCATCCCCTCAAAGATTCTTTCTAAATCTTGCATCCATTGACTCGCTTTCTCCGGATCCACCTCGCCTCTAAATTGTGGCGGATTATGGCGCCTAAATTCGGATAAATTTAGGGCATCAGTAGCATCTTCTTTGTTGAAATTTGCTCTCAAATTTTCTTTGAGTAATCACTTGACCATCTCACGCGTAGCTTCGGCGACAACCAACATCGGGTCCTCCTCACGATTTACGTTAACACGTCCTCTACCTCTACCAGCCATCTTCTTTCTTCAAACATAACAAAACAAAGTTAGATACATCCTTCTAGATATTTCCGAAAGGATATAAATCACAAAGATCACGAGAGAATCACACAAAGCACAAACAAAAACGGACCCAACCACAACCCCAAAAGACTCTAACTTGGGCTCACGATACCAACTAATGTAACACCCTTTGGAGGATGTCACACATAAAAGAAAATAAAAGAAATAGAAATAAAATCTACCCAAGTTGTGAAATATTTGTTAAATATTATTACGGGTTGTAAAATAATTCTTGATAGACGAAAATATGATATAAAAAGATAATACGGAAAATACGAAATAAAAAAAAACATCATCACTTGATAATATACATATGGTTAAGTTATAAGTTGTACAATAATTTACAACTAAGACTACAAATATTTAAACAAAAACAGAAAGAAAGCAATAAAAGAGTTAATATATATATGGACATACGCTGACGCGCCCAAAAAAAAACATCATGGTTATCTAATCCTCTGATGGATCACTATCAGCCTGAAAATGATCATCAGGGGATAAATATCCCGGATGCCTCGACACACGGCGATAACGGGATCGCGCAGTCGATACGATGCTTATCTCACTAGGCTCAGGGTTTTCAGCACCCCAATAACGCCTAATGGATAAGGGCAACTCTAAGTGCAGAAATAACGTCGTCGTCATAACAGGCTCATCATCAAAACGATGACGTAGGATCACGGTCACACGTCCTGCATACGTCACCGAGTCACGGTCTCCTCGTAGATGCCAAGCCAGAGCACCTCCATGAAATACCAGCTCTATGAATCCCAAAAATCCTGGCGTCGCCATCCTCACAATCAATCCGAGAGGATATGGATGATCGGATGGTTCTTGATCGTCAAGCGGTCGTCCTTGCTTGCGATCTTCCTCCTCTTCGGGTACACGATCTCAAGAGGTGTTCCTCTTCCTCGAAGTCTTTACCGCGTAAAATAAATAAACAGAAAATACATATAACAAAGAGGTAAGACAACATAAAATCATCACAACATGGCCAATAAAAAGATGACAAACAATATATACATACGGTTCATGCAATACATAAAGCTTTAACAATTATAATAATTAATTGTAGTAAAATTTAAGTACCATCACAATATGTTACTTCACGAGATAAAACCTCACAGATAAAATAAGAATTATAAATAAACAAACAAGATATAATAATCAATAATAACTTGATAACCGAGATAAAATAAATAAATAAAATACGAGATAAAAATAAATAGATAAGATGGAAACAAATAGATATAGAGATAAATAATATAATAAAATCCTACTCCATGGAGCTAAACAAAACACACATGTATCGAGAGAGGAATGATTCGCAAAACCTATAGTACCACGGCTGCCCCACCAACTATTGCTTGTTGTCACACGTTGTGTCTATAGCCCCACGACACGAGAATCCATCAATCCGGGCGTGGTGTAGTTCACGGTCTCACGTTGTGGCACTACGAGGCAAATGTACTACTAGATTTCACCAATCTCGATTAAATATAGTGTATGTCGAGTACCAAAGTGTGCTATCGGTTTACCACGGCCCGGCGGAGCGACCAAGCTAATCCACATGTGGGATCCCGTACACTAAAGTCTCCAAGTTCATTAGAACAATGAACCACACTACGTTTATCGCATCGACAACACGATGTGATTCGTCTAGTCAACAAATCCACCAAATATATGGCACATATAACGAGATAGATGGAAAGCACATGCGGGTTCACATTTTCCCGACAAAAAATAGATTATCAAAAAGCACATGCGGGTTCACATTTTTCCGACAAAGATAAAATAAATTTTTAAAAGCACATGCGGGTTCACATTTTCCCGACAAAGATAAAATAAATTTTCAAAAGCACATGCGGGTTCACATTTTCCCGACAAAGATAAAATAAATTTTCAAAAGCTTGTACGGGTTCACATTTTCCCGACAGATAAAATAGACATAGTAACGGTCAATCGCGTAGAAATTTTATCGTATTTTCATAATTCGTCGTTTTTACAAACGTTTAAAATCGGGTAAAGATATTTTTCTGTTTTTAAAATCGCGTAGCATTTTAATACGTTTTCTCAATCGCGTAGGATTTTTAAATCATTTTCTTATTCGAATGCCCTTAAAATTACCATTTAAACAGATAGAAATAGTATTTAGTACATTTAAACTACGTAGAATAATTTTTCATACCGCATACTGTCATTAGGATACTTTGACTATTCTATAGGTTCATTTTTACTAAAAATTGACAAAGATTTTGTTTATAAACTTATAATAATGGTTTTCTAAATTTTCCATAAAATTTTCTATTTACCTAATTTTTTATCCATATCATTTAATTCTCTTTTGAAATCTCTAACATGCTTCAAAACCTAAAGTGAGCTATATGTTAGAAAATTTCTCAAAATTTCTGTATTTTACTTCCTAATGATAAAATCACTAGTTTTAATCCTTTAACTTAATTCTACTTAATTTGTTTCTTCAAAAATCATTATAGAAAATTTCTTGTTAACTTGTATTGTCTCTTTTTGATTGAAAAAGGTTTGAAATCAATTTTTAGAAATCATAATTACCTATAGTGGCATGTTGGCGAATTTTGTTAAAACTTTTTCATTTGATTTCTAAATCATGTCAAAGGTATTATCTTATCTAAATTCATTAAATCATGTTATGAAGTAATGATTTTGAATCAAATAAATCTTTTAGGCATGTTGGCCCAAAATGTACTAAATTTTTACCATTTGATTTATAAATTCCTTTTCTTTGATCAAAACCATTTAAAACCTTCTTATTTCTCCTAATCAATTAAGTTGCACTTTAGGAAAAATGAAGAGAACATTTTGGTCCTCACATTTTGGCATTGCCGTGAGCTAAGGAATGTGTTCTTTGGAACACTCATGCAAATTTACACATGTTATTCACATCCTAAACCTTATCATACAATTCTAACACATGCATTTATCTCTCTAACACATGCAAAATATTTCTAACACATGCAAAATATTTCTAACACATAAAACCTAATTTAAAGCTTATAGACATACAATCAAAAGCTATTAGACATGCAAAATTATTACAATTACCAAATAAGAAAGCTACTAACACATAACACTTAAGCTACTAGCAACCACAAAAATTAACAAATATACATCAATAAACACACCACAACCGAATCCTTATGGATTCTACAAACAATCCATCTTCTTACCACCATCAAGGGATGATAAGAATTGTCTTCCTCTTACCTTAAATGAAGACAAAAAGCTTGCTTTCTCACCTCCTAGGTCACGGTTTTCACTCCACCAAACACCTAAAAATCTCAAACAAAACCTACATGTTACTAACCATGAAAAAGAAGCTAAACCATGGAAAAATCATGGCTTAGAGCTTTGAAAAAGAAGAGAGAAAAGAAAAGCATGAAATTTTACCTTCTAGGTAAAACTTTCAAAGTTGGTTTCAAGCCCTAAATGGAAGAATTTGAAGAAACTTCCAACTACAAAGGTTCTTAGAATGGTGTTTAGGTTAAGGAAACTTGGTTAGAAAAATTTTTGGATGGTTGGAGTGTTAGGAAACTAGCTTGGCCGAATATGGTGAAGAAAATGGACAACAATGGTGGCTAGGGTTTTGAAGAGAGAGAAGAGAGAAAAGTGATGAAGATGGAAGGTGATTTTTGGCTTTCTCTCTCCAAATGGCCGTAGCCTTCATGTGTAAGGATGTGCATGGATTTGGCTTCATCCAAGCCATTGAACACATCAAAGGTCAAGATCAAATCTTGCTTAACAAGCTTTAATTCTATTGGTTGTTCATGGTGACTCACCTTGCTTAGTCACACAGTGTAATAAATGCTCTGCTGAGTCGACTAGGCCGAGTCGGCTGTTTCTGAAAGTTCTACAAATTACGGTGATTAATTAAGCTACCGATCTAACTGTTCGGCTGATTGTGGGTCCCGCAAAATATTTCCTGTCCATTTGTCATTAAATTATACTGACTAATAAAATAATATTATAATAATATAAAATTATTTTATTTGTGATTAAATCCTAAAAATTAAAAGATTATTTTTAATCTCATTCAGAATCGGGTTAAGTAAGATCCCCCAATTCTAAATAATAAAATAAGATTTCCCCGGCCGGAAAAATATTATTTTCTGCCTCGAGCAAATCACACAAAAAGTCCATAAAAATTCACAGACGGTATTTTCGGGCATTAAATCAAGAAGAAAACAATTAAAAACAGACAAAAATAGCGAAAAACATGCGTTCGGGACGTAACGGTCATTTTCCCATTTTTTCCCACAACGTAGGTAATCGTCCAAAACGTTCAAATAAAATATCCAAGATTATTCAAATTTGTATATCTTTCAGAAAAATTAATACAAGATGGCTTCGGAAAAATTTTTATTTTATCGTCTCAAACAAATTACGTAAAAACGATCAAATAAAATTTGAGCCAGTATTATCGTAATTGTTTTCATACAGAAATCGAGAACAGAAAAATAGGGACACAGCGGTCATTCATACAAAAGCATGAAAAACAGAAAACAGTACATTAAGAATATTTTCTAAAAATTGGGGCGTTACACAACACCTAGGAGCTATGTCTCCAAGCTTCTAAAATTTCATCTAAACACATTTTCTAAACCTAAACACCATTCTAAGAACATCTCTAGTTATGAGTTTTTCCAAAATCATTCATCTTGAGCTTCAAATCCAAGCTTCAAGTTTCTATCAAAAATCAAAAATTCCATCTTTGTGTTTCAAGAGAAACCATTCGGTCAAGACACTCAAAACCACCATCCAATCTCTTTTAATTTCATCCAACCATAGATCTTGAATCTACATGATATTCTAAGTAACTTTCATGTTGGAGATTTTCTCTAAATCATTCATCTTGAGCTTCAAATCCAAGCTTCAAGTTTCTATCAAAAATCAAAAATTCCATCTTTGTGTTTCAAGAGAAACCATTCAGTCAAGACACTCAAAACCACCATCCAATCTCTTTTAATTTCATCCAACCATAGATCTTGAATCTACATGATATTCTAAGCAACTTTCATGTTAGAGATTTTCTCTAAATCATTCATCTTCATGGACTTTCTTCAAGATCAAAGTTATTGGGTTTTTGAGGTGAAGTGTAAGAAAACTCTATTTCTTCTTTCTTTTTCATGATCTAAATCATGTTTGATCCATGGTTCCACTTAATCAAGCTTAGTATACTAATTTTTATGTTTTTTTGTTTTGTATTTGAGAAGCCCTTGGTGATGAAGGACTAGGAAAAAGAAGCAAAACAAAGAGCTTTTGAGGATCTTCAAGAGGTAAGAGGGAGATCCATCTCATCAACCAAGCATAGTGGTGAGAGATTGTCTTATATTTGATGGGTGTTGAGTCCATGTGAGGATTCATGTCCATGGTCATGTAATAATTTATATGTGTTTATGAGCTTTGATTAATTGCCTATGCTTAATATGCTTTGCATGAGTTTATGATTTTAATGGTATGCTTATTTTAATGGTGATATAATAGCTTTTTATATATGCATATATGATAATATAGCATGCTTTTATATATATATATATATATATATATATATATATATTGTGTATATATGTGTATGCCATGATTGGATGATGGAAAGAAAATTAATTTTGGTCCCAATGGCCAAGAAAGAGCTACTGTTTTTGATGCCCTTGATTAGGGTTCATGTTGAAATTTTTCAAGAACAAGGGAATTAATTTTTGATCCCTAGAACATGGTGAATTTCGGTTAAGACACCTCAAGATAGGTATTCACAAAATTAATATTTTCTTGAATGATGAAAATGGATGTTTAGAAAAAGCAAGGAAAATAAATAAAGAGTTTATTTTTCAAAGAGTACATGAACACGGTTTTAGAAGGATTTTTATTGATTTATTTTGTGTAAAAAGTTTCTAAGTGTTTTACTAAACATGAGATTTAAATGAAAATAGCAATGATGATTTTAAGAATTTGGAAAGAAAGTGAAAAAGAATTTGTAAAGAAAGTGAAAATGAATTTACAAAGAAAGTGAAAAATGGAAATGAACAAATGATTTGATTTTCAAAGACTATGAGTCTTATGTTTTTGTAAAGGATTTTTAATAATTTTGTTTGTGTAAAACCATTTCAATTTAAAAAGAAAAATATTTGATGGTTTTAATAGTCATGTCCACATTTTTTTTTAAAAGGCTTGTAATGTCTTGATTTTTATGAACAAAGTGATTTTCAAAATGAAAACGTAACTTGATTTAATACAAAGAATTTGGAAAGGGAATCAGAGTGTTTTTATCACTTGAGAGAATTTTGTAAACGAAAGACAAAGAGAGGTTGAACATGTTTGAACTCAAATTTATTTTGAAGAATAATTTTGGAAGTGATTTGAGAAAAATGAAGAATATAATGGTGACTTGAAAAGTAACTAACGTATAACTTATTTTTTTGAGTTTTGAAAGTACGTTAGAAAATGTTAAGTTTTGAAACGTTGATTTATATCAATAGAAAAGTAATTTTATGAATTATATTTTGGAAAAGGATTTCTTGAGTAAAGAAATGTGGAAAAAGATTTTCTTGAGTAAGAAAATATATTACATGAAGTATAAAGTTATATTATTTAAGAAAAGTTGAAAAAGGAATATTTGAAGGTTGAGAAATATTTTACGTAATGAAATTGTGGTAAAAAAATTATTTTCTTAAAAACATAATTTTAAAGTACGTGGTTTGAAATACAATAAAATATTTCTAAGTATTTAGAAATACAATAAAATATTTCTACGCGATTTTAAATACGTTGAAATATTCCTACACGATTTGAATTACGTTTAAATATTTTACGTAATTTGAATTACTATTGAAAAATCACTACGTGATGGAAAAGTGATGAATTATTTTTACATGATTGTGAAAATAGTGAAAATCATTATGTGATTTGTAAAGTGTTTTAAATATTTTGAAAATGAAAGAAAATGATTTACGCGACTTAAAAGGATGATTTTTAAGTTATGCGATTTGAAACAGTGGAAAAAAATATTATGGGATTTGAGAAACGTATATTTTTATGCGATTGAGAAAAATATTGAAAAATTAGTACGTAATTTAAAAATGCAACAGAAGAGTTGCGGCATTTTGAAAACGTAACAAAAATGTTACGATATTGTGAAAATGTAACAAAAATATTTTGGAATTGTGAAAACGAAACGGAAATGTTGCGCAATTTTGTGAAAACACGACAAAAGTGTTTTATAACTATGAAAGTGTGATAATATGATTTTCCTGTTAAAAATACAGTATAAATACTGTAGAACCAGTATATGGATGCTGTGTGAGAAAATAACATGTTTTGCCTGTGATTGGCATTTGGTGCATTATACGTGCATTGGAAAAATATGCGTTGAAGCATATGATTACATTGAACAAATGAAATTGAAAAAATTTGGCCCTTTGGGGTTGGACTTGCACTGATATATTCGTGCATTGTATAAAGTATAGCTAATAAGCTATTTTGGCCCTTGTGGTTGAAGAGGGAATGAGAATTGATAGTGAGATCTATGATGGATCTTGGGGTGCGTCAAGACGCGGCAGTCGACCAGTGGACAGCTGGCGAGTACCCTGTGCCACTTGGCGATGCAGTCCGTTGCAATGCATTGACGATACCCGACAAGAACACGATTCTTTTCAACAACTAGAAGATTGTCTTTGGGCTAAGGCTGACAATTGACAGAGCATTCTCCTCGAAATTGTGAAAACCTCCACGAAGTTGTTTTTCAAAAAACTGAGTTTTTGTGCACATGCATAATCTGGCATTTATATCTGTGTGATATATTAATTGAGGAATATTGGCTATGACAATTGTTTTGAATACTTGGATGATGATGATGATAATTAGACAATGTTGAGGGCATTATCGTAATTGTTGTTTATGATAATTGAACTGATAAATGATTGGATGATGATAGTTGATTAATATTGATGGCATGATATATTTGTATGATATGTTGTTTGTGTTATCTCTGTGCTACCATATTGGTATTGGCGTAGGTGATCTCACCTCTTTGTTATGTTGTTTTGCTGTGTCTGTACTGTTAAAATCAAATAATAGAAGGATCGAGTTGTCTTAGACATAACGGGTAATGAATACTCTGAGATGGGTGACAACAATAAGGAGTGGACATTCAGGACTCGAAGGTGTGCAGTGTTGACAAAGAACAGATGTCTGATGCAACAAGATGGATACACAACAGAATAAGTATGTTAAGTTTTAATGTTAGTGTTGTACCGTGCTATTAAGTAGGACCCGTCATGGGGTTTGCTACTGTTAAAAAAAAAGAGTCTGTTAGTTTTATATTTCTCTTTAAATTGTGAAACATTAATTAGTGTCAATATTGTATATGAATCTGTTTCAATATATATTTTTCAGTATTACATATAAATTTCAGTAAGTTTATATTTCAACAAGAAAGAAATTTTGAAACCCATATTTTCATAACTCAAACCTTTTACGAATTGATTTTCAGATTATGAGTCGGGTGTAACATCCCGAAAATTTATAATTTCAGGGTAAATGATCGTTTTACAATATTTGGGATTTTTAGGAATTTTTCTAGATTTTTTTGAGAACTCAGAATATTTTAATATTATTTCTCGTTCTACGCGCACGTTGAGCAGAATTGGCAGAACGACTGTAACACTCCCAAAGTTGGAAAATTTTATTACGAATAGTCATTTTCTAATATTTGTGATTTATGTGAATTCTTTCAGAATTTTTAGGAAACGACGAATATTTTAATATATTCCTCATTCTGCGTGTACACTGAGCCGAACCCGGGAAATGAAATATTTTTCCCGAGAACCTTGAACTATGGAAACGTCGACGGGGGATCTTACTAAACTCGAGGCCGGACACAGTTTACAAGGTTTCACGTCTTTCAAGAAATTTTAACAGATGAAATAATAAGATACTGCGAAGAATTAATCTGTCAGATTTATTAATGCTGACTTTTGCCTGCTATAATTATTGTCCAATAAATAATAACATGTATTAAAAATATTATCACATTATTCAAAATCTAATTTTTGTATCACATCTATTAGTTTTAATTTCAAAAGAAAGATTAAATTTAATCCAAGCTTGTTATAGGAAGCTTCCAAGAAGTTTCCTTATTAACACATTTTCTCTCTCTTCCCTCTCCACTCTTCTTCATGGCAGAGGCCATTTGGGAGCCTAAATATTCACATTCCCACTTTACTACCTTATTCTCACATTTCTAAACACCAAATACACTCATCACCATTTCTCTCCTTTATTTCTCTCTTCTTCTTCCTCTCCACCGTACACCCACTTCCTTGAGGCAATCTCCATAGTTTGCTTCACCATCACATTTCTAGCTTTATTACACCATTGCAAGACCATCTTCCTTGTGGCCATCCTTGGTTCTTCTTCTTCTTCTTCCATTTTTCACCATTGAAGCTAAAGCTTTGAGCTTGGAGGTAAAGTCTTAACCTTTCTTTCACTTTCTTCTCATTTTCGTTTTTCTTGGTCACTTATGTGATCAAGAACTCATTTTTCCATGGTTTGAGTGAACATTATGGAAATCACTCACATTGGTGTTCTTCTTGAAGGGGAAAACGAAAATCTAGGGCAAGAAGAGGTAACACCTTGTGTTGTCTTCCAAATAGGTAAGAGGGAGATGATCCTCTTCAACCAATCTTGGTAGTAAGGGAATGTCTTGTATGTGTATTGTTGTTGATTTTTGAATCTATGTATAAAGTTCTCTCATTTTTATGTTGTTCTTGATGATAATGTATTTTGTTGGGTTTGTATGATTTATTGATGTCTCTTGCATGATTTGAAGGTGTATTTGAGTATCTTGTTGATTAAATATGATGAGGAATGGTTTGGTTTGAGTTAGAGGACCTGAAGAACTCTGTTTTCTGCAAGATTACGCGTGGTAATCGATTACACGAGGCTTGTAATCGATTACCAAGCTCTTAAGGGTACGAAATCGTGATTCTGGAACTCTGGTAATCGATTACATCTTGTGTGTAATCGATTACAGAGATTCTGTCTAGCTTGTAATCGATTACAAGAATGGTGTAATCAATTACCAAGCCTATGATCTTATGAAATGGTGCTTCTGGGAATCACGTAATCGATTACAACTTGTGGGTAATCGATTATGGGGGTTCTGTCCAATTGGTAATCGATTACCACGGCTGTGTAATCGATTACCAGGGCCTTGAAGTTACGAAACGTGATTATGGGAATCATGTAATCGATTACAATGATATTGTAATCGATTGTGATTTCATTACTGTAATCGACACAGGGTAATGTAATCGATTACCAAGACCCAAAAATGAGATTTTTGAGCTGGAAATGATTGAGATTGTGGTTCTTTGTCCTCTGTAACTCAAACATAACCTAAAAACTCTGGATTCAAGGATTCTACTTTACTTAAATGTGATAGGAATATGTATTCATACCGATAGAGAAGAAATGATTTTGAAAATGGAATTCTTGGATCCATGACATGGAAATTGTGGTACGTGTGTGATAAGAAACATATATTGATGCTTATATTGGCCTGTTGTGGCATGTTATGTAATGGTATGAGATTGTGAATCATACATGTTCATGCATAGTGTCATATGCATTGTGAATGTCCTTGTGGACTGTTGTAAGGCCAAGTTGCCTAGGAGATTGAACACACCTTAGTGCGGGTGCGAATAGACTAGTATGGGTCGTGTTATGACCTCGGGGGCGTTGGGGTGCGGGTCCCTTACATGGACAGTTTAGAGCTCCTCTGTACCGTGGGGCAAACCGATGCAAACACACCGACAATCCGAACTTGACACTGTCCTATATCGTGATCTAGTGTAGAATGTCTGTACAATGCCATAATTGTGCACGAGAAAAATTATTGATAGCACTGGCCTCGACAGCCGAGTTACAGATTTGTCTCCTGATCTTTCTCTCTGCTTGATTGAGTCTAGCTCCATGGAGTAGGAATTGGGAAAGCATGCATTGTGCATCGTTCATTACTGATCTTATAAACTGTTGAGCATGAATACCTGTAAATGATTATCTGATTTTTGTGCTGATTTCTAGAAATACCATTATAATATGTCTGCTATTGCTTACTGTAGTTTTACCTTTACTATAAATATCACTGTTGTTATTGACTCTGATTATTGCTTAGAATTGGATTGCTTTTGTTATAATTCCCGCCATTGTTATTGATAAATATGTGAACTGTATTGCTCGGTGGGTGCTTTGCGCCATTCTATTTTCTTGCTGCCAATAGTGGTAATGAATGACGGGTGTCTCACCTCTTTCCTATATTTTTGTATTGTTGTTTTATATTCATATTTGATAAAAGATTGTGAAGAAGATGATGAGGAATCACGCCTTACCGATGGGGTTGGGAACCTGGCAAGATTTCTTCGATTTCGTAGGAGTGCAGCTGCGTGGAGGCATTGATGCCTGTTGTGCCAACTGGGACACTGAGAGTCATATGCATATGGGGTTGCGGCTTTGTCTGCTGGTAGTACCCATCCCTGGGTTATTACCTCTCCCCTTTTACGTGTTTTATTCCCGCTGTATTTTATTTGACTCTGTAATTATTACATTCTTTGTTATCAGTGCTTTGTGTAAATTGACTATAAAATATATAAGGAAATGATTCTATTTTATGGTTGTATTATGGGTTGAATATATTTATATTTCATTCGAGGCTCGTATATTCTACTTATGCATATTGTCAAAAATATATATATATAGACTCCTGAGAATTTGAGTGACTGTTATCATGACTGTGACACACTTGGATTTAGTAACTGTGGTGTAATGACGATTGTGTTGCGGTTGCTACATCAAGGGGTGTTACATCGGGAGTCGGAAATATGATGCCCTAAGGAGGGTGTTACAGGAGATATTATTTATATAAGGTTAAATTTCAGGTCTTTAGTGATCATAAAAGTCTGAAATATCAGTTTGACCAAAAAGAGTTAAACATGGGGCAACAGAGATAGATAGAATTCTTAAAAGATTATGATTTTGAATTAAAGTATCATCCGGGTAAAGCCAATGTAGTGCCCGATGCATTTAGTAGGAAACTCCTACATGTATCCCATATGATGATATAAGAAATAGAACTTTTAAAGAGTTTTAGGAATTTGAGTCTATTAGTGACTATGTTACCATATAGTCTCTGTTTGAATCAGTTGGAAATTCAAAATGATTTAAAGACTCAAATTAAAGAAACCCATGATAACGATAAGGATTTAAAGGAAATAGGTGAACAAATCCTTTTGGGAAAGAAAAATGAGTTTAGAAGGACTGAAGATTGAACCATCATGTTTAGAGATCGATATTGTGTTCCAAACAAATATGAAATTAAAGAAAAGATCTTAGAAGAAGCCCATAGGAGCAAGTTTACTATCCATCCCAGAGCAACCAAAATGTATCAAGACCTCAAAAAGATGTTTTGGTGGCTAAACATGAAAAGAGAAATAGCAGAATATGTGTCCAAATGCCTGTGTGCCAAAGGTAAAAATAGAACACTAAAAACCCTCAGGACCTCTCCAACCCTTGGAAATCCCAGAGCGTAAATGGGAAAGCATTTCAATAGATTTTGTAACGGGATTGCCTATGACCTAATTAGGATATGATGCTATTTGGGTTATAGTGGATAGACTAACAAAGTTTGCACACTTTTGGCAGTAAGAGTGTAACACCCTAATACAATATTCGTAAAATACGCGGAATAATTCAAGATAAATCGTATTAGACATGTCACTTTTAAGAATACATAAAAATAAAACCTATAATAGTATACATAGACTTTTATATACAACTAGAAAGGTAATAGTATACAAACTGGTTCAAAAAGAAATAAAACCGTTACATTAAGGCTTCTACTTCTTTTTCTTCTTGCCCTTTTTCTTTGAAGGGTCTTCACCTGGATTTACATGGAATATACAGGGGTAAGAAATCACAATTTCTCAATATTCGCATACCAAGACCAGCAGTTAATCATTTACAACAAACAAAGAACTGAACACATTAATATCTTAAATAATATAATATCTGAAAATCAATAACATCAAAAGATCACCCCTACAATCCTAAGTTATTATCAAACAAACAACCAACGAATCAATTGATCCAGCAATGACAACTGCTCATACAATTGTCAATCATGCAATGCTTTATGTGATGAGATATGATTATACTCAAACAAAGTACTAATATAATTATTATGCAATGCTAATGCAAGTTTTAAGATTTGAAAACACAAGCTACTTACTTAATTTCTCAAAAACCTTTGTCTCTTGTATATACAAAGTAGGATAAGTCAAAAAGCCTAAATCCCACTTTGTAATAGGTAAACACCTTCCCCTCACCAATGTAAGAGTACTATTCTTACCCCCATATCGGTAACTCTGACCACAATAGCATACTTGCTATGAGAATCTAGATCAACACCTTGTTCTCTGGCCATATGGTTGTGCATACTATGATAAGTTACAATACATAGGAAACTAACAAGTACCAAGTTTGAAAACCAAGTATCAAGAACTATCTCAATTCACAATCAAGACATATCACAAGATTCTCATAACCAAGTGACTATCCAATACTAATACATATAGGTCCTAGCATTGCCTATCCCATAAGGTAGCAAGAACTATGTAACTAGTATTTTCTTACCTAAAACTTCACACCATCACTTCACAAGTGATTTCCAAGTCAACCTCATGTTGATCAAAGTTTTAAATAATCCCTAAGACATTCTAACTTATAGATTTGCCTAAGGTTTCACCACTCTTAGATATATGCCATATGGTTATTCTATCCAAGAATTACCCTCATTTGTGTCTCAACACACTTAGGAAAGCATATAAGAATGATCTAAACACTTAAGGAATACCAAAACCTCAAAAATACAATCCTGAAAAATCCTAGTACTTACGCCTAGGTGTGGTACTCTCTGTCTCGCCCAAACAGCAAACTGAGCCACTCACGACTAGGCGTGGTAATACTGCGCCTAGGCGTGGTCACGCGACAGCAACTTCTGTAGAATTCTACAGAAGTGGTACTGTTCCATTGGCCAAAACCTTGGGTTTTGGCCACTCCAATCCAACCTCTAGGTGATTTTAAGTCTCAAACATGTTTACAAACATAAGAGGAACATAAAACACTAATTAATTTCATCAAAATTGGATCAAAACATAAGATCATCCATCAAAATCCCAAATTCTTCACTTTAAGCATTTTAGTTCCAAAATAGATAGTTTTGGTTTCTAATCCAAACTCTTTACATAAACAAGTCATAAACAACATTTATAACTCATCCAAGCAAGAAAATCATATAACACACCATAAGAACTCAATTTGACATATTAAACCTCGAGTGAAACTAACATGGAGAAATGAGAAAAAAGATGAAATTGAGTTCAAGAACCCTACTTTAAGTTCCTCAAGCTTCTATGGTGATGGAGATGATGAAGGAAATTGTTACAAGTCTAACATGTTAAAGAGGATGTTACATTCTCTCCCCTATTTAAAATTTTCCCCCCAAAATTGCTTACTTCATATAAACAACTATGGGTAATCTTGTTGCATGTGGGACTCCAACTCCCAAGTCGTGTCCTCGAAACTAGCACCATCCCAAAGCACCTTCACTAGAGGAATCCGCTTACCTCTAAGCTCTTTGACTCCTCTATCCACGATCCTTATCAGTCGGATAACATAAGACAAATCATCCCTTAACTGCATGGATTCATTTTTTAAGACATGTAAAGGATCTAGATTGTATTTCTTAAGCTGTGACACATGGAAGACCTCATGAAGGTTAGACAAGTTGGGTGGAAGGGCAATTTGGAAAGCTACGGGTCCAATTCTCTTTAGGATTTGGTATGGACTAATAAAACGAGGGTTCAACTTCCGTGTTCTCAATACTCTACCAATCCCAGTTGTAGGAGTGACTCTCAAGAATACATGATCTCCCTCACTGAACTCTAGAGGTCTTCTCCTCTTTTCAGCATAGCTTTTCTGCCTACTGTGAGCTCTAACCAATCTATCCTGGATCATTTAATTTGATCTGTGGTCTGCTGCACTAACTCAGGACCTAGAATGGTTCCCTTTCCAACCTCATACTAACATAAAGGGGACCTACACTTTCTGCCATAAAGTGCTTCGTACAGTGTCATACCTATGCTAGCATGAAAACTGTTGTTGTAGGTGAACTTCACTAAAGGTAAGAACTTATCTCAACTCTTTTTTTGCTCTAGCACAAATGCTTTCAGCATATCCCCAAGGGTTTGAATAGTCATTTCCAATTGACCGTCAGTCTATGGATGGTATGTTGTGCTCAAAATAAGCTTTGTCCCAAAAGCTTTCTGCAAGGCTCCCCAAAATCAAGATGTGAATCTAGGGTCTCTATCGAAAACTATAGAAATGGGAATACTATGCAACTTAACTATCTCTTGAAGGTATAACTGGGCTAGTCTATCCAAGGAGTAGTTAACCTTATAGGGTATAAAATGGGCAGATTTGGTTAATCTATCCACTACAACCCATATAGCATCAAAACCTAACTAAGTCTTGGGCAAACCCATCACGAAATCTATTGTGATGTTATCCCCTTTCCACTCAGGTATTACCAAAGATTGAAGAGGTCCAGAGGGTTTCTGGTGTTCTATCTTGACCTTCTGACAAGTTAGGCACCTTGACACAAACTCAGCTATGTCTCTCTTCATTCCAGACCACCAAAACAACTTATTCAAGTCTTGATACATCTTTGTGGCCCCCAAATGTATAGAGTATTGACTACATTGAGCTTCTTCAAGGATCCTTTCTTTGATCATGGATTCCCGAGGAATGCAAAGTCTACCTCTAAACTTAATCATCCTATCATCTGCCATATCAAACTCTTCAGGATTACTTAAAAAGATCTACTCACTAAGATCACTAAGAGTATCATCTTCCTTTTGAGCTTCTAAGATCTAAGTCCTAAAGTCACTCCCTATGTCCACTCGACTCATACTAAGACTATGTGGCAACACAATTATTGAAAGGCTCAAGTCTTTAAAAATCTATAGAAGTTCACTTTCTTGGATCATCATACTGGACACATGTAGGGATTTCCTACTCAGTGCATCAGCCACCACATTGGCTTTACCTAGATGATACTTTAACTCAAAATCGTAGTATTTCAAAAACTCTATTCATCTCTGTTGTCTCATGTTCAGCTTCTTTTGATCAAATAAATACTTCAAACTTTTATGATCATTGAACACCTCAAATTGAACTTCATATAAGTAATGTCTCCAAGTTTTTAAGGCAAAGACTACTGCAGTCAGCTCTAGATAATGAGTAGTGTAGTTCTCTTCAGGAGGTCTCAACTGTCTTGATGCATAGGCAACAACTCTCCTATGCTACATCAAAATACAACCAAAACTCATCTTTGAAGCATCACAGTACACCTTAAAGTTCTCCATAAGATCGGGAATAACCAGCACCGGTGTAGTAGTCAACCTCACCTTTAGCTCTTAGAAACTATTCTCACAATCCTGAGTCCAATCAAAAGAACTACATTTCCTAGTTAATCTAGTTAGGGGTAGTGTTAGCTGAGAAAAACCCTTTATGAATCTTCTATAGTACCTTGCTAGGCCTATGAAGCTTATGATCTCTGTCACAGTGGTGGGTCTCTCCCACTGCAACACTGCATCAATCTTGCTTGGGTCCATATAAATCCCTCCCTAAGATATCACATGTCCCAAAAACTGAACTTGTAAAAGATAGAACTCACACTTCAATAGTTTGGCAAACAACTTATTCTCCTTAAGCGTTTCCAACACTATCTGTAGATGTTGCTCAAACTCCTCCATTGACTTAGAATATATTAAGATATCATCTATAAACACCAGAACAAACCGATCTAAGTAAGGTCTAAAGATCTTGTTCATGTAATCCATGAACACTGCTAGAGCATTCGTCAACCCAAAGGACATCACGAGGTACTCATAATTCCCATACCTAGTTCTAAAAGCAGTCTTAGGGATATCATCTTCCCTAACTCTTATCTGATGATAACCAGACCTAAGATCAATCTTTGAGAAAATCGCAGCTCCTCTCAGTTGATCTATTAAATCGTCTATCCTAGGCAATGAATACTTATTCTTAATGGTCACTTTATTCAGTTGTCTGTAATCCACACAGTGCCTCATGGTACCATCCTTTTTCTTCACTAGTAACATATGTGCTCCCAACGGAGAAACACTCGGCCTAATGAATTGCTTATCCAACAAATCCTCAATTTGCTTCTTGAGTTCTGCTATAGAGATAGGTCTCGTCCTAGGCACTAAGTCTATAGTAAACTCTATATCTCGCTCAAGTGACAACTCCACTATATCATTTAGGAAAACTTTGGGATATTCATTCACCACAAATATTTCACTTATGCTTTACTCAACCTCAGCACTTAGTGACAATAAGAGAATATATCCTAAAGATCCCTCCTTCAAACAAAGATTGACCTGATTCGCATTAAGATACACAGACTCAGATGAAATGACTCTGGTAGGTAACAAAGCATTAATGAGGTAACATTTCTTCACATCTCAAACCAACAAGCAAGGAAACTTCAGTTGAAAAGAATGAATCAAGAATGATAGATCCTCACAGAATTCACTCTCAATCTCTCAAGTGTTTAAAAGGTAAGTATTTCACTCTATTCAACCCATGAACAATTGCAATACCATAAGCTTGGTTATCTTCTACTTCTCTGCTACTTAAACCACATGCATGCAAAAATCTAGAGGACTTTATTCAAGGTTGTAATGGGGTCATGGTAAAGGAGAGGGGATAATATAGATATGAAAAGATAAATACAAAAGAGAATAAAAGAGCATTATGGTACAGTTAAAGTGGAGAAAATGTTTGAGAACATTCATCATAAAGGACAATCTCTAATATTTGACTGATGTTTTGTTGAAGATCAATCCCAAATTGGTGAATTGAATTCATTGTTAAACTTGAATCTTCTTATTTTCTTCCTATTGTTTCCAAGCATCCACCTTTATTCTAGACTCTGATAATCCTTTGATTGCAATGGTGGTCAATTTTTTTTAATTAGAACACACACCCCCACACTTATTCAAGAACAAAGCCAATGCTCTCTTATTCTCTAAAGTTGGGTAAAACATGTTTTTTTTTTCTTTTTTTTGAAGGCACGTAATGAGCTAAAAACAAGAAATAGTTAAATAAGCTCAAAAGGGTTACACAAGGGAAAATATACAAGGATGGCTATTTGGTCAAAGTAGCTATTTCAAAATGCCTCAATCATATATATGTATGCATGTGAAAATGTGGCCTAAAAAACAATCAAAGCAAGTTCTAGAGTATCAATTCCATGAGTGAAAATCACACAAGAAAGAAGAGAATGCTACAGATATTCAATCCATTCATCAATAGGCTCAAGATCTCACAAGACATATTTCTATCATTTTCAATCCACCATATCAACATTCATATTGAAGCTTGTGGAATTTAAGAAAGAAGACAATTTATGCTAAGATCCAAGAATCCATTTGCTACTTTTACAAATAAACATTAAATAGTTACTACCCCAACTAAGATGCGTCTCAAGAATAATAAATTGTTTCCAAAATTTACTCCTTACTCTGTCATCCTTAATTGGTTTTACTATGAATAGGTTTCTAACAGTCATATCACTAAACATACTTCCCAATTTAAATGCGTCTCAGGAGTGAAATTACTCCTTATTCTGCCATCATTCATTGGTTTAGTAAGTCTATGACAATTATATCATACTTCCCAAAAAAGAAAAAAAAATTGGTCAACTATCCTTCCCCCCAACTAGATCACAACATTATCCTCAATATTAAAATATAGATGAGTAAAAGATAGAAGATATTACCTGTGGGAGAAATCTGACACAAATTTAAATAAAAATAAAGTACGATAAATAAAATCAAAAGTAAAGGAAAGCTATAAACGAAGTGTCAAATCTGGCTTTTTTTCATCCTACTTCCCTCACTGCTTCCTGCTGACCAATCTATCTGAGCTATTGCTGGGTTAGGTTTATGAACAAAAGCTTCTAATTTATCAATCAACTTATCAATAGTGGAAGCAGAGATAAGAAGTTGTCTTGCCGAAGGTGTGATAAATTTTTGTTTCACAGCATGGTCAAGAAAGATTAATAAAATATCAAAGAAATTATTTACATTTAACCAACCTATGGGTTTATGATGGATGTTCAGTTGGGCCCAAGAGACAATTTGAAAAATTTCTTCTAAGGTACCAAAATCACCTGGTAAGGCAATGAATGCATCAGAGTTTTCAAGCATTATTTTCATTCATTCATGCATTGATGATACCTTAAGTTTCTCCCCAATTGTCTTTCCAGTGATGTTCTGTTGAGCTAAAGGTTCAAGAATGACACTTAAAACCTGACTGCCTCTTATATATGCAGCAAGTGATACAGCCCCCATTAACCCACGGCAACCTCCCCCATATACAAGATGAATTTTTCTCGTAGCAAGTGATCAACCAAGAGTGGTAGCTACATTTACAAACTCTAAACCCTTCCCATACTTAGACCCACAAAATACACAGATATTTTTAATTTGACGAACAGAAACACCTTCCATCTCTATACTCACCTTTCTCTCTGAATGATTCTGAGTTAGAGGAAAGTGGAAAAAATGGAGTGTTTAAATAGGAAAAAGAATGGAAAGGGTAATAATAGCACTTATAAGGGTAAGTTAGCTGTTGTCAAAGAAGTTTGAAATTAAGAAACATAGAATCTTTTTTTTTTTACTTCAAGAAAATCATCAGGGTAAAGAACTCTAGAAACCCTGAAGGACCCTGCTCATAGGATCGTCTGTCCAAAACCAAAATACAGCAAAATCATACAAAGATAAAAGATATATAATAGCAAATGATGACATACCTTTATGTACAATTTTCATGGCGTGTCTTTATACTGTGCATCATGAATGCAGTAGTGGCATATTTTTATACTACGTGTCACTAGTGCAGTAGACACTCACGTCTGTTTATTCGAAGAAAAGAAAAAGAAGAAACCATCGTGGGTTTCCATCTTGGGTCTAGAACCTGGGGAGCTCACACTTGGGCTCATAACATCAATACAGATGCTAAAATCTGAAACCTGTAATGTCCAAGATCCAGAATGTGTCATCCCAGGGCGCTGAGAGTCCCTTCTAATAAAAGAGATGATCAAGCTCAAATGCCTCATACGCTTTGGCAGCCGCAGGTTACTTCTCACTAATAACTAGAGTGGGACGCTTCTGCCTGTCCATCAACTCCACAGTGCCTAGATGGTAAACATTGAGTTATGGAGTGCGGCTCTCTACAGAGCATGGTACACGAACCTTTTTTAAGGACCATCGTGCAAAGGTCCACCTGAATCAATGACAGGTCAACCAAAGGTTGGGGCTTCACAACTAATTAAAGCCATGGTACTCCTTCCGGATCGCCCTTGTTCAAACATTTTTTTTAGAAAACATGAAGAAGAAGAAGAAGATAATATGTACAGATTGTTGTGGTTATGGCTCACATCTGCCTCTGATTTAACGTCTAGTAACGGCTTAAACGCCTTCTATGAATCGAGGATAAGCTTCCCATCTAATTTTCTTATAAATTGGCAAACAGGGTCTTTTAGAGTCAAATTTCCAAAACTATAGTGTTTTTCTTCATCTTTGAAGAGATTCCACAAATTAAGAAGTTCACGATGCACCAATTCACAAGAATGCGTCTCAAGAGTCAATAAGATATCATCTAATAACTCCTTACTCAGTCCATTCTTAATGAAGAAAATTTTATCTTTTTTGTTTACGGAAACCATCCCCAAAGAATGACATTGCTTGTTACAATTCTATCGTCCACATTTGTGACAGACTTGTAACCTTTTTGTTCTTCTCCTTTTAGAATATGAACTTCTTCCAAGACCTGGCATGCATGAGTCAAATGAAATTGAAGACTCACCTGCTAGTTGGACCTTTGCTTCAATTATCCAGCGTACATCTTCTGGCATACCTTTATGCATTAACAGTCTCAATCTTTCACATCTAACTTTGTAGATTTTTGTTAGAGCATTTTGAAGGAGAGAAGGAAAATATTTTCTCAAGTTTGAAAGAATGACATCCATTTTAAAGGAGAAGAAGGATTTAGTTATTTTGGAAAACTGAAAAACAAACCGACTTGAGAGTCACAGAGTACCGTTATCCGCCACTTAACCAGCAACACAAAGTGTAACACCCCAAAATTTCCTAAATAGTTGACAATAATTTTGACAGTTAATAGAATTTTACTGTTTAGTAATTTCTGGATACTGTAAAATTATTTTGATTATTCCGTCAGCGTATTTGATCATTTTGAGTGATTTACTCCATGTCAGGAAAATAAAAATTTTCGGGCTGGGGAAAACTTTACGTAATTTAATTTTTACCGTTAGGTTTTAATTATTTTACGTAATCTGATTATATATTTGTGCGTTTTCTAATATTTGTGATTTTTGTGGATGATTATAAAATTTTTTACTATTTGTGGGCCCAGGTGGCCATACTTGGGCCCAGGTGGGTCCCGCAAAGTAAAAATTTTTCTACGCATAAAAAAATTTGTACTGTTTAGATGGAGACAGCGGATCTTACTAAACCTGAATCCGGAAACAGTTTTTGAAATTTTCTTGTACTGTGTTTTGTACTGTATTTAATTATCAGATGATAAAAATACAATAAAAATATTATTTGTAGGGTTATAGCAGATATAAAAATAAATATTATACTGCTTAAGTCAACATTAGTGGTTTGGATATCCACCATTAATTTAATCAACGGTGGAGACTTGATTTTGATTTAATCAACAGTGGAGAAACAAACTTAATAAAGAAGTATTGGATGTTCACCATTGATCTAATCAATGGTGGAGATTTAATCTAAACAAGCTTAATAAGGAAGGCTTTGATATCAACCGTTGATTTAATCAATGGTGTAGAATTGGTCATATAAAGTGGCTATGACCATTTGTAACCATTGGATATGGATTTAATCAATGGTAGAGATTTAGTCTCAAAAAGTAACAAGGACCATTTATGACCATTGGATGTAAATTTAATCATTGGTGGAGATTTGGTCTTAAAAAGTAGCAAAGACTAATTATGACCCTTGGATTAAAAGTAAGAAGGAGTAATCTTGACCCTTCATTTTGGAGACATATCTAATGGTTAGAATTTAAAGGAGAAAAGATCCAATGGCCTAAATTAAGTCTTCTAACTTAAAGTCTACCTTAATCCTAACCATTAAATTAATCAATGGCTTAGAATGCTTCAAATAATTGCTTGGACTTTCAAGATTGAATCTTAACCATTGATTTAATCTATGGTTGAAATTTGGTCTTATATAATGGCTTGGACTTCAATTGTGACCCTTGGATGGCAACATGGAAGAAGAAATCTTGACCATCCATTTAGTAGCTTCATCTAATGGCTAAGATTAAAAAAGGAAGAAGATCCAATGGTCCAAGTTTGTTACTATCACTTGGAAACTCTCCAATTATTTGGTGTCTTTGACTAACACTCAAATAATTTACTTATTTCTCTCTTCACTCTACGGCAATGCAAGGAAAAAAGGGGACCAAAAAGCATTTCATGCATTTGCTATCATAATTCATCTTTGTCTCCTCCAAAAAGCCAAAGTTCTTAGCAAAACTTTCTCTCCTTCTTCTTCATGGTGGGTTTCGGCCATGGCACCCAAATATGTCCTCCATCACTCTTTAATTTCATACAACCTAGTTTCTTGAGTCCTTACCTTATTCTAAACAACTTTCATGTTGGAGACTTTTTCTAAATCATTCATCTTCATGGACTTTCTTCAAGATCAAAGTTATGGGGTATTTATGGTGAAGTGTAAGGAAACTTCATTTCTTCTTTCTTTTTCATGATCTAAACCGTGTTTGATCCATGGTTCCTTTTAATCAAGCTTAGTATACTAATTTTTATGTATTTTGTTTTGTATTTGAGAAGCCCTTGGTGGTGAAGGTCTTGGAAAAAGAAGCAAAACAAAGAGCTTTTGAGGATCTTCAAGAGGTAAGAGGGAGATCCACCTCACCAACCAAGTATGGTGGCGAGAGATGGTTTTATATTTGGTGGATGGTGAATCCATGTGAGGATTCATATCCATGGTCTTGTAATTTATTTGTAGGTGTTTATGTGCTTTAATTATTTGTCTATGCTTGGTATGCTTTGCATGATTTTATGGCTTTGATAGTATGCTTAAATTATGTATGATAAGTATATGGCATGCTTGTAGTATTTATGATGAAATATGTATGAGTGTGCCATGATGTGTTGATGGAAAGGAAAACAAATTTTGGCTCCAATGGCCAAGGGAGAAGGCTACGGTTTTTGATGCCCTTGATTAGGGTTCATGTTGAAATTTTTCAAGAACAAGGGAATTGATTTTTGGGTCCCTAAAACTTAGTGAATTTCGGCAAAGACACCTCAACATAGGTGTTTATAACTTAATATTTTCATGGAAGGATAAAATTGGATTGATTTGAAAAGTATGAAAAAATGAACAAATGATATGTTTTTCAAGAGAACAAGAACACGTTTTTTTTAAAGGGATTTTATTGATTTATTTTGTGTAAAAAGTTTCTAAGTGTTTATTAAACTTGATTTCGAAAAACGAAATGGGCAACGTTGATTTTAAGGATTTGCAAAGAAAGTGAAAAAGAATTTGTAAAGAAAGTGAAAATGGATTTGCAAAGAAAGTGAAAAATGAAAATGAACAAATGACTTGATTTCAAAGACCAAGTGTTCACGGTTTTTGTAAAGGATTTTTAATGATTTTGTTTGTGTAAAACCATATCATTTTAGAAGGAAAAATATTTGATGATTTCAATAGTCATGCGTTTTTAAGGCTTGTAATGCCTTGGTTTTATGAAACAAAATGATTTTTAAAGTGAAAATACAATTTTGATTTAATACAAGGAATTTGGAAAGGGAATCAGAGTGTTTTTATCACTTGAGAGAATTTCGTAAACGAAAGATAAAGAGAGGTTGAACATGTTTGAACTTCAATTTATTTTGAAGAAAATTGATTGTAGAAGTGGTTTGGGAAAAATGGAGAATATAATGGTGTTTTGAAAATTTACTAATGTATAACTTATTTTCGAGTTTTGAAATACGTTAGAAAATGTTAAGTTTTGAAACGTTGATTTATATCAATGGAAAAATGATTTTTGTGGATTATATTTTGGAAAAGGATTTCTTGAGTAAAGAAATGTGGAAAAAGATTTTCTTGAGTAAGAAAATATATTAAATGAAGTACAAAGTTATATTATTTTGAGAAAAGTTGAAAAGGAATTTTTGAAGGTTAAGAAATATTTTCTGTAATGAAATTGTGATGAAAAATATTTTACGTATTTTAAAAACGTGATTTTTAAGCTACACAATTTGAAAAATGTGTTGAAAATGATACTGATTTATTTAAGTCCAAAATAATGTTTGGAATATTGAGGAATATTTTACGTGATTGTAAAATGTAGAAAATCATTTTATATATCTTAAAAACGATTTGGAATACGTTAAAATATTTTTACGCGATTTGAATTACGTTTAAATATTTTACGTAATTTGAACTACTGTTGAAAAATCAATATGTGATTTAAAAGTGATAGAATATTTTTACGTGATTGTGAAAATGACGAAAAATCGTTATGTGATTTGGAAAGTATTTTAAATATTTTGAAAATGATGGAAAATAATTTACGCGACTTTAGAGAATGATTTTTAAGTTACGTGATTTTGAAACAGTGAAAAAAAATACTATACAATTTGAGAAACGTATATGTTTACGCGATTAAGAAAAATGTTGAAAAATTAGTACGTGGTTTAAAAGTGCAACAGAAGAGTTACGATATTTTGAAAACGTAACAGAAATGTTACGAAATTTTGTAAACGTAACAGTAGTGTTACGGTATTGTGAAAACGTAATAAAAATGTTTTGGAATTTTAAGAACGTAACAAAAGTGTTACGGTATTGTGAAAATGTAAAAGAAGTGTTATGGTATTGTGAAAATATAACAGAAACGTTTTTGAATTGTGAAAACATAACAGAAATGTTACGCAATTGTGAAAATATGACAAAAGTGTTTTATGACTATAAAAACATGATAACATGATTATTACTGCCAAAACAGTGTATGAACACTGTATGAGAAAATGACAAGTTTTGCCTGTGATTGGCATTTGGTGCATTCTACATGCATTGGAAAAATATGCTTGTTGTAACATCCCAAATTTTCATATCTCTTAAACAATAATTTTGACAGTTAACAGAATTTCACTGTTTAGTGATTTCTGAGCGCTGTAAAATTAATTTGATTATTCCATCAGTGTATTTGATCGTTTTGAGTGATTTATTCTGTGTCAGGAAAATAAAAATTTTCGGGCCGGGGAAAACTTTACGTAATTTAATCTTTACCATTAGGTAATTATTTTACGTAATCTGATTTGATATTTGTGCATTTTATAATTTTTGTGATTTTTGTGGATGATTATGATTTTTTTTTTCTGTTTGTGGGCTCAGGGGGTGTATGTGGGCCCAGGTGGCCATACGTGGGCCCAGGTGGGTCCCGCAAAGCAAAAATTTTTCTACGCTTAGTAAAATTTGTACTGTTTAGACGGAGACAGGGGATCTTACTATACCTGAATCCGGAGACAGTTTTAAAAAATTTCTTGTACTGTGTTTTGTACTGTATTTATTTATCGGATGATAAAAATACTGTAAATATATTCTTTCGTGGGGTTTTAGCAGATAAAAATAAATATTAAATTGCTTAAGTCAATATTGGTGGTTTGGATATCCACCATTGATTTAATTAATGATGGAGACTTGATCTTGATTTAATTAACGGTGGAGATTTGATCTTAAAAGTAAATAAGATCATTTATAACCGTTAGATGGAGATTAAATCAAAGGTAGAGATTTGGTCTTGTAAAGTGACAAAGACCATTTGTAACCATTGGATTTAGAAGTGATCAAGGGTGGAGATTTGGTCTTGTAAAGTAACAAAGACCAATTATGACCATTGGATATTAATTTAATCAATGGTGAATATTTAGTCTTAAAAAGTGACAAAGACTAATTATGACCCTTGGATTAAAAGTTTGAAGGAGCAATCTTGACCATTAATTTTTGGAGACACATCCAATGACTAGAATTTCAAGGAAAAAAATCTAATGGCCTAGATTAAGTCTTCTAAATCAAAAATCTACCTCAATCCTAACTATTGAATTAATCAATGGCTAGAAATGCTCCAAATGGTGGCTAATTATTATGGTCATTTATTAAATGCACAAGGAGAAGCATGCATGGAGGGGGATGGTTTTGGATTGTTTAGAAGACAAAGAAAAAGAGGCTTTATGACCATTATTAATTGCTTTATGTCATTGTTAAGTGGTCTTGGTCAATGTTTCATCATAATTGATCATTATTGATCAATTTGCACTCAAGGAGAATGCATTGGAGGGGAGCTACGAAATTGAGAAGCTTTAGGACATAGGAAAAAGTTTGAAGACTATTATTGCCATCCTTGGTCATCATTAGACATTTTCAGGAAGCTAAGTTACCAAGTTTTCTCTCCATTTCTCTCCTTCTTCATGTTTTGGCCAAGCATTCCAAGAACACCTTCCATCACTTTTTAATTTCATCCAACTTGATTTTCTAAACCTAAACACCATTCTAAGAACATCTCTAGTTATGAGTTTTTCCAAAATCATTCATCTTAATCTTCAAATTCAAGCTTCAAGTTTCTATCAAAAATCAAAAATTTCATCTTTGTGCTTCAAGAGAAACCATTCGGTTATCTACCCTAAAATCACCATCCAATCTCTTTTAATTTCATCCAACCTTAAATCTTGAATCTCCATGATATTCTAAGCAACTTTCATATTGAAGACTTCTTCTAAATCATTCATCTTCAAGGAGTTTCTTCAAGATCAAAGTTATTGGGTTTTTGAGGTGAAGTATAAGGAAGCTTCATTTTCTTCTCTCTTTTTCATGATCTAAACCATGTTTGATCCATGGTTCCTCTTAATCAAGCTTGATATGTTAATTAACTTGTGTTTTGTTTTGTATTTGAGAAGCCCTTGGTGGTGAAGGACTTGGAAAAAGAAACAAATCAAGAAGCTTTGGAGGATCTTCAAGAGGTAAGAGGGAGATCCATCTCACCAACCAAGCATGGTGGTGAGAGATGGTTTTTTTTTTTATGGATGTGGAATCCATGTGAGGATTCATATCCATGGTCATGTAATTAATTTGTGGGTGTTTATGAGCTTTGATTAATTTTCTATGCTTGATATGCTTTGCATGATTTTATAGCTTTGATGATATGCTTGATATGCTATACATGCTTTTATGGCTTTGATGGTATGCTTATATTATTTATGATGAAATATATATGTATATGCCATGATTTGATGATGGAAAGAGAATTAATTCTTGGCTCCAATGGCCAAAGAATGACTACGGTTTTGGCACCCAAGGTTAGGGTTCCATGTTGAAATTTTTCAAGAACAAGGGAATTAATTTTTGATCCCTAGAACATGGTGAATTTTGGTCAAGATACCTCAAGATAGGTGTTCACAAAATTAATATTTTCTTGAATGATGAAAATGGATGTTTAGAAAAGTAAGGAAAATAAACAAAGAATTTATTTTTCAAAGAGTACATGAATACGGTTTTAAAAGGATTTTTATTGATTTATTTTGTGTAAAAAGTTTCTAAGTGTTTTACTAAACATGAGATTTAAATGAAAATAGCAATGATGATTTTAAGGATTTGCAAAGAAAGTGAAAAAGGATTTGTAAAGAAAGTAAAAATGAATTTGAACAAATGGGTTTGGTTTTTATGACCATCGGTATTTCGGTTTTGAAAACAAAGAATTTTTAATGGTTTTGTTTGTGTAAAACCATATCAATTTAGAAGAAAAATATTTAATGGCTTCAATGGTCAAAGACTCTAGATTTTTGGAGGTTGGAATAATTTTGGTTTTATGAAACAAAGTAATTTTAAAGTGGAAACAAAATGTTTGAACAAAATGTTTTAGTATAAGGATTTTGGAAAGGGAATCAAAGTATTTTATCACTTGAGAAATGAACTTTCATATGAAAATGAAAATGAAAAGTTGCAAGGGTTTGAATCTTAATTTGTTTTGAAGAGAATTAATTTTAGAATTTATTTGGGAAAAATGGAGAATATAATGGTGTTTTGAAAATTTACTAACGTATAACTCATTTTCAAGTTTTGAAATACGTTAGAAAATGTTAAGTTTTGGAACGTTGATTTACATCAATGGAAAAGTGATTTTGTGAATTATATTTTGAAGAAGAATTTCTTGAGTAAAGAACTGTGGAAAAATATTTTTTTGAGTAAGAAAATATATTAAATGAAGTATAAAGTTATATTATTTTGAGAAAAGTTAAAAAGGAATTTTTAAAAGGTCAAGAAATATTTTCTGTAATGAAATTGTGGTGAAAAATTATTTACGTATCTTAAAAACGTGATTTTTAAGTTACGTGATATGGAAAAATATTTCTATGTGATTTTAAATACGTTGAAATATTTATATGCGATTTGAATTTATGTTTAAATATTTTACGTGATTTGAACTACTGTTGGTAAATCACTACGTGATTGAATAGCGATAGAATATTTTTTTTATGCGATTGTAAAAATGGGAGAAAATTGTTATGAGATTTGGAAAGTGTTTTAAATATTTTGAGAATGATAGAAAACAATTTACGTGACGTAAAAGAATGATTTTTAAGTTACGCGATTTTGAAACAGTGGAAAAAAATACTATGCGATTTGAGAAACGTATGTTTTTACGCGAGTGAGAAAAACGTTAAAAATTAGTACGTGGTTTAAAAGTGCAACAGAAGAGTTGGAACATTTTGAAAATATAACAGAAATGTTACGAAATTTTGTAAACGTAACAGTAGTGTTACGGTATTGTAAAAACGTAATAAAAATGTTTTGGAATTTTAAAAACGTAACAAAAGTGTTACGGTATTGTGAAAATATAAAAGAAGTGTTAGGGTATTGTAAAAACATAACAGAAATGTTTTTGGATTGTGAAAACGTAACAGAAATGTTACGCGATTGTGAAAATACGGTAAAAGTATTTTACAACTATGAAAATGTGATAACATGATTTTCGCTGTTGAAGTACAGTATGATTACTGTTGAACCAGTGTCCATATTCTGTTTGTGAGAAAATGACATATTTGTCTGTGATTGGATTTGGTGCATTATACATGCATTGGAATGGTATGATGAGGACTGGATATGGCTGAGTGTCTAGGAGAAACACACCTCTTGAGTGGGTGCGATATGCGTAGTGTAGGTCACTTGTTGACCTTGGGGGCATCGGGGTGCGGGTTGCTTACACGGGTGGTTGGTCGCGCTTCTTCCCGTAGGTTAGACCGATGCAACACACCGATGATCCTGACCGAGACACTATTCTTAATCAAGATCTGATAAAGACTGTCGTGTATGTGCTAGATGTGCAAAAATTGAAATGAGAATTAAAGCACGTGGTCTGAGGCACGTGGTACCGGCAGGTCTTTTCGATCATTTCTTCGACCTGACTTTTAGCTCCATGGAGTAGGAAATTGAGTCTTGCGTACATGCATAATCTGAACACTTATATCTACATGATATATTAATTGAGGAATATTGTCTATGACAACTGTTTTGAATACTTGGATTGATATATGATTGGATGATGATAGTTGATTAATATTGAATATATTATTGGAAGTTTGGTATGATATCCCTGTATGATATTCCTGTTTGTGTTATCTCTGTGCTGCCATGTTGGTATTGGCGTAGGTGATCTCACCTCTTTGTTATGTTGTTTTGCTGTGTCTGTACTGTTAAAATCAAATAATAGAAAGATCGAGTTGTCTTAGACATAACGGGCGATGGAGACTCTGAAATTAGTGACAATAATAAGGAGTGGACATTCAGGACTCGAAGGTGTGCAGTGTTTACAAAGAACAGATGTAGAACAGATGTCTGATGCAATAAGATGGATACACAACAAGAATAAGTATGTTAAGTTTTAACGTTAGTATTGTACCGTGCTATTAAGTAGGACCCGTCATGGGGTTTGCTACTGTTAAAAAAAAAAGAGTCTGTTAATTTTATATTTCTCTTTAAATTGTGAAATATTAATTGGTGTCAATATTGTATATTAATCAGTTTAAATATATTTTCAGTAATACTTATGAATTTCAGTAAGTTTATGTTTCAGTAAAGAAAGAAATTTTAAAACCCATATTTTCATAACTCAAACCTTTTTACGAATTGATTTTCAGATTATGAGTCGGGAGGCGGAAATGTGATGCCCTAGGGAGGGTGTTACACTTGTGATTGGCATTGGTGCATTATACATGCATTGGAAAAATATGTGTTGAGGCATATGATTACATTGAACAAATGAAATTGAAAAGATTTGGCCCTTGTGGTTGGACTTGCACTGATATATTCGTGCATTATATAAAGTATAGCTAATAAGCTATTTTGGCCCTTGTGGTTGAAGAGGGAATGAGAATTGATAGTGAGGTCTATGATGGATCTTGGGGGCATCATAGGCGTGGCGGTTGACCAGTGGATATTTGTCTCGTGGGCTAAGGCTGGACCATATGCAACTTGCGATGCAGTCTGTTGCAACGCATTGATGATACCCGACAAGAACACGATTCTTTTCAACGACCGGGAGATTGTCTCGTGGGCTTGGGCTAGGTGGGCAATTAACCAGAGTATTCTTCTCGAAATTGTGAAAACCTCCATGAAGTTGTTTTTAAAAAACTGAGTCTATGTGCGCATGCATGAAACTGAGCATTTTATATCTGCATGATATATTAATTGAGGGATATTGGTTATGACAATTGTTTTGAATACTTGGATGATGATGATGATAATAATGTGATGGCATTATTGTGTTTATTGTTATTTTATACATTATGATGATGACATAATTGTAATTATGGTGTGATGTATCTGTATGGTATGCTGTTTGTGTTATCTCTATGCTACCATGTTGGTATTGGTGTAGGTGATCTCACCTTTTGCTATGTTGTCGTGCTGTGTCTGTATTGTTAAAATTATATAGTAGAAGGAACGAATTGTCTTAGACATAATGGGTGGTAGATATTCTGAGTTTTGGTGACAACATGGAGAAGTGGTCATTCAGGACTCGTTGGTGTGCAGTGTTAACAAGGAGCAGATATCTGATGCATCAAGATGGATACAAGAAGGAATAAGTATGTTAAGTTTTCTCGTTAGTGTTGTACCGTGCTATTAAGTAGGACCCGTCATAGGGTTTGCTACTGTTAAAAAAAAAGAGTCTGTTAGTTTTATATTTCTCTTTAAATTGTTAAATGGTACAATTGGGTCAATAGTGTATATGAATCTGTTTCAATATATTTTTCCGTATTACTTATAAATTTCAGTAAGTATATGTTTCAGCAAGAAAGAAATTTTAAAACCCATCTTTTATAACTCAAACTTTGTGCGAACTTTTTTTTCAGATTTTGAGTCGAGAGTCAGACACGTGATGCCCTGAGGAGGGTGTTACACGAAGAACTGCAAAAACAAGGCAACAAAATTAGAATAAATTCTATTCATAATAAGGATCAGAAAGAGAGATGAATTCTACCTCATCAACTTGGTTTTCTAGAAATGGTTTGAGCCTTTGTCCATTGAGTTTAAACACATTACCATTCATAGGATTCTCAATATCTACGGCCCCATGAGGATACACATGTTTGTCAACAAAAAGACCACACCACCTAGATCTCAATTTTCCAAGGAATAGGTGTAGGCGAGAATTATAAAGCAGAACTTTTTTGACCAATTTCAAAAGATTTTCTCAAAATTGTCTTGTCATGAAAAGCTTTTGTTCTAGCTTTATAAATCTTTGAGTTTTCATATGCATCATTTCTCAATTCCTCAAGTTCATTTAATTGCAATTTGCGTATCTTGCAAGCATCATCAAAATTTAGATTGAAAGCTTTAATGGCCCAAAATGCTTTATGTTCCAATGCTATAGGTAAGTGACAAGGTTTTCCATAGACTAACCGATAGGGTGATATGCCCAAGGATGTTTTGAAAGCATGGTAAGCCCAAAGTGCATCGTTTAGTCTTAAAGACCAATCTTTACGATTTGGGTTAACTGTTTTTTCTAAAATTTGTTTAATCTCCCTATTTGCCAATTCAACTTGTCCACTTGTTTGAGGGTGATAAGGGGTGACAATTTTGTGTGTAATACCATATTTCTTCATTAAAGATTCAAATGGTTTATTACAAAAATGTGTTCCCCCATCATTGATGATAGCTCGAGGGATTCCAAATCGACACAAGATATTTTCTTTTAAAAATTTGAGAACAGTTTTATGATCATTGTGTCGGCATGGAATTGCCTCAATCCATTTTGAGACATAATCAACTGCAACCAATATATACACAAATCCAAATGAGGATGGAAATGGACCCATGAAATCAATTCCATAACAATCAAAAATTTCAATGACAAGGATGGGGTTCAGAGGCATCATGTTTCTTTTTGAAATTGAGCCCATCTTTTGATAATTTTCACAACTTTGCAAAAAGTATAGCAGTCCTTAAATAAAGTAGGCCAATAAAATCCACATTGCAAGATTTTCAAAGTTGTTTTCTTTGAAGAAAAGTGACCTCCACATGCTTCTGAGTGACAAAATTTTATGATACTACCTACCTCATTGTAGGGCACACATCTTCGAAAGATTTGGTCAGGACAATATTTGAACAAGTATGGGTCATCCTAATAAAGTTTTTCACCGTCAAAAATTTCTTCCTATCTTGGTGCGTCCATTGAGGTGGCATCTTTCCTGTTACAAGAAAGTTAACTATATTAGCAAACTAAGGCATGAAATTGATAGAAAATAAAAATTCATCGGGAAAAGAATCATTGATAGGTGTGTTATCAAAAGGTGAGCCTATTGTAAGTCTGGACAAATGATCAGCGACAACATTTTCGGCTCTTTTCTTATCTTTTATTATGATGTTGAATTCTTGAAGCAACAAGATCCATCGTATCAATCTTGGTTTGGCATCCTGCTTAGACATCAAATATCTAACAGCAGCATGATCGGTGAAAATCATAATAGAAAAACCAATTAAGTAAGATCGAAATTTGTCCAATGCAAAAATTACAGCAAGTAGTTCTTTTTCAGTAGTGGTGTAATTCATTTGTGCACTATTTAAAGTTCTACTTGCATAACAAATCACATGAGGCCTACCTTCCTTTCTTTGGCCTAAAACAGCGCCCACAACAAAATCAATAGCATCACACATCAACTCAAATGGCAAAGACCAGTTAGCAGATTGCATGATAGAAGTAGATGTCAGAAGATCAATTAATTTTTCAAAAGATTTTTGACATTCTTGAGTCCAATCAAATGGTGCATCTTTCAATAGAAGATTACATAATGGTCTAGATATGACACTAAAGTCTTTAATGAATCTTCTGTAAAATCCTGCATGTCCTAAAAAGGAACGAACTTCTCTTATTGTTTTTGGGGAAGGCAAATGGGCAATTAATTCAACTTTGACCTTATCAACTTTAATTCCTTTAGAAGATATCACATGACCTAACATTATTCCTGAGGTAACCATATAATGACATTTTTCCCAATGTAACACAAATCCTTTTTCTTCACATCTTTTAAGAACTTTTTCTAAATTATCAAGATAATTTCCAAAAGAATTTCCAAAAACTGTCAGATCATCTATGAAAACCTCTAAATAATGCTCAATAATGTCGCTAAAAATGCTTAACATGCATCTTTGGAATGTTGTTGGAGCATTACAAAGGCCAAAAGACATTCTTATATATGCAAAAGTACCAAATGGACATGTAAAAGTGGTCTTTTCTTAATCTTCCAATGCAATTGGTATTTGATTATAACCTGAATAACCATCAAGAAAACAGTAGTGTGGATGTCCTGCTACCATTTCCAGAATTTAATCAAGAAATGGCAAAGGGAAATGATCTTTCCTAGTAGCAGCATTTAATTTTCTAAAATCAATACACATACGCTAACTAGATGAGACTCGCGTAGGTATTAATTCACCCTTATCATTTTCAACCATTGTTATTCCATATTTCTTAGGCACAACTTATGTAGGGCTTACCCATTGGCTATAAGAGATAGGATAGATAATTCCAACATCAAGCAATTTAAGAACTTCAACTCTAACTACCTCTTTTATGTGTGGATTTAATCTTCTTTGAGATTGTTGAGAAGTTTTAGCATTATCCTCTAAATGTATTCTATGTGTACAAATTAATGGATTAATGCCTTTTATGTCCTTTAATGTCCATCCAATTGCACTTTTATGCCTTTTAAGTACTTCTGTTAACATACCTTCCTATCTTTAGTAAGAGACGAGGAAATTACCACTGGAAAACTTTGCTCTTCTCCCAAAAATGTGTACTTCAACCCAGCAAGTAATGGCTTTAGTTTCGGTGTGGGTACTTCTTCATGGGCATTATCATTCATGGGTTTTAGCTCTTCAAATCTTGGTTTCCATTCCTTGTACTCCGTTACCTGTGTACAATTAAGCAAAGAACATATTTCAGAGATATCATCTTCTAATTGCATGCTTGAATCAAATGAATTGACTAAACAAATTTCTAATGGGTCAGAAGAACTCCTTGTTTGAAAATGATCATCTATAATGACTTCAATTCCTTCAACTTTCTCCTTTTCATCAAGGACTTCCCGTGGTTGCTTGCACATGTTAAAAACATTGAATTCCAGTGTCATGTTTCCAAATGTTAGCTTCACCACTCCATTTCTGCAATTTATCAAAGCATTAGATGTTGCTAAAAATGGACGGCCTAAAATAACAGGAATTGACTTGCAACTATCAACCATAGGTTCCGTATCCAAGACAATAAAATCCACAGGATATATGAATTTATCAACTTGAACCAACATATTTTCCATTATTCCTCTTGGAATTTTAATTGATCTATCAACAAGTAAAAGAGTTACAGAAGTTGATTTTAACTCACCCAAGTTGAGTTGCTGATAAACTGAATATGGAAGCAAAATGACACTAGCACCAAGATCAAGTAAAGCTTTTTCAATTTTATGTTCTCCAATAACGCATGAAACTGTAGGACAACCAAGGTTTTTATATTTCAACGCATTATTATTCTGAAGAATGGAGCTTACCTGTTCAGCCAAAAATGCTTTCTTTTTCACATTTAGTTTCCTTTAACAGTACACAAGTCCTTCAAATATTTGGCATAAGAAGGAATCTGTTTGATAGCATCTAAAAGAGGAATATTGATCTTCACTTATTTCAAAATTCAATAATTTCAGTGTGGTAGTCTAATTTCCTTGGATTATTCAATGCTTGAGGAAATGGGGGTGAAGGCGAGATTTGGTCTCCTTTTAGTCAACTTCTTCATTTTCTTGGGGAATCGGTTCATCTTCTTTCTCACAAGGCTCAGGAATTTGTTTTTCAACAACCTTTCCACTCCTAAGAGTTATCATTGACTTGACTTGATCTATTTGTTAGTTTTCTGAACTCCCTTCATTTAGACTGTATTGACCCTTGGGATTTGGTTGAGGTTGAGAAGGAAATTTTCCTTTCTCGTGAATGGTGAGTGCAGAAGAAAGTTTAGCAAGAGTTTCTTTTATGTCAATCATGATTTGATTGTTTTGTTTATTAATGGTTTCTTGCTTTTCTATGAATGCATGCAGTGTTTCTTCAAGGTTTTTCTTATATGGTGGGACATAAGGTACATATCCTTGAGAATTTTGAGAGTCCTGTTGTGCCTGAGGAGGTGGTGGTTGTACGAATTGTGACTGATTATTATTCGTCCAGCTGAAATTCGAGTGATTTCTCCATCCCAAATTGTATGTATCTGAAAAAGAAGAAGTAAATGGCTTTTTAAGATCATTCATAGCATTTATTTGCTCATATACAACTTCTTTGAAAACAGGAATCTTAGGACATTCATATGTTGAGTGTCCTAAGTCATCACAAATGCCACAAATTTCTTCATTTTGCACAGATTTGATTTCTTTTGCTTTTCTTAATTCCATGGCTTCAACCTTTCTAGCCAAACTGACCAACCTTGCATTTAGATCTTCTTCTTGACTAAGGTGATATTTTCCTTTATTAGCACTTGCAAGGTTAGATCTAATTGAATTTTTAGAAGTGTTAGTACTATGCCAAGATTGAGAATTTTCAGCCAACTAGTTTAAATAGTCTAAAGCTTCATCAGGTTCTTTATCAAGAAACTCTCCATTGCACATTGTTTTCACAAATTATTTAGTTTCAGGTGTTAAACCTTCATAAAAGAAGCTTATAGTGCGCCATTTTTCAAAACCATGATGTGGGCAATAATTTAACAAATCTTTAAACTGTTCCCAACATTGAAAATATGTTTCATTTAAATTTTGGGAAAAATTTTGGATTTGTCTTTTCATAGCATTGATTTTATGTGTTGGAAAAAATTTCTTCAAAAACTCACCTTGCATTTCTTGCTATGTGCCAATTGATCTTGGTTTCAAAGTGTTAAGCCAAGTTTTTCCTTTATCTTTTAAAGAAAAAGGAAACAATTTAAGCTAAACAATTTAAGCTTAACAATCTCTTTAATGCAATTTTGGTCATTGAAAGCAATACATACTTCTTCAAATTCTATCAGATGTAAATATGAGCTTTCAGACTCTAAATCATGAAAATTAGGAAGTAAAGAAATCTTACCTGGCTTGAATCTAAAATTATTGGCATTAAGTGGAAAGATAAAACATGATGAACTAGAATTTTGAGGTGGTGGCAAATATTCACGCATGGTTCGCAATGGTTGATTTTCATGTTTATCATGTACATTTTCATTTTCAGCCATTGTGTCAATTGTGTGTGATTGTGATTCAAACAAATCAATATATAAAGTATCATGATTAATTTTAACTAAATGACCAGAATTCAAATCACGATACCAATTAAGCATAAATAAATGACTTAAAATAGAAAAAATAATGTATAAGGTAGTAATTTACACCAGCCAATAAATATTAACAAGGATGTGGTATAAACTAACCACCCAACAAATATTAATAAGTAAAAAGTTAGATAACTGATAAAGTAAAAAGTTAGATAATTAGAGAGTTAATAATTAGTAAGTTAGAAGGTGCAGAAAGTAAAATACAAAAAATAAAGTGCGGAAAGTAAAATACAGAAAGTAAATTGCAGAAAATAAAATACAGAAAGTAAAATATAAAAAATAAAAGTGTGGAAACTAAATTTAAAATATGAAAATCGGAGAGAGGCGAGCCCCACCAGAGTCAGTAGAAAGAGAAGAAAGAAGAAGAAATATTATTTCATTATGTTAGAAAGCAATAATAAATAACAAAAATTTAAAAGTTAGAGAGCAGAATTAAAAGTTAGTAAACATAAGTAAATGACATAAATATAATTGTTAGAAAGCTAGTATGTTAGCAAGTTAGTGGGTTAGCAAGTTAGTAAATTAAAAGAGTAAAGATAGAATTTACTAGATGATGAATATACAAGATGATGAAATTTGCTTAAAAAAAAAGAACCTTAATAATTTAAAGCTTCAAATCAAGTCCTCAGCAATGGCGCCACAAACTTGACTATGGGATTTAAAGGATGCAAACCCAAGTGCAGGTTACCTCAAGTAATAAATTTCTCGAGAGTCCGAGGTCGATCCATAGGGAATTGATGAAGAAAAATTAATTGAGGTAAGAAAATGATTTGTCACAACACCAAAAGTAATAAAAGATGTTCACAAATGAATTTAAGAGCTTGCTTGGGTTAGGAGATCCACTCTTAGTAATAAATTAAAGGCAAGATTATTTCTCTTTATAACTCAATTGAAATCCACACACAACGAAGGTTCCAATCGGAAAATGTAGCATTCATAGTTCAATTATATATACAATCATATTATGATTCCTTTAATTATCTACCAACATTTGTAAATGAGTTCAAGCATTCACTGTGTCAATCCTATTGTCTACAATAAATCAAGATCTCCATTATATAAAGAATGTTTCTAAATTGATTGGAAACAAAATACAACACATATAATGTCCATTTGATAATATATCATTTAAGCACAAGAAATAGAATAATCTAACCTTATTTCATTACCAAGAGCTTCACTCTTTTACCAAGCAAGATGAAGATTTAGTTACTCATAGATAAGAAGAAAGAAAGAGAGAAGAAGAGAAAGATGAACATAGCTTTAATTTAGAGCAAGAGAAAATTATAACAAAGGAAAACAAGAAACAAGCATAACCATAACTTCTAAAAACTAAGCCTAACACCAAGAGCACCAAATGATCAGCCCATGGTGCCTTTTATAGAGGATTAGGGATACAAAATGACAAGGGGGCTGATTAAGAGTAGGTGGATGAGTGGGTGGAGTGGTTGGATGAGTGGTTGGATTATTGAGATTCTTTGTCTCCGAAATCATTCATTGCTTAACTCATGGATGTCGTCATCAAATGGAAAAGTCATCTTCATGAAAGTTGTAGATCTGGGTCTTAACTTTCAGATGTCCAAATTTTAGCTCAAATAAGTTCCTACAACCCGAGTTATGCTCTGATTACTATACACTATTCAGGTTCTAGTCACAAAACTCGTGTTCTAACTTCCAAGCCCAATTAGCTCCACTAGATGTCTGAATGAGACTTTGAGCTCTTCATCAAAGTTGTAGAGCTTTCTCTCAGCTTTCCTACAAGATAAAATTCATAATTTCTAGACATCTAGAACTCAAGATATGACCAAAATACAGAAACAATGTAAGATCCAAATAATGCTGAAAAAATCAATTAAGTCCAATTTGAGTCCAAACTTACAAAACATAATCAGGCTTAATCAATTAAGTATATGGAGAGTGTAAATGACTAAAAATGAGGGTTCATTAATGCATAAAATATGTGATTATCAACACCACAAGAACTCAATTTGACATATTAAACCTCAAGTGAAACTAGCATGGAGAAATAAGGAAAAAGATGAAGTTGAGTTCAAGAACCCCTACTTTAAGTTCCTCAAGCTTCTATGGTGATGGAGATGATGAAGGAAATGGTTACAAGACTTTAAACTTTCATTTTCCTTTGAACTTCCTCTTCTTTTTTTCCTCATTTGCTTCTTTCTCTTCCTTCTCTATGGCCTTTATTTTCAACCGTGAAAACTGAGTAAGAAACAAGAGAAAACTTGGAAGAAAATATCACAAATAGTCAAGGAAGATGGCTGAAAATCGTGGAGTGTTAAGGGACAAGTGTTATCACACTAATAATTCCCGATCTGCTTAAAACGCTCAACTTTATCTAAATCAAGTTTTCCAAGTTCCAACAACTTTCAAATAAATCATAGGATTCATTAAAAATATTGTTGCACTAAAACCATCATTTTTCATATTTGTGACTAGTCAATCTAGCTTTAAATAGACAACCTGTAACACCCCTTTGGAGGATGTCACACATAAAAGAAAATAAAAGAAATAAAAATAAAATCTACCCAAGTTGTGAAACATTTGTTAAATATTATACGGGTTGTAAAATAATTCCTGATAGACAGAAATATGATATAAAAAGATAATGTGGAAAATACGAAATAAAAAAAAAACATCATTACTTGATAATATACATATGATTAAGTTATAAAATTTGTATAAAATAATTTACAACAAGGACTACAAATATTTAAACAAAAACAGTAAAGAAGAAGAAATAAAAGAGTTAATATATATAGACATACTGCCGACGCGCCCAAAAAAAAAAAAACATCATGGTTATCTAATCCTCGATGGATCACTCTCGGCACCGAAAATGATCATCGGAGATAGATATCCCGGATGTCTCGACACACGGCGATAACGGGATCGCGCAGTCGATACGATGCTTATCTCACTAGGCTCAGGGTTTTCAGTACCCCAGTGACGCCTAATGGATAAGGGTAACTCTAAATGTAGAAATAACGTCGTAGTCATAATGGGCTCTCCATCAAATCGCTGACGTAGAATCACGGTCACACGTCCTGCATATGTCACAGAATCACGATCACCTCGTAAATGCCAAGCCATAGAACCTCCATGAAATACTAGCTCTACGAATCCCAAAAATCCTGGCGCTGCCATCGCTCACAATCAATCCAGAGGATATGGATGATCGGATGGTTCTTGATCGTCAAACTGATCGTCCGTTTCTTTGACCTTCCTCCTCCTCGGGTACAAGATCTCAAGGGGCTGATCCTCTTCCTCAAAGTCTTTACCGCGTAAAATAAATAAACAGAAAATACATATAACAAAGAGGTAAGACAACATAAAATCATCACAACATGGCCAATAAGAAGACGACAAACAACATATATACGAGTTCATGCTATACAAAAAGCTTTAACAATTATAATAACAGATTGAAGTAAAATTTAGATATCATAACAATATATCACATCACGTACAAAACCTCACGGATAAAATAAGAAAGATAAGAATAAACAGATAAGATATAATAACCAAATATAGTAACAAGTAACTAGATAAAATAAACAAATAAAATACAAATAAACAATAAATAGATAAGATGGAAACAAATAGACATAGAGATAAATAATATGACAAAATCCTACTCCATGGAGCTAAAGAAAACACAAGTATCGAGAGAGAGAATGATTCGTAAAATCTATTAGTACCACGGCTGCCCCACCAACTATTGCTTTGCCACACGTTGCGTCCTATAGCCCCACGACACGAGAATCCATCATCCGGGCGTGGTGTAGTTCACGGTCTCACGTTGTGGCACTACGAGGCAAATGTACTACTAGATTTCACAAATCTCGATTAAATATAGTGTGTGTTGAGTACCATAGTGTGCTATCGGTTTACCACGGCCCAATGCGGAGCTACCAACTGTCCACATGTGGGATCCCGTACACTAAAGTCTCCAAGTTCATTAGAACAATGAACCACACTACGTTTATCGCATCGACAACACGATGTGATTCGCCTCGTCAACCAATCCACCAAAAACTTGGCACACATAAATAGAAAGCACATGCGGGTTCACATTTTCCCGACAAAGAAAATAAATTCTCAAAACCCGTACGGGTTCACATTTTCCCGACAGAGATAAATTCTCAAAAGCACATGTACGGGTTCACATTTTCCCGACAAATGAAAGATCCTCAAAAATAATCATGACGGGTTCACATTTTCCCGACAAAGATAAAAATAAATATAGTAACGGTTAATCGCGTAGAAATTTTATCGCATTTTCATAATTCCGTCATTTTTACAAACGTTTAAAAATCGGGTAAAGATATTTTTCTGTTTTTAAAATCGCGTAGCATTTTTAATACGTTTTCTCAATCGCGTAGGATTTTCAAATCATTTTCTTATTCGAATGCCTTTAAAATTACTTGTTTAAACAGATGAAATAGTACTTAGTACATTTAAACTACGTAGAGTAATTTTTTCATACCGCATCTTGTCTTTTGGATATTTTTGCTATCTTATTGGTTCATTTTTACTAAAAATTGACAGTATTTTGTTTAGAATATCATAATAATGATTTCCTAAATTATCCATAAAATTTCCATTTACCTAATTTTTAACCATATCATTTAATTCTTTTTGAAATCTCTAACATGCTTCAAAACCTAAAGTGAGCTATATGTTAGAAAATTTCTCAACATTACTGTATTTCCTTCCTAATGATAAAATTATTAGTTTTAATCCTTTAAGCTTAATTCTACTCAATTTGTTTCTTCAAAAATCATTAAGGAAAATTTCTTTTTAACTTATATTGTCTCTTTTTGATTGAAAAAGGTTTGGAATTAAGTTTTTGAAATCATGATTACCTATATTGGCATGTTGGCCAAATTTCATAAAACTTTTGCATTTGATTTCTAAATTGTTTTTCACCTTCCAAATCATATCAAATATATTATATTGTCTAAGTTCACTAAATCATATTAGAAATAATTGATAGGAATCAAATTAACCTTTTAGGCATGTTGGCCCAAAAATACTAAATCTTTACCATTTGATTTCCAAGTTCATTTTCTTTGATCAAATCAATTTGAAACCTTCTTGATTCTCCTAGGTTAATTAAGTTACACTTTAGGAAAAATCAAGAGAACATTTTGGTCCTCTAACTTAGTCATTGCCGTGAACTAGTGAATGTGTTCTTTGGAACACTCATGCAAATTTACACATGTTATTCACATCCTATACATTATCATACAATTCTAACACATGCATTATATTTCTAACACATGCAAAATATTTCTAACACATAAAACCTAAATTAAAGCTTATAGACATGCATTCAAAAGCTAATAGACATGCAAAATTATTACAATCATCAAACAAGAAAGCTACTAACAAATACCACATAAACTACTAACAAACACAAAAGTAACAAATACACACATAATTAACACATGACCACCGAATCCTTATGGATTCTACAAACATCACAAATGGCTCCATCTTCTTACCACCATCAAGAGATGATAAGAATTGTCTTCCTCTTACCTTAAATGAAGACAAAAGGCTTGCTTTCACACCTCCTAGGTCACGGTTTTCACCACCAAAAATACCTAGAAATCTCAAACAAAATCTACATGTTACTAACCATGAAAAGAAGCTAAACCATGGAAAAATCATGGCTTAGAACTTTGAAAAAGAAGAGAGAAAAGAAAAGCATGAAATTTCACCTTCTAGGTAAAACTTTCAAGGTTGGTTTCCAAGCCCTAAATGGAAGATTTTGAAGAAACTCCCAACTAGAAAGGTTCTTAGAATAGTGTTTAGGTTAGGAAAACTTGGTTAGAAAAATTTTTTGATGGTTGGATGGTGTAGTATTGGTCTTGGCCGAAAATGGTGAAGAAAATGAACAAGAATGGTGGCTAGGGTTTTGATGAGAGAGAAGAGAGAAAAGTGATGAAGATGAAGTGTGATTTTGGTCATCCAAGACCTCTTGGCCGTAGCCATCAAGTGGGGTGCAAGGTGGGCACCTTGCTTGGCTTCATCCATGCCTTTGGATGAATCAATGGTCAAGATCAAGCCTTGGTGAGCAAGCTTATTTCCTATTGGTTAGCTCTTGGTGACTCACATGCTTGAGTCACACGTGTATTTAATTTTTCATTGAGTCACTAGTGAGTCACTGTTTCCGAAAGTTCTACGCTAACGGTGATTAACTAAGCTACCGATCTAACCGTTCGCTAATTGTGGGTCCCGCAAAATATTTCTGGTCCACTTGTCACTAAAATATCTTGACTAATAAAATAATATTATAATAATATAAAATTATTTTATTTGACGATTAAATCTTAAAAATTAAAAGATTATTTTTAGTCTCATTCAGAATCGGGTTTAGTAAGATCCCCCAATTCTAAATAATAAGATTTTCCCGGCCGGAAAATATTATTTTCTGCCTTTCGAGCAAATCACACAAAAAGTCCATATAAAATCACAGACGGTATTTTCGGCATTAAATCAAGAAGAAAACAATTAAAAACAGAAAAACAAGTAAAAACAAGACGTTCGGGACGTAACGGTCATTTTCTCATTTTTTCCCACAACGTAGGTAATCGTCAAAAACGTTCAAATAAAATATCCAAATGATATTATATAGTGTATATCTTTGAGAAAAATTAAAACAAGAAAGGCTCGAGAAAAATTTTTATTTTACCGTCTCTCGAAGCAAATTACGTAAAACGATCAAATAAAATTTGAGCTCAGACATATTATCGTAATTGTTTTCATACGTAAATTGAGAACAGAAAAAAATAGGGACACAACGGTCATTCACACAAAAGCATGAAAAACAGCAAACAGTACATTCAGAATATTTTCTAAAAATTAGGGCGTTACACAACCAGTATGTCTAAAAATACCAAACTGCTTTGAAAATTCTCAAACTTTAACCACATCACAAAATACACATTTGTAACTTAGAAATAAATTATCCATATCTATTTCTATTAGCTAAGCCATTCATGTTAATATCTGTGTCATTTTAAGTTATTTTTCACCTTTCGGCTTGCAACAAAATGCCTAAACTAACTCAAATTGTCACAAAATTTAAACAAGCATGTTAAGCAAGTATTAAGCTACCTCTGTAACTATTTACAAGTCTAACATGTTAAAGAGGATGTTACAAAGAGCTAATTATTCATTGGATAAGTTAGCTCAAGTGTATATCCAAAAAATTGTTAGATTGCATGGTATCCCCTCAAGTATTGTGTCAAACAGAGACCTTCGGTTCACATCTAGGTTTTTGGGGAGTTTTGCAGAAATCTTTTGGAACTAAACTAAACTTCAGTGTGGCTTATTATCCACAAACAAATAGCCAAACTGAAAGAACCATTGAAACTTTAGAAGATATTCTCCGAGCTTGTGTGCTCGAACAACAAAGAAGTTGGGATAGGTTCTTACCTTTGATAGAATTTGCTGACAACAATAGTTATCATACTAGTATAGGGATACCCCCTTATGAAGCATTATATGGAAGGAAATGTAGGTCACCCATATATTAGTATGAGACATGGGAGCAAACCATCCTAGGTCTAGAAATAGTTCAACACACTACAGAACAAATTAAGAAGATCAAGGATAGGTTGTTAGTTGCCCAAAGTTAGCAGAAGAGTTACACAGATGAAAGGAGGCCATTGGAATTTGAAGAGGGAGAACATGTGTTCCTCAAAGTCATTGCTACTACGAGAGTTGGCAAAGTAATCAAAATCAAAATGTTAAATCCTAGATTTCTTGGTCCTTTCCAAATCCTAAAAAGAGTTGGACTAGTTGCTTAAAAAATTGCCTTACCACCTAGTTTATCAAATCTTTATAATGTTTTCCATGTTTCCCAACTCAGAAAGTATAATTCGGATCCTTCACATGTCATAATAAATGAAACAATACAATTAAAAGATTATTTAACTTTTGTAGTTATACCTGTGAGGATCATGGATAGAGCAGTGAAATAACTCGGAGCGAAACAAATTTCTTTACTAAAGGTATTGTGGGAAAGTGGTGACTCCAAAGAAGCTACATGGGAACTCGAGTCTAACATGGTACAAAATCATCCAGAACTTTTTGTTTGAGGTAAATAAAGCAAATTTTGCGGTCAAAATTTTTAAAAATGAGAGGACAAATATAATATCCTCCTTAACCTATTATTCTTAATTAGAGTTATAGTAGCTCAATATAGTAGTATAAGTTAATGATTAATTTCATTAATTTTTTGGATTAGTTTAAGTATAAATCTATAACACTAAATATGAGTAATAACTAAGTAAGTGTTTAAAGATCAAGTTAAGCATAAAAGTAGCTCAGAAGATTATTAAAAGTTTGAGTAGATGCTAAAGAGAGGATAAAGATTAATCTAGTGATGGAAATAGATTAAAATGGCTATTTGGAAACTTCTTAATTCAATTCCAATGGTTTAACTTAACCTAGGAATGAATAGTGAAGTTTAGTGACTGACGAAGGTGTATAAGGATAATTGATGAATAATGAAACTGAGAATTAAATGAAATCCTAGAATTTTCATTAATACCTATAGAGATTAGAAAATTCATTACTGGAAGATTAAGATATCCATAGGAGATATAAAATTTCCAGTTGGATTTCATTTTTCCCTTCTTTCTCATTTCCCTACCGCATCTCCATCAGTTTCTTAACCCATTTGGTTTTGAATTTTTTCTCACTTTTCTTTCTCACTCTCTCATCACTCACTCTTCTCTCATTTCTCTCACAAACATTCAGCAGAAGGAAAGCAAGAAATTAGAGAAAGAAAGAAACAAGCAAAAGAAGAAAGATAAGAGGAAAAAGGAAGAAAAGATAAGGGAAAAAAGAAGGTGTTCACAAACTAGGTAGGGGTGTTTTCTCTATTTTCATCAACCTCTTTCTTTTGGTTTTGTGGACCATGGATAAACATGTTTTGTTTGAGATTTTTTAATACAAATGGTTGATGAAATTTAAATGATGTTTGTGTTATGAAAAGAGTAATGAAACTCAAGATTTCTAGCTTAATTTTGATGAGACTTTGTGATTGAGAAATGCGTTTGAGAATTACCCATATTTGTTTTATCATCTTATGATGGATTTGGTTAGACTTCTATGAAGTTTTGTTGTTGTATATGAGTTATAAATGATTGTTTTGGGTTAGAATGACTTAAGAATTCTTTTTTCTGCATAAAACCAAGTGGTAATTGATTACCACGAGCTGATAATCAATTACCAAGCTGAAAATCACGTTTCTGGGCATTTTGGGCATGTGGTAATTGATTACCAGAGGCTAGTAATTGATTACCAGGCCTCTGGAATGCGTAGCAACCAATTACCACACATGGTAATCGATTACCATCACTCTAAATTGTAAAAAATGAGTTCTCTTACATACCTAAGCCTAATATAACCCTAAATCATGAATCTAAAATAACATATTTAACTATTTGTGGTACATTTATGCATCATTCAATTCCAGAAATGAGATTGTGATTGCATTCGAAGTAATTGATTATAAATTGTAAAGTTTAATGAGTTGTATGTGAAATAGTCACTATATACATATACTTTATGATGAATTAGAAATGATCTTGCTCCTTTGAGACATAAGTTAAGTAGTATATGTATGAACTACTGCATGCTATAACATCCTCCCTAACCTAATGATCCTAATTAGGTTATAGTAGCTTTGTAATACTGGTAAGAGTTATCTATTAATTCGGGTAATTTTTTGAACTAGTTTGACTGTAATTCAGTAACTTTGAATACAAGACAATAATTAAGGTATCTGCTGAATTAGTTGATATGATGGAAATAAATATGAAAATTTATTTCCTAGCTAAGAACCATTGATAAGAATTGTAGTAAATTTAGGAGAAGCAACAGGGTCAGTTTAGTATTTTTAAGGATACCGAAAAGGACTTAGGGGAACAGTTATGGAATAGCTAAGTATCTCAAAAAATTATAAAATTTCATAGAGATGATAAGTAAGATATGGAGAATAATTTGGTATAAATACCAACTAAGATAAGTATCAGTAAGCTTATTACTTAATCCCTCGACTTAATTCAACATTGGGACCGAGTAATGAAGCTTAACTAGTAAATAGCAGTATATGGAAAGTTATGGAAAAATGGATCTGAGAACTAAGATGAGTTCTAAAATTTTCCATAACACTTATTATAACTTGAAAACTCAACTTTAGAAGATTAAAATGTACGTAGTAGATATAAAAGTTATAATATAAAAGTTTAGTCATCTTTTTGTTAACTTCCACCGCCAATCACCTCTCTGAATCTTTCTAAAATATTCTTGAACTTTCTTCACAATTTCTTTCATCCTTTCTCATGTAAAAACAAAGCATAAACAAAAGGGAAGAAGCTTTACACAACCATCATTCCATTCCACACCATCATCTTTCTATAATGAATCTTCAACTAAGTTATAAACTTATTTCTTTGCTCATCCTTTGTCATTGTTTGCCACAATTGGACAGCCCAAAATAGGGCAAAAAATAGAGTTGAAATTAGCAAGAAAAGAGGGATAAAAGAAGGGAAAAGTGAAGAAAAAGTGAAGACTAAGCTTGGCAAGCTAGAGGAGTTAAGGTAGGGGTTTCTTACCTTCAATCCACCCTTTATTTTTACTATTTTTTTTAAATCTAGTCATTTATGTCCTTGAAAGCTACGATTGTAATATAACACAAAAACATGATTTTCTTGTATTTGGTGATTTTTAATTCTTGCTTATATCTAGTTCTTATCTTTGATGAACTATTGTGTGAAAAACTTGAGAAATTGGTTGTGATTTTACTTGTATGACTCATAGCCAAAATAGATTACATACTTTCAAATTTGTGTTTCATCTCCTATTAGATATTATGTTGTATTTGTGATTGTTTTAGTAGAGTTTATGGTCTAATTTTGCTTCAAAGATGGACACGGCTAGATGTCTTGTTTTTGGGCAGCTTTTGTGATGCTTTATTGCTTGAAAAGTTTTGTTTGAATTGTGTTAAAGAATGATGGCAGATGTTGCCTTGTTTATGGTTGAAATTTGGATGCAATTGTGATTGAATTTGTGGTTTGAATGATGAATTATAACCAAGGTAGAATGTTACCCTAAATTAACTAGAATTTTTGATGTATTCTGCTATTGTTTGCTATTTTATAATGCTGCTACTGTCTTCTATTTAATTCTACCATTGATGTTTACTATTTTATAATGTTGTTGTTGTCTTCTGTTTAATTTTGTTGTTGTTGTTGTTTTCTATTTTATAATGCTGCTGCTATCTTCTGTTTAATTTTGCTATTGTTGTTTGCTGTTTTATAATGTTGTTGTTATCTTCTATTTAATTTTGTTGTTATTGTTTGCTATTTTATATTGTTGCTTTGCTATTTTTTGTTTTAAACTGTTGTTGCTATTTTCTGTTTAATTTCATTGTTGTTGTTTGCTATTTAATATTACTATTGTTGTTTTCTATTTAATTTTGTTGTTGTGTTTACTGTTTCATACTGTTGCTGCTATTTTCTAAACAAAAATTTGATTATTTGAGTGCGTAAGTATCATGTAATGGTGTTAAATTTTGATTAGTAATGCTAAGAAAGTAGTGTATACAATATTTAAAGATTTGATATGTAAATGTTATAGATAAAGTTTACTTATTAAAGTTCTTAAAGTATAATAGATGATATAGAATTGTGCATTGAATATATAATAGAGAATTTCTTGCTCCTTGATTTGTCAAGTTGAACTTGAACTTGAATTGGTATTGCTCCCTTGATTTAGATTGAGCTAAAATGTGTGATAGATAAACAATGCTCATGAAATATTAATTTGAATTGTATATGAGAAATTTTGAAAATTTATCCTTCTATGGAATTGATAGTGTGAGGAAGGATGATTTCCTCTCTATCTTGAAAAAAATGGTATAATAAGGATGGATGATTCCCTCTTTACCCTAGATGATTGATAGTGTGAGGAAAGATGATTCTTTCACTATACTTGAATTGAGAATTATTAAATGAGGAAGGATGATTCCCTCACTATACTTGAATTGAGAATTATTAAATGAGGAAGAATGACTCCCTCATTAATGTGGTGAATAATGAGAAACGATGAATATTGATATTTGAATATGATATGAGTGATATTTGATGAATGTTTAGGTATTATGCATGATATAAATTATTTGATTGTATGAATGATTGTTTTTATAAAATTATAAATTAGTTTTCTGCCTAGGGAAGAAGAAGGACTGGATTTAGTTTTTGCCATCTTCCTATTTAATACAATAATTTTAAAATGATTTTTCCCCGAAGTAGCTGGAAGTATTACGATGACATGTATTTTTAAATAGTATTACTGAGAATTCTTAGAATTCTACCCCTGTTTATTATTTTCTGTAATAATTCTAGGGACACGCGCTACAACAAGCAAACAAAAGGAGGAAGACCTAGATTAGGGTTTGACACAACTTTTGTAATGATGAGATGCATATTTAGTATTTTGTAATTACTGAGTATTGTAATATAAATTGTATCTTTATATATATTTCTTCTTTCAGTCATATGTGCATTATGTAAATAAATTTAACCTCAATAAGGCTCAAATTTTGTATATCTTCTATATTTATTTTCAAAAACTATCAAATTAATCATACGTGACATACTTAATTATAGTTACTAATACGTAATTTCGGATATGTTATTAGTACCAAGATTAGGATGTTACACATGCTCCCTTAATTCTTGAAGGTTGAGCCATATTACTCCATTTTCCTTAAGGATGAGCTAATTGCTCCCTTAATTCATTAAGGTTGAGCTAGAGAAGTATTTTAAATTTGTGATTGAGTAGTAGTGTTCATGAAAATGTGTATTTGAACTTAAAAGTGAGATTTGGACATTTATTCTTGAATGAGAAGGTAAATGATCCTAGTATGCTATTCCCACGAGAATTATGAACTGACTGTTCATAATTAGTATCCATTTTTTATGAACCAGCTATTTATTTTGGCATTAGCGAATTTGAATCGGTTAATCAAAATCCCATTAGAATCATGGAGATGTACCTTCGTTAGGAAGGGAATCCTGTATTCTTAGAAAATTCCTCACTAGTTTCCCCACTTGCCAAGTATAAGGGTACTAGTAGTAGTGTGAGTCCATAATTCACTCCATACCATAAACATATAGAACCTGAGCTATGTGAGGTGTGTAACACCCTCCGAAGGGCATTACTTTTCCGACTACAAGCTCATAATCTGAAAATCATTTCATAAAAGGTTTGAGTTGTAAAACTTGGGTTTTAAAATTTCTTTTCGCAGAAACATAGACTTACTGAAATTTATAGGTAATATTGAAAAATAGATTCAAACTGATTAATATACATTACTAACACCACATAATATTTAACAATTAGTTAGGAAACATAAAACTTACAGACTCATTTTTAAACAGTAGCAAACTCTATGACGGGTCCTACTTAATAGCATGGTAAAACACTAACGAGAAAAACTCAACATACTTATTCCGTCTTGTATTCATCTTGATGCGTCATATATCTGTTCCTCCTTAAAATTGTATACCATTGAATCCGGGATGGTTACTCCTTGGTGTTGCATCGAACTCAGAATATTTGCCTCCAGTCAAGTTTAAGAAACTCGTTCCATCTACTATACAAAATTTAACAATACAAGCACAACAAAATAATTTAACAAAGAGGTGAGATCCCTTTTCATCAATACCAGTACGGTAGCAAAGAATGATACGAATGACAAAGTCATTCCATACTCATAAATATCACAATTATTCATGTTCTCAATTCATCACATTTCTAGTAAACATATATCTCAATTAAATCATCAATACCAATTTCATCATAACAGATATCCTCAATATATAAAATGATGATGTCACACCATTTGAACATTTATCATGCCACATCAATATATGTACTGACCATGTGTATGCATACTAGACCAATTTTCCCACTTCATGGAGGTTTTCACAATTTTGAGATGCATGTTCTGGTTAAATTTCCAGCCTTAGCCCACAGACAATCTCCAGTTGTCAAAAGGAATCGTGTTCTTGTCGGGTATCGTCAATGCGTTGCAATGGACTGCGTTGCCAAGTGGCACATGGTACTTACCAACTGCCCACTAGATCGACCGTCGCGCCTTGACGCCCCCAAGATCCATCTTAGATCTCACTTTTCAATTCTCATTCTCTCTTCAACCACAAGGGCCATAATAACTATCAACTATATTTCGTTCAAGGCACGAATACCCCAACTACAATTATGTTCAATGCATGAATACCTCAATGCAAGTTCTGTTCAATGCACGAATACCTCAATGCAAGTTCTGTTCAATTTCATCATATGCCTCATTACACATCTCAATTTCATCATTAAAAGGATTCCCAAATGAGATTAGAACAACTGCCCATACAATTATCTAATATCATAAGATCAATGGATATTATATAATCGCTCATACAATTACATAATATCATCGATACATCCAGATCCAGTACATCAGTTCTTTACAGTATCTTTACTGTATTTTTAATCGCGTATAATTTTTAACGCTTTTTCATAATCGCGTAACACTTTTGTTACGTTTTCAAATCGCATAATCATTTTCTGATGTTTTCTCAATCGCGTAAAAATATTTACATGTTTTCCGAATCGCATAGCGATTTTTCAGCATTTTCAAAATCGCATAACTTAAAAATCATATTTTTAAGTCGCGTAAATCATTTCTCATCATTTTTCAACTACGTAAAATATTTCTCAATATTCCAAACATCATTTTGGACTTTTCGAAAATCAACACAATTTCTAACTTCATTTTCCACATTTTCTCACTTAAGAAATCCTTTCCACCATATATTCCACCAAATCACCTTTTCATTGATTTAAATCAATGTTTCTAGCTTAAAATTTCCTAACACGCTCCAAAACCCAAAGAGTGAGCTATACGTTAGTAAATTTCGAATCATCAATATATTCCCCATAATTCTCAAATCAATTCTAAAATCAGTCATCTTTAAAATAAGTGGAGGTTAAAACACTTTTAATCTCTCTTTTCCTTTCATAATCGAAATTCCCAATCTTTCAAGTGACAAAGTATTTTATTTCCATTTCTTAAATCCTTTTATTAATTTCTTGTACCAAATCAATTAACTTTCCATTTCCAAATCATAATTCTACATAAAGTAAAACCATTTTAAACCTTTAAAACCGTAGCCACATGGTCATTGGAACCATCATATCTTTTCTTTTCCTTTTCCTTCTAATCATCTAATTTTACTATTCTTGAAAATCTTAATTCACCAATCCTTGGCATGTTAGCTGAAAATCATAAATAGCTTTATCATAAAATCTTTGTTCATTTTCATGTCCACTTTCTTTGCAAATTCTTAAAATTATTAACTTATTACTCTTTTCATCTAAAACTCATGATTAGTAAAATATTTATAACCTTTTGCTCCAAAAATATCTTTGAGGCCGTGTGCCTCCATGGCTCTTTGGAACCAACATATTTTCCTTTGTCATGTAATTCACATCTTAAAACATACTCAATTCATCATGCATCATAAACACATACTAAAACATATTATCAAAGCAATAAATATATCAATCACCAAACAATCATAAATATGGAAAACTCTCAAACAAACAAGTGAAATAATCCTTATGGATTTTTCACCACACACATCCATTCCTCACCACCAACATATGGTTGATGAGGGTAATCTCCCTCTTACTGTTGGGAATTTGGGAATCAAAAGTCTCGCAGCGGAATAACAGAATTCCCTCTCAGGATCCATGCGAAAAAATCCATAATCCGAGTTTTTAAATTTTTACCTCTTGAAGCGTGATAGACACAAGCGAGGTGAATCACCAACACCGTAATAGCGACGATGTTTCTGCGGTATCCACACGAACAGACTTGCAAAAGGAGTCACGCCTCTGTTTTCGTAGTGCTAGCTGCGAAGAGAGGAGAAGAAGACCTCACTATCTCTCACTCACTTTCTGTAGGTGCGGCTAGGGTTGTGATGTAACCTAGTAGCAGCCCCCTTAGCGTATTATTTATAACAAAGGCTGCCTTAAGTGAGTGTGAGCAAAGAGTAGCAAGGTAAGTGGTGCAACCGTAAACCCATCTGTCATGAGTTAGGCCCACAGTTGAATCCGAGTCCAACTTGGATTCGATTACTCCAATTTAGTCTGTTCTAAGTGTGCGACCTGCAGAGGTTCTCATGACGTTGGTAGTAATATTAAAATCTCATTTTAATATTACAAACAGTGAGCGGTATCTAGCAACACATCACTGCTACCCAAGTAATGAGAATGTCAGTGATTTGACATAACCTATCTGTGACCAATGTTTCCGTGTAGTTTAGTCCCTTTATCCAGATATCCAGATTGAACACAAGGCATGGAATGTGTCACCCTTGTTTAGTTCAATCTTCGCTTCTGATTCCCGAGTAGACATAGTAATAGCAAATAAGATCAAATCTCATATTGACTTATTTGAGCATGGCCATGCATTTCGTAGTCTCACTCAATCAGGGGGCCCGAAGATATCGCTCTTGTTATGTAGGAGGGACAAATCCCATCTAGGTCACTCACATTCCTCCACATGTATTGCGGCATGTCTAATAACCAACGTTATAATCATCTTGTTACGAGATGACGTTTGATGGCATTAAAACACACAACTCCTCATGTAGGAATCGTAGTGATTTCAGGTCAAAGGACCACATACACCATTATCACTATGAGAATCGCTTATGACACTCACGTAACGATCCACGTAGCGTTCTCATGGCGGTCTGTCCAATACATCATTACTCTAATATGTATCCATGTGTAGACTTGATATCTCATATCCATGACCCGTGAGATGTGGTCATCGCCTACGCACATACTAGCCTTAATTATTATTGTTGTCCTAATTAACAATAATACTTGACTAGGGACATTTAAGAATAGTATTTTATCCAATAGGATCTCACGATCAAGTCATCCACTTGATGTCCTATGGTATCAAACTTACTATTCTAAGGACTTTATTATGTCTACCAAAAAGAACACAATAAATGAAATGCCTCATATAAAATAACATAATATAATGTATGTAAATACAAACAAAATGTATTGGCCACTAGGGCATACACCAACACTTACCTCTTGGAGAAACCTCCAAAGCTCCTTGCTTTACTTCTTGTACAAGTCCTTCACCACCAACAGCTTCTTAAAAATCAAAGTAAACACACATAATCAATATATATAAGGCTTGAATAAGAAAACCATGGATTAGAATTATGGTTAGAACCTTGAAAATCAAAAGAAAAGTGAAGATTAATGAACTTCACTTATAAATCTTCAATCTTTAGCTTGATGAACAATGTTGAAGATGAAAGAATTAGGGAAAGTCTCCAACATGAAAGTTTTCTAGAATTTCATGGAGATTTAAGATCTAAGGTTGTTTAGAATTATAGAAACTTGGAGAGTAGATTTAGAGGGTTTGACCGTGAGCTTCTCTAGAGAGGAAAAGTAAGAGTTTTTGTGTTTGGCTTTGAAAGAACACCTTGAAGATGGATGATTTTGATCAAGACTCCAACTACAAAGATACTTGGATTGATGTAAGGATTCAAGAAATAAGATTGGTTAAAATTATTGGAGAGTGGAGGTAGGAGTTAGGCCTCTTGGCCGTGAGCTTAAGGAAGAAAGTGAGAGAAAAATTGTGAAGCTTTGGCTTAGGAAATGTTAAAGATGAGTAATGAAATGAAATGAAAACTTTCCTATAGCTATTTAGCCTCCAAAACCGTGACCTCCCCCCCCCCCTTGTACACCAAAGAATTGTTCAAATACATTAGCCACCATTTTAGGCATCAATAGCCATTGATTAAATCAATGGTTGATCTTTGGTAGAAGCTTCCAAGTGATATGATCAAATCTAAGCCATTGGATCTCTCCTCCATGAAATCCTAGCCATAAGATGCATCTTAAAATTTGGAGGGTCAAGATCTTCTCTACATACTTTCCATCCAATGGTCACAAAAGGTCCTGCCACTTTGTGAGACCAATCTCCACCATAGATTAAATCAAGGGTGAATATCCTAAACTTCCTTATTAAGCTTGTCTTTACAACCATTGATTAGATCAATAGTGAACATCCAAAGCTTCCTAACTAAGTTTACTCTCACACCATTGATTAAATCAATGGTGATCATCCAAGGCTTGTTCATTAAGTTTGCTTCTCAACTGTTGATTAGATTAATGGTTGATGTTCAAAACTTCTCCACTAAGTCTTGTCATCCGAGGGTGTAAATCAAAGTCAAGCCCTCTTTGTTGACTAGCATTTCCATTGGTTGGGTGGTTACTAACTTGTTTCCTATTGGTTGTCACTTTTGTTGACCAATTTCTATTGGTTACTCTTGAAAAGTATTTGCCACAAATGTTGACTCAATCTTATTGGTTGATCTTGTAACACCCCAATTTTTAGAAAATGTACCGAATGTACTGTTTGCTGTTTTTCAAGCTTTCATGTGAATGACCGTTGTGTCCCTATTTTACTGTTTCTCGATTTCTGCATGAAATACAAATACGTTTATACAGGCTCAAATTTTATTTGGTCTTTTTACGTAATTTGTTTCGAGACGGTAAAATAAAAATTTTTCCGAGCTACTGTTTTAATTTTTCTGGAAGATATACAGACAATTAATACTGCCTGTAATTTTATTTGAACTTTTTGGATGATTAGCTACGTTGTGGGAAAAAATAGAAAAATGACCATTACGTCCCGAACGTCTTTGTTTGTCCTGTTTTTGCTGTTTTTAATTGTTTTTTACTTGATTTAGTGTCTAATATTACTTGTCTGTGATTTTATATGGACTTTTTGTGTGATTTGCTACTGGGCGGAAAATAATATTTTTCCTGGACCGGTAAAATCTGTTTTTAATTATTCGAGGCGGGGATCTTACTAAACCCAATTGAATGAGCCTAAAATTAATCTTTTAATTTTTAGGATTTAATTGTCAAATAAAATAATTTTGTATTATTATAATATTATTTTATTAGTCAATATAACTTAGTGACAATGGACCCTAAATGTTTTACTGGGACCCACGTTTAGCTAAACAGTTAACTTAGTAGCTTAATTAATCATCATTAGTGAAGGAACATTCTTGAACATAGTGACTAAGGCTTGATGACTAGGTTATTAGTGACTAAGCATGGTAACTAAGGGTAATGACTAGGTTAGGAGCAACCAATAGGAAACAAGCTTGCTAATCAAGGCTTAATCTTGACCTTTGATGCATCCAAGGGCTTGGATGAAGCCAAGCAAATGTCCACCTTGCAAGCCATGATGTCTACGGCCAAGTGAGGTTTGGAAGACCAAAAATCACTTTGCTTGCATGCATTTTCTCTCTTCTCTCTCATCCAAGAACCCTAAACACCATTGTTGCTTCCTTTCTCAACCATTCGGCCAAGCTTGATACTATACCATCCAACCACCTAAAATTTCTTCTAACCAAGTTTTCTAAACCTAAACACAATCCTAAGAACATCTCTAGTTGAGAGTTCTTGCAAAATCCTTCATTTGAAGCTTGAAAACCTACTTGGAAGATTTGACCAAGGAGGTGAAATCTCTTGTTTTTCTTTTCTAAACTCTTTTTCAAAGTTCTAAGCCATGATTTATCCATGGTTTAAGCTCTCTTTTAATGTTTAGTAATTTGTAGTTTTTGTTTAAGCTTGCTAGGTTTTTGGAGGAGGAAAACCGTAAGCTCTAGGAGGAGTGAAAGAAACCTTTTGTCTTCATTTAAGGTAAGAGGAAGACAAATCTTATCACCTATGGATGGTGGTAAGAAGATGGAGTTGATTTTGTGATTGTAGAATCCATAAGGATTCATGTGTGTGCTTGTTAGTAGCTTATTTGATGTGGTTGTGTATTTGTTAGTAGCTTTCCTCTTTGTTGTTTGTAATAAATTGCATGTCTATAAGCTTTAAGTTGCATGTCTATAAGCTTTGATAATATTGCATGTGTTAGAATTGAATGATAAAGTATAGAATGGCATGATAATGTATAGGATGTGAACAACATGTCAAGGAAATGCATGTGTGTTCCAAAGAACACCACACCAAGGCTCACGGCCACTAACCAAATGGAGAACCAAAATGTTCTCTTAATTTTCTTAAAAGGTAATTTAATTAACCTAGGAGAATTAAGAAGGTTTCAAGTTGATTAGATCAAAGAAAATGAATTTAGAACTCAAATGGTAAGACTTAGTATTTTCGGCCAACATGCCTAAAATGAATGTGTTGATTTCAAAAACCATTTTCTAAAACAATGGTTAAATGAATTTAGACAATACAATAAGTTTGACATATATTTAGAAGATGAGAAATAATTTAGAAATCAATTTCAAAAGATTTAGGAAATTCGGCCAACATGCCAAACTAGATATTCTTGATTTCTAAAATCAATTCCAAACCATTTTCAAGTATAAAGAAGGCATTATATGTTAACAAGCATTTTTTTTTCTAAAAAGAGTTTTTAAGAAATCAATAGATTAGAATTAATTTAAGGAATTAAAATTAATGATTTTATTGTTATAAAGGAAATACAGTAATCTTTAAGAATTTCTAACATATGGCTCATACTATATTTTGAAGCATGTTAGGAGTTTTTAAAAGATTTAATTATCCGGTTTATTTAAATAAACAGAGTTTTTTTACAAAAAAATTTAGGAAACCATTATTATTAATTTTTCTAAACAAAATACTGTCAATTTTTAGTAAAAATAGACAAATAAGATAGAAAAGATGTCCAAAAGACAGTATACGGTATGGAAAATATTATACGTAGTTTAAACGTATTAATTATTATTTCTGTTTATTTAAACAGTGAATTTTAAGGGATTTGGACAAGAAAATGATTTAAAAATCCTACGCGATTGAGAAAACGTATTAAAAATTCTACGCGATTTTAAAAACAGAAAAATATATTTACGCGATTTATAAACGTTTGTAAAAATGACAGAATTGTGAAAACGCGATAAAATTTCTACGCGATTGACCGTTGATGTATTTATTTTATGCTGTCGGGAAAATGTGAACCCGTACAGGCTTTTGAGGATTTTTCACTGTCGGGAAAATGTGAACCCGTACAGGTTTTCTATTTTTCTGCCATTGAGGGCATATTTTATCTTGAGGGCATTTTCGTAATTTCATATTTTTGGAATTATGTATTGAGTTTATACCAAATTTTTGGTAGATTGGTTGACGAGACGAATCACATCGTGTTGTCGATGCGATAAACGTAGTGTGGTTCATTGTTCTAATGGACTTGAAGACGTTAGTGTACGGTATCCCATATGTAGACAGTTGGTAGCTCCGCTGGGCCGTGGTAAACCGATAGCACACTAATGGACTCGACACGCACTATATTTAATCGAGATTTCGTGAAATCTAATAGTACATTGCCTGTAGTGCCACAACGTGAGACCATGAACTACACCACGCCTGGATAATGGATTCTTGTGTCATGGGGCTATAGACGCGACGTGAGACAGCGCAATAGTTTGGTTGGGCAGCCGTGGTACTAATAGATTTGGCGGGTCATTCTATCTGATACTTGTGTGTTTTTTTTAGCTCCATGGAGTAGGGTGTGTCTTATATTTATTTATTGGGATCTATCTATTTATTTTGTCTTATCTATTTATTTTTGTCTTATCTGTTTATTATATTGATATTGATTTATTTGTTTACTGTATTTGTTTTATCTATTGTTGTATTGTATCATTTGTTTCTTGTTTTATTTTATCTGTGATGGTATATTGTTGGGATATTTAAATCTTTTTGAATCTTTACACTACTCTGTTACTTATTAATGTTATAGCTTTTCATATTGCATGAACTGTATATCTGTTGTTTGTCGTCTTCTTATTGGCCATGTTTGTGGTGATTTTAGATTGTCTTACCTCTTTATTGTATGTGTTTTCTGTATATACCTGTTTATATGGTAAAGAGTTTGAGGAAGAGGAACAGCCTCTAGAGATTCTGTATACCGAGGAAGAAGAGGAACGACAAGAGGAAGATTAGCTCGACGACCAAGAACCATCCGATCATCCATATCCTTTGGATTGATTGTGGGAGATGGCAGTGCCAGGATTTTTGGGGTTTGTACAGCTAGAGTTTCATAGAGGTTCATTGGCTTGGCATCTGCGAGGAGACCGAGACTCTGTGACATATGTAGGACGGCTGACTGTGACTCTACGTCATCGGTTTGATGGAGAGCCGATCATGACTACGACAGTATTTCTACACTTAGAGTTACCCTTATCCATTAGGCGTCATTGGGGTGGGATATCCACTGAGCCTAGTGAGATGACACTCGTATCGACTGCGCGGTCTCATGTCCGCCGAGAGTCGAGACATCCGGGATATTTGTCTCCTGATGATCATTTTCATGCTGAGAGTGATCCTTCAGAGGATTAAATATGCATGATATTTTTTTTTTGGGCGCATTTGCGTATGTCTGTATATATTAACTCTTTTATTGCTTTATTTACTGTTTTCGTTTAAATATTTGTAGTTTTAGTTGTAAATTATTTGTACAACTTATAACTTAAATCATCTGTATATTATAAGTAATGTTGTTTTGTTTATTTGCTATTTCTCGCATATTTTATTTAACAATATTCTGTTTATTAGGAATTATCTTACAATATGTAATATTATTTAACAAATGTTTTACAACTTGGGTAGATTTTATTTATTTATTTTATTTTTCTTTATATGTGTGGCATCCCCAAAGGGGTGTTACAGATCTTATTTCTATAGCTCTCTTATTGGTTCATCAAAGATGACTACTTCTAGTTGGTTTATCAAATGAAGACTAGATTCGAATTGGTTTATCAAGGAAGACTAAATTCCTATTGGTTCAATATATAACCATCAAATTTGAGCAATTCTTATTAGTTCATTTCAAGAGACTAGTTTTCTATTGGCTTAGAGAATTCAAGCCACTATCGTTGACTTTTCCAAAACTTAGCAAGCAAGCTACACTCTCATATTGGTTCATGATAAAGGTTGTCATAATTAATTTCCAAGATATTTTAGTTTATGGATAATTATCAATTAGATATTTTTGGAAACTATCATCAAATGGACAATAGTTACAGAAATCATTACACAATGGACAGAACATACTGCTTAAAACCAGTGTCTATTGCCTAATGGATAATATTTCTATCTAGTGGGTACTAACTTTGCCCAATGGATAGTAACAATAAAATAAATCTTCTGTAAATGAAAATTTCAAAAAATGTTTCCAGTTTCGGGTTTAGTAAGTTCCCCCAGCCCCGCATAAGCAGTCTAGAATTTTTCGGCCAAAAATAAAATTTTATTTTTTCGAGCCCGTCCCGGAGCCACATACAGCCCGAGAATACTATTAAAATAATCCAAAATATAAAAATGCACAAGAATTTACAAAAATCATAATAATTATGAATTCATAAAAATCAAATCGGATTGGTAAAAAAATTACTAAGGATTGATAGAAATAAATAAAATACGAAGGCTTATATATAACCTAAAAAATAATATTAAAATAATAAAAAACATAAAAACTTTCAAAAATCACAACAATTATAAAACTCACGGAAATCGAATCGGATTACTCAAAATAATTAAGAATTGCCCGAAATAAATAAAATATGAATTTTTGGGGTGTTACAAAGTGGCTTGTTCCTTTGAGGTACATTGTTATAGGTTCATTGGGAGTGAGCAGATGTATGTATGAGCACTGAAGTGAACTTTATGTCTTAATGTCATGTTATGACAACGAATTTGCAAATATACCATTTGAATAGAAACTTGTTTAAGAAAGTATTTATGAGTATTATAAGCTATGTAGAGAAACTTGTTTCTAAAAATATTCATGAATAAATTTGTGATGCTTGTTTGCAAGTGTTTTTCTGACTTATTATAATTGGAATTCTGTTTCGGGAAGAGAAAGGGCATAATTTTGCTTTTGCCACCTTTCTAAAGTATTATTCAGTTTATAATGAGTTTTTTCTCGTAACAATTGGAATTATTATGATGACATGTTTTTAGAATATAATTACTGAGAATTTATAATTCTCACCCCATGTGTGTATTTTTTTTATTATTCCATAATAATTCCAGGTACAAATTCTGCAGCAAGAAGACGAAGAAGGAAGTTGTAGAATATTTTGATGTATTATATTGTATAAATGATGCCCTAGGTGGCTCCTTTTGTGTAATATTGTTTAATAATGTATCTATGTACAGTGAATAGATGATCATATGTACATTATTCTACCATTATAGGCTCATACTTTTGTATACTTATAAATGTATATTTTAAAATTAATGCTAAGATCTATACATGATGTGCTTGGTACTAATTACTAATATGTGATTCCAGATATATTGTTAGTAAAAGTATTAAGGACGTTACATTATGGTATCAATGCACTTCATCCTATTGAGTCGGGGTATGGACTAGCTATGCTTTGTTATGCATTTTTCTTGTCTTAATGATGAGATGCATAGTTAGAATTGCATAACTACCTTGAGTTTGAATGTTAATGGTTACTGTCGCCTTATTACATGCTATTGAGCATGATCAACTCAATATGTATTGTGCTGTGTGTGTAGGTGACTATGGCATCAATCAGGCGAACCCGAGGCCGAGGTAGAGGCCAAGGTAATAGAGCCCTTGCTGGTGATAGAGGCAATGCACCATACTTATCAGAGGCCTTTAGAAATGAAGCTGATGTGGTAAGAGAACAGACCGCAATGCTAGAGAACAAGTCGTAGTGACTACAAGAATATTGGTTGACATAAGTTCTAATGCTCAACAAGCACCAATGAATAATGCAGCTTTGGTGAGAAATTAAGATTTTCATGATATCTCCAAATTTAGAAATGGCAACCCTCCACCATTTCAAGGAGAATATGATTCGGTAAAGGCACATGAATGGTTAAGAGAATTAGAAAAGATTTTTGTTGTGATAAGATGTAGAGATGACCAAAAGGTGTCATTTGCTTCCTATATGCTAAAGAGGGAAGCAGAACATTGGTAGGATGGTGCTAGAAGGTCAAGGGAAGCTATTGGAATTCAAATGACATGGGACATATTCAAGAGTGCTTTCCTAGACAAATACTTTCTAAGAAATTTACAAGAAAATAAAGAAATTGAATTTCCAGAGCTCAAGCAAGGGAATATGAAGATTGCGCAATATGTAGCGAGATTTGAAGAATTGTCAAAGTTTTCTTCATACTTCCGGTATAATCCTGATGAGAACTAGATGTGTGTGAAATTTAAGACTAGATTGAAAGATGAGATTAGGAAGATGGTGAGACCTCTAGTGATAAGAGATTTTCATACTCTAGTAGATAGATACAGAATCGTGGAGTCTGAAACCTCCAAACCACAACTAGAGTATAAACAACAAGGATTTCAGAAGAGGAAGAGGGCAAATAAGAAATTCAAGAGAAATGTGTCACGATCCAAGACTTCACAAGAAAAAGGGAAGCAAGTTCAAGTAGAGTCTTACGGACCAAGATGTCCTAAATGTGGAACAAGTCATGGGGAACAAGCCTTGCCTTGCAGACCAGACAATATGCTTCAATTGTGGTCAGAAAGGAAATTTTACGAGGATTTGTCCATAAAAGCAAAAGACGTTACCACGTCCTCCTAGACCCCAAACCAGAGGAAGGGTCTTCACTCTGAGTGTTAAGGAAGCTGCTCAATCTTCTAATTTGATACATGGTAAGTGCATAGTTAAAGGTATTCTTTTAACTGTGTTAGTTGATTCGGGAGCATCTCATTCTTTCATTTCTTATGATTGTGTAAGGATGTTGGATTTACCCATCTCAGACCTCCCATATGATTTAACAGTGTCTACCCCCACTAGAAATCCTGTGTCAACTTCTAAAGTATGTTTAAATTGTTGTGTAATAGTCAAAAACAGAAATTTCTTTGTAAATCTCATATGCCTGCCCCTCGTTGATATATATGTCATTTTGGGCATGAATTGGCTATCATCAAATCATATTGTCTTAAATTTTTCAAATAAAACCTAAGTATTATTGTCTGATACATCTTCCATAAATCCTGCTTCTAAATCAATATATTTGAATGTTAATTAAGTTATCAACCACCTAGTAGAAGGAGCTCAGGGTTATATTCTCCTCTTCTATTTGAATTTTGAAAGTAAGCAGAGTTTAGAAACTATACTTGTGGTAAAGGAATACTCAAAAGTGTTCCCAAATGATATTAGTGTATTGCCATCTAAAAGGGAGATATAATTTACCATAGATTTAGTGTCAGGAACAGGGCATATTTCCACAGTACCATATAGAATGTCCCCTCTAGAATTGGTTGAGTTGAAAAAGCAAATAGAAGAGTTGTTAGATAAGAAGTTTATTAGACCTAGTGTTTCACCATGGCGAGCCTATGTGCACTTGGTGAAAAAAGAAAGATGGCAATATGAGATTGTGTGTAGACTACAAACAATTAAACAAAGTCACTATAAAAAATAAATATCCATTGCTAAGAATTGATGATTTAATAGATTAGTTTAGAGGTGTCATTGTGTTTTCAAAGATTAATTTGAGATCATGATACCATCAAATTAGGGTCAGAGCGGAAGATATACCTAAGACTGCCTTTAGGACCAGATATTATGAATACCTTGTAATGTCCTTTGGTCTAACCAATGCACTTGCAGTATTTATGGATTACATGAATAGGATTTTTAGACCATACCTTGATAAGTTTAATGTTATCTTTATAGATGATATTATCATTTATTCAAAAACAACAAAGGAGCATGAAAAGCATCTTAGGTTGGTTCTAGAAATTCTAAAGGAGAAGAAATTATATGATAAGTTGTCAAAATGTGAATTTTGGTTAAATGAAGTACAATTTCTAGGACACGTGATATCTGGAGAAGGGTTATTAGTCAATTCTAGTAAGATAGAGACAGTCCTGCAGTGGGAGCGACCTGCTACTGTAACCGGAATTAGAAGCTTTTTGGGTCTAGCAAGATATTATAGGAGGTTCATAAAGGGTTTTTCACAAATAGCTTTACCTTTAACTAGGCTAACCAGAAATGGTAGTACCTTTATATGGACATAAGAATATGAGAACAATTTTTAGAAATTAATGGAGAAATTTACCACCACACCAGTTTTAATAATCCCAGACCCACAAGAAAATTTTGAGGTATATTGTGGTGCCTCAAGGAAAGGATTATGATGTGTTTTAAAGCAAAATGGGTGAGTTGTTGCTTATGCTTTTAGGCAACTTAGATCCCATGAGGAAAACTATCCAACCTATGATCTAGAATTAGCAGCTGTTGTTTTTGCCTTAAAGATTTGGAGGCATTATTTTTATGGGGTTAAGTTTGAGGTCTTTAGTGATCATATAAGTTTAAAATATCTGTTTGACCAAAAAGAGTTAAACATGAGGCAACAGAGATGGATAGAATTCTTGAAAAATTATGATTTTGAATTGAAGTATCATTTGGGTAAGGCCAATGTAGTGACCAATGCATTTAGCAAGAAACTCCTACATACATCCCATATGATGATGCAAGAAATGAAACTTTTTGAGAGTTTTAGGAATTTGAGTTTATCAGTGACTATGTTACCAAATAGTCTCTGTTAGAATCAATTTGAAATTCAAAATGATTTAAAGACTCAAATTGAAGAAGTCCAAGATAAGGATAAGGATGTAAAGGAAAGAGGTAAACAAATCCTTTTGGGAAAGAAAAAAGAGTTTAGAAGGACTAAAGATGGAACCATCATGTTTAGAGATTGATATTGTGTTCCAAACAAATATGAAATAAAAGAAAAGATCTTAGAAGAAGCCCATAGGAGCAAGTTTACTATCCACCCCAGAGCAACCAAAATGTATCAAGACCTTAAAAAGATATTTTGGTAGCCAAACATAAAAAGAGAAATAGTAGAATATGTATTCAAATGCCTAGTGTAACACCCCGAAAATTGATAATTTCGTGATAAATAGTCATTTAATAATAGTTGTGATTTTTGTGAAATTTTGTGAATTTTTTCGAAAACGTTAAATATTTTAATATATTCTTCATTTTACATGTGCATTAAGCAAAGCCAGGAAAATAGAATATTTTCCCTGAGGCTGGTAAACCTTGAACTGTGGAGATGTCGATGGTAGATCTTACTAAACCCGAGGCCGGACACAATTTATGAGGTTTACGTTTTTTGAGATTTTTATCTGATAAATAAAAATCACTGTACAATTTATTATCTGTTAGATAATAAATACTGGTGTTGTTAACTGTAACAATTGTCCATTGTGTAATAGCTTGTAGTAAAAATCCTTATCACATTATCTAGAAATCCACTTTATGTCTAATCAAGTTGACTTTTGTAAAATCTAACCAAAGCTTCTCAAGAAAACTTCCTAGAAATTTCCCAAGCAAGGCATGAAGCCACATTTCTCTCTCTTCCCTCCCCACACTCTCCACGACAATGAGCCACTTTTGGAGCCCAAAATTTTGGTTTTTCATTTATCACCTTATTCATTCTAATTTCAAACTCACCAAAAGAAAAGCTATCACTTTCTCTCTCTAAGCTTTTTCTCTCAACCATTTTCTCCTCATTCTCTCTTCTTCTTCCACAACAATCACCACCAAGGGAGGCCATCTTCACTAGCTTGCTAAACTCATCTCATTTCTTGCTTCCTCTCATCATCTTAAGGCTTTTCTCCTTGGTGACCATCCACCAGTTCTTTCTCTTCCATTTTCCACCATTGAAACTCAAGCTTGAAGCTTTTGAGGTAAAGTTCTTAACTTTTTTCTTTTTTCTTCTCTATTTCATTTTTCCTAGTTGCCTATGTGATCAAGGACTCTTTTTTCATGGTTTGAGTAAAGATTTTGAAAGTTGCTCAGCTTAGGGTTTTCTTGAAGGTGGAGGACAAAATCCCCAAAGGAAAAGGAGCTTGCTTTCCTTGTTATTGTTACCCAAGTGGCTTCAGTACTCAAGAGGAGAGTGAATTGAGTAATAAAAAACTTTTCGCAAACTCTTATAAAAGCAAATTTCTTCAAAGCTATATATTAAACAAATACGAGGATAAGGAAGATAATAGAAAGCTTTAAACACAGCAAATAAATAGGTAAGCAATATTAAATAAATTACTGAAAATAAAAAGATAAAGGAGAGAAGAGCAGTCACAATATTTATCCTGGTTCAGCCACTAACCACTTATGGCCTACGCCTAGTCCTCGAAAAACTATCAGAGATTTTTCACTATACCTTTAAGCTTAAAACAGGTGCCTGCAACCTTTACAAACTTGAATGCTCCTCACACCTCGGGATACCTCACCCTTGTGCTTGAGCCTCGACAGCAGGGATACCACACCCTTGCAATTTCACTAAGGGATACCTCACCCTTTTACTGAGGGATACCTCACCCTCACAAATTCACTAATGGATACCTCACCCTCACAAATTCACTAATGGATACCTCACCCTTTTACAAAGAAGCAAAATATAGATGAAGGGAAACTCTTACAAAGATTAAGTAATACAATTTGAAGCGCTAAGAAGCTTTTTAAGGATATCTCAAAGTTTTGGCAAAAAGAGCACGAGAAATAGTAAAAAATATAAAATACAAATCAAAGCATGAAAGAATTATTTTAGATAGTTAGGTGTGTATAAAAGATGACTCAAAAACATGTATTTATAGTGTTATAGAGAAAATGGCCATTGGGTATCATTTAATATCACATTAAAGGCATAGAAAACTAGTCGTTGTGTGTTTTTGGCCGTGTTTATTCGAATAACACATTTGGTATTCGAATAGATCCCCAAAAACATGTTCTGGAACATTTTCTAGGTTGTGTTATTGGAATAACCCTTTGGTTATTCGAATAGATCTTTAAGAACGCGTTTTGGATCGTTTTTTAGTGTGTGTTATTCTAATAACTATGTGGTTATTCAAATACACCACTCTGATTTTGAAATCTAACTTTAAATTGTCATAACTTCTTTATTTCTTATTTGTTTAAAGAAAATGCAGTCATTGGAAAGATATTTGAGTCTATTTTCAAATGAAACAAGTTTCAAAACAAACTCAAATTATTTTGAAAGTTATGATCAAAAGAGTAATCAAAGGTCAGTTTTTCAAAACTCAAACTTGGCTATTTTTCATAAATTTGAAGTACCACCACAACTAGCCTTTCAAAACTTGTTTGTTGGGTATTTTAGCATGTGAAAACCATTTTTAAATATTTGAAAACATATTTGAGATATCCAGAAGGCTTCTTACAAAAAGACCCTAAGTCCTATAAGCTATACCATTTAATCTTCCTTTGGACTTGGTCTTTGACTTGATTTTGTTGTTATCAAAACCTTCTTCTCCTTGAGTTGAGCATAATTGAGATCTTTGCTTTCTTATTGCAATGCTACTCTTGGTACTTGGACTATCTATCATCTTCATCATGTTTATTATCATCAAAACTATTTTTTATGTCAGCTAGCCAATTACATTCTCTCCCTTTTTGATGATGACAAACTAACATTTGAGAAAAGAATTAGTTCAGATAAATTGGTATTCACAAAGTTAATTTGAGAAACTTACTCCCCCTCTTTTTCATAAGAGGTGATTTATATCATAGATGTGCGCAGATGCTCCATGTAATGCCCCTTTTCCTTTTCTCACGAAGAAAGAATGTCACACTGTAATATCCTGAAAATTTATAATTTTAGAATAAATGATCAGTTTACAATATTTGGGATTTTTAGGAATTTTTCTGGATTTTTCGGAGAATGCAGAATATTTTAATATTATTCCTTGTTTTACGTGCGTATTGAGCAGAGTCGGGAAAATGAAATATTTTTCCCGAGAACCTTGGACTATGGAAACGTCGACGGGGGATCTTACTAAACCCGAAGCCAGACACAGTTTACAAGGTTTCACATTTTTCGAGAAATCTTAACAGATGAAATAATAAAACATTGCGAAGAATTGATCTGTCAGATTTGTTAATGCTGACTTCTGCTAACTATAACTATTGTCCAATAAATAATAACATGTAATAAAAATCTTATCACATTATTCGAAATTTACCTTGTGTCATGCCCCTTCAGCCTTATTTTCAAAATCTTTATAGAGTTAATTAAAAGCCCATTGTAGGAAGCTTCCAAGAAGTTTCCTTGTGGACACATTTTCTCTCTCTTCCCTCCTCACTCTTCTACGGCAGAGGCTATGGGAAAGCCTAAATAATTTCTCTTCTCTTCCTAATATCACACTCTCACTTTTCTAAACCCCAAATATCCATTTCCTCTCTTCCCTTTTTCTTCTCCACCGTGCAACCACTCCTGGAGGCTGCCATTCTTTGCTTGTTTCACCATCAAAGATTCTTGCTTCCTTACACCATTCCAAGTCCTCTTTTGTTGCCATCTTTTGGTTCTTCTTCTTCCTCCATTTTTCACCATTGAAGCTAAAGCTTTGAGCTTGGAGGTAAAGTCTTAACCTTTCTTTCACTTTCTTCTCATTTTCGTTTTTCTTGGTCACCTATGTGATCAAGAACTCATTTTCCATGGTTTGAGTGGACATTATGGAAATCACTCACATTGGTGTTCTTCTTGAAGGGAAAACGCAAATCTAAGGCAAGAAGAGGTAACACCTTGTATTGTCTTCCAAATAGGTAAGAGGGAGATGATCCTCTTCAACCAATCTTGGTAGTAAGGGAATGTCTTGTATGTGTGTTGTATTGATTTCTGAATCCATGTATAAAGTTCTCTCATTTTTATGTTGTTCTTCATGATAGTGCATTTTGTTGGGTTTGTATGATTTATTGATGCCTCTTGCTTGATTTGAAGGTATATTTGAGTAACTTGTTGATTAAATATGCTAATGATTGGTTTAGTTTGAGTTAAAGGACCTGGAGAACTCTGTTTTCTGCAAGTTTACGTGTGGTAATCGATTACACGGGGCTTGTAATCGATTACCAAGCTCTTTCGGGTGCGAAATCGTGATTCTGGGAATCCGGTAATCGATTACATCTTGCGTGTAATCAATTACAGAGATTCTGTCTAGCTTGTAATCGATTACAAGAGTGGTGTAATCGATTACCAAGCCTCTGATGTCACGAAATGGTGCTTCTGGGAATCACGTAATCGATTACAACTTGTGGGTAATCGATTACGGAGGTTCTGTTCGATTGGTAATCGATTACCATGGCTGTGTAATCGATTACCAGGTCCTTGAAGTCACAAATCGTAATTCTGGGAATCATGTAATCGATTACAATGAGGTTGTAATCGATTACAGGGATTCTGTTTCGCTGGTAATTGATTACCAGGGTGATGTAATCGATTACCAAGACCCAAAAATGGGATTTTTGAACTGGAAATGATTGAGATTATGGTTCTTTGTCCGTTGTAACTCAAACATAACCTAAAAACCCTGGATTCAAGGATTTTACTTTACTTAAATGTGATAAGAATATGTATTCATACCAATAGAGAAGAAATGATTTTGAAAATGGAATTCTTGGATCCATGACATGGAAATTGTGGTACGTAGGAACATATATTCCTAGTGAGAATTATTGATGCAAGTGTGATTCCCTATGTGGGTTGTGCAGTTATTGATTCGGTATTCAATGAGATAAGAAATGATGATATGCCATTGAGGCAATGTTTTTAATAGATATATTGTTGATATGTCATGTTGATCATTGAATAATGCTTATGTGCCATTGAGGCAATGCTTATGTTGAATGCATCATTGATGAACATACATGATTGGACATTGTGTCATCATGCATGCGTACTGTCCGTGGGACATTGTTGAGAAGGCTATGTTGCCTAGGAGTTTGAATAACACCTTTGTGCAGGTGCGAATAGACTAAGCGTAGGTGTCATATGTTGTTGGCCCTGGGGGCGTCGGGGTGTGGGTGTCTCACAATAGACAGTGGTAGCTCCGCTGGGGCCGTGGGATAGACCAGTGCAACACACCGACGATCCTGCCTGAGACGCTGTCCTATGTCACGATCAACTGTTGAGGTGCCATGTGTGAGCCATTTTGCGCAAATGTTTTTATGAGATGAGCACATTATATTTTTAAGGCTAACGATACACTGGCATTACTCCTTGATCATTCACTCCGAAAACACTTATGTCTAGCTCCATGGAGTAGGAACTTTGGTACCCTTGTTGCATTGTGAGTTGTCAGTCACATGGTCCATTGAGCATTTATAATTGAATAATGTGTTTACTATTATGACTGTGATATTTATTTGATTCTTGGTAATGCTAATGTTGCTAGCTGGCTATGGATAAAGTTAACTACTATTCTTTGTTGCTTTACTCTCATTAATTGCTTTCATGTATTACTGTACTTGTATGTATTAACTGTGTCTTATGTGGGCGTTCGACGCCGTTTATTTTCTTGCTGCCATGTTGGTACTAAAAGCTGGGAATCTCACCTCTTTCCTATATTTGTGCATTTCTGTCTTACATTTATGTTTGATAAAAGATCGTGAGGAAGATAAAGAAGGACCATACCTTGGTTGATTGACTTGAGCATCTGGACAAGATTTCGTCGACTACGTAAGAGTGCAGCCGCGTGGTGGCATTGATGCCTGTCGTGTCTACTGGAGCGCCGTGTGTCATGTGCATATGGGGTTGCGGCCTTGTCTGCTGGTAGTACCCATCCTTGGGTTACTACTCCTCCCCTTTAATGTTTTTATTCCCGCTGTATTTTATTTGACTCTGTAATTATTATATTCTATGTTATCAGTGATTCGTGTAAGTTGGCTATAAACTATATATATAAAGAACGTGATTTCATTCCAATGGTTGTATTAAGGGTTGAATACATTTATATTTCATTCATGGCTCATATTTTCTACTTATGCATAAATGCGAAAAAGGAAAAATTAAACTCCTAAATTTAGAAACTACTGTTATCATGACTGTGACACACCTGGATTTAGTAACTGTGGTGTAATGACGATTGCGCTGCAGTTGGTATATTTAGGTGCGTTACACATACCATAATGACATAAAAAACGAAAATGCAGAAAACAATAGTTGCATTGATTAATTAAGACCCAGTTCATTTTTAACACATGATTAAATAGTTTGCGTTCTTGGATTGTAAAGCAATTCGAGTATTGAAATATGTGTACATTTTTTTTTGAAATGACGGTAAAGAGATAATAATAATTATAGATACAATGGAATCAACACAGAATTAAAAGTCATACATTCACAATTCATATATAATATTATATGCATCAGCCTGTTTAATTGCATCATGATTTACACAAAAAGCAAAAGATGTATCCACCCGAAATGATACAAGTATACACCCATCAAGTACGACAAAACGTCAGGCTTTCCTAAAAAGATAAATAGTTAGCCATCAGTAGTCACCGATAGTATCAGCCCCTAAGACTGACGAGACGGGACCGTAGCCGAGTCCTCTTCAGGGTCTTCTTCATCTGATGAAATTGCCATCAGAGCGACTGAATTTCGGGCAGAAGCCCGAGCAGTGGAGAGGAAAGAGTCCTCTTGTGGGGTGTAGTAAAGGTCATCCCACAGATCTCTAACAGGCAAGTAAAATTCCAAGTGGACAAAAGTAGTAAAATAAAAAACAGGCGAGTCGTAGTGGCCCCACGCCAAAGAGATAGTCAGCTCCCCGTGATAGATGCAATGGTCCATGCTCAAGTAGATGTGCCAGCAATCAGGTCCTCCATGAAAGGTCATCCTAGCGTACCACAAAAATCGACGCGGACACGAAGACATCTCTGATCAACACTAATCGTAGTCGGGACAAAAGCAGGAAACTCAAGCGCTTCCTTTTCTTCCTCGCAAATGTCTTCTCGGTAGTACATAATTTACAATAGAAATGTATATACATAAGAAAAGAGGTGAGACACCCAGCTTTCATTACTAATATGGTAGCAAGAAAACAGAACAGCGTTGGATGCCCATATAGCATTACAGTACATATATTCATCAACAGAATAATTAAACATAACAGTAATAATCAATTAAGTAATAAAAGAGAAATAATAGCAGAATCTCAGGCAGTGACAGTTTATCATCCAGATAATTATATTGACAATAAGAACATATATTTCAACAGTCAAAAGTGCTCATGCTCAATGAAATATGAGACTGACAATAGGCAATGCACAATGCATTATGGTACCAAAAATCCTACTCCATGGAGCTAGACATAAACATTTTCAGAGTGAATGATCAAGGAGTTATGTCAGTATCTCGTTAGCCTTAAAAATAGTGTGCTCATCTCATAAAAATATTTGCGCAATACGGCTTATACATGGCACCTCAACAGGTGATTGCGATATAGGACAGCGTCTCAGTCCGGATCATCAGTGTATTTGCATCGGTCTATTCCACAGCCCTAGTGGAGCTACCACTGTCTATTGTGAGACACCTGCACCCCGACGCCCCCAGGGCCAACCACTATGACCCTACGCTTAGTCTACTCGCACCTGCACATAAGTGTTATTCAAACTCTTAGGCATACATCGCCTTTCCAACAATGTCCAACAGACAACACATATGCATGACGATGCAATGTACATCATCTATGTTTATCAATGATACATTTATCATAAAGCATACCACAATGGCATATGATCATTTCTCAATATCAACATGTCATAACTTTATCAAGTACTTAATCCCACATAGGAACTCACAATAACATAGAACCAATTTCAACATCAACATTTATTTATACATGGTCCATCAATTATCACAATCACATGTTATGGAATCCAACATCTTAGATCTTGGTCAATTATGAGAAGTTTAGGTTAAATAACTCTTAAAAAAAAGACCATGGCCTCCATAGGTTTTCAAAGTTCTAATTTCTTTCCATTTTATACACTAATCACTTGATACCTAATCACTTAATTTTTATTTTACACAAAATCAATCCAATTTCTTAAAATTTAAGGCCAAAACCGTGGCCACACATTAGTGTAGGAAACCCTCAAAATTTTCATTTCAAGTCTTAATCATCTTATAATCAATCACATAAATTTTTATCTTGCACAAATCAATTCCAACCCTAAGAATTCCAAGCCAAAACCGTGGCCTCCAATGGGGTAGTAAACCCTCAAAATTTTTCATTCATTAATTCTATCATTACAAATATTCCAACACCACCAATGCATTCAAAATCATTATTTAATCATCAACATCAATCAATAACACATAAACATATAAAATCATCAAACAAAGTAAGCATACCATTATGGATTTCTCCATCAAACAATCACACAAGGTCTCCTCACCACCAATAATGGTTGAAGTGAGTAATCTCCCTCTTACCTAAAGGAAGAACACGAAAATGGTCTCCTATTTGCTCCTTGGTGGATTCAGTTTTGGGGTCTAAAAACCCTAGAAATTTCAACCACAAAGAATCAACATTAAGCTTGGTAAAAGATGGATCTTTGGTCTCCAATGAAACCATAGAACACGTAAATGAAGGAAAAGGAAAGAAAAAATGAAAACTTTACCTTAAAGTTTGAAGCTTGGTCTTGGAAGACAATGGAGGAAATGATGGATTTTGAAGAAACTTTCTAAATAGGAAGTGTAGAGGAGGTTGAGGGGAGTGTAGAAATGGTGTTAATGAAGATAAAAATGAAGAGAAGTGGTCACAAATGGGGGGCTGCAAACCATGGTGAAGGAGAAGAGAAGAAGAGAGAAGGAGGAGAAAAATGGAAGATGAAACTAGAGAGAGAAAATATTAGATGAAAAATGAATGAAATGTGATTAAGTGTGTTAAGTGTGGGAACAAAAATTTGCTTCCCCTGGGTAAGGAATACCGCAGAAATAGGAGAGAGAAGGAGGGGAGGAGAGGCTTCTCCAACAAGCCAAGGGTACATGGGTCATTTAGTGGTCAAAGCTTCTCAAAGAAACTTTGATTAAAATACACTAAATTTGAATTAAAGTGGATTTGATTAGACATAAAGTGGATTACATTAAGATAACGTGATAGAGTTTTTAATACATACTATTATCCAATGGATAATTGTTACAGTTGATAGAAGTCAATATTAATTATCTAGCGGATAAAATTACACAATAATTTATTATTTTATCAGGAAAAAATTTCTCAAAAAATGTGAAATCTCGTAAATCGTGTCCAATCTCGGGTTTAGTAAGATCCCCCGTTGACGTTTCCACAGATCAAGGTTCTCGGGGAAAATATCTCATTTTTCTGGCTCCGCTCAATTTGTACGTAAAATGAAGAATAATATTAAAATATTCTGTATTCTCAGAAAAATTCAAAAAAATTCTCAAAAATCATAAATATTATAAAATGAATATTTTTAATGAAATAAATAAATTTTGGGGTATTACAACTCTCCCCAACAAATAAGAATTTCATCCTTGAAATTTTTATACCTTAGAATAATTCTGGGTATTTCTCCTTTATCTTGTCCTCCAGTTCCTATGTCGCATCTTCGGTTGTCTCATTCCAGATCACTTTCACTAATGGAATGTTTTTCCCTCTAAATTGCTTCATTCTCCTATCCTCAATCCTTACAGGAGTTGTTTCATAAGTCAAGTTTTCCTCTAATTGTACTGAATCAGGTGCTATGACATGATCAGGACTTGGAATGTATTTTCGAAGTTGTGACCCATGAAAAACATTGTGGAGATTTGAAAGAAAAGGTGGTAAAGCTATCTGATAAGCAACAGGACCTATCCGATGAAGAATTTGATAAGGTCCAAGGAATTTTGCAGTAAGCTTTCTAGATTTGAAAACCCGACTGACCCCAGTCGTAGGCGTGACTTTCAAGAACACATGCTCTCCTTTCTCAAATTCAAGAGATTTCCTCCTTTTGTCCGCATAGCTCTTTTGTTGACTTTGAGCCATTCTCATCTTCTCTTGAATCATTTTGACCTTCTCAGTTGTCTGCTGAATAAGATCAGGTCCAACTATGAGTCACTTTCCATCCTGATATCAACATAAAGGTGTTTTGCACCTTCGTCCATATAGAGCCTCATAGGGTGCCATCCCTATATTCGAATGGTAACTATTGTTGTAGGTAAATTCTACCAACGGTAAAATTTCATCCCAACTTCCAGTCTGCTCTTTGGCACAAGCTCTCAGCAAATCTTCCAATGATTGAATCGTTCTCTCTGACACTACGGGAGTTGGTAGAGCAATCAAAATAAAAAAATTAAATCCTAGATTTCTTGGTCCTTTCCAAATCCTAAAAAGAGTCAGACCAGTTGCTTACCAAATTGCCTTACCACCTAGTTTATCAAATCTTCATAATGTTTTTCATGTTTCCCAACTCAGGAAGTATAATTCGGATCCTTCATATATCTTGGTAAATGAAACAATACAATTAAAAGATGATTTAACTTATGTAGTTAAACTTGTGAGAATTATGGATAGAGCTGTTGGTTGTGGCTTCTTAATACTTAAGAAGGAGGGTTGAATTGAGTATGATAACTTTTTGAAACTTTTCCCCCTTTTTGCAAAAACTGATTCTTTTCTTTAACTATGAAAAAGATTTTGTCAACCAACAAACCAAAATGTGTTTTTGCAAGATGTATTTCTATCAAGATTTGAAACTTATAAAGAAATATTAACAATAAGGTTGATTTCAGATATGAACAAGATCATAAACTAATCAAATCATGCAGGCATCCCTAACATATTGCTTAATTCATACATTCAACAATAAAGCAAATAATGAGTTAAGGGATAGAGAGAATTGCAAACCAAGTTTTATCCTGGTTCAACTACCTCCTTTGGTAACCTACATCCAGTCCCCACATCATTGTGAGTTTCATCCACTATCAAAAATCAATTTACAAGATTCTTTACACAAGCTTCACTTCAAGGTTCCTTCTACCCAAATGACAGCTTTTCAAGTCAAAGCAATCTTGCAATTCCCACAAGAGTTCCTTCTACTCTTGCACAACACCAAGAGTCCCTTCTACTCTTGATTTAATCAACGAGAGAACCTTCTCTCTTATCTTTCTTTTTCATTATGAAAAGATTGAATCAGATTCTAAGAAATCAAATATTACAATTTGAAGTTCTATAGAAAAATACTCAGTTTCTTTCAATGAAAAGCTCTCTTAGTATTTGTGTGTTTAATCTCAAGATTTTAATGAATTGTTAGTAAGAAAGTGTTTGCCATTGTCCTTATATAGGCATATTTCAAAATAGATCTGTTGGACACACTTTACAAGTCAGTTAAGATCAAAACAAACTTATCTGAAAAATTCTGTTATCAGTCAATCGATTAGTACACAGATGTATTAAACAAAATTTCACTCTTACAACGTGTATACATCGATTGCCTAATCGATTGTGTTCTTGGATGTTCTTGATCTTAAGTGATACACACATGAGTACATCGATGTTGTTCTTGAAAAACACTTGCATTTTCAGCCCAGAAGTTCATACATCGATTACCTAATCGATTGTATGGCTTTTTCAAAAAGTCATTGCTTATGTTTTGGCTTATGCATTGATGTACCAATCGATGTACAGATGCAAAGGTGCATACTGATCAAGTAAGTCCAGAATCAATCGATGTATACATAGATGTATAACATTTATACATAGATGTACACTGAAGTTTTCATTAAAAGTTAGTTAATTAACTGAAAGTACTTCGATGTACACATAGATGTACAGACTTATTAATTAATCTTTTTCATTCTTAGTCCATTTTTACTTTTGAAAACTATTTTTACTTATTTTAGAGAGCTTAATCAAAGAGTTATACTAAGTCTTTTCTTTACAAAAAGGTTCCTGATGATCTTCCTTGAATTCCTTCTTCATGATGCTCTTTCTTCAAGTTTTCCTTCATGATCCTTGCATTGAAATGCTTTGCTCCATGATCCTTTGCATCCACTTTTCTTGCTCCATTAAATCTCATTGAAAAAATCAAGCTTGGCAAGTAGTTAGTGAATCAAAGTAATAATCATGTTAAGTTTAGTCATTAATAAAAAACATACTAGGGTCATTTATCCACAAGAGCAGTGAAAGAACTTAGAGGGAAACAAATTCCTTAGCTGAAGGTATTGTGGGAAGGTGGTGACTTCGAGGAAGCTACTTGGTAACTCGAGTCTAACATGGTACAAAATCATCCATAACTTTTTTGTATAAGGTAAGCAAATCATATTTTGGGGGCAAAATTTTGAAAAAGGAGGGGAGAAATGTTACATCCTCCTTAACCTAATAGTCTAATCAGAGTTATAGAAGCTCAAAACTGTAGTATAAGTTAATGATTAATTCCATTAATCTTTTGGATTGGTTTGAGCATAAATCTATAACACTGAATATGAGTAATAACTAAGACTTTAACATAAACAACTAATATAACAGAAATAAATACAGATAGTTTATTTCTAAGTCAATAATAGTCGAGATAAGTTGCACTAAGTTTTGGAAGATCAAACGAGTTAATTTGGCATTTTCGGTAATATTGAGTAAGTGTTTAAAGATCAAGTTAAGCAGAAAATTAGATAAGAAGATTATTAAAACTTTAAGCATATGCTAAAGAGATGATGAAGATTAATATGGTGATGGAAATAGATTAAAATGGATACTTCTACTTAATTCAATTCTAAAGGTTTAACTTAACCTATGGATGAATAGTGAAGCGTAGTGACTGACGAAGGTGTATAAGGATGATTGATGAATAATGAAACTGAGAATTGAATGAAATCATAGAATTTTCATTAATACATATGAAGGTTAGAAAATTCAATACTGGAAGATTAAGATATCCTTAAGAGATATAAAGTTTCCAGCTAGATTTCATTTTTCCCTTCTTCCTCATTTCCCCACCGCTTCTCCATTAGTTTATTAACCCATTTGGTTTTGACTTTTTTTGTCACTTTTCTCTCTCACTCTCTCGTCACTCACTTTTCTCTCATTTCTCTCACAAATGTTCAATAGAAGGAAAGTAAGAAATTAGGGAAAGAAAGAAATAAGGAAAGGAAGAAAGACAAGAAGAAAGAGGAAGAAAAGATAAGGGATAGAAGAAGGTGCTTGACTGCAGGATTTAAAGGATGCAAACCCAAGTGCAGGTTGTCTCAAGTAATAAATTTCTTGGGAGTTCGAGGTCGATCCATATGGAATTGATGAAGAAAAATTAATTGAGGTAAGAAAAGAATTTGTCACAACACCAAAAGTAATACAAGATGTTCACAAATGAATTTAAGAACATGCTTGGGTTAGGAGATCCACTCTTGGTAATAAATTAAAGGCAAGATTATTTTTCTTTATAACTCAATTGAAATCCACACACAACGGAGGTTCCAATCGAAAAATATAGCATTCACAGTTTAATTGTATATGCAATCATATTATGATTCCTTTAATTATCTACCAACATTTGTAAATGAGTTCAAGCATTCACTGTGCCAATCCTATTGTCTACAATAAATCAAGATCTCCATTATACAAAGAAGGTTTCTAAATTAATTGGAAACAAAATACAACACATATGATGTCCACTTGATAATATACCATTTAAGCACAAGAAATAGAATAATCAAACCTTATTTCATTACCAAGAGCTTTACTCTTTCACCTAAGCAAGATGAAGATTTAGTTACTCATAGATAAGAAGAAGAAAGAGCGAAGAAGAGAAAGATGAACATAGATTTAATTTAGAGCAAGAGAAAATTACAACAAAGGAAAACAATAAACAAGCATAACCAAAACTTCTAAAAACTAAGCCTAACACCAAGAGCACCAAATGATCAGTCTATGGTGCCTTTTATAGAGGATTAGGGATACAAGATGACAAGGGGGCTGATTAAGAGTAGGTGGATGAGTGGGTGGAGTGGTTGGATGAGTGGTTGAGTGGTTGGATTATTGAGATTCTTTGTCTCCAAAATCATTCATTGCTTAACTCATGGATGCCGTCATCAAATGGAAAAGTCATCTTCATGAAAGTTATAGATCTGGGTCTTAAATTTCAGATATCTAAATTTCAACTCATTTCACCACCTACAACCCGATATATGACCCAATTACTGTAGACTATTCAGGCCCAGTTTCAGCACCTCTGTTTTGACTTCCAGACCCAATATCACCTCTAAGCTGTCCGATCTGAGTTTTATGTTCTTCATGAAAGTTGTAGATATGGGTCTTAACTTTCAAGTATCCAAATTTCAGCCCAAATAAGTTCCTACAGCCCGAGTTATGCTCTAATTACTATACATTGTTTAGGTTCCAGTCACAAAACTCGTATTCTGACTTCCAAGCCCAATTAGCTCCACTAGATGTCTGAATGAGACTTTGAGCTCTTCATAAAAGTTGTAGAGCTTTCTCTTAGCTTTCCTACAAGGTAAAATTCATAATTTTCAGACATCTAGAACTCAAGATATGACCAAAATACAAAAATAGTGTAAGACCCAAATAATGCTAAAAAAAATCAATTAAGTCCAATTTGAGTCCAAACTTACAAAACATAAGCAGACTTAATCAATTAAGTACATGGAGAGTGTAAATGACTAAAAATGAGGGTTCATTAATGTATAAAGTATATGATTATCAGTACTCATAAACTACATAAGGGTGTTTTCTCTCTTTTCATCAACATCTTTCTTTTAGTTTTGTGAACCATGGATGAACATGTTTTGTTTTGAGATTTTTGAATACAAATGGTTGATGAAATTTAAATGATGTTTGTGTTATGAAAATAGTAATGAAACTCAAGATTTCTAGCTTGATTTTGATGAGACTTTGTGATTGAGAAATGGGTTTGAGAATTACTCATATTTGTTTTGTCATCTTGTGATGGATTTGGTTAGACTTTTATGAAGTTTTGTTGTTTTATATCTGTTATAAATGATTGGTTTGGGTTAGAATGACCTTAGAACTCTGTTTTCTGCATAAAACCAAGTGGTAATCGATTACCACGAGCTAGCAATCGATTACCAAGCTGAAAATCACGTTTCTGGGCAGTTTGGGCATGTGGTGATTGATTCCACACCTTGTAATCGATTACCAAGCTTCTGCTAAGTTGGTAATCGATTACTAGGCCTCTGAAATGCGTAGTAACCGATTACCTTACATGGTAATCGATTACCATCACTCTAAATTGTAAAAATTGAGTTCTCTTGCATACCCAAGCCTAATATAACCCTAAATCATGAATCTAAAGCAACATATTTAACTCTTTGTGGTACATTTATGCATCATTCAATTCCAAAATTGAGATTGTGATTGCATTCGAAGTAATTGATTACAAATTGTAAAGTTTAATGAGTTGTATGTGAAATAGTCACTATATACATATATTTTATGATGAATTGGAAATGATCTTGCTCCTTTGAGACATAAGTTGAGTAGTATATGTGTGAACTAGTGCATGCTCACTTAATTCTTGAGGGTTGAGCCATATTGCTCCCTTTTTCCTTAAGGATGAGCTAATTGCTCCCTTAATTCATTAAGGTTGAGCTAGAGAAGTATTTTAAACTTATGATTGAGTAGTAGTGATCATGAAAATGTGTATTTGAAATAAAAGGAAGATTTGGACATTTATTCTTGAATGGGAAAGTAAATGATCCTAATATGCTATTCCGACGAGAATTATGAACCAGCTGCTCATAATTAATATCCTTTTTATATGAAATGACTGTTCATTTTGGCATTAACGAATTTGAGCTAGTTGTTCAAAATCCCATTAGAATTATGGAGATGTACCTTCGTGTGGAAGGGAATCCTGTATTCTTAGAAAATTCCTCACTAGTTTCCCCACTTGCTAAGTATAAGGGTACTAGTGGTAATGTAAATCCTAAGTCACTTCCTACCATGAACATATAGAACCCGAGCTATGTGAAATGACTTGTACCTTTGAGGTACATTGTTATGGGTTCTGTGGGAATGAGCAGGTGTATGTATAAATGTAACGCCCCAATTTTTTTCACATTTCTCAGTACATGTGATTTTTATGAGTTTTATGATTTTTGTGATATTTTGAATATTATATTATATTTTAGATATTTTAGATATTTTGAATATTTTATTATATTTTGAGATATTTTATTAAATATTTTGAATATTTTAATATATTTTAGATATTTTAAGATATTTTATTTTAATATTTTAATATATTTTAGATATTTTGGATTGATTTTATGATTTTGTGAGTTGTTTGATTTATTTTAATTTTTCTATTATTATTTTTGAGCTTTCTGTGTGTTTGAGTTCGGGTCAGAAAAATAAATTTTTTTTGGGGTCAAAAAAATTTTGGATTATTATTACAGGGTCGGGGGAGCTTACTAAACCCGAATCCGGAAACAATTTTTGAAATTTTCTATTGTAGTAATTTTACTTTATTTTATTATCCATTAGATAATAACCACTGCTTAATACGTTGTAGCTTCTGTCCAATGGACAATAACTATCGATAAATATCTTTCTTGAAAATATCTCGTTGGATGATTCTAGAAAGTGACAAGTCATGAGCCTAGTCACGCACCTAGTCATCGAGTACTTGAGTACTTGCTTTATGTGTAGACCAATGAGGAGCTAGTCAACAATTGCGGCTGTGTCTTATCTTAATGGACTAATAGGAGTTGGACACCTTGCATGGACACCTCACCCTATGACTCATCGTGTTTTGGAAACTTGTAGAATGATGACTCGCCATGTTCTAGAATGTGGTAGAATAGTGACTCACCCTGTGACTCGCCACAGTGAGTCACACATTCCAGAAGGTTCTTTTAGTGACTCAGTGCTACAACTCACCATGCTGACTCACTTGTTCTAGAAACTTTCATAGTGACTCACCATAAAGAACCAATAAGAAGGAAGCTTAATGGTGAAACAGAGATACCTTACGACCCTATGTGTCATGATCTAGAAGCTTGTAGAACAAGAGAAAATTTAGGTACATGCTATTATCCATTAGACAATAGACACTGACTTTATAAGCAGTAACTATTAACCATTGGTTAAAGTATACTGAAAAATATCTAGATGGATAGATATTTATAACTTAAATATCTTGGAAGACCATCATGACCATCTTCATGACCAACCAATGGACACTAAGCTTGCTTGTTGAAAAGTCTCACAAAGTGGCTAGCACAAAATTGGTCCAATGAGAAGCTACCTTCCTTGCTAAGCTTGGTGGCTTAGAAGCCAATTTGGAGACTCCATTCTCTAAGCTTACTCACGATCATGCACTTCTTGGTGGCTAAAAATATCTCCTTCATCATCTTTTTGTTCATTCTTATCATTCACTCAAAGAAAAGCTACACAAGCTATCAAAGAAATTCTCTCACTTTCTCCTCTCAAACCCCACAGCCAAGAGCCATTCAAACACCTTCCATCCTTCTATAATTTCATACAACCCCATTTCTTGAATCCTTACACCCATCTAAGACACTTTGTAGTTGTAACCAAAAACTACACATCAAATCCTCTTAACCTTATGAAAAGCTCTCATCCTTTTCTCTCCATAGACTCCACGACCAAGCTTCATTAGTGAAGGCCAAGTTTGTGACTTTGATTATTCCTTATCACTTTGCCCTAAACTAAGAAGCCAAACACAAGAAATTCTTTTATCCTTCTCTTTTGGGACCTCACGGCCAAGTACCTTTTTCTCACATACACTCATTTTTAATTCAAGACAACCATAGATCTTACATCTAGACATCAATCCAAGAAACTTTCATATTGAGACTTTCTTCTAAATCCATTATCTTCAAGAACTTTTCTAAGCTCAAAGTTTGAAGGTTTTAGGTGGAGTTCTTGATATTCATTTCTAATCTTATTTCTAAAGTTCCAAGGCCATAACTTGATCAATGGTCATCTCATTTCTAGCTCTAGATTGATATTTAATTTACTTGTTGATATTAGGGTTTATTGTGTGGTGGAGGACGAATTCATCAAGGAGGGAGACCAAAGGAGTTTTTGATCATCTTCCAAGGTAAGAGGGAGATCGACCTCATCAACCAACTATGGTGGTGAGGAATGAACTATGTGTTTATAAGTGAAGAATCCATGTGAGGATTCATTTACTTGATTATATGACTTTTGATTTGATTATGATTATTTAGTTATGTGTGATTTTATGATGCGTGAAATCTCTATAATTGCTTATTTGTTATATAAGTTTAATTAATTGATTGTATGAGTTAATAGTTGTAGTTAGTTGTTTATATGACTTTATAGCTTGGATAATATGCATGGACATGTGAATGGTATGATTTAATGATTTAAGTATATTACATATTATGACTTATAACGAAAAGGAAAGAACTTTTGGGTCCAAAGACCTTTTGGTGGCTCACGGCCACTTAGTCAATATTAGGGGTAATTAAGTCAAGAATATTTTATTATGAATCTAATTGGTTTTGAAACAAGGAGATGGAATAAGGTTTTATAAGTTGATGAAGGGAGTGAACAAAGTTTTATTGATGGAAAAAGATTGATTTTGATTATAAGAAAAGAAATGAGTTTAAGAGATGTTTTGAGTTTTAATAGTGTTTTGGTAAAGATGAGATTGGTAATGGTTTATGAAAAGAAGAATTTAATTAACATAATTTTATGAACGATGTTGGAAAATATTTCTTGAAGGATTAGGTGACAAGTAATTTGATTAAGTTGAGAAGTGAAAAGAAAAAGAATTTATTTTTTTTGGAAGGAAATAGGTTTTTGGTAAAATGATCATAATGAACGAAATTGGAAATAGGCATAACGTTTGAAGTATTTTCAGATGAATATTGAAATTTATAAATTTTATTATTAGGGAAAGAATGGTTTTTGACAATAGAAATAGTAAAGGAATTTAAAAAGTTGATTGAGGTCAAACGTAATTTAGATGGGTGGATTATTTTGAGAAGACAATGGAAGAATGATTTCGTTGATATGGATTAAATTAAAATAAATACAGATTTTTGGAATAAGTGTTGAAGGATATAATCTTTGGGAAATTTTAGTGAGAAAAGTGAAGTTAAGGTTCAAATTTGAAATTAGACTTAGAAGATTTTAAAATTTAGTTTAGAATGTTAAGAAATGATTTACGCGAGTGAGAAGCAGTAAGAAAATCATACGCGATTCAAAAACAATGATTTTGTACTACGCGATTTAGGAGATGTTGAAATATTTTAGACGATTGAGAAAATATTAGGAAATGGTTACATGATTTGAAAATGTAACAAAATAGTTACGCGATTGTGAAGATGAGATAAAAGTATTACGTAATTGAGAAAGATAGCAGTTGCTGTAGGGCTGACGTACTGGACCTAGGTGTAAAAGTGGTATTATGTAATTGTATGGGCGGTTATATAATATCATTGATCTAATGGTATTAGACAATTATATGGGCGGTTGTTTAAATATCATTGGGAACAGTCAAGTGGTGGCTTGTTTTTTGTGGTAAACTATATTATGGGTATGTGTTTATGCATTGAGTCGTTCATTATACATTGGACGTTGAGGCTATTGTTGCCTAGGAGAAGAACTACACCTTTGTGCGGGTGTGATATGCGTAGTGTAGGTCACTTGTTGACCTTGGGGACGTCGGGGTGCGAACTATTCCACTAGTGGCCAGTGGGTAAGCTCCACTGCGTCATGGTACAGACCGATACAAACACGCCGACGATTTGGACCGAGACACCAAGATACAGACAGAACTCCTAGATCATTCTCTCCGAAAATTTTGATTGCTCTATGGAGTAGGAATTCATTCTTTTTGCATGTGCAAAGTTAGTATACACCATTGTGGTGACATGGTCCATACACATTTTGTTTTTTTATATATATATATATATATATATTGTTGATAGATATATTATAGTAGTACCACTAATGTTTTTGTTAGTATAATACATGCACATATGTCATCAAAGTATTGCTGATATTTATATCTTTATAATATATGCTTGTGATAATTATCTGTTAATTGATAACATGATTATGCATATGATTTTTGCAATATGTATGTATGGAATAACTTTGTTATTCTCATCGTTCTTTTACTACCGTATTGGACTTGATGTAGGAAGTCTCACCTCTTTGTTGTATTGTCTGTTTTGTTCTGTGTTATATTTACGTTCGGTGAAGTTTGTGGTAGCAGCAAGGCAAAATCTTCTTTAAGGATGCAGCTTGTGAGGGTATCGACGCATGAAGTTCACATCTGGTTTTCGTGCGCGTTAAGTTTTACTCATTAGTGTTGTTATCGTGCTTTTAAGTAGGACCCGTCATGGGGTTTGCTACTGTTCCTCTTTGAGTTTGTAAGTTTTATGTTCTAAATCTTTGTTGAACATTATGTGGTGTATGTAAATCAGTTTAATATGTTTTTATATTACCTACAAATATAGTAAGTTTATATTTTCAGTGATAAAAAATTTTATAACCCGTATTTTATAATATTAAATATTTTACAATTTAATTATAGTTTGGTAAGTTTGTAGTCTAAAATGTAATGCCCTATGTAGGGTGTTACAATGAACAATGAAATAAACTTAATGTCTAAATGCCATGTTATGACAATGAATTTAAAAATATACCATTAGAATAGAAACTTGTTTCTGAAAGTATTTATGAGTATTATAAGCTATGTAGAGAAACTTGTTTCTAAAAATATTCATGAATAAAGTTGTGATGCTTGTTTGCAAATGTTTTTCTAACTTATTATAATTAGAATTCTGTTTCGTAAAGAGAAAGGACATAATTTGGCATTTGCCGCCTTTCTAAAGTATTATTGAGTTTATAATGAGTTTTTTCTCGAAACAACTAGAATTTCAAAGAAATGTGGAGCTTTATGATAGGACCACGGACCTTCAAGAACACATAGACGTCTACGTCTAATCTATGTGTTTTTTTGGGGGATCATCACAGTTGCTATGACGTGCTTTCCCTCTATCCCTGAAAAGGAGTCCTTAGATGGTTCGTGACTCTGGAACGAGGATCCGTCGTCGACTGGCCAGACCTCAAATAACTTTTCTTGCTCCAGTACACTACTAGCAAGGAACAACCCGGGTCAATTGAATCTTTATCTAAGATTCGCCATGGGTGTGAAGAGCCCCTTCGCGAATACGTTAAAAGATTTAACAAGGCCTGTATTAACATGAAAAATTTTGATGACAGAATCGCTTTTCACTATGCATTCGAATCTTTAATTGAGACTTAGATGTTCACATTCTTTTATTAGGTCTAAAGATTGAGCTTACTCTTGTCTTCTTTGAGTATATACTCTTCCTGGAGCTTGTAGTCTAGGATTGGGTATAACTTTCTACTTATACTGACATAATGCTCTAGTTGATCACATACATAGCATTCCAAATAGGGTTTGTCACTAAGTTGTCTTCTTCCACACTTAAAGCATATAAATTCCCTACTCTCTTTGTGACACCATATACCTTCTTATATCCTTCATTCACTCATTTTCTCTATTAAGATCTTTGTGATCTTTACTTCGCTTGAGAGTCATCACCATAACTCTTTACGATTCTGCAACTCTTTACAAATCTTCATTTACTCAACATCTTTCTTGTCTAATAATGTCTCTCCAAATATCTCCCACATTATATAGATACACGTAACTTCCAATAATTTTATTCAAATCCTCTACTAATACTCTGCTTTGCCCGTTATTTTAAAAATTCGACTATATTAGGAATTCCCTTGATTTATTTATTCTTTAAGTGTCTTCCTTTCCTTATATTACAAAAACAAAACATTGTCAAATTTTTCAAAACTTTCATCCATGTGAATACGTAACTTCTCCTTATCATATACAATGTTGCACTTTTCACACTTGTAGTATATATCTTTGATAGTTTAAACCTTTGTAGTTTTTAAGTCAATTTTGAGTGTTAAGGTTTTAACAAAATGGGAGTAACTCTAGCTAAATACTTGTCCACATTAGCTAACATGTAAACATACATGAATAAAGATCTAACTTCAAACATTGTCTTATTTGACAAAATGTAAGATACCCTCTCATTTCAGAAGAATATACTTCCATTCTAACACAATGACATTTCACAAGAGAAGTCACTGGGTCTTACAACTCCTTATATTCTTCTTTTCCAAATTTCCTATAGAGAGTATTAGCTTCTTGAACACTAGTCCTAAAATTCCTTACATTCATTTCTTCAGTAATTTAATAACCAAAACATTGTCATTACCAATATATTAATGTGAGTGTATCCATGTGTTATGTAAAATAGGCTCTTAAACCTCAAGTTTCCATATGAAGAAACATAACAATGATATATATGTGGCTCATGAGATTCTTACGCAATATATAATTGTCATTTTATGCTATGTATGAGGATGTATTGTAACACCCCCCGTAGGGCATCACATTTTCGACTACCAACTTATAATCTGAAAATGATTTCATAAAATATTTGAGTTATAAAAGGTGGGTTTCAAAATTTCTTTTCGCGGAAACAAACTTACTGATATTTGTAAGTAATACTGAAAAATAGATTTAAACTGATTAAAACTCATATAACAGACACCAGTTAATATTTAACAATTATTCAATAAATATAAAACTTACAGACTCAATTTTAAACAGTAGCAAATCCCATGACGGGTCCATAGCACGATAAAACACTAACGATAAATACTCAACATGCTTATTCTGTCTTGTATTCATCTTGAAGTGCCATATATCTATTCTCAAAATTGTGCACTGACCAGTTCGGGATGGTCACTCCTCGATGTTGTCACCGAACTCATAATATTTGCTTCTGGTCAAGTCTAAGAAACTCGTTCCATCTACTATACAATTTTTAACAATACAAGCACAACAAAACAATATAACAAAGAGTTGAGATCACCTACGCCAATACCAACATGGTAGCATAGAGATAACATAAACAGCATACCATAACTACAATCATGCCATCAACATTATTGTGATCACACAGATACAATAACTACAGTCATGCCCTCAAACCATTATTTATCACAACAAATATAATCAATAATAATTACCATCATGCCATTAACATTATTCAAATCACACGATAATTACTATAATACCATCACATGATTATCATCATCATCATCCATTATTCCTCAACAGTTCAATTGTTATAACCAATATTCTTCAATTATTATATCATACAGATATAAATACTCAGATTTATGCATGTGCACATAGACTCAATTTCCTACTCCATGGAGCTAATACTCAGTTCGGAGAAATTAATCCGAAAGATCTGTCTGTACTAACATGCCTCAGACCACGTGCCACATTTCTCATATATGTTTGCACATCTATCATATACACGACAGTCTTTACTAGATCTTGATTAAGAATAGTATCGCTGTCAGGATCATCAGTGTGTCGCGTCGGTCTAACCCACGGTACAGAAGAGCTGCCAACTGCCCGTGTAGGCAACCCGCAACCCGATGCCCCCAAAGTCAACAAGTGACTTACACTACGCATATCGCACCTACTCAAGAGGTGTACGTCTCTCCTAGGCAAATAGCCATATCTAGTCCATCGGATCTTTTCAATGCATGTTCAATGCACCAATGCCAATCATAGGCAAAATTTATCACTTTCTCATATAGTGTTCATACACTAATTCATGCATATAAAATGCACCATTCTCAGTTCAAATTCACAATTTCATATTCAGGGTCCATATACTAGGCCATTCTCAGTTCAATTTCATAATCTCATAATCAAGGTCCACACACTGGCCCAACAGTAATCCTACTGTATATTAAATTGTGAAATCATATTATCGCATTTTCATAGTCGTGAAACACTTTTGTCATTTTTTCACAATCGCGCAATATTTTTGTTATGTTTTCACAATTCCGTAACATTTTCGTTGCATTTTCAAAATCGCGTAATGATTTCCTTCATTTTCTCAATCATATAAAAATATTTCATCACTTTTCAATCACGTAGTGATTTTTCAATGTTTTCTCAATCACGTAAAAATATTCCACCATTTTTAAATCGTGTAGCAATTTTTCAACAATGTCTCAAATGCGTTAAAATATTTAAACGCTTTCCAAATTGCGTAGAAATATTTCAACGTTTTTCAAATCGCATGGAAATATTTAAACGTTTTTTTCAAAATCGTGTAGCTTAAGAATCACATTTTTAAGTTACGTAGAGCATTTTCCAACATTTTACAACCACGTAAAATATTTCTCAACCTTCAAAATCTCAAGTCAACCTTTCTCAAAATAATATGACTCCTCACATTATTTTCCACATTTTCATACTCAAGAAAATCCTTTTCGCAATTTATTCCACAAATTCACCATTTCATTGAATCAAATCAATGTTTCTCACTTAAAATTCCCTAACGCGCTCCAAAACCCAAAGGATGAGTTTTACGTTAGTAAATTTTAAATCATCAACGTTTCCTTTATAAATCAAAATAAGTTCTCACATTCAATTCTCTTCCAAAATAATTTGAGGTTTAAACCCTTACAACCTCTATTTTCCTTTCATAACCGAAATTTCTATTTCTCAAGTGATAAAACACTCTGATTCCCTTTCCAAAATCCTTGTACTAAATCAAATTATATTTCCACTTTGAAAATCACTTTGTTTCATAAAACCAAGGCATTACAAGCCTTCAAAACCATGGACATGGCCATTGAGACCATCAAATATTTTTCCTTCTAAATCAATTAAGTACCATTCTTGTTTTTACACAAACAAAACCATTAAAATTTCCTTCAAAAACCGTGAGACTCTTGGTCTTTAAAACCAATTCATTTGTTCATTTTCATGTCCACTTTTTTTGCAAATCCTCAATATCATTAACTTATTACTCTTTTTATCTAAAATCTCATGATTAATAAAATATTTAGAATTCTTTTGCTCTAAAAATATTCTTGAGGTCGTGTGCCTCTATGGTTCTTTGGAACCAAAAATTGTTTTTTTTCTATCATCACATCATGGCATACATATACATATTCATCATATATATCATAAGCATGCCATAAACAAAAGCATTAAATCATGCAAATCGTATCAAGCATAAGTAAATAATCAAAACACATAAACACCCACAAATAATTACATAACCATGGATATGAATCCTCACATGGATTCACCATCCATCAAATACAAAATCATCTCTCACCACCATACTTGGTTGGTGATATGAATCTCCCTCTTACCTCTTGAAGAACCTCAAAAGCTCCTTGCTTTGCTTCTTTTTCCAAGTCCTTCACCACCAAAAGCTTCTCAAATACAAAACAAAACACAAGTTTATTAGTAAATTAAGCTTGAACAAGATAAACCATGGATCAAACATGGCTTAGAACATGAAAAAGAGATAAGAAATGAAGTTTCCTTACACTTCACCATAAAAACCATATAACTTTGCTCTTGGAAAAAGTCCTTGAAGATGAAAGATTTAGAACTTGCTCCAAACTACAAAGTGTCTTAGAATGAGGTATAGATTCAAGAAATAAGGTTGTATGAAATTAAAGAGTGATGGAAGGTAGCTTTAGGTGCTATGGCTGAAACAAGCATGGAGAGAAAATAGAGAGAAAAGTTTGAAGAGCTTAAGACTTTGGAATGATTAAGAATGATCAAGATAAGCAATAATGATGGTCTTCAAACTTTGCTAAGCCCTTAAGCTTCACAAAACCATCCCCCCCTTCATGCACTCTTCAAAGAGTGACTAATCTCCTAGCCACCATTTTAAGCATTCCTAACCATTGATTAGATCAATGGTTAGGATTAATGTAGATTCTAGGTTTAGCCTTTAGATTAGAAGACTTAATCTAGGCCATTGGATCTTTCTCCTTGAAATCCTAGCCATTAAATGTATCTCCAAAATGGAGGGTCAAGATATCCTCTTCATACTTTAAATCCAGGGGTCATAAATGGTCCTAGCCATTTTATAAGACCAAATCTCCACCGTTGATTAAATCGATGGTTGATATTCAATGACTTCAATATTAAGCTTGCTTCCCATTGGTCCGTCATAAAGCTGTCATAACCACTATTGTTGATTAAGTAGTATGACATTTATTTTTTTATCTGTTATTACCCTTCGAATAAAATTTTTACTGTATTTTTTCGCCTGATAATTTAATACAGTACAAAACACAGCAAAAGAAAATTTAAAAAACTGTTTCTAGTTTCAGGTTTAGTAAGATCCCCCGTCTCCGTCTCAACAGTACAAAATTTTCGAGCTGCAGAAAATTTTTCACTTTTCGGGACCCACCTAGGCCCACGCATAGCCCCCTGGGCCCACAGACGGCCCACGGATAACACTAAAATAATCAGAGTAATATAAAAATTTCATAATCATCCACAAAATCACAAAAATTATAAAACTTACGAAAATTAAATCAGATTACGTAAAATAATTAAGACTTAACAGTAATAACTAAATTACGAAAGATTTTCCCCGCTCCGAAAATTATTATTTTCTTGACACAGAGTAAATCACACAAAACGATCAAATGTATTCACGGAATACTCAAAATAATTTTATAGTACAAAGAAATCACTAAACAGTAGAATTTTGTTATCTGTCAAAATTACTGTCAAATAGTTAGAAAATTTGGGGTGTTACAATACTCACCCTCTAAAAAGAAGTTTCGTCCTCGAAACTTGATAAACTTGATTCTACATCCTCAGAATAAATATAGGTATTGTTCTTTTATCTTATCTTCCAACTCCCATGTTGCTTTTTCACTTACATCATTCCAGGCTATTTTAACCAATGAAATATCTTTGCCTCTCATTCAACTTCTCCTGATTAAATAGATATCTCAGACTCCTATGATTACTGAAGATGTTAAATGTTACTCCATAAAGAAAGAGTCTCCATACTTCTAATACCAACACAGCGACTACCAACCTCCATTCATGCGTAGAATAGTTTTTCTCATGTAACTTCAATTTCCTTAAAACATACACTACAACTCTTCTATTCTGCATAAGCACACATCTTAAACTCCGATGTAACGCATCACAGTACACCTACAATGGTTTACTGGGATTAGACAAAACTAATATCAGAGAAATAATCAAACGCATTTTCAACTCCTAAAAATTCTCCTTGTATGCATCAGTCCATATAAACATTTAATTCTTTCTGGTAAGCTAGGAGAAAAGTCCTGCGTTCTTGGAAAATTTCTCAATAAATTTTCTACAGATTTCCGTTACCATCTTTGACTTTTCCCACTGAAAAACTATTTCAACCTTTGAAAGATCCACCTCAATCCCTTCCTTAGAAATTACGGAACCCAAAACTGAACTTCATCCATCCAGAATTCACATTTCGACTACTTAGCATATAACCGCTTCTCCTTTAGAATTTGGAAAATCACACTGAGATGTTCAGTATATTCCTCATGATTTCGAGAATAAATTAGAATGTCGTTAACAAAGATAATGACAATTCTATCTAGATAAGGATGAAAAATTCTACTCCTATAATTTATACATATTACAAGAGCATTCATCACTCCGCAGGGCATCAATTAGCATTTCCTTGTCCTCATATCGCTTCACTCTCTTGTCTTTGCTCTTAACAGGAAGTGTCTCACCAATCGAGTTCTCTTTCAACAACACTGTACCAGATACTATGACATGGATTTGAATAGGAATATCCTTTCTTGCAAAATATTCTTTCTTACAATTGCAATACATGAAAAACATTGTGAAGGTTAGAAAGAAAAAGATAATGAAACTATCTGATATCTTACCGGACATATTCAACAAAGAATTTGATATAATCTAATTTTTTTTAAGAATAGGTTTTTCTAGAATACTAACACATTATTGAGATAATCTCATAGGATATGGTTGAAAAATAACCAATCCGTTTCAAAAATCACATCTATTTATGAAAGAGATAAACAGATCAAACTAACACAAATATTTGATCCATAACAACAATAGGATAATTTGAATAACTTGAGTAGCACAATAGGCTAATAATAGAAACAGAAGTAAACAAGTCAGAAGATAACGAAGACACAAATAACTCTAACATATAATTGATCCACACAATCATATGCCATAAAGAATGAGTTGCCCCCATAAATATACAATATAATTAAGGAATCACCTTCTGCAGTACAGTCTCCCTTATTTAAGTCTTCAGCTCGGAACACTCCCGACTACCTGTTACTAACAAAAGACTTCATTTTTCGGTGGAACACAATCTATGGAAATGTGTCCAGACTTTTCGTACTTGAAACAAATTTTTTCCTTGGATGTACAATCCTTCGTTAAGTGGCCTCTTCCACATTTCTTATATAACAGTAAAGACGTCACAGTCCAATTGGGTTTACTGCTACAAGCACTTCCTCCACACATTTGTTGCTTCTGCTGATTTCCAAATGATCGTAAATATATTTTCCACTGAAATCAATTTACCTTCCTATTATTCCTCCTTTTGAATATCCAGGTTCCAAAATTACGAAATCTTGTATTCCAAGACTAATTCTTTTTTATCAGATCCTGAACCTCAACTTTCAGTTCCTGCTGTTCAGCAATCCTCTGCTCCTGTTGTACTGTCACGATAGTTATTCTCCGCATTGTTCCCGTAGTTGCAACCATATTATTAGTGCCACGTTCCGCTTCCACACACGTACATCTACTACGAGCCATTTCTTTTCTTCAAAGATGGACGAATCAAAATACAATGGAAACCAGATATAACCATTTCAAACAACATTGTTTCCTTTCAGAAATCAAAACACACAGAGAACACAACACAAGCAAAATAGACTTAACCACAAACCCCAAAAGACTCAAACCGTGCTTTGATACCAACTAATGTAACACCCCCCGTAGGGCATCACATTTCCGACTACCAACTTATAATCTGAAAATGATTTCATAAAAGGTTTGAGTTATAAAAGGTGGGTTTCAAAATTTCTTCTCGCGGAAACATAAACTTACTGATATTTGTAAGTAATACTGAAAAATAGAGTTAAACTGATTAAAACTCATATAACAAACACCAGTTAATATTTAACAATTATTCAATAAATATAAAACTTACAGACTCAATTTTAAATAGTGGCAAACCCCATGACGGGTCCTACTTAATAGCACGGTAAAACATTAATGATAAATACTCAACATACTTATTCCGTCTTGTATTCATCCCATATATTTGTTCCTCCTCAAAATTGTACAATGACTAGTCCGGGATGGTCACTCCTCGATGTTGTCACCGAACTCATAATATTTGCTTCTGGTCAAGTCTAAGAAACGCGTTCCATTTACTATATAATTTTTAACAATACAAGCACAACAAAACAATATAACAAAAAGTTAAGATCACCTATGCCAATACCAACATGGTAGTATAGAGAAAACTCAAATAGCATACTATGCAGATATGTCATACCATAATTACAATCATACCATCAACATTATTGTGATCACACAGATACAATAACTACCGTCATGCCCTCAAACCATTATTTATCACAACAAATATAATCAATAATAATTACCATCATGCCTTTAACATTATTCAAATCACACGATAATTACTATAATGCCATCACATGATCATCATCATCATCATCCATTATTCCTCGACAGTTCAATTGTCATACCAATATTCCTTAATTATTATATCATACAGATATAAATACTCAGATTTATGCATGTGCACATAGACTCAATTTCCTACTCCATGGAGCTAATACTCAGTTCGAAGAAATTGATCCAAAAGATCTGTTTGTACCAACATGCCTCAGACCACGTGCCACATTTCTCATATGTGTTTGCACATTTAGCATATATACGACAGTCTTTACTAGATCTTGATTAAAAATAGTGTCTCAGTCAGGATCATCAATGTGTCGCGTCGGTCTAACCCATGGTACAGAAGAGCTGCCAACAGCCCATGTAGGTAACCCGCACCCCGATGCCCCTAAAGTCAACAAGTGACTTACACTACGCTTATCGCACCCACTCAAGAGGTGTACGTCTCTCCTAGGAAAATAGCCATATCCAGTCCATCGGACCTTTTCAATGCATGTTCAATGCACCAATGCTAATCATAGGCAAAATTCATCATTTTCTTATACAGTGTCCATAAACTAATTCATGCATATAAAATGCACTATTCTCAGTTCAAATTCACAATTTCATATTCAGGGTCCACATACTGGTCCATTCTCAGTTCAATTTCATAATCTAATAATCAGGGTCCACACACTGGTCCAACAGTAATCATATTGTATATTCAATCGCGAAATCATATTATCGCGTTTTCATAGTGTAACACCCTTGTGGGGATGTCACATATATAAATAAAATAAAAGAAAGATAAATAAAATCTACCCAAGTTGTAAAACATTTGTAACATAATATTGCGGGTTGTAAAATTCTTCTTGTTAAACAGAATAGTATTGAATAAAATAACGCGAAAACACAAAATAAACAAATCAACATCACACATAATATACATATGGTTCTAGTTATAAGTTATTCAAATAATTTACAACTATCCATATTTAAACTAAAACAGTAAACAAAACAGTAAAAGTCAAAACATACAAACGCAGACGTGCCCAAGTACACATCATAAATATCTAACCCTCTGAAGGATCACTCTCAGATGAAACTTCAGGTGATAAATATCCAGGATGCCTCGACCCTCTAGGACACGGGTTCGTGCAGTCGACACGCTGCTAATCTCACTAGACGCATCAAACAGACCGCCCCAATGACGCCTAAGAGATAGCGGCAACTCCACATATAGGTACAGCAAGGTAGAAAAGATCGGCACTCCATCAAACTCCGTACGTATGGTCACAGTCAGACGCCCTACGTACGTCACCGAGTCTCTATCCTCTCGCAGACGCCAGGCTTCAGAGCCTCCATGAAACTCCAGTTGCACGAATCCAGAGAATCTTAGTAGCGTCATATCCACACAATCAATCCAATGGGTACGGATGATCGGATGGTTCTTGATCGTAGAACTGATCTTCGGCTTGCTGCTCCTCCTCCTCTTCGGGATACTCACACTCAAGAGGCTGTTCCTCTTCCTCAAACTCTTTATCACATAATTTAAAATATACAGATAACACATACACGAAAGAGGTAAGACAATTTATATCACCACAAACATGGTAAAATAAGAAAATGACAATACAATAGGCATAACAGTTCATACAATATAACATACTATAATAACATAAATCATAATATTAAATAATACAGAAACTCAATACAACAACATACAATGGTACATATGAATAAAATGGTACAGATAAATAAAATGATACAGATAGATAAAATAGAGCAAATAAATAATATTAAAATGTATAAAACATAAATATATGAAATGTGACTCAACCCTAGTCCATGGAGCTAAAAATACAGACATCAGAGAGAACGACCCGCAAAATCTATTAGTACCGTCAACCACCCAATAACTATTCCACTGTCTCACGTTGAGTCTATAGCCCACTGTAAAAAAAAATGTAGTGGTGTAGCACACTGTCATACGTCATGTCACTGCAGGCTTGCACTAATAGACTTCATAAGATCTTGATTAAGTATAGTGCATGTCGAGTCCATTAGTGTGTTACCAGTTATCACGGCCCAGAGGAGCGACCAACTGTCCACAAATGGAATAATCTGCACACTAATGTCTCCAAGTTCATTCAAGTTGAACCACACTACGCTTATCACACCGACAACACGATGTTATTCATCTCGTCAATCAATCCACCAATTATCAACCAAATTGGCACAACGCAATGCATGATAAAAAAATTATGAATATGCCCTCACTGGCAAAAATTCCAAATATGCCCTCACTGGCAAAAATTACGAATATGCCCTCACTGGCAAATCGCATATATATACAGTATGTCCCACCTGACAGTACTGTTCCACAATCTGTCCGGGTCCACCACTTTGGCCCGACAGTAAAAACTTGCTATTTTCGTCAATCACATAGAAATTTTATCGCGTTTTCAAAATCTCGTCGCTTTTACAAACGTTTTAAAATCGCGTAAATATATTTTACTGTTTTTAAAATCGCGTACTATTTTTCAAACGTTTTCTCAATCGCGTAAGATTTTTAAATCATTTTCTTATCCAAATTCCTTAAAAATTACTGTTTCAATAAACAGAAATAATATTTAATATGTTTAAACTACGTAGAATATATTTCATACCATATAAATTATATTTGCTATCTTTTCTATCTTATTTGTCTGTTTTTAGCAAAAATTTGACAATATTTTGCTTAGAAAATGTATATAACAATGATTTTCTAAGTTTTTCGTAAAAATTCCTTTTATTTATATTATAACCATTTAATTACACTTTTGAAAACTACTAACGTGCTTCAAAATATAATATGAGCTCTACGTTAGAAATTTTACAAAAGCTACTGTATTTACTTTTAACCACTAAAATCATTAGTTTTAACTTCTTAAACTTAATCTAATCAATTTATTTCTTCAAAACTCATTGTAGAAAAATTCCTTTTAACATATATTGCTTCTTTTTGATTGAAAATGGTTTGGAAATGATTTTAGAAATCATAAATCCTTGGCTTTGGCATGTTGGCTGAAACACTTAAAATTACCATTAGATCTCTACATTCATTTTTCTTGCTCTAGACAATTTTGCATCTTGTTAATTTTCCTAGGTTAATTAAATCACACTCTTAGAAAATTGATGAGAACATTTTGGTTCTCCTTTTTGGTTGAGGTCGTGAGCCTTAGTGGTGTGTTCTTTGGAACACTCATGCAATCCTTGACATGTTGTTCACATCCTACTATTTACACATGCATTTCTAACACATACAATATTTTTAAAGCTTGTAGACATGCATATTAATACAAATCACAAATAGGAAAGCTATTAACAAGCACACAAATCAATCCTTATGGATTCTACAATCACAAACAATTTCCATCTTCTTACCACCACCCAAGGATGATAAGATTTAAGTCTTCCTCTTACCTTAAATGAAGACAAATACTCTTTCACTCCTTTCTAGGGTTTCGGTTTTCACCCTCCAAGACACCTATCAAGCTTAAACAAAAATTCTACAAGTTATAATCATGAAAGAAAGCTTAAACCATGGATCAATCATGGCTTAGAACTTTGAAAAAGAATTTAGAAATGAAAAACAAAGATTTTCACCTTCAAGGTAGAATCTTCAAAGTAGTTTTTCAAGCTCAAGATGAAAGATTTTGCAAGAACTCTCAACTAGAGATGTTCTTAGAATTGTGTTTAGGTTTAGAAAAGTTGGTTAGAAGAAATTTTGGGTGGTTGGATGGTGAAGAATGGTGTTTGGCCGAATGGTGCTTCAAGAAATCACCAATGGAGTTTGGTATTTTTGGAAGAGAGAGAAGAGAGAAAGTGTTAGGAAATTAAGTGATTTTTGGCTCTCCAAAGGCACTTGGCCGTAGACATCAAGGGCAAGGGAGGTGTCCATTAGGTTGGCTCCATCCAAGCCTTAGGATTGATGAATAGTGAGGATTAAAACTTAGTCACCAAGCTTTGCTCTCATTGGTTAATCTAAGCCTAGTCACTAAGCCTTGTCATTAAGTCTTGTCACTAATTAAGCCTTGTCACATGCTTAGTCACATGCTCTTGAATGTTCCACCACTAATGATGTTTAATTAAGCTACTAATCCTATTAAGTTTTTACTAAATGTGGGTCCCGTAAAACATTTCTGGGTCCATTACCGCTTATTTGTACTGACTAATAAAATAATATTATAATATTATAAAATTATTTTATTTTACGATTAAATCCTAAAAATTAAAAGATTACTAACAGTATCATTCAATTGGGTTTAGTAAGATCCCCAAATACGAATAATTAAAATAAGATTTTTTCGGCCGAAAAATATTATTTTCTGTCTCTCGAGCAAATCACACAAAAAGTTCAAATAAAATAACAGACAATATTATAAAGCAGTAATTCATACAGAAAAACAACAAACAGTACAAAAAGGACACAACAGTCATTTGTCCTAAAGTTAAAAAACATCAAACAATACATTCAAGACTCAACGGTAATACCCCAAAAGTTTAGGGTGTTACAACTCTCCCCAACAAACAAAAATTTTGTCCTTGAAATTTGTTATAACTCAGAACAAATGAGGATATTGCTCTCTCATCTTGTCTTCCAGCTCCCAGGTAGCATCACCTATCACATCATTCCACATGACCTTCACCAGCTCGATCATCTTCCCTCGAAGCTGTTTTACTTTTCTGTCCTCTATTCTAACAAGTAAAGTCTCGTAAGTCAGATTCTCCTTCAGCTGTACTTCATCTGGTTGTATAACATGCGTTGGATCCAGAATATATTTCCTTAGCTGGGATACATGAAATACATCATGCAGATTGGATAGAAAAGGCGGCAAAGCAATCTGATAAGCTACAGAACCTATACGTCGGATAATCTGATATGGTCCAATGAACTTAGGAGTAAGCTTCTTGGATTTGATAACTCTTCCGACACCAATCGTAGGAGTCACTCTTAGAAATACATGCTCACCCTCCTCAAATTCAAGAGGTCGCCTTCGTTTATCAGCATAACTCTTTTGTCTGCTTTGCGTCGTCCTCATTTTCTCTTGTATCATCTTTACCTTCTCCGTAGTCTGTTGTACAAGATCTGGTCCAATAGTCATACTTTTCCCATCTTGATACCAACACAATGGTATTCGACAACGCCTTCCATATAACGCCTCATAGGGTGCCATCCCTATACTTGCGTGAAAACTGTTGTTGTAGGTGAATTCTATCAAAGATAAAAATTCATCCCAACTCCCTCGTTGCTCCAAAACACAAGCTCGCAACAGATCTTCCAAAGACTGTATAGTTCTCTCTGTTTGACCATCAGTTTGCGGATGATAAGCTGAACTTAACCGCAACTTAGTTCCCATGGCTTCTTGTAAACTTCGCCAGAACCTCGATGTAAACCTTGGATCTCTGTCAGAAACTATACATGTAGGCACACCATGTAATCTGACAATCTCACTGATGTATATTTGGGTTAATCTTTCCAACGAATACTTAATATTAATTGGCAAGAAATGAGCCGACTTCGTAAGCCTGTCGACTATAACCCATATCGAATCATAACCTTTCCTCGTCTTCGACAATCCAGTAACAAAATCCATAGAGATACTATCCCACTTCCACTCTGGAATAGCTAACGGTTGCAACATACCAGCTGGTCTCTGATGTTCCACTTTCGCCTTCTGGCAAACCAGACAAGACTCCACACGTTTCGCTACGTCTCTTTTCATCCTTGGCCACCAAAACAACTTCTTTAAGTCTTGGTACATTTTGGTCATCCCCGGATGCAAACTCAGATCACTAGTATGAGCGTCATCTAGAATTCCCTTCTTAAGCTCAAGATCATCAGGTACACAGATTCTTCCCTTATATCTCAAGAGTCCATCTGTTCCTTCTTCTACCGTTGCCTTATGACCTTGCTTTAACAATTTTCTTTCATTTTGCAAAAACGGGTCCTCCTCCTTTTCCTCTTGTATCGCATCAAGCAGTTCATTGATAATTAACACCTTCCACAGTCGAATCCTTCCAGATACAAATTCTGCTGACAACCATAAATCTCGGAATTTATTAATCAATTCTTCCTCTTTTATCATCATTGCCGAAACACTAATCACTTTTCTGCTCAAGGCGTCAGCTACCACATTAGCTTTTCCTGGATGGTATTGAAGTTGAAAATCATAATCCTTTAAGAATTCCAACTATCGCCTTTGCCTCATATTCAATTCTTTCTGATCAAACGAGTACTTCAAGCTCTTGTGATCACTAAAGACATTGAACATTGCTCCATACAGAAAATGTCTCCACACTTTCAGAGCAAAGACCACTGCGGCCAATTCCAAATCATGTGCTGGATAATTCCTCTCATGAACCTTTAACTATCGAGAAGTATACGCCACAACATTCCGATCTTGCATCAATACGCATCCTAACCCCTGGTAAGAAGCGTCACAATACACATCAAAAGCTCTGTTAGAATCTGGCAAAATCAACACTGGTGCAGTTGTTAACCTCCTCTTCAATTCTTGGAAACTGGATTCACGTTCTTCCGTCCACTCAAAAGCTTGACTTTTCCTCGTGAGCTGCGTAAGCGGTCCAGCAATCTTGGAAAAACCCTCGATAAACCTCCGGTAATATCCAGCAAGTCCAACAAAACTTCGAACTTCTGTCACAGTCTTAGGCCTCTCCCATTGTAAAACAGTCTCCACTTTCGATGGGTCTACCGTAATACCTTTCTTTGAAATCACGTGACCTAGAAATTAGACTTCCTCCAACCAAAACTCACACTTGGCCAATTTCGCGTACAGCTTCTTTTCCTTTAAAATCTGAAGAACAATACCGAGATGTTCAGCATGCTCTTCCTTAGATTGCGAATCGATCAGAATGTCATCGATGAAGACAACGACAAATCTATCTAGATACGGACGAAAAATCCTGTTCATATAGTCCATAAATACGGCAGGAGCATTCGTCACCCCGAATGGCATTACCTGATACTCATAATGTCCATAACGAGTTCGAAAAGCTATTTTGGGTATATCCTCCCCCTTAACACGGATCTGGTGATAACCCGATCTCAGATCTATTTTAGAAAATACCACTGCTCCCTTTAACTGATCCATCAAATCGTCAATTCTTGGAAGCGAATATTTATTCTTGATAGTCACTTTATTCAACTGACGATAATCCACGCAAAGTCGAGATGTTCCGTCTTTCTTCTTGACCAAAAGCACTGGTGCTCCCCATGGTGAAACGCTAGGTCGCACAAACTGTTTCTCCAACAAATCCACCAATTGTTATTTTAGCTCCACCAACTCTGCTGGCGACATTCGGTATGGCACAATTGAGATAGGACCTGCTCCTAGTACTAAATCAATTGAAAACTCGATCTCCCTCTTAGGTGGCAAACTAGGCACGTCATCAGGAAAAATCTCTCGAAACTTATTGACAACAGGAATAGTATTCACATCTTTCTCATTCTTGACCTCTAGAGAAGACAATAACATATATCCCTGTGCTCCCTCTCTTAACAATGACTTGACTTTAACAGCAGTCAAGAATCTAGACTTTTCTTCCTTAGGAAAAACTATGGTTTTGCTTGCACAATCTATAAGGATATGGTTAGAAGATAACCAGTCCATCCCTAATATTACATCTATCTCAACAAGAGGCAAACAAATCAAGTTGACCGAAAACACACGATCCTTTATAACAACAGGACAATCCAAACATATCTTAGACGTAATTACAGGTTTAGCAGTTGGCGTAGATACACTCAATTTAACATTCAGAGAAGACACAGGCAACTTCAATCTTTCCACACAATCATATGCAATAAATGAATGTGTCGCACCAGAATCATATAACACAGTCAGAAGATTACCTCCAATAGCACCTTCTCCCTGAATAAGATCATCAGATTGAGAAATTTCCATTCCAGTCATAGTATATACTCGCCCTCCAGACCTCGGTTGAATACTTCCTGACCTTGGCTGAGTAGCACGAACACTTCTCATAGCTGGCTTTCTCTCTGGCTGAGTACAATCCCTAGATATATGTCTAGGCTGTCTGCAATTAAAACAAATTGTTCCTATGATAGGGCATTCACTAGAAAGATGGCCCTTCTTTCCACACTTAAAACATGTTGGCGTGAACGCCACCCCTTCTCCAGCTCTACTACCACTAGCATTTCCCCCAACTGGTGGTTGTTGAGGTTGATTCCCTGGTGGTTTAGAATACGGCTTGCGCTGAAACCGACTATTATTACTGTTACCACCCCTCTGAAATCTTGTTGGCCCAAAGTTACGGTTTCTTTGGTCTTGTGACGGCTCTAATTCCTCGAGTCGTGCACATGCATCAACTAAAGCATGAAACTGGTTCATTCTCAAGGATATCACTCCTCGCTTCAGTTCCACTCTGATAAACACATATTTTATTCATTAAGAAACCCTTATATTTAGTCATTTACACTCTCCATATTCTTAATTGATTGAGTTTGACATGATTTTGTGAGTTTGAGCTCAAATTGGTCCTAATTGAATATTTTCAGCATTATTGAGATTTTACACTGTTTCTGTATTTTGGTCATAACTTGAGTTCCTGATATCTGAAAATCATGAATTTTATCTTGTAGGAAAGCTAAGAGGAAGCTCTACAACTTTGATGAAGAGCTCGAAGTCCGATTCAGATGTCTAAGGGACCTAAGTTTACATGGAAGTCAGAATACGGGTTCTGTCAGTAGAATCCGAACAGTGTGCACTCATAAAATCATATCTCAAGATGTAATAATGGAGATGGGCTGAAATTTGGACAGTGGATAGTCAAGATCCAAATAAACAACTTTCATGAAGAACACATTTTCAGAAAAAGAAGTCTAGTAGGTCATTTTGGGCTTGCAAGTCGGAACAGAGGTGCTGAAGTTGGGTTTGAGCAACCTACGGTATTTGGGACATATCTTGGGCTTAAGGAAGCCAAATTGGACGAACCAGCTATCCATTTTATAGCCAAGACAAGGATCTACAACTTTTATGAAGAACACTTTTCGTGGTTCTGAAGTATAGTGGGTCGTTTTTGGCTTCCAAGTCAGACACGAAATTTTCGTCCTCAACCACCCACTCATCCATCCACTAATCCACTCATCCATCCACTAATCCACTCATCCACTCATCCACTCATCCACTAACTCACCCATTCATCCACTCATACACTAATCCAACAGGATTCCAACAAAGGCAAGTACCTTTCCCTCAGAGACAGCAGCAAGTTCAAGCTCCTAAGCAATCTGAGCCTTCATTAGAGGAGCTAGTAAAACAAATGGCCACTAATAATTTGCAGTTCCAACAAGAAACAAATGCAACTATACAAAGTTTCAAACAAGAAACAAGGACTGCAATCAATAACTTGCAGAATCAGATAGGACAGTTGTCCACAGAATTCAACAAGTTTCAAAGCCAAGCTTCAGGGAAACTACCCTCACAGCCAGAAGTGAATCCGAGGGAAAATGCTAGTCTGTCACATTGAGAAGCGGAAAGACGATGGATGAGCCTACCTCTCTTCCACCAATCATTCAAGAGAAGGATGAACCACCCAAAGAAGCAAATGATAAGGGGCAAACTTCCAAAACCCCTAAGGTAAGTATTTCTGAACCCCTTCCTAAATATGTCACTAAAGCTCCTTTTCCTAGTAGGTTGGTTAAAACCAAGAAAGAAGAAGCAGAAAAAGAAATACTTGAGACTTTTAGGAAGGTAGAGGTTAATATCCCTTTGTTAGATGCCATTAGCAGGTACCTAGATATGCAAAATTTCTGAAAGAATTATGCACTAACAAGAGGAAGTTAAAAGGAAATGAAAAGGTCCAAGTGGGAGAAAATGTTTCACTGTAATTAAAAAGAAACTCCCAACCAAATGTAAGGACCACGGCACATTCACCATTCCATGCACTATAGGTAACACAAGGTTTGAAAGGGCAATGCTTGATTTAGGTGCATCTATAAATGTCATGCCATATTCTATTTATGCATCTTTATACTTGGGTCCTTTGGAACCTCACCGTGTTGTTATTCAATTGGTGATAGATCTAATGCATACCCTAAGGGTGTGGTTGAAGATGTTTTGGTACAGGTGAATGAATTAGTGTTTCCTAGCAGACTTCTATGTTTTGGACATGGAAGAGGATGAGTCTCCCAAATCTGCTCCTATCTTGCTAGGAAGACCATTTTTGAAGATCTGCACGGACAAAAATTGATGTGCACTCGGAATTCTAACAATGGAATTTGATGGGGAATTAATTAGATTCAATATTTTTGAAGCTATGAGATACCCAAGTGATGTGCACTCTGCTTGTTTAATTGATTCTTTTGATCCTTTTGATTCTTTAATTTCTGCAGCTTTTGATACTGACCATTTTGATGCTCTTGATACAATTCTAACTCATAGCTTAGATGTACAGGAGGAAAAGAAGAAGAGTGAAGAAGAGCCATGGAGTGAAGACATTGATGAAATTGTTCTTTGCCTTACAAGAGCTCTCTTCCACTCCATAAGAGCATGAGGTAACTTTTGTTGATTTACTGTTACTACTTGATATACCTCAACCTTCTGTTGTGCAGGCACCTGAATTGGAACTGAAAGCACTACCTGATCATCTTAAATACATCTTCTTGGGGGAGAAGGACACCCTTCCAGTAATAATTGCAAAGTCACTCACCCAAGAGCAAGAAGAGAAACTGGTAGCCGTTTTGCAGGAACATAAGACAGCCATTGGTTGGTCAATAGCTGATATCAAGGGTATTAGTCCCTCCATTTGTATGCACAGGATATTAATGGAGGAGGATACTAAACCTGTGAGAGACCCTCAGCGGAGATTGAATCCTCCCATGATGGAGGTTGTGAAAAAGGAGATACTGAAGCTCCTAAGTGTGGGGGTGATCTACCCCATTTCGACAAAGAAGTGGGTAAGCCCAGCCCAGGTAGTACCAAAGAAATGCGGAATTACTTGTGGTAAGAAATGCTGAAAATGAGCTTATTCCCACTAGGTTACGACATGGTGGCGTGTTTGTATTGATTACGGGAAGTTGAATGCCGCCACGAGAAAAGACCACTTTCCTTTACCTTTCATTGATCAAATGTTAGAAAGATTAGTGGTCATTCTTATTATTGTTTTCTCGGATGGTTTTTCAGGTTACAATCAGATTGCCATAGCTCCGAAGACCAAGACAAGACTACATTCACTTGTCCATTTGGTACCTTTGCATATAGGCGAATGCCTTTTGGACTCGCAATGCACCAGGAACTTTCCAAAGATGCATGATGAGTATATTTTCGATTACATTGAAAACATCATTGAGGTTTTTATGGATGACTTTAGTGTCTTTGGAAATGATTTTGAAAATTGTTTGGAACATTTAACTTTGGTGCTTAAAAGATGCATTGACACTAACCTGGTACTGAATTGGGAAAAATGTCATTTCATGGTGAATGAAGGTATTGTGTTAGGTCATGTAATTTCTGCTAGGGGAATTGAAGTAGATAAAGCTAAGGTAGAACTCATGCATTCTTTGCCACCACCCACTAGTGTGCGGGAGATTCGTTCTTTTATTGGTCATGCGAGGTTTCTACCGAGATTCATTAAAGACTTTTCTAAAGTCTCATTGCCCCTTTGCAGACTTCTTCAAAAAGATGTTAATTTTAACTTTGATGAGAAATGTATGGAAGCTTTCAATAAACTCAAGAAGTTGTTAATGTTTGCGCTATCATCGCCTCCCAACCGGGAGTTACCTTTTGAACTAATGTGTGATGCCGTGACTTTGCAGTAGAGGAGCTGTCTTGGGACAACGAGTTGATAGAGTTCCTTATGCCATTTACTATGCATCAAGGACTCTAAATGATGCTCAACTTAATTACTCAACCACGGAAAAGGAACTTCTAGTCGTATTTGCTTTAGAAAAATTTAGATCATATCTAATTGGTTCTAAAGTGATTGTGTTTTCGATCATGCAGCCTTGAAGTATCTTCTAACAAAGAAAGAAGCAAAGCCTAGATTGCTCGATGGATTTTATTGCTCCAGAATTTGACTTGGAGATTAAAGACAAGAAAGGGAGCGAAAACTTGGTGGCCGATCACTTGAGTAGATTGGTAATCGAAGAGGAAGAAATGCCTATCATGGAGACTTTTCCGGATGAATATTTGATGGTTGTCAACACCATAATCCCTTGGTATGCTTGACATTGTTAACTACCTGGTTACTAAGGACTTTCCGGAGGATTTGAACAAGGCCCAAAGAGATAAATTAAGGAGTATTTGTAAATACTATATCCGGGATGACCGTACTTATGGAAGCATTGTGCGGATCAAGTCATTAGGAGGTGCATTCCTGATTCTGAGACACACTCCATCCTCTCCTTTTGCCACACCTATGCATGTGGAGGACACTTTGGCAGTAAAAGGACAGTCAATAAAGTGCTTGACAGTGGTTTCTATTGGCTTTCAATTTTCAAAGACGCTTACAACTTCTGTAAGTCTTGTGACCACTGTCAGAGAACAGGTAATATTGGTCCTCGTAATCAAATGCCTCAGACTCCGATCATTTTTGTGGAACTCTTTGATGTGTGGGGTATTGATTTCATGGGACCATTCCCTCCTTCATTTGGTTTCACATACATTCTTTTATCTGTTGATTATGTGTCTAAATGGGTAGAAGCAAAAGCCACTCGATCGATGATTCTAAAACTGCATTGATTTTGTTAAGTCACATATTTTCTCCAGGTTCGGGACCCCAAGGGCTATCATCGGTGACCAAGGGACCCATTTCGCAACAAAACCTTTGATGCTCTATTGAAGAGATATGGAGTAATGCACAAAATTTCCACTCCTTACCATCCACGACAAATGGGCAAACCGAAGTGTCCAACCGGGAGATTAAGTCAATCCTTGAAAAGACAAGTGAATCCCTCAAGAAAGGATTGAAGCACTCGACTTGAAGATGCTTTATGGGCTTATAGGACTGCCTATAAGACTCCCATCGGCATGTCACCATTTCGGTTGGTGTATGGAAAGCCACGTCATTTGCCCGTTGAGTTGCAACATCGATCTTACTTGGGCCATTAAACAAGTTAATATGGAATTGGAAGGTGCTTTGGAAAGCAAAGGAAGTTCCATTACAGAGAATTAGAAGAACTAAGAAATGAGGCCTTTGAGAATGCCCCGATTTATAAGACTAAAGCTAAGGCATTCCACGACCAATTGATTTCCGAGAAAGAAATTTCACAGAGGACAAAAAGTCCTGCTATTCCAATCAAGACTCAAATTATTTCCGGGTAAACTGCGTTCTAAGTGGATTGGGCCGTTTGTGGTAACTAATGTTTTTCCTTTTGGTGCGGTTGAGATCGGGAGTGAAAATTACGGCAAAGCATTTAAGGTCAATGGTCATCGTCTCAAACCATATCATGAACTTCCTGACAAGTGCAGAGATGGAAGTGATGACCCTCATCCTTCCACAATATGAGGAGCAGTGAAAGTATCATCATGTCGGGCTGAGGACAATAAACTAAGCGCTTATTGGGAGGCAACTCAACCAGATTTGCTCTCTTTATCCCTTTTTATTTTGTGTTTTCATTAGTTTCTTAGATTATGTTTTTATCTGTTTGTTGGTTGTAAGCATTTGAATCTCTAAAAAAAAAAAAAAAAAAAAAAAAAAAAAAAAACAAATTGTGTGCCCGACAATAAGGGTAGGTAGTGCCATTAAATTTTGTCACTCGGAAGCATGTGAAGGTCACTTTTCTTCAGCGACAACAACTGCGAAAATCTTGCAGTATGGATTTTATTGGCCTACTTTATTCAAGGTCTGTTACACCTTTTGCAAAAGTTGCGGAAATTGGTCAAAAAGGTTCTGCTTTGAGATTATCATCTGCACCTACTCCTTGAAAAATTGAGATCTAGGTGGCGCGGTTCTTTTAAGTCAAACACGTGTATCCTCTGGGGCCGTAAATATTGAGGATCCTAGGAATGGTAATGCGCGTAAAGTTAATGGACAAAGACTCAACCATTCCTGGAAAATCAAGTTCTTGAGTTCTTTGTGTTGCCGGTTAAGTGGCGGATACGGTACTCCGTGACTCTCAAGTCGGTTTATTTTTCAGTTTCCCAAAATAACTGAATCCTTCTTCTCCTTCAAAATGGATGTCATTCTTTCAAACCTGAGAAAACATTTTCCTTCTTTTCCTCAAAATGCTCGAGAAAAATCTACAAAGTTCGATGTGAAAGATTGAGACTGTTAATGCACAAAGGTATGCCAGAAGATGTACCGCTGGATAATTGAAGCAAAGGTTCGATTAGCAGGTGAGTCCTCAATTTCATTTGACTCATATATGCCCGGTCTTGGAAGAAGTTCATATTCTAAAAGGAGAAGAGCAAAAAGGTTACAAGTCTGTTACAAATGTGGACGATGGAATTGTAACAGACAATGTCGTTCTTTGGGGATGATTTCCGCAAATAAATCCTTCATTAAGAATGGACTGAGTAAGGAGTCATTAGATGATATCTTATTGACTCTTGAGACGCGTTCTTATGGATTCATGCGGGGTGAAATTCTTAATTTGTGGAAACTCTTCAAGGATGAAGAAAAACGCTACAGTCTTGGGAATCTGACTCTAAAAGACCCTGTTTGCCAATTTTTAAGAAAATTGGATGGGAAGCTTATCCTCGACTCATAGAAGACGTTTAAGCCGTTACTGGACGTTAAACCGAGGCGGATGTGAGCCACATCCACAAACAATCTGTACATATCATCTTCTTCTTCTTCTTCATGTCATCCCTAAAAAAAAAACAAAAAAAAAAAAAAAAAAAAAAAAAAAAAAAAACAAAAAAAACAAAAAAAACAAAAAAACAAAAAAAAAAAATTATGTATACATCTTAGGATTGGCTTTGGTAACACACACCGTGAATGGGGAAATGCATGCATCCTGATCCAGCCTTCTTAATTGAAAAACAAAGAAGGTAGATTGTATCCCACATGTGAGGCAACCAGTCGTATTATGGCCACTTGTCCCTTTTAGGAGCCCTATGTTGCGCCTTGCGTTTCTGGTCTTGAATGGGTTGAATACTGGTCAACAATGCTTTGGCACAAAGCCGAAAGAGCAGACTACCTCCATCCCAATCTTAAGTAAGTATACACTCATCTTTCATCAAGTTTTTCTAACAATTTCAAAAAAAAAAAAAAAAAAAAAAAAAGGAAGAGGGCGTGATGTCTCTCTCACACTCATGACGCCAGATATAAAAATACGCCATGGAAACTATACATACAGGTATGTCATCATTTTCTATTTCTTTTATCTTTGTATCATTTTGTTGTATTTTGATTTTTGTACAGACGATCCTTTGAGCAGGGTCCTTCAGGGGTTTCTAGACTTCTTTACCTTGATGGTTTTCTTGAAGTCAAAAAAAAAAAAAAAAACAAAAACGGTTGTTGTTTTGTTTGGAAAGTATGATATGATTGTCATGGACTTATTAAACCAATTAGTGATGGCAGAGTAAGGAGTAATTTTACTCTTAAGACGCATTTTAATTGGTGGCAGAGTAAGGAGTTTTTTTTTAGGTAGTAATTAATACTTATTAAATTGTGGAAGTACTAACGTTTTCTTGTTTGATTTCTTTTCGTGGTGTGATGCGTAATTGACAAAGTGTGTGCTTTTTTCGCTGCGTTGATTCGCTTCTTATCAGGTTGTGTTGCTCTTTTCTATATCTCTCTTTCACATTGAGGACAATGTTTATATTAAGTGTGGGGGAGAGATTTTAGCATGTTTCTTTTGGTTGTTAAAAAAAAAACACAAAAAAGGGTTCATTGCATGATTGAATAACTTTTCTCCCTTCTTGAACTGATATGCTTGGAGATGGATGATTAAATTGATGAATTGAGTTTGATGGATGCATACCTTGTGAGATTTTGAGCCTAATGGATGGATTCAACATTTATGCCATTCTCTTCTTTCTTGTGTGATTTTCACTCATGTTAATGACCACTCTAGAACTTGCTTTGATTCTTTTTAAGGCTACATTTCACTTGCATGCATGAACATGATTGAGGCCCTCTTTCTTAATTAGCTAGTTTAACCAAATAGCCAACCTTGTTTTCAATTTGATATCAAGCACTCTTTTGACTTCTTGGAAATTCTCTGATTCCTGCCAACCTTGTATATTTTCCTTTGCTTAACCCCTTTGAGCTTATTTGACCATTCCTTGTTTCTAGCTCATTATGTACCGTAAATAAAAAATCGTGTTCTTATTTTACCTTAGGGAATAAAAGAACATTAGCTTTGTTAATGGATGAGTTTTTGAACAAGTGTGGGGGTGTGTATACAAAATGGTTGTTGAAAAAGGAAAGAGTGCCTAAAAAAAAAAGAAAAAAAAAAGAAAAAAAAAAACCAAGTGTTTTAAAAAAAGAAAAGGATTGGGAAATGAATATGTAAAGGGATATACACTAGAGTTGGGATGAACTTTTATGCTTGTTATTTGAACTCAGCTCTCATTTGCTTTTATTCTCTTTGGTATTTATCTTCTCATATCCATTTTATCCTCTCCTGTTACCTTGACCTCACTACAACCTTGAATAAAGTCCTCATAATTTGTGTGTGCATGTGTTTTGAGTAGTGGAGAAGTAGAAGATAAGCAAGCTTATGGTAGTGCAATTTTCATGGGTTGAATTGAGTGAAATACCTACCCTTTAAACACTTGACAGATTGAGAGGGAATCTTGTGAAGATCTATCATTCTCAATTCATGTTGAAGATACCTTGCTTGATGGTTTGAGATGTGGAGAATTGTTAACTCATGAATGTTTTGATCCCTTGAACCTTTGGTTGTTCTTCTTGATTGTAAAATTTTGGTCTTGAGTTTTGCCCAGGAGTGCAAAAAGCTAAATGTGGGGGAATTTGATAAACACATATTTTATTCATTAAGAAACCCTTATATTTAGTCATTTACACTCTCCATATTCTTAATTGATTGAGTTTGACATGATTTTGTGAGTTTGAGCTCAAATTGGTCCTAATTGAATATTTTCAGCATTATTGAGATTTTACACTGTTTCTGTATTTTGGTCATAACTTGAGTTCCTGATATCTGAAAATCATGAATTTTATCTTGTAGGAAAGCTAAGAGGAAGCTCTACAACTTTGATGAAGAGCTCGAAGTCCGATTCAGATGTCTAAGGGACCTAAGTTTACATGGAAGTCAGAATACGGGTTCTGTCAGTAGAATCCGAACAGTGTGCACTCATAAAATCATATCTCAAGATGTAATAATGGAGATGGGCTGAAATTTGGACAGTGGATAGTCAAGATCCAAAAAACAACTTTCATGAAGAACACATTTTCAGAAAAAGAAGTCTAGTAGGTCATTTTGGGCTTGCAAGTCGGAACAGAGGTGCTGAAGTTGGGTTTGAGCAACCTACGGTATTTGGGACATATCTTGGGCTTAAGGAAGCCAAATTGGACGAACCAGCTATCCATTTTATAGCCAAGACAAGGATCTACAACTTTTATGAAGAACACTTTTCGTGGTTCTGAAGTATAGTGGGTCGTTTTTGGCTTCCAAGTCAGACACGAAATTTTCGTCCTCAACCACCCACTCATCCATCCACTAATCCACTCATCCACTCATCCACTCATCCACTAACTCACCCATTCATCCACTCATACACTAATCCAACCACTTAACCACTCCACCCACTCATCCACTAATCCATCCACTCATCCATCCACTCACCCATTCATGTCCATAATTTCCCACTCACCAAAAGTCCTTTGGCATTTTTCACTAATTCAACCACTCAACCATTCCACTCACTCATCCACTAAACCAATCCACTAAACCAACCCACTAATCCATCCACTCAAACACTCCACTCACTCACCCACTCATCCACCCACTTCCCTTTGTCATTTTGTTACCTTAGACTTCTATAAAAGGCACCATTTATCATGAACAAGATGTAACTCTCCTTCATTTTCTCTCTTAGTTTCTTGTTTCTCGCATAGTTTCTTCTTGTTTCTTCATAGTTTTTCTTGTGATTTCTTTCTAGCTATGTGTAACTAAACCTCCCTTGGTTAAGGGGTGATGAAACCGCTAGTATTAATGTTGTAAACTTTGCATATTTGATTATTTCAACACGCTTATGTTTTTATTCATATATTTCTCGAATCTATTGTTGGTATGAAGGTTTTTGTACTTGTTCCTATTTTCAAAGTAGTAGATCTAGGTTTATTATGCGCGGTTGCGGTAGTAGATCTAGTGGGATGTATGATGTTCATGTGGGTATAATTATCTTTGTGCTATTTGCCGCTATAAAAGTGGTAGATCTGGGTTTATTATGCTTGTGATTGCGGTATTAGATCTAGAGAAATATATGTTCTAAGTAATTTAATCCCTATGTGTGATTAGACCTTAGTGTAATTGGTTTTCTAAATCTTAATGCAATTGTTGGATAGTTGTAAGAGCGGTTGCTTTATGACTAATCGGTGATTAGGAGTTGATTTGAGCGGTTGCTAAATTGGCCAACACGTAAGGAAAACAGAGATTTACTCTCACAATTGCATAAAAACATAATTGAGCATGTTGGAATAAAAGGATATGTGGATTTACATTATTATATAAATCTAGTGGTGGATTCAATCTCTTAACCAATTTTCTTATATTGTTGATTTTAGTTTGTTTATTGTTATCTTTGAAGTTTGTTCATTGTTCATCAAAACTCCAAAACCCCCATTTTACTGTTTATTGTTAATCGTGTCTAAATTGGGAATTGTTTAATAGTGTTAATTGAATTGGTTCTCTGTGGATCGACCCTTACTAACTACAACTAGTTGTAAGGTTTTTATTTTCTGGTGGGCCTGACAACTGATTTTTATCTTAATTTTAATCACTACATCCGCACGCATCACACTCTTAACCCTGCTTCAAACTTCCGACATCTCCACCCATCATCTGGTCGAGTTTGAGCATAATTTGAGAATTGAGACAAACTCTCAAATTTTGTAGCATACTCATTCACCGTCATGTTACCTTGACGTAAACCAAGAAATTCCATCTCCTTGGCATGTCTAGCACTTGCAGGAAAATACTTCTCCAGAAATACATCAGAAAATACTTCCCATGTAATTTCTGTTCCTTCAGCCTGCAATAACCGGCGGGTTCCTCTCCACCAATGTTCTCCATCTCCCCTCAACATAAAGGTTGCATACGTCACCTTCTTATCATCTGGGCATCTCATCCCTTCAAAAATCTTCTCCAAGTCTTGTATCCATTGACTTGCTTTTTCAGGATTAATCTCGCCTCTAAACTGTGGCAGATTATTACGCCTAAATTCAGATAAATTTAGGGCATCAACAGTAGCATCTTGCTGTTAAGCTGCTCTCAGATTCTGCTGAGTAATTACTTCGGCCATTCGTTGCATAGCCTCCGCTGTTGCAATCATTGGATCCACTGCACAATTCGTATTCGCACGTATTCCTCTTCCGCTAGAATCTTCTTTCTTCAATCATAACAAAACAAAATTAGATACATCCTTTCGGAAGTAAATCACAGAGAATCACACAGCACAAACAAAAACAGACCCAACCACAACCCCAAAAGACTCTAACTTGGGCTCTGATACCAACTAATGTAACACCCTTGTGGGGATGTCACATATATAAATAAAATAAAAGAAAGATAAATAAAATCCATCCAAGTTGTAAAACATTTGTAACATAATATTGCGGGTTGTAAAATTCTTCTTGTTAAACAGAATAGTATTGAATAAAATAACGTGGAAACACAAAATAAACAAATCAACATCACACATAATATACATATGGTTCTAGTTATAAGTTACACAAATAATTTACAACTATCCATATTTAAACTAAAATAGTAAACAAAACAGTAAAAGTCAAAACATACAAACGCAGACGCGCCCAAGTACACAACATAAATATCTAACCCTCTGAAGGATCACTCTCAGATGAAACTTCAGGTGATAAATATCCAGGATGCCTCGACCCTCTACGGACACGGGTCCGTGCAGTCGACACGCTGCTAATCTCACTAGGCACATCAAACATACCGCCCCAATGACGCCTAAGAGATAGCAGCAACTCCACATGTAGGTACAACAAGGTAGAAAAGATCGACACTCCATCAAACTCCGTACGTATGGTCACAGTCAGACGCCCTACATACGTCACCGAGTCTCTATCCTCTCGCAGACGCCAGGCTTCAGAGCCTCCGTGAAACTCCAGTTGCACGAATCCGAAGAATCCTAGTAGCGTCATATCCACACAATCAATCCAATGGGTACGGATGATCGGATGGTTCTTGATCGTAGAACTGATCTTCGGCTTGCTGCTCCTCCTCCTCTTCGATACTCACACTCAAGAGGTCATTTCCTCTTCCTCAAACTCTTTATCACATAATTTAAAATATACGATAACACATACACGAAAGAGGTAAGACAATCTATATCACCACAAACATGGTAAAATAAGAAAACGATAATACAACAGTATAACAGTTCATACAATATAGCATACTATAATAACATAAATCATAATATTAAATAATACGTAAACTCAATACAACAACATACAATGGTACATATGAATAAAATGGTACGTATAAATAAAATGATACGATAGATAAAATAGAGCAAATAAATAACATTAAAATGTATAAAACATAAATATATGAAATGTGACTCAACCCTACTCCATGGAGCTAAAAATACAGACATCAGAGAGAACGACCCGCAAAATCTATTAGTACCGTCGACCGCCCAATAACTATTCCGCTGTCTCACGTTGCGTCTATAGCCCATTGTAAAAAAAAATGTAGTGGTGTAGCATACTGTCATACGTCGTGTCACTACAGGCTTGCACTAATAGACTTCACAAGATCTTAATTAAGTATAGTGCGTGTCGAGTCCATTAGTGTGTTACCAGTTACCACGGCCCAGAGGAGCGACCAACTGTCCACAAATGGAATAATCTGCACACTAATGTCTCCAAGTTCATTCAAGTTGAACCACACTATGCTTATCACACCGACAACACAATGTTATTCATCTCGTCAATCAATCCACCAATTATCAACCAAATTGGCACAACGCAATGCATGATAAAAAAAATTATGAATATGCCCTCACTGGCAAAAATTACGAATATGCCCTCACTGGAAAATCACATATATATACAGTATGTCCGACCTGACAGTACTGTTCCATAATCTGTCCGGGTCCACCACTTTGGCTCGACAGTAAAAACTTGCTGTTTTCATCAATCGCATAGAAATTTTATCGCGTTTCAAAATCTCGTCGCTTTTACAAACGTTTTTAAATTGCATAAATATATTTTACCGTTTTTAAAATCGCGTACTGTTTTTCAAACGTTTTCTCAATCGCGTAAGATTTTTAAATCATTTTCTTGTCCAAATTCCTTAAAAATTATTGTTTCAATAAACAGAAATAATATTTAATACGTTTAAACTACGTAGAATATTTTTCATACCGTATAAATTATATTTGCTATCTTTTCTATCTTATTTGTCTATTTTTAGCAAAAATTTGACAGTATTTTTTTTGCTTAGAAAATGTATAACAATGATTTTCTAAGTTTTTCGTAAAAATTCCTTTTATTTATATTATAACCATTTAATTACACTTTTGAAAACTACTAACGTGCTTCAAAATATAATATGAGCTCTACGTTAGAAATTTTACAAAAGCTACTGTATTTACTTTTAACCACTAAAATCATTAGTTTTAACTTCTTAAACTTAATCTAATCAATTTATTTCTTCAAAACTCATTGTAGAAAAATTCCTTTTAACATATATTGCTTCTTTTTGATTGAAAATGGTTTGGAAATGATTTTAGAAATCATAAATCCTTGGCTTTGGCATGTTGGCCGAAACACTTAAAATTACCATTAGATCTCTACATTCATTTTTCTTGCTCTAGACAATTTTGCATCTTGTTAATTTTCCTAGGTTAATTAAATCACACTCTTAGAAAATTGATGAGAACATTTTGGTTCTCCTTTTTGGTTGAGGTCATGAGCCTTAGTGGTGTGTTCTTTGGAACACTCATGCAATCCTTGACATGTTGTTCACATCCTACTATTTACACATGCATTTCTAACACATACAATATTTTTAAAGCTTGTAGACATGCATATTAATACAAATCACAAATAGGAAAGCTATTAACAAGCACACAAATGAATCCTTATGGATTCTACAATCACAAACAATTTCCATCTTCTTACCACCACCCAAGGATGATAAGATTTAAGTCTTCCTCTTACCTTAAATGAAGACAAATACTCTTTCACTCCTTTCTAGGGTTTCGGTTTTCACCCTCCAAGACACCTATCAAGCTTAAACAAAAATTCTACAAGTTATAATCATGAAAGAAAGCTTAAACCATGGATCAATCATGGCTTAGAACTTTGAAAAAGAATTTAGAAATGAAAAACAAAGATTTTCACCTTCAAGGTAGAATCTACAAAGTAGTTTTTCAAGCTCAAGATGAAAGATTTTGCAAGAACTCTCAACTAGAGATGTTCTTAGAATTGTGTTTAGGTTTAGAAAAGTTGGTTAGAAGAAATTTTGGGTGGTTGGATGGTGAAGAATGGTGTTTGGCCGAATGGTGCTTCAAGAAATCACCAATGGAGTTTGGTATTTTTGGAAGAGAGAGAAGAGAGAAAGTGTTAGGAAATTAAGTGATTTTTGGCTCTCCAAAGGCACTTGGCCGTAGACATCAAGGGCAAGGGAGGTGTCCATTAGGTTGGCTCCATCCAAGCCTTAGGATTGATGAATGGTGAGGATTAAAACTTGGTCACCAAGCTTTGCTCTCATAGTTAATCTAAGCCTAGTCACTAAGCCTTGTCATTAAGCCTTGTCACTAATTAAGCCTTGTCACATGCTTAGTCACATGCTCTTGAATGTTCCACCACTAATGATGTTTAATTAAGCTACTAATCCTATTAAGTTTTTACTAAACGTGGGTCCTGCAAAACATTTTTGGGTTCATTACTGCTTATTTGTTGACTAATAAAATAATATTATAATATTATAAAATTATTTTATTTTACGCTTAAATCCTACAAATTAAAAGATTACTAATCGTATCATTCAATTGGGTTTAGTAAGATCCCCAAATTCGAATAATTAAAATAAGATTTCCCTAACCCGAAAAATATTATTTTCCTGTCCCGGAGCAAATCACACAAAAAGTTCAAATAAAATAACAGACAGTATTATAAAGCAGTAATTCATATAGAAAAACAACAAACAGTACAAAAAGGACACAACGGTCATTTTTCCTAAAGTTGAAAAACATCAAACAGTACATTCGAGACTCAACGGTAATACCTCAAAAGTTTAGGGTATTACACATAGTCGCGAAACACTTTTGTCGTATTTTCACAATCGCGTAACATTTTTTTCACAATCGCATTTCCATTGCATTTTCAAAATCGCGTAGTGATTTCCATCATTTTCTCAATCACATAAAAATACTTCATCACTTTTCAATCACGTAGTGATTTTTCAATATTTTCTCAATCACGTAAAAATATTCCACCATTTTTAAATCACGCAGTAATTTTTCAACAATGTCTCAAATGCGTTAAAATATTTAAATGCTTTCCAAATTGCGTAGAAATATTTCAACGCTTTTCAAATCGCGTGGAAATATTTAAACATTTTTTTCAAAATCGCGTAGCTTAAAAATCACGTTTTTAAGTTACGTAAAGCATTTTTCAACATTTTTCAACCATGTAGATATTTCTCAACCTTCAAAATCTCAATTCAACCATTCTCAAAATAATATGACTTCTCACATTATTTTCCACATTTTCTTACTCAAGAAAATCCCTTTCGCAATTTATTTAACAAATTCACCATTTCATTGAATCAAATCAATGTTTCTCACTTAAAATTCCCTAACGTGCTCCAAAACCCAAAGGATGAGTTTTACGTTAGTAAATTTTAAATCATCAACGTTTCGTTTATAAATCAAAATAAGTTCTCACATTCAATCCTCTTCCAAAATAATTTGAGATTTAAACCCTTACAACCTCTATTTTCCTTTCATAACTGAAATTTCTATTTCTCAAGTGATAAAACACTCTAATTCCCTTTCCAAAATCCTTGTACTAAATCAAATTATATTTCCACTTTGAAAATCACTTTGTTTCATAAAACCAAGGCATTACAAGCCTTCAAAACCGTGGACATGGCCATTGAAACCATCAAATATTTTTCCTTATAAATCAATTAAGTACCATTCTTGTTTTTACACAAACAAAACCATTAAAATTTCCTTAAAAAATCGTGAGACTCTTGGTCTTTAAAATCAATTCATTTGTTCATTTTCATGTCTACTTTCTTTGTAAATCCTCAAAATCTTCAACTTATTACTCTTTTCATCTGAAATCTCATGATTAATAAAATATTTAGAATTCTTTTGCTCTAAAAATATTCTTGAGGCCGTGTGCCTCTATGGTTCTTTGGAATCGAAAATTATTTTTCTTTCCCTCAACATATCATGGCATACATATACATATTCATCATATATATCACAAGCATGCCATAAACAAAAGCTTTAAATCATACAAATCATATCAAGCATAAGCAAATAATCAAAACACATAAACACCCACAAATAATTACATAACCATGGATATGAATCCTCACATGGATTCACCATCCATCAAATACAAAACCATCTCTCACCATCATACTTGGTTGGTGAGATGAATCTCCCTCTTACCTCTTGAAGAACCTCAAAAGCTCCTTGCTTTGCTTCTTTTTCCAAGTCCTTCACCACCAAAAGCTTCTCAAATACAAAACAAAACACAAGTTTATTAGTAAATTAAGCTTGAACAAGATAAACCATGGATCAAACATGGCTTAGAACATGAAAAAGAGATAAGAAATGAAGTTTCTTTACACTTCACCATAAAAACCCTATAACTTTGCTCTTGGAAAAGTCCTTGAAGATGAAAGATTTAGAACTTGCTCCAAACTACAAAGTGTCTTAGAATGAGGTATAGATTCAAGAAATAAGGTTGTATGAAATTAAAGAGAGATGGAAGGTAGATTTAGGTGCTACAGCCGAAACAAGCATGGAGAGAAAATGGAGAGAAAAGTTTGAAGAGCTTAAGACTTTGGAATGATCAAGAATGATCAAGATAAGCAATAATGATGGTCTTCAAACTTTGCTAAGCCCTTAAGCTTCACAAAACCGTCCCCCCCTTCATGCACTCTTCAAAGAGTGACCAATCTCCTAGCCACCATTTTAAGCATTCCTAACCATTGATTAGATCAATGGTTAGGATTAATGTAGATTCTAGGTTTAGCCTTTAGATTAGAAGACTTAATCTAGGCCATTGGATCTTTCTCCTTGAAATCCTAGCCATTAAATGTATCTCCAAAATGGAGGGTCAAGATATCCTCTTCATACTTTAAATCCAGGGGTCATAAATGGTCCTAGTCATTTTATAAGACCAAATCTCCACCGTTGATTAAATCGATAGTTGATATTCAATGACTTCAATATTAAGCTTGCTTCCCATTGGTCCGTCATAAAGCTGTCATAACCACTATTGTTGATTAAGCAGTATGACATTTATTTTTTTATCTGTTATTACCCTTTGAATAAAATTTTTACTGTATTTTTTTGCCTGATAATTTAATACAATAAAAAACACAGTAAAAGAAAATTTAAAAAATTGTTTCCAGTTTCGAGTTTAGTAAGATCCCCCGTCTCTGTCTCAACAGTACAAAATTTTCGAGTTGCAGAAAAATTTTCACTTTTCGGGACCCATTTGGGCCCACGTATAGCCCCCTGGGCCCACAGACGGCCCACGAATAACACTAAAATAATCAGAGTAATATAAAATTTCATAATTATCCACAAAATCACAAAAATTATAAAACTTACAAAAATTAAATCAGATTACGTAAAATAATTAAGACTTAACAGTAATAACTAAATTACGAAAGATTTTCTCTGATCCGAAAATTATTACTTTCTTGACACAGAGTAAATCACACAAAACGATTAAATGTATTCACAGAAACTCAAAATAATTTTACAGCACACAGAAATCGCTAAACAGTAGAATTCTATTAACTGTCAAAATTACTGTCAAATAGTTAGGAAATTTGGGGTGTTACATGTATGAGTATGCCTAAAAAAATGCCCTAAAGTATGTTTATGCAATGTTTTTAAAAGATTTTGTTTTGGGAAAACACATGTTACTTGTATATTTCTAAGAATCCCTCTCTTCCAGGAAAAACCTTTGTTCCAGGAAGTCTTTTTGATCCTTGTATATCCTCAAATAGGAAGGGGTAGGAAAACCTTTGTTCCTTGTTCACCTTGCACTACCTTGGTATGAGTGGTGACAATGAGGTTACCTTTTACCACTCTTAATACCATATTGGGTATTTCCTCTCTAAGTAGTAGGGCATCAACCACTTAACACTACTTAGTATGAATGAGCTAACTTGTATCACACCCATTAATACCCAGAACCTCAGGCACTAGGAGACCTTTGCTCAAGTCGTAGGGTCATTCATACAAAGAAATAACAAATAACAAGTTTGAAAACAAAACATATAAGAATATTTTAAAATTTTTCCTTCATTTACTTTCCAAATAACCTTACTTTTCTTTGCATAATTGAGAGACGTAACTTTAATCCTCATACTTTTCATTTATATAATTCATTGTGTATCGAATTATTCAATCCTTCCATTTATTTTCAAGTAGAGAGGGAGTAACTCACTCAATCTCAATCTACCCTTATCCTTTCATTTTTATGCCTCTCAATATTATGCTTAACAATTTTATTCATTAACATGCATATATCAATATGCTCCTTAACATCATTCATATATATATATGTAGGGCAACAATGACACTACTGTATGTTAAATAGCAACTAGCATGTTTCACATGCAATACACATCTTTCTTATGCAGGATAGCTGCTGAACAAAATCATTTCTATGCACATTTCATATACAAATATACATTTCACATTTATATTATAATTTTCATAAAAAGTGAACTATGATTCTCAATCACAACATGGCAACCAAGTTTCTAGTTATCCCTCCTATTATTGAGTTCATATGAAGTAACACTTCTTTAATTGGTTTCACATGAAGCAAGTTAGGGTTCTCATTCTCAAATAGCAGCCAAACCTCTCAATTTATATTAAATTCAGAATTTTAACCCAATCAAAAAGCTGTTAATAACAAGAAAATAAAATGTATAAACACTTCCCTCATGGACCTTGAACCAAGTCCACCTTTCTCATTACTATTTACCAAATCGCTACTTCATATCACCTTATAAATATACTACCTTATTTCAACTCTAGAATTCCATTTTTCTTATCTTCTCGCTTGTTCTTTAGGGGATATTTATCTAAAGAGGTCACTCTAAAATTCTTCCAATTTATCTATGTACCAACAACTTCCATTAATCATCTCAAACTCACTCACCAATGTTCCACTTCTTGTTTCAACATAAAAGAAACGAACGACACCTTTTATTCGTTTAAATAACTTATTACATCGAATATCTTCTTCTTTGCACTTAGCCTTTCTATTATAAAATTTTAACATTTCCACTAATTATGCGTCCTCAAAATCCTTGAAACATATTTCTTGCTAACATGTCAATTCTTTAGTTCTTTTTATCAAATTCACTATTCAAATCTTAAGCTCTTCTATTCTTATCACATCATTGAAAAAGCAACATCAATTAACTACTAACTCTATTTTGTACTTTCTTTTAAAATTATTCTTGTTTTCCTCAACTAGAAAATTTGATCTCCTTCTTTTCCTCTCGCTACCGATAACTTTAGTATGCTCTTACATCTTCTATTAGTAACTTATGTTTGTTCTTTGGTGGCGGCGTTCTATTCTCTCATCATTTTCTTCAATGGCCTAACTATCTCAAACATATCTCAATTACCCTTTTAAAAAGATTTCCTATTCTCCCATATTCGCTTAGGAGGTGTTATAATTTCCTGTTCACATAGAACATTACATATTGAGTTGGCCATACTCGATATTATGTAACAGTGTGCCAGTAATTATTAACATCTAGTCCTAGGGCTGTCATGCAATTCTATTCACATATCTCACATTGAGATAAAAGAAAATACACGACATAAACAAAAACATCTAAACATGCTCAAAAGCTTTGTTAGTCCATTCCTCGGCTCAACAGGAAGAACTGCTTTGATACCAAAATGTAACATCCTAATTCTATATACCGTAGTATACCCTATAATACCCTTAATAACATGTTAGACTGTTATATTTATACAAAGGTAACATATGATTTGCTTAACATGCTTGCCAAATTTTGTGGCAAATTGAGTTCATTTAGGCACTTTATTACAACCCCAAAGGTGAAAAGTAAATTAAAATGACTTAGTTAATAGCATAAATTGCTTAGATAAGGGATTTATGTATGGATACTTTATTCCTAAGTCACAAATGTACATTATAAGCTGTGGTTAAAATTTGAGAACAATTGGAGCCAATTTGGTATTTTTAGGCAAACTAGTTGTGCTTTTAATGCCGGATTGACTACCAGTAGATATGAAAAATTAAGATACTGGTGAAACAATAATTTTGATGAATCTTAGTATTTATTTCAAAGTTGTTGGAAGTTGGAAAACTTGATTTAGCTAAATTTGAGTGTTTTTAGCAGATCAAGAAGTTACTGCAAAATATCTTAAGTGGACAAGCCATTCACATTTTTGGCAACCCTATTTATTGACTTTCTATGATATTTATTCACTCATTCTCAACTCTTTCTCACAGTTGAACCAGAAACAGCAGCCCCAAATAAAGAAAATAAAGAAAGAAACGAAGATCAATCAAAGGAGGAAGAAGAGAAAAAGACGAGGGACTCAAAAGGGAAAGCCAAAGTTTAAGGATTTATGTTGTAAAAGACCTAAGGTAGGGGAGCTTAGCTTCATACTTCTAGTGTTCACTTTCTATTTGTCCTTAGTTTTCTTTGATGAATAGGAGGATGTGTTCTTGAGATGTTTATGAGTGTTGAAGTTTAAACCTTGTTTCATTAGTTGAAATGAGAATGATAGAAGCTTGTTTGATGCATGGTAGTTAGTTTCCATCCCTTGGAAGCCACAATATTCACTTGTGTAGTGAAGTGAGAAATGGGTCTTTAGGTTGGTTTGATGGCTAAATCCATGTGTAAATGAGTTAGAATTAGTGGTTGATGATTCTAATATGATTGGAAATCGTATTTAAAATTGGATTTCACTTAGAATCCAAGACATGGAGGCTGGAGAGTGATAGGGATCCAATAGCACAGTAGTTGTGCTCTTGTTTTGCGTTTTTCCTATTTCCTGTATGCACCCATAACCGATTATGGGTGTTGGCTAATTGGTTATGGGAAAGAGACAAAGAATCACGTTTTCTATAAAATGAGTTATAACCGATTATGAAGAATGTATAACCGATGATGGGATTAGAACAGAGACTTACGTTGAACCTTAATAAGCCATAACCGATTATCAAGGTTCCATAACCAGTTATGGATGGTTCCAAAGTTAGATTGTAGCTTGTCTTAGCTATCTATTCAAGAGGAATAAGGGCTAGAACATTAAGAAGGTTAAGTTTAACATTCTTGGGCTTCATGTAAGGCTAGTTTAAGCTAGACAATGAACACCCATGATTGAATAAAGATTCTTATACATGTTTTAATATGTATAGGAAAGGTTTAAACATTTGATCAACCCAAAGTGAGGGATTGACTTGGGTAAGTGTCTAATGCCCTTAGTAACTTAATGTTGCTTGAGATGTCACTTGAGATGTGATGATGGAGTGTGCTAGATATAAGTAAGTTAGGATGGATTGGTAGTGTCTTTCCTATAAATGTGACCTTAAATGATATTATGATGTCATTTAGCTAGAAGGAAAGGGGTCAGAAGTTCCCAAGGGGACAAGCATTCCTAACCAAAAGCTAGGGTTATATATAGTTGAGGTTACAGATTTTTCTTCCCTACAATAGGTAAGCACAAGAAGCCAAAGTTTCTAGTGGAACATGCTTGGGCCTAAAATGAGCTAAGCGTGTAAGTATAAATGTATGTATAATAACTTGGTTTTGCTAGATATTAAAGTTGAATCTTATAGAGACTTTAGACATATCTTATTATAACATGTTATAAGATTATGTTTATTAAGCTATGCATGACTGGTTTTGATTCATTATACTGAGAAATATTGTTTCTCACCCCACTGTGTATCATGTAATTCCAGGTGAAGCTTCTTCCAAGAGTAAGAAGAAAAAGGAAGCTAAAGACTAGAGTAGCTAAATAGTTCATGTTACAAATGTTGTATTCCGTAGTACTTCTTAATAATGTAAAGAATTATGTAATATTTCAAGCCTTTGCTAAGGCTAATGTTGTATATGTATATACACTTTTATGATGATTATATCTTTTTGCGTTTCATAAGGCTCTCCATAATGACTTGCTTAAGTGATTATGGATATATTATGAGGTGGTTAAGTATAAAGTGACGTTATTAGTACTATTTATCTTTATGTATGTTAGATATATCAAGATATTAGTATGAGGGCGTTACATACCCTACGTATACTAAGTAAATAGAATTAGTATGCTACTTTCTAATTTAAGCATAATTTACAACCTGTTCAATATCTATTTAATGAATAAACATATAGAGCCTTTGTAGAAGTAAGTAAGCAAGACATTTTATGTAACACCCTGAATTTCCTATCTCTTAAACAATAATTTTGACAGTTAACAGAATTTTATTGTTTAGTAATTTCTGTGCACTGTAAAATTATTTTGTTTATTCTGTCAGCGTATTTGATCGTTTTGAGTGATTTACTCCGTGTCAGGAAAATAATAATTTTTGGGCCGGAGAAAATCTTTAAATATTTATTTCTCTTGACTGTTAATTATTTTTAATAATTTGACTTGATTTTCATACGTTTTCTAATATTTGTGATTTTTGTGGATGATTATGAATTTTTTTGACTGTATGTGGGCCCAGGTGGTCCTATGTGGGCCCAGGTGACCTTACGTGGGCTCAGGTGGGTCCCGCAAAGTAAAAATTTTTCTACGCATAGAAAAATTTGTACTGTTTAGATGGAGACAGGGGATCTTACTAAACCTGAATCCGGAAACAGTTTTAGAAATTTTCTTGTACTGTGTTTTGTACTGTATTTATTTATCGGACGATAAAAATACAGTAAATATATTCTTTCGTGGGGTTTTAGCAGATAAAAATAAAAATTATATTGCTTAAGTCAACATTGGTGGTTTGGATACTCACCATTGATTTAATTAACGATGGAGACTTGATCTTGATTTAATCAACGGTGGAGATTTGATCTTAAAAGTAAATAAGATTATTTATAACCGTTAGATGGAGATTAAATCAAGGGTAGAGATTTAGTTTTATATAATGGCTATGACCATTTACAACCATTGGATTTCGAATTGATCAAGGGTAGAGATTTGATCTTAAAAAGTAACAAGAATCATTTATGACTATTGGATGAAGATTTAATCAAAGGTGAAGATTTAGTCTTAAAAAGTGACAAAGACTAATTATGACCCTTGGATTTAAAGTTTGAAGGAGCAATCTTGGCCCTTAATTTTGGAGACACATCCAATGACTAGAATTTCAAGGAGAAAAATTTAATGGCCTAGATTAAGTCTTCTAAATCAAAAGTCTACCTAAATCCTAACCATTGAATTAATCAATGGCTTAGAATGCTCTAAATGATGGCTAGAAAAGATGACAAATTATTAAATGCAAAATGGAGGAAGGGGACGATTTTGGATTGTTTAGAAGACAAAGAAAAAGCTTTATGACCATTATTACATGTCATGGTCAATATTACATCATCCTTGATTACGATTTCCTTGTTTGCATCCTTAGGAAATTTCTTGGAGGGAGGCCAAAATTATTTCATGCATTATCACCTTTTCTTTCAATTATTCTAGTAACTTGTCTATCACTCAAAAAAAAAATAATAAATAAATAATCCACTCTTCACTTTCCATCACACTCCATGGCCATGCACTTGAGAAAGAGGACATTTCATTTCATTGTCTTCACTTTGTGACAAAAGGAAGCTATCATCTTTTAATGCAAAGCTTAGTCAATTTTAGTGACTTTGCACATGTAACCTATAGTCATCATCCTATTCAATATCTATTAAAGCTATCAAATAATTCTCACTTTCTCTCTTCTTGATATCCTACGGTCATACACTCAAAAGTAGGAGACAATACTCATTTATTCATTTCACTTATTCAATTGCTCATCATTCTATCCAAAGAACCAAGAACCAATACAAGAAATTCTCTTATCTTCTCTTCTCCTCTATGTTTCGGCCATGACCATCAAGAACACCTTCCATCACTTTTTAATTTCATCCAACCATAGATCTTGAATCTACATGATATTCTAAACAACTTTCATGTTGAAGATTTCCTCCAAATCATTCATCTTCATGGACTTTCTTCAAGATCAAAGTTATGGGGTATTTATGGTGAAGTGTAAGGAAACTTCATTTCTTCTCTTCTTTTTCATGATCTAAATCATGTTTGATCCATGGTTTCTCTTAATCAAGCTTAGTATACTAATTTTTTATGTATTTTGTCTTGTATTTGAGAAGCCCTTGGTGGTGAAGGACTTGGAAAAAGAAGCAAAACAAAGAGTTTTTGAGGATCTTCAAGAGGTAAGAGGGAGATCCATCTCACCAACCAAGCATGGTGGTGAGAGATGGTTATATAGTTGATGGATAGTGAATCCATGTGAGGATTCATATCCATGGTCATATAATTAATTTGTGGGTGTTTATGAGCTTTGATTAATTGCCTATGCTTAATATGCTTTGCATGAATTTATGATTTTAATGGTATGCTTATACTATGCATGATGAGAATATGGCATGCTTGTGATATATATGTATATGATGTGTATGTATGTGTATGCCATAAATTGATGATGGAAAGGAAACCAATTTTTGGCTTCAATGGCCAAGGAGAGGGCTACGGTTTTGATGCCCATAATCAGAGTTCAAGTTGAAATTTTTCAAGAACAAGGGAATTAATTTTGATCCCTAGAAACATGGTGAATTTCGGTCATGACACCTCAAAATAGGTGTTCACAAATTAATATTTTCATGAATGATGAAAATGGATTGATTTGAAAAGCATGGAAAATAAACAAAGGGTTTGTTTTTCAAGAAGAACAAGAACACGGTTTTGAAGGGATTTTTATTAATTTATTTTGTGTAAAAAGTTTCTAAGTGTTTATTAAACTTGTTTTCGAAAAACAAAACGGGCAAACGTTGATTTTAAAAAGGATTTGCAAAGAAAGTGAAAAAGGATTTGTAAAGAAAGTAAAAATGAATTTGAACAAATGGGTTTGGTTTTTATGACCATCGGTATTTCGGTTTTGAAACAAAGATTTAATGATTTTGTTTGTGTAAAACCATATCAATTTAGAAGGAAAGATATTTGATGGTTTCAATGGCTAAGTACCACAGTTTTTGAGGGCTTGTAATGCTTTAATTTTTATGGAACAAAGTGATATTTTATAAAATGAAGTGTTTTGTCACTTGAAAGATTTGACAGTTTTCAATGAACACGTTCACAGTTTTTGTAGACTTACGGATACCTTGATTTTATAACGAAAAGATTTTTGCACAAGAATTTGGAAAGGGAATTAGAGCGTTTATTACTTGAGAAATCAACTTTTTGTAAACGAAAATGTTTTCGAACTTCAATTTATTTTGAAGAAGGTTGTGTTTGGAAATGATTGGGGAAAAATGAAGAATATAATGGTGTTTTGAAAATTTACTAACGTATAACTGATTTCTGAGTTTTGAAATACGTTAGAAAATGTTGAGTTTTGAAACGTTGATTTATATCAATGGAAAAGTGATTTTTGTGGATTATATTTTGGAAAAAGATTTCTTGAGTAAAGAAATGTGGAAAAAGATTTTCTTGAGTAAGAAAATGTGAAAAATGAAATACAAAGTTATATTATTTTGAGAAAAGTTGAAAAGGAATTTTTGAAGGTCAAGAAGTATTTTTTATAATGAAATTATGGTGAAAAATTATTTATGTATCTTAAAAACGTGATTTTTAAGCTACATGATTTAAAATACGAAAAAAAATATATGTCTACATGATTTTAAATACGTTGAAATATTTCTATGTGATTTGAATTACGTTTAAATATTTTACGTAATTTGAACAACTATTGAAAAATCACTACGTGATTGAAAAGTGATGAATTATTTTTACGTGATTGTGAAAAGTGGCGAAAAATCGTTATGTGATTTGGAAAGTGTTTTAAATATTTTGAGAATGATGGAAAATGATTTACGCGACTTAAAAGAATGATTTTTAAGTTACGCGATTTTGAAACAGTGAAAAAATACTATGCAATTTGAGAAACGTATATTTTTACGCGATTAAAAAAAACATTAAAAAATTAGTACGTGGTTTAAAAGTGCAACAGAAGAGTTGCAACATTTTGAAAACGTAACAGAAATGTTACAAAATTTTGTAAACGTAACAATAGTGTTACGGTATTGTGAAAACGTAATAAAAACGTTTTGGAATTTTAAAAATGTAACAAAAGTGTTACGGTATTTTGAAAATGCAATAGAAGTGTTGTGGAATTGTGAAAACGTAACAGAAATGTTATACGATTGTGAAAACACAACAAAAGTGTTTTATGACTATAAAAACATAATAACATAATGATTACTGTTAAAACAGTGTCCATACACTGTTTGTGAAAATAATGAGTTTTGCCTGTTATTGGCACATGGTGCATTTTAGATGCATTGGAAAAAAATATGCGTTGAGGCATATGATTTAATTGAACAAACGAATTTGAAAAGAATGGCCCTTGTGGTTGGACTTGCACTGATATATTCGTGCATTGTATAAACTATATCTGAGAAATTATGAGATATACCTGTGATTGGTATTTGGTGCATTATACATGCATTGGAATGGTCCGATGAGGACTGGATATGGCTGATTGCCTAGGAGAAACACACCTCTTGAGTGGGTGCGATATGCGTAGTGTAAGTCACTTGTTGACCTTGGGGGCATTGGGGTGCGGGTTGCTTACACGGTTGGTTAGTCGCGCTTCTTCTCATAGGTTAGACCGATGCAACACAGCGATGATCCTGACCGAGACACTATTCTTATTCAAAATCTGATAAAGACTGTCGTGTATATGCTAGATGTGCAAAATCAAAATGAGGATTATAGCACGTGGTCTGAGGCATGTGGTACCGACAGATCTTTTCGATCATTTCTCCGACCTGAGTTTAGCTCCATGGAGTAGGAACATTGAGTCTAAATGCACATGCATTATATGAGTACATTTATATCTGTGTGATATATTAATTGAGAAATATTGGCTATGACAATTGTTTTGAATACTTGAATGATGATGATGATAATGCTGAGGGCATTATTGTAATTGTTGTTTATGATAATTGAACTGATAAATGATTGGGTGATGATAGTTGATTAATGTTGTTGACATGATCATAATTGCGGTATGATCTATCTGTATGATATGATGCTTGTGTTATCTCTGTGCTGCCATGTTGGTACTAGTGTAGATGATCTCACCTCTTTGTTATGTTGTTTTGCTGTGTCTATACTGTTAAAATCAAATAATAGAAGGATCGAGTTGTCTTAGACATAACGGGCGATGGATACTCTGAGATTGGTGACAACAATAAGGAGTGGACATTCGGACTCGAAGGTGTGCGGTGTTGACAAAGGAACAGATGTCGATGCATCAAGATGGACAAAAAAAGGAATAAGTATGTTAAAGTTTCTCGTTAGTGTTGTACCGTGCTATTAAGTAGGACCCGTTATAGGGTTTGCTACTGTTAAAAAAAAAAGTCTGTTAATTTTATATTTCTTTTTAAATTGTGAAATATTAATTGGTGTCAATATTGCATAATGAATAGTTGAAATATGATTTTCAATATTACCTAATATTTTCAGTAAATTTACGTTTCAGTAAAGAAGTAATTTTGAAACCCGTATTTTCATAACTCAAACCTTTTACAAATTGATTTTCAGATTATGAGTCGGGAGTCGGAAATGTGATGCCCTAAGGAGGGTGTTACATTTTACACCTCAGGAAACTTGCTCTTTACTAGAAATCTATATGATATATTTGAGATTACAAACCTTTACAAAACTAATTACATAAACTTAATTATAGAGCCATTAATATAAATACATAACTAAAATTATTACATCAACAACTTAACTAAATCTTCATCGCCTCACCTTGTACTTGATTTGGTCCTCCTTTGGATTTATTAGGGAAAACATAAAAAGACTAAGGTGAGAATTAATAATTCTCAGTAGTAAAATTTAAATCGTGATATCATGATAAATCCAGCTACTTTGGGGTAAAACACAACTTATATTTAACCATTTGGAAAAGTGGCATAAGCCAAAACTCAGTCCTTTCCCTTTCTCAAAGAAGACAGTTAAGTTAATAAAGAGCATGGTTCGATCAATATATAGAAATTCAACATAAGTCAATATATATTCATTTTTAACAGTTATGGAGATTAGCAAGCATACTCATTCTCTTCATTACACATCTTTAAACTACACTTTGACCTTCAACCAATGTAAAACAATACAATTTGTAACAACATTTAATTTACTTTAAATGTTATTCTCAACTTTTTCTAACTAGCTTTTATCCTTAATCTCCACATTTAATAAAAACAAGACAATTGCCTATTTTTATGCAATGCATGGTGATGTATGATTATGCGTAATGAGAATCCTAAAGTATGCGCATGTAATGATTTTTAAAAAAAATTATTTTAGAAAATACTTGTTATTTGATTATTTTCAGGAAGCCCTTTTATTCCTTGTATTGTTTATGGGTAAGCAGGGCGCCCTTTTGTTCCTTGCACTACCAAACATTCATAACTTTGGCATTTGAAGCCCTTTTTTCCAAGCATAAGTTTACAATACATGGAAACATCAATTAACAAGTTTTAAAAAAAGAAAACATGCAAGATTATTAAAAACCTTTCTTTCTTTCACATTTTACATAATCATACTTTTCCATATACAATAGAGAAGCAATATCATAATCATTAAACTTTTCTTAATACATTATCATATATGCTAGTAGAGAGGGACTCATTCAACTTTATCTACCTTCATCATTCCTTTATATTGCTTCCCAGTATCATGCATACATTTCATTTCAAGCTCAATAAAGGAGCATTTAATTCAAGTTTAACCCATAATAGAGCAAACACATTTCTACTACACTTTCATAATTCAACTTTAACTATTAAAGAAGTTATTAAAATTTCTAGGGTCCAAACTTTCTCAAAAACCCCTCAATTTTCGCCTAAAAAGGCTGATTTTCAAGATTACACCAAATGTGCATCATAACTTCACAAATTCTAAAATTTTATGAGCATATACCTTTCTCTCATATCTTTCCAATTCTATAAACCTTGCTTCATTTGATTAAGTGTAGCCAAGTTATGTGATATTTTTGCAAAGGCCAAAATAAGGCATTATCTTATTTACCTGATTCTGTCCTGACTTTAAACTGAATCTGGGAACAAACTAAAAATGAGAAAATTCTGAAATTTGACAGGCAAGAAGCCTTACATGTTAGCTTCAAAATGGCACTAGTTTCATGTCAATACGATATCGGAGCAAGAAATTACGCAATCTGGTATACTGGCTGCTAGAATACATTTTTTTGCAAAATCTATCTTGGATTCAAATAGAAATTGGTACTGATTGGCTTGCTAGAAAATTCTGAAATTTTTACCACAAGAAACCTTATGTCTTAGCTTTCAAATGGCACTGGAATCAGGTCAATATGATGTCTGTAGCTCAAGTTATGCAACAAACATCACTAACTACTCACTGGATTCTGCAGAATCCGAGAATGGTTCCTTTGGAATAGTTCTCACTTCCAATCATTCAAGATCAGTTTCTATGTAATTTCTAACACCTATCTAAGCTTAAAAACTTGTTGTAACTATTTTACAACCTATTGATTCACTTAGGCATAGATTTAGGTTCAAACATCACCCTTACTCCAATTCATTTCTTAAGTTCCTCATGAACCAAAAATGGTTTGGCTTAAGCCATAAATGGCCATCTAGCACTTACTAAGCTAAAAACATCCTAACTTAGTCCTTGAAATCAAGAGCCAAGTTAAGAACTTGGATTTGACTCTCCAAAGTATAGGTCCCCTTTGTGTTGGTATGAGGTTGGAGAGGGAACCATTCTAGGTCCTAAGTTGGTGCAACAGACCACAGATCAGATCAAAATGATTCAGGATAGATTTGTTAGAGCTCACAGTAGACAAAAAAGCTATGCTGATAAGAGGAGAAAACCTCTAGAGTTCAGTGAAGGAGATCATGTATTCTTGAGAGTCACTCCTGTAACACCCCAATTCTTTTTTCTTTTCTCGTTTTTGGATTATCTGTGATTTTTATGATTTTTGTGAATTATTTGGCTTATTTTGATTATTTTAATATTATTTTTAAAAAAATTTGGACTGTTGATGCGGAGCCGGAGGAGCTTAATAAACCCAAAACCGGATACAGTTTTCAAAGTTTTCATTATCTGAGATTTTATTTGACAAATAAAATCTAGGTATGTTCTATTATCCATTGGACAATAAATACTGATTTTGTTAACTGTAACTTTTGTCTACTGGATAATAGCTTTTAGTAAAGGTCTAGTAAATGGTTTTATATATAAGCTTAGTCACCTTTTTCTAGAGGCTTCTCTTGATGACATCACCCATGTGACCTTACTTTTGTGACATCACCATGGCCCACATCTCTTTTTGGACCAATAGGAAACAAGCTTCCTAAGCACGTTTAGAGGAAGCTTGTTGGAGAAGCTTGTCTCCCTCTCTCCTAGAGAAACCCATAGCCAAGGACACTTAAAAGGGGCTTCTAGAGTAAGCTTCCACTTTATTCATTTCCATCACTTTCTATCAAGAACCAAGACACAAAAAACTCTCACTTGTCTCTCCACCAAGCTCACGGCCACACCACCAAAACCCACCCTCCAATCTTCTTTAATTTCAACCATCTACATTTCTTGAATATAAACCTCATTTGAAAATACTTTGGTGTTGTGATCTTGATCTTGTTCATCCATCTTCAACTTTGTTTTTCAAGTTCAAGTTTAAGGAGTTTTGAGGTGAAGTTCACTAATCTTCATCTTCCTTTTCATTTTTCAAATCTTAAGACCATACTTTGATCCATGGTCATCTTAGATAAGCCTTAGATGTTGATATTGTATGTTTTCTTTGTTTTTAAGTTCATCTTGGTGGTGGAAATCTACTTGAAGGAGGCATACAAAGAGCTTGGAGGATCATCTAAGGTAAGAGGGAGATTACTCTCATCAACCTTTCATGGTGGTGAGGAACGAAATTTGTATGTTGTAAGTGAAGAATCTATGTGAGGATTATTCACTTGTTTGTATGGATTTTTATTGATTTTGGTTGTATGTATTTTTTGTGATCTTGGTTGTATTAACTCTTGGTAATTTTGTGGTTTTTGCCTTATGTGATTTTATGGTTTAATATTATGCATAATTTTGGTTGAGTAGAAATTTTGGTGATTGAAGTATGTTGTGTGCTTGGAATCTTATTGATGAGGAAGAAAATTTTGAGGTCCAAGGACCCTAGGGCTCACAGCCAAGTGGCCATCAAAAGAGTATCCAAGACAAAATTTTAATGTTGAGTTGGAACCTAGATGCTTAGGTAAAAAAGAATTGGATTAAGAATTTATAATAATGGAAGGGAGATAGAACAAAAAATTTGTCATTTAATAAGAGAGGGATTTAGGCTAGTGAGTGGAAAATAAACTTGAAAGAGAAATTGAAAGTTTCAAAATTAAGCTTAAAAGAGTAATAAAAGTTTTACATGATTGAAAAATAGTGATGATGTCTTACGTAATTTAAGAATGATGATTTCTGAATTACGCGATAAAGATGCTTTATGATTGAAAATAACAGCAGTGTGCTATCGTGCTCTTGTATGGGACCCAGAGATGTTGATGACTGGTTTGACTCATAAGAAACTTATATTTATGGAAAATCATGATATTGATATGTGTGTATGCATTGAGTCATTGATCATGCATTATACCGATGGTGTCAGTTGAGGCTGTATGCCTAGGAGTTGAATTATACCTTAGTGCAGGTGCGATAGGCGTAGTGTAGGCCACTTGTTGACCTTGGGGGCATCGGGGCGCAGGTTTCCCACAATGGCCAGTTAGTAGCTCCACTATGCCATGGGTCAGACCGATGCAATGCACTGACGATTCGGATCGAGACACTATTCCTAATCACGATCTAGTGTAGAATGTCTTGTATAAAGCCATGATGCGCATTATGATAATATTGAAGAACTTGACTTGAGGCTGACGAGATACAGACATATCTTCTAGATCATTCACTCAGAAATTGTGTTTAGCTCTATGGAGTAGGGAATTGGTCCATTGTGCATATGCATAGTTTATCTACATGTCATTGTGATACTTTATATCTATTAAATTATCTAATATTATATTCCATGACTGTAATTATTGTTTCCTGTATATAAATGATATTACTGTTATTTGTTGTTTCTATGCTGCCAAGTTGGTATTGATGTAGGGAATCTCATCTCTTCATTGTATTCTTCTATTTTATGTGTATATGATTATTAAAGACTGAGAGGAAGAAGAAGAAGGTCGCATCTTTTCTGTTGTTTTGTTTTATGTGATGGCGGCGAGAAGAGCTTCTATTAGTTTTGTCAGAGTTCAGTTCCATATGGTACGGATGCTTGGCGAATCGACTAGGACACCGAGCATGTCTGATAAGTAGGAGATGTAACTTTATCTATACGTAGGACCTACGATGGGGTCCCTTTTTTCTCTTTGGACATCTTTGTACATTTGGAGTTTGTTATGCCAATTAGGGAGTTGTAGGGTGACTTGCATTACACCCTTAGGAAAGATGTGAACTTTGAGGTGTCATCTGCTAGGACACCTGCTCGAGAGCTCTTACCCCATCTGAGGGTTTTGTTTGATGGGGACTTTGAGGAGGAGGATCCAATGGAGGACCCTACTCCCTAGGTTTTTAGACTTGGGCTAGTTTGTGTTTTATTAACAGTTTGTATATTTATATGTATATTTTTGGAGAGCAAACCTTATGTGTTTTGGGTGGACTATGATCCATGCCATCTTTTGTATATTTTGATATGTAATTATTTAGTATTGCATCATGTGCCATTTACGCCTTGTTTAAATTTATGTTTTCGTGAAAGGAAATTGGAAATCTGTATTTTAGTATATTAAACCTTTTACACATTTTGTTAAGTTTTGAAGTTTTAGTCCCAAATGTGATACCCGAAGGAGGGTGTTACAACTCCTATAACTGGGATCAGGAGAGCATTGAGAACACGGAAGTTGAATCCTCGTTTCATTAGTCCCTACTAAATCCTAAAGAGAATTGGACTCGTTGCTTACCAAATGGCCCTTCTGTAACACTCCAATTTTTGATAAATTATAGTAACGACTAAACTGCATTGTTTTGTAATTTCTGTGTTGTAAATTTATTTTAACTGTTATGTGAATGTTTTTCATCTTTGTGTATGAATTACTTCGAGTCAGCAAAATAATAATTTTCCCAGGCCGGATGAATTTTTGAACTGCTCAGTGGGGCCGGGGGATCTTACTAAACTCGAAACCAGAAACAGTATTCGAAAATCTTCGTTGTTTGACAATTTACCTAGATACGCGTTATTATTAAACTATAGTAAAAATTTAATTTTTATCGCAGTAAATTTAGACAGTAAAAGATTAGTTTTTACCGTAGTAATTTTTGTCAATTTGAAATTAACTACCGGTTAAAATCTACGTAGAGAAATAGACGTAGGTAAAATCATAAATCTATTTACCTTAGGCAAAATCATAAATCTATCCACCTTAGGTTAAAGTTATAAACCTATTTACATTAGGTTAAAGTTATAAATTTATTTACCGTCGGTTAAAGTTATAAAAATTTATTCACCCTAGGTTAAAGTCATAAATCTATTTACCTTAGGTTAAGGTTATAAATAATATTTGTCAATTTGAAATTAACTACCGGTTAAAATCTACGTAGAGAAATAGACGTAGGTAAAATCATAAATCTATTTACCTTAGGCAAAATCATAAATCTATCCACCTTAGGTTAAAGTTATAAACCTATTTACATTAGGTTAAAGTTGTAAATTTATTTACCGTCGGTTAAAGTTATAAAAATTTATTCACCCTAGGTTAAAGTCATAAATCTATTTACCTTAGGTTAAGGTTATAAATCTACTTACCTTAGGTGAAATCATAAACCTAATTACCTAGCCCTAGTAATTAAGTTTTCTATTTACCTAGATTCTATAATCATGTTAGTGGACCTAGTATGTTTAATGTAGAAACCAAAGAGGTAAAACACTTTGACCCACGTATAACTCATGCACTTCATTATAACATGGAATGAGATTCTTTTGTTGGTGAATTCCACCAAGGCCACATGGCCATGTCCATCAAGAAGGTAAATGATTCTTCAAATAATGTATAATAATGCATTCTATCATTTATGATCACTTGGAGTTTAGTCATCCTTCAACTACCTTGTCTCCCACTCAAATATTCAATGAATTTCCATCCATTCACTCCATGTAACTCCAAGACAATGCACATGATTTTTAGGCAATCATTTTGATTCCATCACACTTAATCATACACTTTAGTGAGCTAGCATGCACCACCTTGTCTCCTTGAGTGCTCCACCAAGCAATTATCACAAATCATTCCACCCACTCCTCCAATGCACCACATGGCTATATATAGTGTAGAAGACCTCTCCACTTAATTTTCCATCACTCCTATCTATTCTCTCCATTCTCTTTCTTCAAGAACACAAGAACACAAAGAAGAACTTCATCTTTTCTTCATTTCTTGAGCCATTCGGCCACCACTCCCAAATCACACTTCTACTCTTCAATAATTTTATCCAACCTCATTTCCTAAAGCTAAACATCATTCCAAGCGTCTTTCATGTTGTGAGTTTCTTCAAAATCAACCATCTTGATCTTGGAAATCAAGGTTGAAATTTCTACCCTATTAGGTAAAATTCTTGTTTCCTATTTCTAATTTTTTTTTAAATTTCTAAGCCATGTTTGATCCATGGTTATTCTTTCTCAAGCTTAGTTTTGTATTTTGTAAATTGTTTAAGCTTGATAGGTATTTTCTTGAAGCCACACAAAATTCTCTAAGGAAGCTTTCAAGAAGGATAGTCTTCAAGAGGTAAGAGGGAGATTTAATCTCATCAACTATTTTTGTAGCATGAAAATGGATTGTGTGTGGTGAAGAATCCATGAGGATTCATTTGCTTGAATGTTTATGGTTTTACTTTATTGTATGATTAATTTTGATGTATGTATTTTCAAATGCTTGATTTGTTGAAGACATAGTAAATTTCGGTCACATGCCATTCAATATACTTTTAATCTAAAATTATTTTTCAAGTATAGATTTTAGAGGATTAAGTAACAAATAATTGGATTAAATATTTTTACAAAGGAAAATGAGATAGGTAATGATTATATATTTGGTCATAGAAAATAAATTAATTTTGGACTAACAAGTCAAGAATTGGTGTTTAGATTAAAATATATATATATTTTCTTAAAGGTAGTTTTAAAAGATTTATTTAATGAGAACTCAATTTAGTAATTTTTATTATGATAATTGAGAACACGTTTTAAAATTTATTTACCGCTCTAAGTATTTTATTAAAAAGGATTTTTTTTATTTCGGAAAGTTTTCAAAAAATTAATCTAGAACGTCAAGAAATATTTTATACGGTGAAAAACAGTAGAAATACTTTATGCATATTTAAAATAATGATGTTTAAATTACGCGATTGAAAATAACAACGATATGTTGTCGGGTTGGACCCGGTTATATTGAAGGATGGTACTGCCGAGTTATGGCACTTGACCATGTGATTTGATGATATTATGATATATGTGAATTTTTGAGTCTTGCACCATGTATTGAGGAATATGTTGTTTTTGGTGTCATGGACGAGTTATACCTAAGAGGATGAATTATACCCCTGTTTGGGTGCGATAGGCGTAGTGTTGTTCATTTATTGAACTTGGAGGCATTGGTGTGCGGAAATTCCACATGTGGACAGTTGGTAGCTCCTCTGGGCCGTGGTACCAGGCATGACACACTAGTGATCTTGACAAAGCACTATTCTTAATCACGATCTTGTTGGGGACTGTCTTGTAGAATGCCTGTAGTACATGATGAGTTTGACTGTGTACTGTGCAAGTCACGACGAATTTGACTGTGTAGCACATGGCCCGCGACAGCCGAGTTGACAGGCAAGTTCTTCCGGGATCATTCCCTCTGATTGGTTGTGTTTAGCTCAATGGAGTAGGTTTGTGTCGTGTACGTGTGCGTTATGAGTCTGCATATTATATTATTTTGATATATTCTATGAAATGTTATATATGTTGTAATAATATGTTTTGATGACATATCTATTTGTATTTATCGTTTTCTATACTGCCTGATGGTAATGATGACAGATTGTCTCACCTCTTTGTATGTATTTCTATGTTATTATTATTATGTACAGTAAAGATGGTGAAGAGGATCAACCTCTTAATTTTCTGTGAGTGAAGCAGCAATCCGAGGACCAGCATGAAGGAGGCGAGCCGTTGGATTATCCTTACTGGTTGGCTTGATTGTTTTGTGTTGGTTATGTCTGTACTGTATTTTTTTGGGTTTTCTTAGTCTGTTGGACTTGGGCAAGTCTGTTATCTACTTTTGTGTATCAAACGATTATGAGTTGATTTTTAATTATTTTTCTTAAACAAAACCATATGGATATTATGGTATGTATGTAATAATGTATTTTACTTCATGTTCTATTTTATTTTATTTAGTAATGTTTTCCGCAAGAAGAAATGGCTATAGGACGAAGGTTGAATCAATAATGGAAGATGATTGGATTTGTATAGGATGATTATTGATCTTCTTAGAATACATAACTAAAATTTTACAACTCGTATTGTACTTATTATCAAACGATTTATAACTTGGGAAGGTTTTTTTTATTTTAATTTGTCGTAAATGTGATGCCCTACATCGGGGTGTTACATTAGTTGGTATCAGAGCCCAAGTTAGAGTCTTTTGGGGTTTGTGGTTAGGCCTTTTTTGCTTGTGTTGTGTGATTCTCTGTGATTTGTTCTGAATGGACACATCTAACTTTTATTTTGTCTGATTTGACTTGTTGAAGAACGACATGTCTCGTGGAAGAGGAATACACGTGAATACGGGACGTGACACCGACGCTATGACTGCAGCTGTCGAGGCTATCCAAAGAATAGCTGAGGTGATAGCATAACAGAACCGACAAGCAGCCAATCGCCAAGAAATAAATATTGATGCCCATAACTTGTCTGAGTTTCGACGCAATAACTCGCCACAGTTTCGGGGCGAGTTTGATCCGGAGAAGGCTAGTCTATGGATTCAAGAGCTGGAGAAGATATTTGAAGGGATAGGATGTCCTGATGATCGAAAGGTGACTTACGCCACATTCATGCTGATAGGTGATGGCAAGAATTAGTGGAAAGGAACTAGGAAGCTACTGCAAGCTGAGGGAAGAACAATCACGTGGGAAGTATTCTGCGAAGTATTTCTGGAAAAATATTTTCCAGAAAGTGCACGACATGCCAAAGAAATGGAATTTCTTGGCTTAGGTCAAGGTAGCATGTCAGTGAATGAATATGCTGCAAAATTTGAGAGCTTGTCTAAGTTCTCGAGGTACTTCCTAATCCAACCTGATGAGGTTTGGAAATATCGCAAGTTCGAAGAAGGATTACGAGTGGAATTGAAACGAGGTGTGCTGCCGATGCGAATAAATCAATTCTTAGCATTGATGGATACTTGTCGACGACTCGAGGAGCTAGAGCCGTCAAGGGATACGAGGAACCGGAACTTTGGACTGACCAAATTCCAAAAAGGAGGAAACAACAATAACAACCGATTTTAGCGGAAACCGTATGCGAGACCGCCAGGGAACCAACCCAAACATCAATCTTTTGAGGGAAGTTCTAGTGGCAACAAAGCGGGGCAAGCGGTGGCGTTTACCCCAAAATGTTTCAAGTGTAACAAGAGTGGTCATATGTCCAGAGATTGTTCAATCAAGGGACTTATTTGCTTCCGATGTGGTAAGCCTGGGCATTCTTATAGGGAATGCGACCAGCCAAAGAAGGAGCTATCACTGAGTAACGTTTGTGCTGCTCAACCACAAGCTGGAGGGCGAGTATATACGATGAGCGGAGCTGAAGCCTCCCAGTCTGAAGATCTTATCAAGGGAGAAGGTGTCATAGCAGGTAATCTTTTAACTGTACTATATGATTCGGGTGCAACTCACTCATTTATTGCATATGACTGTGTGGATCAGTTGGGTTTGTCTGTGTCTTCTCTGAGTTTTCAATTGATTGTTTCTACACCAACTGCCAAGCCCGTTGTTACTTCTAAAGTATGTTTGAATTGTCCTGTTGGCATTCATGATTGAGTCTTTTCTATTGATTTAATTTGTTTACCCCTTGTTGACATAGATATAATCTTAGGAATGGATTGGTTATCTTCTAACCATATCCTATTAGACTGTTCCAATAAGACCTTAATTTTTCCTAGGAATGAGAATTTTGGATTTTTAACTACCGCTAAAGTCGAATCATTATTGAGGGATGGAGCTCAAGGATATATGTTGCTGTCTTCTTTAGAAGTCAAGAGCGAAAAGGATGTGAATGATATTTCTGTCGTCAATGAGTTTCCTGAAGTTTTTCCCGATGATGTACCCGGTTTACCACCGGATAGAGAGATAGAGTTTTCTATCGATCTTGTACCAGGAGCAGGTCCTATTTCGATTGCGCCTTATCGGATGTCGCCTTCAGAATTAGTAGAGTTAAAGAAGCAATTGGAGGAACTATTGGAAAAACAGTTTATACGACTGAGTGTGTCGCCATGGGGAGCTCCAATGCTGTTAGTGAAAAAGAAAGATGGGACTTCTCGTCTTTGTGTGGATTATCGCCAATTGAACAAAGTTACGATAAAGAACAAGTACCCACTTCTAAGGATTGATGATTTAATGGATCAACTGAAGGGAGCAGCAGTTTTCTCCAAAATAGATTTGCGATCAGGTTACCATCAAATTCATGTCAAGGTAGAGGATATACCTAAAATAGCTTTCCGAACTCGCTATGGGCATTATGAATATCAAGTGATGCTGTTCGGTGTGACAAATGCTCCTGCAATATTCATGGATTACATGAATAGGATCTTTCGTCTATACCTAGACAGATTTGTTGTTGTCTTTATCGATGACATTCTGATCTACTCGCAAAGTCCTGAAGAGCACGCTGAACATCTCAGCATAGTTCTTCAAATCCTGAAAGAAAAGAAGCTGTTTGCAAAGTTGTCAAAGTGAGAATTTTGGTTAGAGGAAGTGCAATTTTTGGGTCACGGGATTTCTAAGGATGGAATTGCGGTGGATCCATCAAAGGTGGAAACAATTCTGCAATGGGAAAGGCCCAGGACGGTGACTGAGATTCGGAGCTTTGTTGGATTAGCTAGTTATTATCGGAGGTTTATTGCAGATTTCTCTAAGATAGCAGGACCTCTTACATAACTCATGAGGAAGAATCAAGCTTTTGTTTGGACAGACAAATGTGAAGAGAGTTTCCAAAAGTTGAAGAAAAGATTGACGACTGCACCAGTGTTGACTTTACCAGACCTAAATAAGTCTTTTGAAGTGTATTGCGATGTATCTTACCAGGGATTAGGATGTGTATTGATGCAGAATAGAAATGTGGTAGCTTATGCTTCAAGACAACTGAAGGTACATGAAAGGAACTACCCAACGCATGATTTGGAGTTAGCCGCAATGGTTTTTGCATTAAAGATATGGAGGCATTTTCTTTATAGGGCTACATTCGATGTCTTCAGTGACCACAAGAGTTTAAAATACCTGTTCAATCAAAAGGAATTGAACATGAGGCAGAGACGATGGTTAGAGTTCTTAAAAGATTATGATTTTCAACTTCAATACCATCCAAGAAAAGCAAATATTATGGCAGATGCCTTAAGTAGGAAGGTGATCAGTGTCTCAGCTATGATGATAAAGGAAGAAGAGTTGATAACACAGTTTAGGGATGTGAGACTATCTGTGGAATTGGCACCAGGAAGGATTCGTCTGAGTAAGGTTACTGTTTTGAATGACTTGTTGGAGGAAATCCGAAAGAAACAAGATAATGATTCGTTTTTACAGAACGAGAAGGAATTCTTAACGCAAGGTCATCCAGCAACTGTTGAAGAAGGATCTGACGGAGTCTTAAGGTTCAAAGGTAGGATTTGTATACCTAATGATCCTGACCTGAAGAAAGCGATTCTTGATGAAGCACATACTAGTAGATTAAGTATACATCCAGGAATGACTAAGATGTATCAAGATTTAAAGCGGATGTTTTGGTGGCCAAGGATAAAGAGAGATGTTGCGGAGCGAGTTACATCTTGTCTAGTCTGTCAAAAAGCAAAGGTTGAACATCAAAGACCTATTGGTATATTGCAACCTTTGGCTATTCCAGAATGGAAATGGGATAGTATATCAATAGATTTTGTTACCGGTTTGCCAAGAACAAAGAACAGTCATGATGCTATATGGGTTATAGTTGATAGGCTTACGAAGTCTGCACACTTCTTGCCAATCAATATCAAGTATTCAATGGAATGATTAACCCAAGTATACATTAGTGAAATTGTTAGACTTCACGGTGTACCCTCTTGTATAGTTTCTGATAGAGACCCAAGGTTTACCTCGAGGTTTTGGCAAAGCTTGCAAGAAGCTATGGGGACAAAATTATGTCTGAGTTCTGCTTACCATCCGCAGACAGATGGTCAGACGGAAAGGACTATCCAGTCATTGGAGGATCTTCTGAGAGCCTGTGTGTTATAACAAAAGGGAATTGGGATGAATTCTTGTCTCTGATAGAATTCACCTACAACAACAGTTTTCACTCAAGCATAGGGATGGCACCCTACGAGGCACTGTATGGGCGATGATGTCGAACACCTTTGTGTTGGTATCAAGATGGAGAAAGCATGACCATTGGACCTGATCTTGTGCAACAAACAACGAAAAAAGTGAAGATGATTCAGGAAAAGATGAGGATGACTCAGAGCTGTCAGAAAAGCTATGCAGATAAGAGAAGAAGACCTCTTGAATTTGAGGAAGGTGAACACGTATTCTTGCGAGTGACACCCACGACTGGTGTTGGAAGAGTTATCAAATCTAGAAAACTCACTCCTAAATTCATTGGACCTTACCAAATTATTCGTCGGATAGGTCCAGTAGCCTACCAAATAGCTTTACCACCCTTTCTTTCCAACCTTCATAGTGTATTCCATGTGTCTCAATTGAGAAAATATATTCCCGATCCAACTCATGTCATACAGCCCGATGAAGTTATAGCTAAAAGAAAATTTGACTTATGAGACACTTCCTGTTAAGATTGAGGACAGGAGAGTGAAGCAACTTCGGGGAAAAGAGATTATATTGGTGAAGGTTATCTGGAATGCAGCAACAGGTGATGCGACTTGGGAAGTTGAAGATAAAATGAAGAAGCAATACCCACATCTTTTCTAAGGTACGATAAATTTCGGGGACGAAATTTCTGTTAGTGGGGGAGAGTTGTAACACCCCAATTTTTGATAAATTACAGTAATGACTAAACTGCACTGTTTTGTAATTTTTGTGTGTTGTAAATTTATTTTAACTGTTATGTGAATGTTTTTGATCTTTGTGTATGAATTACTCCGAGTCAGGAAAATAATAATTTTCCCAAGCCGGATGAATTTTTGAACTGCTTCATGGGGTAGGGATCTTACTAAACCCGAAACCAGAAACAGTATTCGAAAATCTTCGTTGTTTGACAATTTATCTAGATACGCGTTATTATTGAATCACAATAAAAATTTAATTTTTACCACAGTAAATTTTAGACAGTAAAAAATTAGTTTTTACCGCAGTAATTTTTGCCAATTTAAAATTAACTACCGGTTAAAATCTACGTAGAGAAATAGACGTAGGTAAAATCATAAATCTATTTACCTTAGGCAAAATCATAAATCTATCCACCTTAGGTTAAAGTTATAAACCTATTTACATTAGGTTAAAGTTGTAAATTTATTTACCGTCGGTTAAAGTTATAAAAATTTATTCACCCTAGGTTAAAGTCATAAATCTATTTACCTTAGGTTAAGGTTATAAATCTACTTACCTTAGGTGAAATCATAAACCTAATTACCTAGCCCAAGTAATTAAGTTTTCTATTTACCTAGATTCTATAATCATGTTAGTGGACCTAGTATGTTTAATGTAGAAACCAAAGAGGTAAAACACTTTGACCCACGTACAACTCATGCACTTCATTATAACATGAAATGGGATTCTTTTGTTGGTGAATTCCACCAAGGCCACATGGCCATGTTCATCAAGAAGGTAAATGATTCTTCAAATAATGCATAATAATGCATTCTATCATTTATGATCACTTGGAGTTTAGTCATCCTTCAACTACCTTGTCTCCCACTCAAATATTCAATGAATTTCCATCCATTCACTCCATGTAACTCCAAGACAATGCACATGATTTTTAGGCAATCATTTTGATTCCATCACACTTAATCATACACTTTAGTGAGCTAGCATGCACCACCTTGTCTCCTTGAGTGCTCCACCAAGCAATTATCACAAATCATTCCACCCACTCCTCCAATGCACCACATGGCTATATATAGTGTAGGAGACCTCTCCACTTAATTTTCCATTACTCCTATCTATTCTCTCCATTCTCTTTCTTTAAGAACACAAGAACACAAAGAAGAACTTCATCTTTTCTCCATTTCTTGAGCCATTCGGCCACCACTCCCAAATCACACTTCTACTCTTCAATAATTTTATCCAACCTCATTTCCTAAAGCTAAACATCATTCCAAGCGTCTTTCATGTTGTGAGTTTCTTCAAAATCAACCATCTTGAGCTTGGAAATCAAGGTTGAAATTTCTACCCTATTAGGTAAAATTCTTGTTTCCTATTTCTAATTTTTTTTTAAATTTCTAAGCCATGTTTGATCCATGGTTATTCTTTCTCAAGCTTAGTTTTGTATTTTGTAAATTGTTTAAGCTTGATAGGTATTTTCTTGAAGTCACATAAAATTCTCTAAGGAAGCTTTCAAGAAGGATAGTCTTCAAGAGGTAAGAGGGAGATTTAATCTCATCAACTATTTTGGTAGTATGAAAATGGATTGTGTGGTAAAGAATCCATGAGGATTCATTTACTTGAATGTTTATGGTTTTACTTTATTGTATGATTGATTTTGATGTATGTATTTTCAAATGCTTGATTTGTTGAAGACATAGTAAATTTTGGTCACATGCCATTCAATATAGTTTTAATCTAAAATTATTTTTCAAGTATAGATTTTAGAGGATTAAGTAACAAATAATTGGATTAAATATTTTTACAAAGGAAAATGAGATAGGTAATGATTATATATTTGGTCATGGAAAATAAATTAATTTTGGACTAACAAGTCAAGAATTGGTGTTTAGATTAAAATATATATATATTTTCTTAAAGGTAGTTTTAAAAGATTTATTTAATGAGAACTCAATTTAGTAATTTTTATTATGATAATTGAGAACACGTTTTAAAATTTATTTACCGCTCTAAGTATTTTATTAAAAAGGATTTTTTTTTTATTTCGGAAAGTTTTCAAAAAATTAATCTAGAACGTCAAGAAATATTTTATACGGTGAAAAACAGTAGAAATACTTTACGCATATTTAAAATAATGATGTTTAAATTACGCGATTGAAAATAACAACGATATGTTGTCGGGTTGGACCCGGTTATATTAAAGGATGGTACTGCCGAGTTATGGCACTTGACCATATGATTTGATGATATTATGATATATGTGAATTTTTGAGTCTTGCACCATGTATTGAGGAATATGTTGTTTTTGGTGTCTTTGATGAGTTATACCTAAGAGGATGAATTACACCCCTGTTTGGATGCGATAGGCGTAGTGTTGTTCATTTATTGAACTTGGAGGCATTGGTGTGTGGAAATTCCACATGTGGACAGTTGGTAGCTCCTCTGAGCCGTGGTACCGAGCATGACACACTAGTGATCTTGACAAAGCACTATTCTTAATCATGATCTTGTTGGGGACTGTCTTGTAGAATGCCTGTAGTACACGATGAGTTTGACTGTGTATTGTGCAAGTCACGACGAATTTGACTGTGTAGCACGTGGCCTGCGGCAGCTGAGTTGACAGGCAGGTTCTTCCGGGATCATTCCCTTTGATTAGTTGTGTTTAGCTCCATGGAGTAGGTTTGTGTCGTGTACATGTACATTATGAGTCTGCATATTATATTATTCTGATATATTCTATGAAATGTTATATATGTTGTAATAACATGTTTTGATGACATATCTGTTTGTATTTATCGTTTTCTATACTGCCTGATGGTAATGATGATAGATTGTCTCACCTCTTTGTATGTATTTTTGTGTTGTTATTATTATGTATGGTAAAGATGGTGAAGAGGATCAACCTCTTAATTTTCCATGAGAGAAGCAGCAATCCGAGGACCAGCATGAAGGAGGCGAGCCATTGGATTATCCTTACTGGTTGGCTTGATTGTTTTGGGTTGGTTATGTCTGTACTGTATTTTTTTGGGTTTTCTTAGTCTATTGGACTTGGGCAAGTCTTTTATCTACTTTTGTGTGTCAAATGGTTATGAGTTGATTTTTAATTATTTTTCTTAAACAAAACCATATGGATATTATGGTATGTATGTAATAATGTATTTTATTTCATGTTCTGTTTTTATTTTATTTAGTAATGTTTTCCATGAGAAGAAATGGCCATAGGACGAAGGTTGAATCAATAATGGAAGATGATTGGATTTGTATAGGATGATTATTGATCTTCTTAGAATACATAACTAAAATTTTACAACTCATATTGTACTTATTATCAAACGATTTATAACTTGGGAAGGTTTTTTTTTTATTTTAATTTGTCGTAAATGTGACGCCCTACATCGGGGTGTTACACCTTCCACCTAGCTTGTCTAACCTTCATGATGTCTTCCATGTGTCATAGCTTAGGAAGTACAATCCAGATCCTTCACATATCATAAGAAATGAATCTGTACAGTTAAGAGATGCTTTATCTTATGTTATGTGACCGATAAGGATCGTGGACAAAGGAGTCAAAGAGCTTAGAGGTAAGTGGATTCCTCTGGTGAATGTGCTTTGGGATGGTGTTGGTTTAGAGGGGGCGACTTGGGAGTTGGAGTCCCACATACAAAAAGATTACCTGCAGTTGTTTATATGAGGTAAGTAATTTTAGGGGCAAAATCTTAAATAGGGGTGAGAAATGTAACATCCTCTTTAATATGTTAGACTTGTAAATAGTTACAGAGGTAGCTTAATACTTGCTTAACATGCCTGTTTAATTTTGTGACAATTTGAGTTAGTTTAGACATTTTGTTGTAAGTCGAAAGGTGAAAAATAGTTTAAAATGACCCAAATATTAGCATAAATGGCTTAGCTAAAGGAAATAGATGTAGATAATTTATTTCCAAGTCACGAATGTGTATTCCGTGATGTGGTTAAAGTTTGAGAATTTTCAGAGTCAGTTTGGTATTTTTAGGCATACTGGTTATCTATTTAAAGTCGGAATGACTAACCGCAGATATAGAAAATGATGGTTTTGGTACAACAATATTTTTAATGAATCCTATGATTTATTTTAAAGTTGTTAAAACTTGAAAAACTTGATTTAGCTATAGTTGAGTGTTTTTAGCAGATCGAGAATTATCAGTGTGATATCCCTTGACCCTTAACACTCCACGATTTTAGCCCTCTTTCTTGACTCCCTTTATTTGATATTTCAAGCCTTCCTTTTTGTTTTCTCATTCACTCTCTACGGCTAAAAATAGAACAAAGAGAGAAGGAAGAGAAAAGAGAAAAGAAGGAAAGGAAGAAGAGGAAAGCTAAGGGGAAAGGAAAGCTTGAAGATTTGTGATCCATTCCATCATCATCTCCATTGCCATAGAAGCTTGAGGAACTCAAGGTAGGGTGATAGCAATATATTTTATACATTTTACAACTCTCTCACTAGGCTACTTAAGGTTCAATTTAGCTTAATTAAGTTGGTTTTGTCATATTTTATGATATTAAGCTTAATTGGATCATTGAAGAAATTATTGCTTGACTTGACCTTAATTTACTTTTCTGCATCTTTAAGTAAACTGGCTATAACTTGAGTTACAAATATCAGTTTAGTGTGATTCTGGTCTGTTGAAAAGCTAAGACAATTATCTACAACTTTCATGAAGACCTCAAGATCTGGAACACGTTTGGATAACTCAAATTGAAGTTGAAGCAAAATCTAGAGTTCTGAACCTGACAGTTTGACCTCTATGCACTCATTAGGCTATCTCTCGGGTTATAGGAGGTCTTTTGGAATAAAACTGGTGCCATTTGAAATTTAAGACCCAAATATACAACTTTTATGAAGAACATAAAATTTAGATCGGATGTCTTGAAGGTGATATTGGGCTTAGAAGTCAAAACAGAGGAGCTATAATTGGGCCTGAATAGTGTGAAGTAATTGGGCCATATCTCGGGCTGTAGGTGGTCTTTTGAGCTAAAACTAGCGGCTTTAGAAAGTTAAGACAATTCTCTACAACTCTTATGAAGACCACTTGATGAGAAAATGATGCATGCCATGAGCTCAGAGCTGAAACATTTCGAAGACAAGAATCTCTATAATTTTCACTCACTTATCTTCATCAAACAACTCCTTTGACATTTACTTATCATCATCAAACCACTCCATTGTCATTTTGTACTTCTTGAGCTCTACAAAAAGGAGCATTAGCTGATCATTTGATCATCTTAGCTTAGATTATGCTATTATGTTATTTGTTTCTCTTGTTGTAGTTTTCTTTGGTCTAAATTGAAGTTATGTTCATCTTTTTCTTCTTATCTCTTTCTTTCTTCTTATTCATGAGTAACTAATTTTCATTTTTCTTAGGTGAAAGAGTGAAACTTTTGGTAATAAATTAAGTTTTAATTAATTTCTTTCTTATGCTTAAATGATGTATTATCAAGTGGTCATTATATGTGTTGTATTTTGTTTCCAATCAATTTAGAAACCCTCTTTGTAAAGTGGAAATCTTGATTCATTGTAGATAAGAGGTTGACACAATGAATTCTTGAGCCCATTTATAAGTGATGGTGTTAGTGGATTATTAAAAGAATCATAATATAATTACATATATAATCTTAAATGAACTTTGAATGTTGTATTTTTCCATTAGAACCTCCATTATGTGTGGATCTCAATTGAGTTATAAAAAGAAATAATTTTGTCTTTAATTTATTACCATGAGTGGATCTCTTAGTCTAAGTAAATCTTTTTTCATTTATGAACTACCTTTATCACTTTTATTGTTGTGATAAATCTTTTCCTTACCTCAAATAATTTTTCTTCATCAATTTTCTATGGATCAACCTCAGACTCTTGAGAATTTACTACTTGAAACAACCTGCACTTGAGTTTGCAACTTTTAATTCGCATCAAGTTTTTGACGCCGTTGCCGGGAACTTGATTTGAAGTTTTAATTTATTGAAGTTCTCTTTTTGTAAGTAAACTTCACCATCATGTATATTCTTCCTTTACTCTTTTAATTTAGCAATTTACTAACTTACTAACTAATTTACTAACTTACTAACTAACTTTTTTATTTATTCTTACTAACTTTTTATTTATGCTTTCTAACTTTTTTATTTATGTTATCTAACTTTTTTATTTATATAATTTATTTATGCTTTCTAACTTTCTAACTTTTATATTTATGTCATTTATTTACGCTTATCTAACTTTTTAATTTATGTCATTTATTTATGCTATCTAACTTTTTAATTTATGTCATTTATTTTTATTTGTGACTTATTTACTTATGTCATTTATTTTTGTTTTCTGACTTACGTACTTGTACATTAATTTTTTAAGTCATTTATTTATACTTAATATTTAATGGCTAGTTTATACTACTAACTTATACATTATTATTTTTTATTTTAAGTCACTCATTTATACTTAATTGGTATCGTGATTTAAATTTTAGTCATTTGATTAAAATTAATCCTTGTACTATTGATTTGTTTGAATCACAATTAAACATAATTGACACAATGGTTAAAAATGAACCACGAGCTGAAAATGAAAGTGTACATGATGAACATGAAAATCAACCGTTGCGAACTATGTGTGCATATTTACAACCACCTCGAAATTCTAGTCTATCATGTTTTATCTTTCCACTCACTACTAACAATTTTATATTTAAGCTGGATATGATTTCTTTACTTCTTATTTTTCATGGTTTAGAATCTGAAAGCCCATATTTACATTTAAAAGAATTTGAAGAAGTTTGTATTGCTTTCAATGACCAAAATTGCACTGAAGAGATTGTAAAGCTTAAATTATTTCTTTTTTCTTTGAAAGATAAAGCAAAAACTTGGCTTAACGCTTTGAAACTAAGATCAATTGGCACATAGCAAGAAATGCAAGGTGAGTTTTTGAAGAATTTTTTTTTTCCAAAATTCAAATTAAGCATATTTTCAATGTTGGGAACGTTTTAAAGATTTGTTAAATTCTTGCCCACATCATGGTTTTGAAAAATGGCGCACTATAAGTTTCTTTTATGAAGGTTTAACACTTGAAACCAAACAATTTGTGGAAACAATGTGCAATGGCGAGTTTTTTGATAAAGAACCGGAAGAATAGATTATTTAAACCATTTGGTTGAAAATTCTCAATCTTGGCATGGTACTAATCCTTCTAAAAATTCAATTAGATTTAACCTTGCAAATGCTGGTAAAGGAAAATATCATCTTAGTCAAGAAGAAAATCTAAATGCTAGGTACGTTAGTTTGGCTAGAAGGGTTGAATCTATGGAATTAGGGAAAGTGAAAGAAGTCAAATATGTGTAAAATGAAGAAATTTGTGACATTTGTGATGAATTAGGACACTCGACAAATGAATGTCCAAATATTCTTATTTTTAAAGAAGTTGTGCATGAGCAAATAAATGCAATGAACAATTTTAAAAAGTCATTCACCTCTTCTTTTTTAAATTCTTACAATCTGGGATAGAGAAATCACCCGAACTTCAGCTGGAGGAAAAAGAATCAAGCACAATTTATGCAACCACTGCCTCCTCAGGAACAATAGGATTCTCAAAATTCTCAAGGATATGCACCTTATGTCCCACCATATAGGAAAAACCTTGAAGGAACTCTGCATGCATTTATAGAAAAGCAAGAAGCTATTAATAAACAAAACACTCAAATAATGATTGACATAAAAGAAACTCTAGCTAAACTTACTTCTGCACTCACTATTCACAAGAAAGGAAAATTTTCTTCTCAACCTCAACCGAATCCCAAGGGTCAGTACAGTCTAAATGAGGGTAGTTCAGAAAACCAACAAATAAATTAAGTCAATTCAGTGATAACTCTTAGGAGTTGTAAAGTTGTTGAAAAAGAAATTCCTAAACCTTGTGAGAAAGATGATGAATCAATCCCCTAAGACAAGGAAGAGGTTGATAATGTAACACCCCAACTTTTGGGTGAATGACCGTTGTGTCCTGATTTTACTGTTTCTTGTTTTTCTGCAAGAAATACAAGTATATTTTATAGGCTCTAATTTTATTTGGTCGTTTTGCGTCATTTGCTTCGAGACAGTAAAATAAAAATTTTGTCAAATTTACTGTTTTAAATTTTCTGTGTGATGTACAGATATATTTTACCGTCTGTAATTTTATTTGAGTGTTTTGAGTGATTTGCTCGGTTGTGGGGAAAAATGAAAAAATGACCATTACGTCCCGAATGTACTGTTTTAAATTTTTCTGTATGATACAGTGTTTTATATTACTGTCTGTGATTTTATTTGGGTGTTTTATGTGATTTGCTTCGAGTCAAGAAATTTAAAATTTTCTGGACCGGGGAAATTTTATTATTATCCGGAGCCGGGGAAGCTTACTAAACCAGAAACCAGAGTCAGTTTTTGAAGTTTTATTTTCTTGCAATTTTATCTGACAAATAAAATCGGGGTATGTTTTATTATCTATTGGATGATATTTTTCTTGAAAAATATCTAGTGGATGATGACTCATCGCAACGGGCTAATAGAAACTTGACACGTGGCATGACACCTCAGCACCATGACTCAGCAGATTCCGGAAGGTTCCAGAAGCGGTGACTCGCCTTGTGACTCACCGTAGTGAGTCACCTGTTCCAGAAGCTTCTATGATGACTCACCATGCTGACTCAGCGCTGTGACTCATCATTGATGACTCAGCACGCTGACTCATCATGCTGACTCACCTGCTCTAGAAAATATCTACGCTGACTCGCCATGTTGACTCACCTGTTTTAGAAAATATCTACGCTGACTCATCATACTGACTCATCGTAGTGAGTCACATGTTCTAGAAATTTCTCTTTGATGACTCACTTTGTGACTCATCAAGGGCAATCAGTAGAAAAATGATCAATAATAATTGCTACTCTGTTAGTATAAGATAAAAATCTATGTATATTTTATTACCCATTAGACAATAGACATTGACTTTATAAGCAGTAATTATTGTTCATTGCTTATGGTATACCGAAAAATATCCTAAGCCTTCATCTTTTTCCTGGAGTCTATAAATAGGAGGGCCTTGGCTCATTTTCAATTTTGGCAAGAAGCTCTCACCCTTCCTCTCCCATGGTCTTCTACGGCCATAGCTTCCAAGTGGAGGGCAACCTTCATCCATTCATCTCACTTACTCTCCTACACATCCTTTTCTCCAAAGAACCAAGATCAAGCAACCAAAACTCTCTCATTTTCTCTCCCCCTTGATTTCGGCCAAAGCACCAAGAAACCTTCTCCAAATTTCTATAATTCCTACCAATATCATTTCTTGAATCCATTCATCAATCCAAGACACTTTTATGTTAGGAATTTCTCAAGATTCCTTCATCTTCATCTTCCTATCAAGCAAAAACCACAAAAGCTCATATCTCTCCCTTTCTTCAAGCTCACGGCCAACCCCTCAAAAGTCACCTTCCAAGCTTCAATAATTCTAAACAACCTTAGATCTTGAATCTCCATGCAATTCTAAGGAACTTTCATGTTGGAGATTTTCCCTAAATCATTCATCTTCATTTTCGTTCTTCAAAGCTCAAGTTTGAAGCCTTGAAGGTGGAATTCTTTAATCTTCATGTTTCTATCCATTTTAAAGTTCTAATCATGATTTTAATCCATGATTATTTTAGTTTAGAGCCTTAGGTATTAATATTGTATGTTTTCTTTGTTTTTCAAGAAACGCTTGGTGGAGAAAGTTTGCTTAAAGGAGACATACAAGGAACTTTGGAGGTTCTTCAAGAGGTAAGAGGGAGATTACCCTCATCAACCATGTGTTGGTGGTGAGGAATGTATGTGTTTGTAGTGAAGAATCCATAAGGATTCATTCACTTGATTGTTTATAGTCTTTCCTAATTGTGATTGATTATATGTGAAAGCATGTCTAATAGCTTTAATATTTTGTATGTGTTATGTGTGTAACATGTCTAATAGCTTTAATATTTTGTATGTGTTTTATGGTTGTTTTAGTATATGGTATGTATATATATATGCATGATAATTATTGTAACATGTAAATAATATACAAGGATTTGCATGAGTGTTCCAAAGAACACAAATCCAAGCTCACGGCCTCAATGCAAAAAGGAGAACCAAAATGTTCTCATCAATTTTCTAAAAGTGTGATTTAATTAACCTAGGAAAATTGACAAATTACCAATTTGTTTAGAGTAAGAAAAATGAATTTATGGATCAATGGATGAAATTATGTATTTCGGCCAACATGCCAAAGCCAAGCAATTATGATTTCTAAAATCATTTCCAAACCATTTTCTAAAACAATGATTTACTGAATTTAGGTAATACAATAAATTTGACATGGATTTAGAAGATGAAAAATAATTTAAAGATCAAATACAAAGGCTTTGTTAAATTTGGCCAACATGCCACATACTTTTGATCCAAATTTATTTTCTAACTATTGACTAGATAATTTAATAAAAATAAATTAGATCAAGAATTTTATAAGAGATTAAATGTATGGAAATAATTAGGAATGAATTATAAAGCATAGAATGATTTTCAACCAAAATACCAAATTTAAATGTATTTTAATTTATAGAATTGGTTTCAACTAAGGTTAAGTAATAAATGCCAAAAGGATTTTATTACAATAAGTTTTGAAGAAATAAATTGATTAAGTTTAAGAAGTTTAAAACAAATGATTTTTACTGTTTGAAGAAAATACAGTAACTTTTGTAAATTGCTAACATATGGCTCATATTATATTTTGAAGCATGTTAGTGGTTTTCAAAAAGTTAAATTATACTGTTAAAAATTAAGTAAACAATTTTTACGAAAAAATTAGAAAACCATTATTATAAATTTTCTAAACATAATATTGTCAATTTATATTAAAAACGGACAAATAAGATAGAAAAGATGTCCAAAAGACAGTATACGGTATGAAAAATATTCTACGTAGTTTAAATGTATTAAATATTATTTCTGTTTATTTTAAATAGTGATTTTTAAGGAATTCAGGCAAGAAAATGATTTAAAAATCTTACGCGATTGAAAAAACGTATTAAAAACTCTACGCGATTTTAAAAAATAGTAAAATATATTTACGCGATTTAAAAACGTTTATAAAAACGATGAGATTGTGAAAATGCGATAAAATTTCTACGCGATTGACCGAAACTGTATATTTTATACCATTAAGGGTATTCTGTATATTTTTCGCTGTCGGGCTATGAGGTGAACCCGTACAGGCTTTGGAACAGTATTTATCTGGTGGGACTTACTGTATATATTTATCTTTGAGGATATATTTTTATTGAGGGTATTTTGATAATTTCTTATTTTTGGATCATATATTGAGTTTATGCCAATTTTTGGTGGATTGGTTGACGAGGTGAATCACATCGTGTTGTCGATGCGATAAACGTAGTGTGGTTCATTGTCTTTATGAACTTGGAGACGTTAGTGTACGAGATCCCATATATGGACAGTCGGTGCCGTGGTAACCGATAGCACACTAATGGACTCGACACGCACTATATTTAATCGAGATTTCGTAAAGTCTAATAGTACATTGCCTGTATTGCCACAACGTGAGACTGTGAACTACACCACGCCTTGGACAATGGGTTCCATGTGATGTGGGGCTATAGACGCAACGTGAGACAGCGCAATAATTTGGTTGGGCAGCCGTGGTACTAATAGATTTTGCGGGTCATTCTCTCTGATATCTGTATGTGTTTAGCTCCATGGAGTAGGGTTGAGTCCTATTGCATATGTTTATATGCTGTACATTATTATTTCTTTATCTGTGATCTTTTATCTGTGATCTTTTATCTGTGATATTATATGTTTATATGTTGTATTTTGTCTGTACATTATTATCCTTTATCTGTGATATTATATGTTGTTCTTGCATTTAATAAGTTATTTTATATTGTTATGATTTACTGTTATGGCATTTTATATTGTATGAATTGTTATATCTATCCTGGTAATGTTATTGTAGTTTATTTTATTATGATATATGCTTATTCAAATTAATTGTAAATTGATAACATGACTATATTGGTATTATCGGTGTGTATGGAATGACCTTGTCATTCGTATTATTCTTTGCTACCGTACTGGTATTGGTGAAAGGGGATCTCACCTCTTTACTGTATTGCTTGTTGTGTTTGTATTGTTAAATTCGTATAGTAGACGAAGGAAGTTTCTTAGACCTACTGGAGGCTATGTTCTGAAGATGGTGACGGCGTCAAGGTGTAATCTTCCAAGTTTCAACAGGATGCAGTTTGGTGGAGAAATGGAACATGTAGGTTGGGTTTCTCGTTAGTGTTGTTACCGTGCTATTAGTAGTACCCGTCTTTGGGTTTGCTACTGTTTCTCTGAGTCTGTAAATGTTATGTTTTAAATTGTTGTTGAATATTTTGTGGAATATATAATATGTGTATTAATTAATTCAATCTAATTTCTGTTTTACTTATAATTTTTGGTAAGTTTATATTTTCGCGAAAAGAAATTTTCAAATTCATCCTTTAGAATTCAAAGCTTTTATAAAATGATTTTATTTGGTTTTATGTTTTATTTAAAAATGTGACGCCCTACGGAGGGTGTTACAGATAAGGCATCTGGCTAAAATGAGACCAAACTCTCGTCTCCTCCACCCGCATTTCCTCAAGCATTAAGCAATTCAAGGAAATTGAACCACCACACTGAAATTTTTAAACAAGTGAAGGTCAATATTCCTTTGTTAGATGCTATTAAACAAGCTCCTTCTTATGTTAAATTTTTGAAGGACTTATGCACTGTTAAAAGGAAATTAAATATGAAAAGAATACCTTTTTGACTGAATAGGTAAGTTCCATTATTCAGAATAATAGTGTTTTGAAACAAAAAGACCCTGGTTGTCCTACGGTTTCATGTATTATTGGAGAACATAAAATTGATCAAGCTTTACTTGATCTTGGTGCTAGTGTTAATTTGCTTCTATATTTAGTTTATCAACAACTCAATCTGGGTAAGTTAAAACTAACGTATGTAACTCTTCTACTTGTTGAGAAATCAATTAAAATTCCAAAAGGAATAGTGGAAGATGTGTTAGTACAAGTTGATAAATTCATTTATCCAGTAGATTTTATTGTCTTGGAAACTGAACCTATAGTTAATAGTTCCAAGTCAATTCTTATTATTTTAGGTCACCCATTTTTAGCAACATCTAATGCTTTGATAAATTGTAGGAATGGAGTGATGAAGCTAACATTTGGAAACATGACACTGGAGCTTAATGTTTTCAACATATGCAAGCAACCACATGAAGTCCATGATGAAAATGAGGAAGCTAATGGGATTGAGGCCATTGTAGATGATCATCTTCTAAAAGGGAGTTCTTCTGACCCATTAGAAGTTTGTTTAATTAATTCATTTGATTCAGGTACGCAAGTAGATGATGATATTTCTGAAATATGTTTTTTGCTTGATTGTACACAGATAATGGAATACAAGGGATGGAAGCCAAGATTTGAAGAGTTAAAACCCATGAATGATAATACTCATGAAGAAGTACCTACACTGGAACTAAAGTCATTACTTGTTGGGTTGAAGTATATATTTTTGGGAGAAGAACAAAGCTTTCCAATAGTAATTTCATCAATCCTTACTAGAGAACAAGAAGGTAAGTTGATAGAAGTACTTAAAAGACAAAAAAGTGCAATTGGATGGACATTAAAGGACATAAAAGGCATTAATTCATTAATTTGTACACATAGAATACATTTAGAGGATAATGCTAAAGCATCACAATAACCTCAAAGAAGATTAAATCTACATATGAAAGAGGTAGTTAGAGCTGAAGTTCTTAAATTACTTGATATTGGAATTATCTACCTTATCTCCGATAGCCAGTGGGTAAGCCTTACTCAAGTTGTGCCTAAGAAATTTGAAATAATAGTGGTTGAAAATGAAAAAGGTGAATTAATACCAACGCGAGTTTCATCCAATTGGCATATGTGTATTGATTTTAGAAAATTAAATGTAGCCACTAGGAAAGATCATTTCCCCTTGCAATTACTTGATCAAATTCTGGAAAGAGTGGCAAAACATCCCTATTACTGTTTTCTTGATGGTTATTCAAGGTATAATCAAATACCAATTGCATTGGAGAATCAAGAAAAGACTTCTTTTATGTACCCCTTTGGTACTTTTGCATATAGAAGAATGCCTTTCGACCTCTGTAATGCTCCGATAACTTTTCAAAGATGCATGCTAAGTATTCTTAGTGACATAATTGAGCATTACTTAGAGGTTTTCATGGATGATCTGACAATTTTTAGAAATTCTTTTGAAATTTGTCTTGATAATTTGGATAAAGTTCTTAAAAGATGCAAAGAAAAAGGATTTGTTTTAAACTGGAAAAAATATCATTACATGGTTACCTCAGGAATCGTGTTAGTTCATGTGATATCTTCTGAAGGAATTGAAGTTGATAAGGCCAAAGTTGAATTAATTGCTCATTTGTCTTCCCCAAAAATAGTCAGAGAAGTTTGTTCCTTTTTAGGACATGCAGGATTCTATCGAAGATTCATTAAGGACTTTAGCACCATATCTAGACCATTATGCAATCTTCTAATAAAAGATGCACCATTTGATTGGACTCAAGAATGTCAAAAATCTTTTGAAAAATTAATTAGTCTTCTAACATCTACTCCTATCATGCAATCCCCTGACTGGTCTTTACCTTTTGAGTTAATGTGTGAAGCTAGTGATTTTGTTGTTAGCGCTGTTTTAGGCTAAAGAAAGGAAGGTAAGCCTCATGTGATTTGTAACGCAAGTAGAACTTTAAATAGTGCACAAATGAATTACACCACTATTGAAAAAGAACTACTTGTTGTAATTTTTGCATTGGACAAGTTTCGAGCACATTTAATTAGTTCTTCTACTGTTGTTTTCACTGATCATGTTGTTGTTAGATATTTAATGTCTAAGCAGGATGCTAAACCTAAATTGATACAATGGATCTTGTTGCTTCAAGAATTCAACATCACAATAAAAGATAAGAAAGGAGTTGAAAATATTGTTGTAGATCATTTTTCTAGACTTACAACAGACTCACCTTTTGATAGCACACCTATCAATGATTCTTTTCTTGATGAATTTTTATTTTCTATTAATTCTATGCCTTGGTTTGCTAACATAGTCAATTTTCTTGTAACAGGAAAGATGTCGCCTCAGTGGTCACATAAAGACATTAAAAAGTTTTTCACTGAGGTGAAAATTTTTTATTGGGATGACCTATATTTGTTCAAATATTGTCTTGATCAAATTTTTCGGAGATGCGTACCTGACAGTGAGGTAAGTAGTGTCATTAAATTTTGTCACTTAGAAGCATATGGAGGTCATTTTTTTTCAAAGAAAACAACTACAAAAATCCTGCAGTGTGGATTTTATTGGCCCACTTTATTTAAGGACAGTTATACCTTTTGCAAAAGTTACGAAAATTGTCAGAAATTAGGTTCTATTTCTAAAAGAAATATGATGCCTCTAAACCCTATCCTTGTCATTGAAATTTTTGATTGTTGGGGAATTGATTTCATGGGTCCATTTCCATCCTCATTTGGATTTGTATGTATTTTGGTTGTAGTTGATTATGTCTCAAAATGGATTGAAGCAATTCCATGTCGACACAATGATCATAAAATTATTCTTAAATTTTAAAAAGTCTAACACCCCTTGATTTAATAACCACGATACAATCGTCATTATACCGCGGTCACTAAATTTTGGCGTGCTACAACTCAATAACAGGTTTTCAAATTTAATCATTGTACATATAAAGAAAATATGAGCCACGAATGAAGTATATGCAGTACACAGCTCCCTAAATACAACCACCGAAAGAAAATACATTCCATATATACCGATATATCCTTAAAATAAAGTACTGGTAAAACAAAACATAATACTTACATATCCAAACAACAGAAGACATGTACAACTACCATATAAAAACTTGACCCGACCCAAGTCCAAACACCTGAAGGGTAACATCTCTCACTTGGTCTTCCTCTGGAACCAGAATGGGCAAATTCCCCGGTCGAGGCATGTCGCGACGAACGGGAGTCTGAGCAGTCGACTCCATAGAATCCTCCCTAGGCGTGTAATGCCGACCACCCCACAGGTCTCTAATGGGCATAGAGAACTCCACATGCACAAAAGCATGAAAGGTGAAAGTAGTAACCCCAAGATAGGTACTACTCCTAAGCAGAGTCATCTCCCTTCTATACACGAAACGCTCGGTGTCACGGTTGACACGCCAGGCATCAATGCCTCTATGAAGCCGTACTCACACGTAACTAAAGAAATCTCGTCCAGACGCCATCTCCGTAATCAGAAGTCAATCCACTAAAATCCAGACGATTCAACCTCGCCTTCCTTCACAGTCTTCTTTAACATAATTGTAACCCAGAACAATACAACAAAGAGGTGAGATCCCCTACATCACATACCAAAATGGCGGCGAAGAAAAATGATATGAATGACAAAGTCATTCCATACATACAGATATTGTAGATATATTCAAGTTATCAATTTTATAAATATCATCAAAAAACATATCCCACAATAATATAAACATTGATAGCACTATAACAACAAATATCCACAATAGGTATGTAATGATTATGCCACCACAATATGTATGTTGAACATGCCACGACAATATGTGTACTGACCATGTGTATGCATAATGAACCAGTTCCTATTTCATGGAGCTAATACTCAATTTCAGATATGAATGGCCCAGAAGATCTGCCACCCTCAATGACAGTCTACGTCGGACACGAAAAGAAATAGTGCTTGTCAGTTCCTCATCAGTGCATTGCAACGGTTCTTCATGGCCAGAGGTATATAATGTGACAACTAGGTCATTAGATGAATCACCTCGCCCTGACGCACCCTGAGATCTTTCCCTTGGATCACACTACTCAATTCTCATTCACTCCTAGGCAACAAAAGCCATATAGACACTAACTGTATGATGTTCAATGCATGATAACTCAATGCATAACTCAAGCCACCATGGTATTATTCCTAATGATATCAAAATAACCGCCCATACAATTGTCTAATACCATTAGTATCAATGATATTATATAACCGCCTATACAATTATATAATAACACTGATCCACTCGGGTCCAGCACATCGGCATAATAGCAAACCAGTATTTTCACTATCGTGTAAACATTTTCCAATGTTCTCCCCAAAATCCGCATTATATTAATTTACTAAAATCTTTCTCCATTACCTTTACTAAAATTCTCTTAAATGGAATACTTTCGGTTCCAAATCACGTTCTAAAACTTATTTTCCATCATCATAATCAAAATAACTTTTATCTAATAATAAAAAAAACTTTGTTCCATCCCTTTCAAATAAAATATTTTAAGTCTCAAATCACCTTTTAAAACTCATTTTAAACAAAATACTTTAAGTTTCAAACCTTCATCCTAATTTAGTCTCCACGATAGAAAAATCACTTCCTTTTTAAATTATAAAACCTTATTCATTTCTTTTTCCACTTTGTAAGTCCTTAATCAAATTTCTAGTTATCTAATCTTATAAATGAATAATTAACTAAATATATTTAACTTGGATCACACAAAATGGGCATAGAGGCCGTGAGCCTTGGTGGCCATTAGGACCAAAATTTCTTTCCTTTCTCAAATGATTCTTAGCATTAATTCAACCACAAAGATTCTACCATAATAGTTTCATGCATATTATCACAACCACATATAGACAATAAGCAAGCATAACAAGTCATACATATTATCAACATAATATAACCACATAAAGCTAGATAAACACAAACCAAGTCAAAGTCATATGATCATATATAGTGAATAAACACATATTCAACAAGTAAGCACAAACCATAACCACACAATTAAGTGAAGGAATCCTCACATGGATTCTTCACTTACAAACACAAAATTTTTATTTTTTCACCACCATGTTTGGTAGATGAGATTAATCTCCCTCTTACCTCAAGAGAAGATCAAAATGAAGCTCCTTGAAGTCTCCTTGAATTTTCGTCCACCACCACCAACAAAACCTTAAGACAACAAGCATACAAGCATTAGATCTAAAGCTTGAAAGAAGACAACCATGGATCAAGATCATGGTTTAACACTTTGAAAATAAGATTAGAAGTGAAGATTCAAAACTTCACCTAAAGTTCTTCAAATATTGAGCTTAGCAAAAGCACTTAAAGATGGATGAATATGAAGATGGTTTCAACATGGAAATGTCTTAGAATGATGTTTAGATTCAAGATCTATGATTGGATTAAATTAAAAGTGGTTAGATGTTGGTGCATGGGATTTGGCCGTGAGGTTATAGGAAGAGAAATGTGAGAGCTTTTGTTTTGTTTCTTGCTAGAGAGAAGGGAAATGAACAAAGTGAGATTACATTACCATTTGGTCATCCAAGCTTGCTCTAGAACCTCCTTGATGATTTTCGTCCAACACCTCCACCAAACCCTAGGATTTTCAACTCATAAGATTAACTCCTAAAGCTTGAAAAAAAGAAGACCAATGATAAAAAATGGTGGTCCTTGAACACGAAAATGAGAAGAGAAAATAAGAATCAAGAACCTCACCTTTAGAGCTTCAAGTTATGGCTTGAAAGAAATTGATGAAGATGAGTTTTTGGAGATGGTTCCAACAAGAAAAAGTCTTCAAGTGAGGTGTAGTTTCAAGCAAGGTGGTTGTTTGAAATTAAGCAAACATGGAGGGTGGAGAAGTGAGGTTGGCCATGAGGATGGAGAGAAAAGAGAGAAGGGAAAAATGAGAGAAAAATGAGAGAAAAGTGTGTAGCTTTTTTGATAGATGAAGTGAAATGAAACTTGAGTGAAAAGATGAAAGTGGTCATCTTTTTGCCACTCAAAACCATAGCCACACATTAGGAGAGAGAAGAGAGAAGCTTCTCTAACAAGCTTGGTAGAAAGCTTCTTCATTGAGTTTTGATGAAGCTTCTTTAAGAAGCTTTGTTTCACTTTTAGAAAATGTCAACAAGTGATGTCACATGGATGATGTCATAAAGTGAACATTCTAGAAAAGATGACTTGTACTTTACTAAAAGCTATTATCCAATAGACAAAGGTTTTAGTTAACAAAATCAGTATATATTGTCCGTTGGATAATAGGACGTACCCTGATTTTATCTGTCAGATAAATTCTCAAAAAATAAAAACTTCGTAAACTGTGTCCAATTTCAGGTTTTGTAAGATTACCTGTACCGCTTCACAGTCTTAAGCTTTCCGGCCTCGAAAAATATTTTATTTTTTCGGCTCAGCTTAACGTGCACATAAATTAAGAAATATATTAAAATAATCAAAATCACCAAAATAATTCACAAAAATTCGTAAATATTATAAAATGAATATAAATAACGAAACAAGCAATTTCTGGGGTGTTACAAAAAGAAAATGTCTTGAGTCGATTTGGAATCCCTCGAGCTATCATCAGTGATAGGGGAACACATTTTTGTAATAAACCATTTGAATCTTTAATGAAGAAGTATGGTATTACCCACAAAATTGCCAGCCCTTATCACCCTCAGACAAGTGGACAAGTAGAATTAGCAAATAGGGAGATTAAACAAATTTTGGAAAAAAGGGTTAAACCAAATCGTAAAGATTAGTCTTTAAGACTAAATGATGCACTTTGGGCTTACCGTACTGCTTTCAAAACATCTTTAGGCATGTCACCCTATTAGTTAGTCTATGGAAAACCTTGTCACTTACCTGTGGAACTAGAGCATAAAGCATTTTGGGCCATTAAAGCTTTCAATTTAAATCTTGATGATGCTTGTAGGTTACGCAAATTACAAATAAATGAACTTGAGGAATTGAGAAATGATGCATATGAAAACTCAAAAGTTTATAAAGATAGAATAAAAGCTTTTCATGATAAATCAATTTTGAGAAAATCTTTTGAAATTGGTCAAAAAGTTCTGCTTTATAATTCTCGTCTTCACTTATTCCCTGAAAAACTGAGATCTAGGTGGACTGGCCCTTTTATTATCAAACATGTATATCCTTATGGGACTTTAGACATTGAGAATCCTAGGAATGGTACTGTGTTTAAGGTCAATAGACAAAGACTTAAACAATTTCTGGAAAATCAAGTTGCTGAGGTAGAATTCATTTCCCTTTCTGATCCTTGTTATGAGAAAAATTTACTCTAATTTTGTGGCTTTATTTTGTTTTACAGTTCTTTATGTTCTCGGTTAAATGACAGATAATGGTTCTCCGTGACTTTCAAGTCGATTTGTTTTTCAGTTTCCCAAAATAACTGATTCATTCTCCTTTAAAATGGATACCATTCTTTCAAACTTGAGAAAATATTTTCCTTCTTTTCCTCAAAATGCTCTAACAAAAATTTACGAAGCTAGATTTGAAATATTAAGATTGTTATGCACAAGGGTATGCTGAAAGATGTATGCTAGATAATCGAAGTAAAGGTCCGACTAGCATGTGAGTCTTCAATTTCATTTGACTCATACATCCCTGGTCTTTGTAGAAGTTCATATTCTAAAAGAAGAAAAGCAAAAAGGTTACAAGTTTGTCACAAATGTGCATGATGGTATTATAACAAGCAATGTCGTTCTTTGGGGATGGTTTCCACAAATAGAGAAGATAAAATTTTCTTCATTAAGAATGGACTGAGTAAGGAGTCATTAGATGATATCTTATTGACTCTTGATATGCATTCTTGTGGATATGTGCATCGTGAACTTTTTAACTTGTGGAATCTCTTCAAAGAAGAACAAAAACATTACAGTCATAGGAATCTGACTCTAAAAGACCCTATTTGCCAATTTATAAAAAAATTGGATGGGAAGCTTATCCTCGACTCATAGAAGACGTTTAAGTTGTTTCTGGACTTTAAAACAGAGGCAGATGTGAGCCACATCCACAACAACATGTACATATTATCTTCTTCTTAAAAAAAAAAGAAAAAAAAAGAAAAGAAAAAAAAGAAAAAAAAAAAAAAAAAAAAAAAATAAGGACGAAACTTCAGTTGTACTTGATCTTTAATTAGATTAGGAGCCCCTGGCGGATGCCCGTCCTGTCATAAACTCAGGAGGAGACCTTCACACACCGGTATGTAAATAAGATTCGTGTGCCATGCTCTATAGAGAGCCACGTGCTACATTTCCAGTTCTTGGAACCAAGGCTCTGTAGCATTGATGGACAGATAGAAGCGTCCTATCTTTACAGTGAACAGAAACTGTTATTGAGTCGTATACTTACTTTAATTAGTAGGCCTCTATGGCGAGTTCTGATTGGATGCCATCAGGTACCATCTTCTTAGAATACAGGCCTTTAATTAGGTTTGCAGGAAGATAGAGGACGACTATTCTGCAAGTGGGATGGAAAGAACTCAAAGGTTCTTGTTGCTGGTTCGGCAATCCTTATGGAGTTCTTATGTTGCACCGATGACATGCAACTCAAAGATATGCCACTACTGCACTCATGACGCGTAGTATAAAGATACACCATGAAAATTATACATAAAGGTAAGTCTTTATTTGTAATTATATTTCTTTTATCTTTGTATGATTTTGTTGTATTTTGGTTTTGGACAGACGATCCTTTGAGCAGGGTCCTTTAGGAGTTTCTAGACTTCTTTACCCAGATGATTTTCTTGAAGTTTAGAAAAAATTAAAAAAAATTAAAAAAAATTAAAAAATTGTGTCTTAATTTTAAACTTTTCTGACAACAGTCAACCTACCCATATAGATGCTATCATTACTTTTTCCATTCTTTTCCTATTTAAACACTCCATTTTCTTCACTTTCCTCCAACTCATAATCATTCAAAGGGAGAGTGAAATTATGGGACATCCAGTTCGTAGACTTACAAATATCTATGTTTTTTGTGGGTCAAGTTATGGGAATGGTTTAGAGTTTGTAAATGCAGCAAGTGCTCTTGGTCGAACACTTGTTGCGAGAAATATTCATGTTGTATATGGGGGAGGTTGCCGTGGGTTAAATGGGGTTGTATCACTTGCTACTTATATAGGAGGCAGTCAGGTTTTAGGTGTCATTCTTGGACCTTTAACTCAAAACAACATTATTGGAAAGACAATTAGGGAGAAACTTAAGGTATCATCTATGCATGCACGAATGAAGACAATACTTGACAACTTTGATGCATTCATTACCTTACCATGTGGTTTTGGTACTTTGGAAGAAGTTTTTCAAATTATCTCTTGGGCCCAATTGAACATCCACCATAAACCCATTGGTTTGTTGAATGTTAATAATTTCTTTGATCTTTTGTTATTTTTTCTTAACAAAGCTGTGGAACAGAAATTTATCACACCTTCGGCAAGACAACTTCTTATCTTCGCTTTCACTATTGATGAGTTAATTGATAAATTAGAAGCTTTTATTTATAAACCTGATCCTGCAATAGCTCAGATAGATTGGTCAGTAGGAAGCATGAGGGAAGCAGCATGCAAAGAAAGCCAGATATGATACTTTATCTATAACTTTCCTTTACCTTTGATTTTATTTATCGTACTTTGTTTTCATTTAAATTTGTGTTAGATTTCTCCAACAGGTACTATATTCTATCCTTTACTCATCTATATTTTAATATTGCGGATAATGTTGTGATCTGGTTGGGGGCGAAGGATAGTTGATTAAAAAATTTATTTTTGGGAAGTATGATGTTATTGTCAGTAACTTACTAAACCAATTAAGGATGACACATTAAGGAGTAAATTTTGCTCTTAAGACGCATCTTAATTGAGGAAGTATGTTTATTGATATGATTGTCAAAAACCTATTCATAGTAAACCCAATTAAGGATGGCAGAGTAAAGAGTAAATTTTGCCTTGGTGGTAATTTTACTCTTGAGATGCATCTTAGTTTAGGAAATAATTATTTTGTGTAGAAGTAGCAAATGGATTCTTGGATCTTAGCATAAATTGTCTTCTTTCTTAAAAATCACATGCTTAGATATGAATGTTGAAATGGTGGATTGAGAATGATAGAAATATTCCTTGTGAGACTTTAAGCCTATTGATGAATGGATTAAACATTTGTACCATTCTCTTCTTTCTTGTGTGATTTTCACTCATGGAATTGTTACTCTAGAACTTGCTTTGATTCTTTTTGAAGCTACATTTTCACATGTATACATAAACATGATTAAAGCATTTTTCTTAAAATAACCACTTTAACTAAATAGACAGCCTTGCTCAGCAGCATATTGTCTCAATATGATATCAAGCACTTTTATGACTTCTTGGAAATTCTCTGATTCCTGCTAACGTAAGGCATTGGAAATGGCCTATTTCCCCTTGCTTAAACCTTTTGAGCTTATTTGACCATTCCTTGTTTCTAGCTCATTATGTGTCTTAAATGAAAAACCATGTTCTTACCTGACCTTAGGGAATAAGAGAGAATTAGTTTTATTAATGGATGAGTTCTTGAACAAGTGTGTGTGTGTGTGTGCAAAATGGTTGGTGAAAAAGGAAAAAGTGGCTAATTAAAAAAATGTGTATATATTTATAAAAAAAAAACAAATGTGTAAAGAAGGGCCAACAAGGCAAAAAGGGAAGGGAAAAGAATATGTAAAGGGATTTTGTATTAGGTAGAGTTGGGATGAACTTCATGCTTGTTAATTGAATTCAGCTTTCACGCTCTTTTATTCTCTTTGGTTTTTAACTTGTCTTATCCATATTACCACCCGCTTTACCTTGACCCCATTACAACCTTGAATAAAATCTTCATGATTTGTGTGTGCATGTGTTCTGAGTAGTAGAGAAGTAGAAGATAAGCATGCTTATAGTAGTGCAATTTTTCATTGGTTGAATTGAGTGAAATACCTATCTTTTTAACGCTTGAAAGATTGAGAGTGAATCATGTGAGGATCTATCATTCTTGATTCATTCTTTTCAACTAAAGTTTCCTTGCTTGTTGGTTTGAGATGTGAAGAAATGTTACCTCATTAATGCTTTGATCCTTTGAATTTCTGGTTGCACTTCTTGATTTATCAAGTTTTTTTTAGAGTTTTTAACTTTTGAGTCTGTGTCATTTTTTTTTATTCCCTAGTTTTGGTCTTATGTGTTTTGCCCGAGAGTGCAAAAGTTAAGTGTGGGGAATTTGATAGCAATATATTTTATACATTTTATAACCCTTTTACTAGGCTTCTTAAGGTTCAATTAGGCTTAATTAAGTTAGTTTTGTCACATTTTTTGATATTGAGCTTAATTGGATCATTTTAGAAATTATTGCTTGACTTGGCCTTAATTTGCTTTTCTGCATCTTTCAGTAAACTGACTATAATTTGAGTTATAAATATCAGTTTGGTGTGATTTTGGCCTTGTTGGAAATCTAAGACAATTCTCTACAACTTTCATGAAGACCTTAAGATCTGGAACACACGTTTGGATAACTCAAATTGGAGTTGAAGCAAAATCTAGAGTTCTGAACCTAATAGTTTGACCTATGTGCACTCATTGGGATATCTCTCGGGCTATAAGAGGTCTTTTGGAATGAAACTAGTGCCATTTAAAAGTTAAGACCTAAATCTACAACTTTCATGAAGAACATAAAATTCAGATCAGACGTCTTGAAGGTGATATTGGGCTTGGAAATCAGAACAGGGGAGCTATAATTGGGCCTGAATAATGTGCTGTAATTAGGCCATATCTTGGGCTGTAGGTGGTCTTTTGAGCTGAAACTAGTGGATTTGGAAAGCTAAGACAATTCTCTACAACTCTTATGAAGACCACTTGATGAGAAAATGATGCATGCCATGAGTTCAGAACTAAAACATTTCGGAGACAAGAATCTCTATAATTTCCATTCACTTATCTTCATCAAACAACTCCTTTGGCATTTACTTATCATCATCAAACCACTCCATTGTCATTTTGTACTCCTTGAACTCTATAAAATGAAGCATTAGCTGATCATTTGATCATCTTAGCTTAGATTATGCTATTGTGTTATTTGTTTCTCTTGTTGTAGTTTTCTTTGTTCTAAATTGAAGTTATGTTCATCTTTTTCTTCTTATCTCTTTCTTTCTTCTTATTCATGAGTAACTAATTTTCATTTTGCTTGGGTAAAATGGTGAATCTTTTGGTAATAAATTAAGGTTTGATTAATTTATTACTTGTGCTTAAATGATGTATTATCAAGTAGTCATTATATGTGTTGTATTTTGTTTCCAATCAATTTAGAAACCTTTCTTGTAAAGTGGAGATCTTGATTCATTGTAAATAAGAGGTTGGCATAATGAATTCTTGAGCCCATTTATAAGTGATGGTGTTAGTGGATAATTAAAGGAATCATAATATAATTACATATATAATCTTAAATGAACTTTGAATATTATATTTTTCGATTGGAACCTCTATTATGTGTGGATTTCAATTGAGTTATAAAAAGAAATAATATTGTCTTTAATTTATTACCATAAGTGGATCTCTTAGCCCAAGTAAATATTTTTTCATTTGTGAACTACCTTTATCACCTTTATTGTTGTGACAAATCTTTTCCTTACCTCAAAGAATTTTTCTTCATCAATTCCCTGTGGATCGATCTTGGACTCCTGAGAATTTACTACTTGAAATAACCTACACTTAAGTTTGCAACTTTTAAGAATAGTATCTCAGTCAGGATCATCGGTGCGTTGCATCAGTCTAACCCATGGTATAGAAGAGTTACCAACTGCCCATTGTAGGCAACCCGCACCCCGATGCCCCCAAAGTCAACAAGTGACTTACACTACGCATATCGCACCTACTCAAGAGGTGTACGTCTCTCCTAGGCAATTAGCCTTATCCAGTCCATCGGACTTTTCCAATGCATATTCAATGCACCAATGCTAATCACGGGCAAAATTCATCATTTTCTCATGCAGTATCCATACACTAGTCCAACAGTAATCCTACTATTAAATTCATCATTTTCTCATACAATGTCTATACACTAGTCCAACAGTAATCCTGCTATTAAATTCAGTCGTGAAATCATATAATCGCATTTTCATAGTCGCGCAACACTTTTGTCGCGTTTTCACAATCACGCAACATTTCTGTTACATTTTCACAATTTTGCGACATTTCTATTGCGTTTTCAAATCGCATAGCGATTTTCCATCGTTTTCTCAATCACGTAAAAATATTTCATCATTTTTCAATAACGTAGTGATTTTTCAACAATATTTCAATCGCGTAAAAATATTTAAAAGCTTTTCCAAATCACGTAGAAATATTTAAACGTTTTTCAAATCCGTAGCTTAAAAATTACGTTTTTAAGTTACGTAAATCATTTTTCTCCACTTTTCAATTTCGTAAAATATTTCTCAACCTTCCAAAATTCCATTTTAACCTTTCTCAAAATAATATGACTTCTCACATTATTTTCCACATTTTCTTACTCAAGAAAATATTTTTTGCAATATATTCCACAAATTCACCATTTCATTGAATTAAATCAATGCCTTTCTGACTTAAAATTTCCTAACGCGCTCCAAAACCCAAAGGATGAGTTTTACGTTAGTAAATTTTAAATCATCAACGTTTCCTTTATAATTCAAAATAAATTCTCAAATTCAATCCTCTTTCAAAATAATTTAAGGTTCAAACCCTTACAACCTCTATTTTCCTTTCATAACCGAAATTTCTATTTCTCAAGTGATAAAACACTTTGTTTCCATTTCTTTGATCCTTGTACTAGATCAATTACATTTCCACTTTGAAATCATTTTATTTCATAAAATCTAGGCATTACAAGCCTTCAAAACCGTGGTACATGGCCATTGAAACCATTATATATTTTTCCTTCTAGATCAACTAAGTTCCATACAGGGTTTTACACAAACAAAACCATTAAAATTTCCTTCAAAAACTGTGAGACTCATGGTCTTTAAAACCAATTCATTTGTTCATTTCCCTTGCTCTTCAAATCCTCTAATTTTACCATTCGTGAAAATATTAATTTGTAAACACCTATTTTGAGGTGTCTTGACCAAAATTCCTCTTGGTCTTTGGAACCAAAAATTGTTTTCCTTTCCATCATCAAATCATGGCATACATATACACATTCATCATATATATCACAAGCATGTCATAAACAAAAGCAATAAATCATGCAAATCATATCAAGCATAAGCAAATAATCAAAACACATAAACACCCACAAATGATTACATGACCATGGATATGAATCCTCATATGGATTCACCATCCATCAAATACAAAACCATCTCTCACCACCATACTTGGTTGGTGAGATGGATATCCCTCTTACCTCTTGAAGAACCTCAAAAACTCCTTGCTTTGCTTCTTTTTCCAAGTCCTTCACCACCAAAAGCTTCTCAAATACAAAACAAAACACAAGTTTATTAGTATATTAAGTTTGAACAAGGAGAACCATGGATCAAACATGGCTTAGAACATGAAAATAAGACAAGTAGTGAAGTTTCCTTACACTTCACCTTAAAAACCCTAGAACTTTGCTCTTGAAGAAAGTCCTTGAAGATGATGGATTTAGAACTTGCTCCAAACTACAAAGTGTCTTAGATTGAGGTATAGATTCAAGAAGTAAGGTTGTTTGAAATTTTTGAGTGATGGAAGGTGGATTTAGTGGTCTTGGCCGAACCTAGCTTGAAGAGAAATGGAGAGAATTTTTTTGTGTGTTGGTTCTTGATATTTTTGGAGACAAGAATGAATGATTACATGAATGATAAGCTTCCTATAGCTAATGGCTTCTTCAAAACTGTCCCCCCTTCATGCACTCTCAAAGAGTGACCAATTTCACTAGCCACCATTTTGAGCATTCTTAACCGTTGATTAGATCAATGGTTAGGATTAATGTAGATTCTAAGTATAGCCTTTAGATTAGAAGACTTAATCTAGGCCATTGGATCTTTCTCCTTAAAATCCTAGCCATTAAATGTATCTCCAAAATGAAGGGTCAAGATCACCTCTTCATACTTTCCATCCAATGGTCATAAATGGTCCTAGCTATTTTATAAGACCAAATCTCCACCGTTGATTAAATCGATGGTGGATATCCAAAGGCTTCAACATTAAGCTTGCTTCCTATTGGTTCGTCATAAAGTCGTCATAACCACTAATGTTGACTACGCAGTACAATATTTATTTTTATTTGCTATAACCCTACGAATAATATTTTTACTGTATTTTTATCGCTTGATAATTAAATACAGTAAAAACACAGTAAAAGAAAATTTTAAAAATTGTTTTCGGATTTAGGTTTAGTAAGATCCCCTGTCTCCATCTCAACAGTATGAATTTTCCTGGCTGCAGAAAAATTTTCACTTTTCTGGACCCACCTGGGCCCATATACAGCCCCCCTTGGCCCACAGATGGCCCACGGATAACATTAAAATAATCAGAGAAACATAAAAATTTCATAATCATCCACAAAATCATAAAAATTATAAAATTTACGAAAATCAAATCAAATTACGTAAAATAATTAAGACTTAACAGTAATAATTAAATTACATAAGATTTTCCCCGGCCCGAAAATTATTATTTTCTTGACACGGAGTAAATCACACAAAACGATCAAATGTATTCACAGAATACTCAAAATAATTTTACAGTACACAAAATTCACTAAACAGTAGAATTCTGTTAATTGTCAAAATTACTGTCAAATAGTTAGGAAATTTGGGGTGTTACATGAGTTATAAATGTTGTTTATGACTTATTTGTTGTAACACCCTCCCTAGGGTATCACATGTCTGACTCCTGACTCATAATCTGAAAAGAAGTTCACACAAGGTTTGAGTTATACAATGTGAGTTTTAAAATTTCTTTCTTTTCTTATTACAGAAACATAAACTTACTGAAATTCATAAGTATTACTGAAAATATATTTAAACTGATTAATATACAATATTGACACCACTTAATATTTAACAATTTAAAGAGAAATATAAAACTAACAGACTCTTTTTTTTAACAGTAGCAAATCCTATGACGGGTCCTACTTAATAGCACGGTACAACACTAACGAGAAAACTTAATATACTTATTTCTTTTTGTATTCCTCTTGATGCATCAGACATCTGTTCCTTGTCAACACTGCACGTTATCGACTCTGGAATAGTCATTCTCTGATGTTGTCTCCGAACTCAGAATATCTACCTCCCGGTATGTCTAAGACAACTCATTCCTTCTACTGTTTAATTTTAACAATACAGACACAGCAAGACAACATAACAAAGAGGTGAGATCACCTACACTAATACCAACATGGCAGCACAGAGATAACACAAACAACAATATTATACAGGGATATCATACTAGACTTCCAATAATATATTCAATATTAATCAACTATCATCATCCAATCATATATCAATCCAAGTATTCAAAATAGTTGTCATAGCCAATATTCCTCAATTAATATATCATACAGATATAAATGTTCAGATTCATACATGTGCACATAGACTCAGTTTTTCAAAAACAACTCCATGGAGGTTTTCACAATTTCAAGAAGAATGCTCTAGTTAATTGCCCAGCCTAAGCCCATAGACAATCTCCCAGTCGTAGAAAAGAATCGTGTTCTTGTCGGGTATCGTCAATGCATTGGAACGGACTGCATCACCAAGTGGCATATGGTCCAGCCTTAGCCCACAGACAGATATCCATTGGTCGACCGTCGCGCCTTGACGCCCTCAAGATCCATCATAGACCTCACTATCAATTCTCATTCCCTCTTCAACCACAAGGGCCAAAATAGCTTATTAGCTATACTTTATACAATGCACGAATATATCAGTGCAAGTTCAACCACAAGGGCCAAATCTTTTCATTTGTTCAATGTAATCATATGCCTCAACGCATATTTTTCCAATGCATGTATAATGCACCAATGCCAATCACAGGCATGTCTTTCTAATGCATGTAAAATGCACCAAATGCCAATCATAGGCAAAACTCGTCATTTCCTCATACAGTGTATGGAAACTGGTTCAACAGTAATCATCATGTTATTATGTTTTTATAGTTATAAATCACTTTTGTCGTGTTTTCACAATCGCGTAACATTTCTGTTACGTTTTCACAATTCTAAAACATTTTAGTTATATTTTCACAATACCGTAACACTTCTGTTACGTTTTCACAATACCGTAATGCTTTTGTTACGTTTTTAAAATTCCAAAACATTTTTATTACGTTTTCACAATACCATAACACTACTATTACGTTTACAAAATTTCATAATATTTCTGTTACGTTTTCAAAATGCTGCAACTCTTCTGTTGCACTTTTAAATCACATAATAATTTTTTCAATGTTTTTCTCAATTGCGTAAAAATATACGTTTCTCAAATCACATAGTATTTTTCCACTGTTTCAAAATCGCATATCTTAAAAATCATTCTTTTAAGTCGCGTAAATCATTTTCCATCATTCACAAAATATTTAAAACACTTTCTAAATCTCATAGCAGTTTTCCGCCATCTTCACAATCACGTAAAATATTCCTCAATATTCCAAACATTATTTTGGACTTAAATAAATCAATATGATTTTCAATACATTTTTCAAATTGCGTAGCTTAAAAATCACGTTTTTAAGATATGTAAAACATTTTTCATCACTATTTCATTACAGAAAATATTTCTTAACCTTCAAAAATTCCTTTTCAACCTTTCTCAAAATAATGACTTTGTATTTCATTTTTCACATTTCCTTACTCAAGAAAATCTTTTTCCACATTTCTTTACTCAAGAAATCCTTTTCCAAAATATAATCCACAAAAATCACTTTTCCATTGATATAAATCAACGTTTCAAAATTTAACATTTTCTAATGTATTTCAAAACTTGAAAATAAGTTATACGTTAGTAAATTTTCAAAACACCATTATATTCTCCATTTTTCCCAAATCATTTCCAAAATCAGTCTTCTTCAAAATAAATTGAAATTCAAACGTTTTTCAACCTCTCTTTGTTTTCCGTTACGAAAATTTCTATTCTCTCAAGTGATTAAACGCTCTAATTCCCTTTCCAAATCCTTGTATGAAAATCATTTTCATAAAATCAAGGCATCCACAAAAACCATGGACATGGTCATTGAAAACTATCAAATCTTTCGAGTGACAAAACACTTTGTTTTATAAAATTGAGGCATAACAAGCTTTTCAAAAATTGTAAGGTATTTGGCCATTTGAGCCATCAAATATTTTTCCTTCTAACTCAATTATTTATCATTTCTGTTTTCACACAAACAAAACCATTAAAATCTTTGTTTTCAAAACCCAAATACCGATGGTCATAAAAACCAAACCCATTTGTTCAAATTCATTTTTAGTTTCTTTACAAATCCTTTTTCACTTTCTTTGCAAATCCTTTTTCACTTTCTTTGTAAATCTTTAAAATCAACGTTTGCCCGTCTCTTTTTCGAAATCATGATTAGTAAACATTTAGAAACTTTTTACACAAAATAAATCAATAAAAATTCTTCTAAAATCGTGTTTATATACTCTTTGAAAAATAAATCCTTTGTTTATTTTCCTTATTTTTCTAAACATCTCATTTCATCATTCATGAAAAAATATTAATTTGTGAACACCTATCTTGAGGTGTCTTGGCTGAAAATCACCATGTTCTAGGGATCAAAAATTAATTTCCTTGTTCTTGAAAAATTTCAACATAGACCTCAATCTTGAGAGTCAAAAACCGTAGCCTCCCTTTGGCCATTGTAACCAAAAATTGATTTCCTCTCCATCAACACATCATGGCATACATATACATATTTCATCATAAATACTACAAGCATGCCATATACTTATCATACATATTTTAAGCATACTATCAAAGCCATAAAATCATGCAAAGCATATCAAGCATAGGCAAATAATTAAAACACATAAACAACCACAAATAAATTACAAGACCATGGATATGAATCCTCACATGGATTCACCATCTATCAAATATAAGACCATCTCTCACCACTATACTTGGTTAGTGAGATGGATCTCCCTTTTACCTCTTGAAGATCCTCAAAAGCTCTTTGTTTTGCTTCTTTTTCCAAGTCCTTCACCACCAAGGGCTTCTCAAATACAAAACAAAATACATAAAAATTAGTATACTAAGCTTGATTAAGAGGAACCATGGATCAAACATGGTTTAGATCATGAAAAAGAAGAGAAGAAATGAAGTTTCCTTACACTTCACCTCAAAAACCTTAGAACTTGCTCTTGGAAAAACTCCTTGAAAATGAATGATTTAGAGAAAGTCTCCAACATGAAAGTTGCTTAGAAAAAGGTAAGGATTCAAGAAATATGGTTGTATGAAATTAAAGAGTGATGGAGGGTGCTTCTAGGGTGCTTGGCCGAAACCACCATGAAGAAGAGTGGAGAGAAAATATTTGATGAAGTCTTGGCTTTTTGGAGGAGACAAAGATGAATTATGATAGCAAATGCATGAAATGATTTTGGCCCCCCTTTTTCCTTGCATTGCCGTGGAGAGTGAGTGAGAAATGAGTGAATAATTAGAGTGTTAGTCAAAGATACCAAATTATTGGAAAGTTTCCAAGTGATAGTAACAAACTTGGACCATTGGATCTTCTTCCTCCTTTAATCTTAGCCATTAGATGAAGCTACTAAATGGATGGTCAAGATCTCTCCTTCTATGTTGCCATCCAAGGGTCACAATTGAAGTCTAAGCAATTATATAAGACCAAATTTCAACCATAGATTAAATCAATGGCTAAGATTCAATCTTGAAAGTCCAAGCAATTATTTGAAGCATTCTAAGCCATTGATTAATTCAATGGTTAGGATTAAGGTAGACTTTAGGTATAGCTTTAGATAGAAGACTTAATTTAGGCTATTGGATCTTTCTTCTTTAAATCTTAGCCCTTAGATGTGTCTCCAAAATGAAGGGTTAAGATTACTCCTTCAAACTTTACATCCAATAGTCATAAATGGTCTTTGTCACTTTTTAAGACTAAATCTCCACCATAGATTAAATTAACATCCAATGGTCATAAATGATTCTTGTTACTTTACAAGACCAAATCTCCACCCTTGATCAAATTTATATCCAATGGTTACAAATGGTCATAGCCACTTTATATGACCAATTCTACACCGTTGATTAAATCGACGGTTGATATCAAAGCCTTCCTTATTAAGCTTATCTAGATTAAATCTCCACCATTGATTGAATCAATGGTGGATATCCAAACCACCAATGTTGACTTAAGCAGCATAATATTTATTTTTATATCTGCTATAACCTTACGAATAATATTTTTACTGTATTTTTATCGCCCGATAATTAAATACAGTACAAAACACAGTACAAGAAATTTTCTAAAACTGTTTTCGGATTCAGGTTTAGTAAGATCCCCTGTCTCCGTCTAAAACTGTTTTCACTTTGTGGGACCCACCTGGGCCCACATACACCCCCTAGGCCCACAAACAGTAAAAAAATTTCATAATCATCCATAAAATCATAAAAATTAGAAAACGCACAAATATCAAATCAGATTACATAAAATAATTAAAACCTAACGGTAAAAATTAAATTACGTAAAGTTTTCCCTGGCTCGAAATTTTTTTTTTCTTGACATGGAGTAAATTACTCAAAACGATCAAATGCGCTGACAGAATAATCAAAATAATTTTACAGTATCCAGAAATTACTAAACAGTAAAATTCTGTTAACTGTCAAAATTAGTAGTTAAGAGATACGAAATTTTTAGGGTGTTACAATACTCCCCCTCTTACAGAAATTTCGTCATCGAAATTTCATAACCATGATTTCACATCCTCGGAATAAATATAGATATTCCTCTTCCATCTTTTCTTCCAGTTTCCATGTAGTTTCACTTCTTACGTTATTCAAACGATTTTAACTAATGAAAGTTCTTTATCTTTTGTTCACTTTTACTGATCACTTCTATGAATTTCCATTACCGTCTTAACTTTTCACACTTACGAACCTCTTCAACTTTTGAAGAATTCATCACACTTCCGCTGCGCCACTTTGATACGATGACACGAATATAAACATAGGAATATTCTTTCTTGCAAGATATTCCTTCAATTGCAGAAGATGAAAGAAAACATCATGGAAAATAACAAAACGAATTGAATATGTTATCAAATGTATCTAGCAAAGAATTGGATGTAACCCCAATTTTCAAGAATAGATTTTCTCTGAATTACTCACACTTTGTTGAAATAATCTCATAGGATATGGTTGAAAAATAACCAATCCATTTTCAAAGATCACGTCTGTTTATGAAATAGATCAAACTAACATAAAGATTTGATCTATAACAATATTTGAATAACACAAGTAGCTCAATCGGCTAAGAATAGAAACAGAAAGAAACAGACCAGAGGATTACGGATAACTCTAAAATATAATTGATCTACTTAATCATATTACACAAAGAACAGGTTTCCTCCCAAAGATATACACTATGATCAAAGAATTACCTCTTGCAGCACAGTCTCCCTTGTTTAGGTCTTCAGCTCAGAACACTCCCGTTCCATTCAGAGTAACAACTTCCCTTACTATCTAAAATTTTACTAACAGAAAACTCTGTTTTCAAAGAGCATAATATCTGGGAAAATGTGTCCAACTTTTTCGCAAATTGTTTCCTTGACGTACATTCCTTCATTAAGTACCTTCTTTCAAATCACTTACTGCTTTTGGTTTCCTCAATGGTTGTAAATACATCTTCCGTCAAAATCAATTACTTTCTCAATATCCTAAAAAAAATACTAGGTTCCAAAATTACGAAATCTTATATTCCAAAACTGATTCTCTTCCATCAAATCCCGAATCTCAACTTCTAGTTCCTGTCGTTCAGCGATTCTCTGTTCCTGCAGTCATCCTTCCACATTGTTCTCATAGTTGCAGCTGCATTACTAGTAACATGTTCCACTTCCTCACGCGTACATCTACCATGAGTCGTTTTTCTTTCTTCAAAGACGGACGAATGAAAATACAATGGATCTGATATCCATCGCAAACAACATGGTTTCCTTTCGGAAAACAAAAACACAGAGAACATAACACAAGCAAAATAGACCTAACCACAAACCCCAAAAGACTCAAACCGTGCTCTGATACCAACTAATGTAACACCCTCCCTAGGGTATCACATGTCTGACTCCCGACTCATAATCTGAAAAGAAGTTCGCACAAGGTTTGAGTTATAAAATGTGAGTTTTAAAATTTTTTTCTTTTCTTATTACAGAAACATAAACTTACTGAAATTCATAAGTATTACTGAAAATATATTTAAACTGATTAATATACAATATTGACACCACATAATATTTAACAATTTAAAGAGAAATATAAAACTAACAGACACTTTTTTTAACAGTAGCAGGACAGGTCCTACTTAATAGCACGGTACAACACTAACGAGAAAACTTAACATACTTATTTCTTTTTGTATTCCTCTTGATGCATCAGACATCTGTTCCTTGTCAACACTACACGTTATTGACTCTGGAATAGTCATTCTCTGATGTTGTCTCCGAACTCAGAATATCTACCTCCCGGTATGTCTAAGACAACTCATTCCTTCTACTGTTTAATTTTAACAATATAGACATAGCAAGACAACATAACAAAGAGGTGAGATCACCTACACCAATACCAACATAGCAGCACAGAGATAACACAAACAACAATATTATACAGGGATATCATACCAGACTTCCAATAATATATTCAATATTAATCAACTATCATCATCCAATCATATATCAATCCAAGCATTCAAAACAGTTGTCATAGCCAATATTCCTCAATTAATATATCATACAGATATAAATGTTCAGATTCATGCATGTGCACATAGACTCAGTTTTTCAAAAACAACTCCATGGAGGTTTTCACAATTTCGAGAAGAATGCTCTAGTTAATTGCCCAGCCTAAGCCCAAGACAATCTCCCAGTCGTAGAAAAGAATCGTGTTCTTGTCGGGTATCGTCAATGCGTTGCAATGGACTGCATTGCCAAGTGGCATATGGTCCAGCCTTAGCCCACAGACAGATATCCACTGGTCGACCGTCGCGCCTTGACGCCCCCAAGATCCATCAGAGACCTCACTATCAATTCTCATTCCCTCTTTAACCACAAAGGCCAAAATAACTTATTAGCTATACTTTATACAATGCACGAATATATTAGTGCAAGTCCAACCACAAGGGCCAAATCTTTTCATTTGTTCAATGTAATCATATGCCTCAACGCATATTTTTCCAATGCATGTATAATGCACTAATGCCAATCACAGGCATATCTTTCCAATGCATGTAAAATGCACCAAATGCTAATCACAGGCAAAACTCGTTATTTCCTCATATAGTGTATGGACATTGGTTCAACAGTAATCATCATGTTATTATGTTTTTATAGTCATAAAACACTTTTGTCGTGTTTTCACAATCGCATAACATTTCTGTTATGTTTTCACAATTCCAAAACGTTTTAGTTATATTTTCACAATACCGTAACACTTTTGTTACATTTTCACAATACCGTAACGCTTTTGTTATGTTTTTAAAATTCCAAAACATTTTTATTACGTTTTCCCAATACCGTAACACTACTGTTATGTTTACAAAATTTTGTAACATTTCTATTACGTCTTCAAAATGCTGCAACTCTTCTGTTGCACTTTTAAATCACATAATAATTTTTTCAATGTTTTTCTCAATTGCGTAAAAATATACGTTTCTCAAATCGCATAGTATTTTTCCACTGTTTCAAAATGGCATATCTTCAAAATCATTCTTTTAAGTCGCGTAAATCATTTTCCATCATTCTCAAAATATTTAAAACACTTTCTAAATCTCATAGCAGTTTTTCGCCATCTTCATAATCACGTAAAATATTCCTCAATATTCCAAACATTATTTTGGACCTAAATAAATCAATATCATTTTCAACACATTTTTCAAATTGCGTATCTTACAAATCACGTTTTTAAGATACGTAAAACATTTTTCATCAACATTTCATTACAGAAAATATTTCTTAACCTTCAAAAATTCCTTTTCAACCTTTCTCAAAATAATATGACTTTGTATTCCATTTTTCACATTTCCTTATTCAAGAAAATCTTTTTCCACATTTCTTTACTCAAGAAATCCTTTTCCAAAATATAATCCACAAAAATCACTTTTCTATTGATATAAATCAACGTTTCAAAACTTAACATTTTCTAACATATTTCAAAACTCGAAAATAAGTTATACGTTAGTAAATTTTCAAAACACCATTATATTCTCCATTTTTCCGAAATCATTTCCAAAATCAGTCTTCTTCAAAATAAATTGAAATTCAAATGCTTTTCAACCTCTCTTTGTTTTCCATTACGAAAATTTCTATTCTCTCAAGTGATAAAACACTCTAATTCCTTTTCCAAATCCTTGTATGAAAATCATTTTCATAAAATCAAGGCATCCACAAAAATCGTGGACATGGTCATTGAAAACTATCAAATCTTTTGAGTGACAAAACACTTTGTTTTATAAAATTGAGGCATAACAAGCTTTTCAAAAACCATAAGGTATTTGGCCATTTGAGCCATCAAATATTTTTGCTTCTAACTCAATTATTTATCATTTCTGTTTTCACACAAATAAAACCATTAAAATCTTTGTTTTCAAAATCGAAATACCGATGGTCATAAAAACCAAACCCATTTGTTCAAATTCATTTTTAGTTTCTTTACAAATCCTTTTTCACTTTCTTTGCAAATCCTTTTTCACTTTCTTTGTAAATCTTTAAAATCAACGTTTGCCCGTCTCTTTTTCGAAATCATGATTAGTAAACATTTAGAAACTTTTTACACAAAATAAATCAATAAAAATCCTTCTAAAATCGTGTTCATGTACTCTTTGAAAAATAAATCCTTTGTTTATTTTCCTTGTTTTTCTAAACATCTCATTTCATCATTCATGAAAAAATATTAATTTGTGAACACCTATCTTGAGATGTCTTGGCCGAAAATCACCATGTTCTAGGGATCAAAAATTAATTCCCTTGTTCTTGAAAAATTTCAACATAGACCTCAATCTTGAGAGTCAAAAACCGTAGCCTCCCTTTGGCTATTGTAACCAAAAATTGATTTCCTCTCCATCAACACATCATGGCATACACATACATATTTCATCATAAATACTACAAGCATGCCATATACTTATCATACATATTTTAAGCATACTATCAAAGCCATAAAATCATGCAAAGCATATCAAGCATAGGCAAATAATTAAAACACATAAACAACCACAAATAAATTACAAGACCATGGATATGAATCCTCACATGGATTCACCATCCATCAAATATAAGACCATCTCTCACCACCATACTTGGTTGGTGAGATGGATCTCCCTCTTACCTCTTGAAGATCCTCAAAAGCTCTTTATTTTGCTTCTTTTTCCAATTCCTTCACCACCAAGGGCTTCTCAAATACAAAATAAAATACATAAAAATTAGTATACTAAGCTTGATTAAGAGGAACCATGGATCAAACATGGTTTAGATCTTGAAAAAGAAGAGAAGAAATGAAGTTTCCTTACACTTCACCTCAAAAACCTTAGAACTTGCTCTTAGAAAAACTCCTTGAAAATGAATGATTTAGAGAAAGTTTCCAACATGAAAGTTGCTTAGAATAAGGTAAGGATTCAAGAAATATGGTTGTATGAAATTAAAGAGTGATGGAGGGTGGTTCTAGGGTGCTTGGCCGAAACCACCATGAAGAAGAGTGGAGAGAAAATATTTGATGAAGTCTTGGCTTTTTGGAGGAGACAAAGATGAATTATGATAGCCAATGCATGAAATGATTTTGGCCCCCCTTTTTCCTTGCATTGCCGTGGAGAGTGAGTGAGAAATGAGTGAATAATTAGAGTGTTAGTCAAAGACACCAAATTATTGGAAAGTTTCCAAGTGATAGTAACAAACTTGGACCATTGGATCTTCTTCCTCCTTTAATCTTAGCCATTAGATGAAGCTACTAAATGGATGGTCAAGATCTCTCCTTCCATGTTGCCATCCAAGGGTCACAATTGAAGTCTAAGCAATTATATAAGACCAAATTTCAACCATAGATTAAATCAATGGTTAAGATTCAATCTTGAAAGTCCAAGCAATTATTTGAAGCATTCTAAGCCCTTGATTAATTCAATGGTTATGATTAAGGTAGACTTTAGGTATAGCTTTAGATAGAAGAATTAATTTAGGCCATTGAATCTTTCTTCTTTAAATCTTAGCCCTTAGATGTGTCTCCAAAATGAAGGATTAAGATTACTGCTTCAAACTTTACATCCAATGGTCATAAATGGTCTTTATCACTTTTTAAGACTAAATCTCTACCATAGATTAAATTAACATCCAATGGTCATAAATGATTCTTGTTACTTTACAAGACCAAATCTCCACCCTTGATCAAATTTATATCCAATGGTTACAAATGGTCATAGCCACTTTATATGACCAATTCTACACCGTTGATTAAATCGACGGTTGATATCAAAGCCCTCCTTATTAAGCTTATCTAGATTAAATCTCCACCATTGATTGAATCAATAGTGGATATCCAAACCACCAATGTTGACTTAAGCAACATAATATTTATTTTTATATCTATTATAATCCTACGAATAATATTTTTACTGTATTTTTATCGCCCAATAATTAAATACAGTACAAAACACAGTACAAGAAATTTTCTAAAACTATTTCCGGATTCAGGTTTAGTAAGATCCCCTGTCTCCGTCTAAACAGTACAAATTTTTCTATGCGTAGAAAAATTTTTACTTTGCTTGAGACCCACAGGCACGTATGGCCACCTGGGCCCACAAACAGTAAAAAAATTTCATAATCATTCATAAAATCATAAAAATTAGAAAACGCACAAATATCAAATCAGATTACGTAAAATAATTAAAACCTAATGGTAAAAATTAAATTACGTGAAGTTTTCCTTGGCTCGAAAATTTTTATTTTGCTGACACGGAGTAAATTACTCAAAACAATTAAATACGCTGACGGAATAATCAAAATAATTTTATAGTATCCAGAAATTACTAAACAGTAAAATTCTGTTAACTGTCAAAATTACTAGTTAAGAGATACAGAATTTTTAGGGTGTTACATTTGTGCAAAAAGTTTGGATTAGAAATTGAAAATTCTCCATTTGGACCTAAAATGCTCTAAGTGTTGATTTTAGGGGTTTGGTTGAGTGATTTGGTATTTTGATCCATTTTTAATGAAATTAATTAGTGTTTTATGTTTCCTTCATGTTAGTGAACTGGTTAGGAACTTAAAATCAACTAGAAACTGATTTAGAGTGGCCAAAATCCAGAACTTGTTCCAATAGAACAGTACCCGAATTCTGCAGAATTATGAAGAATCCATGTTCTGATGCTGGCGCCGTGGCACAAGAATTTCACACCGCGGCATGAGACTGATGCACCTCCAGTAGTGTAACCCGAGAGCAGGGCACCGCGGTGTGGAATAGGTGGTGCTGCAGCGTGAGCTTCAGAATCTTCAAAAATGTATTTTTAATATCCTTGAAAGTTCCTAAGTGTAGAGATCATTCTTATATGCTTTCCTAAATGTGTTGAGACACAAATAGGGGTAATTCTTTGAGAGAATAACCATTTGGCGTGTGTCTAAGAATGGTGAAACCTTAGGCAAATCTATGAGTTAGAATGCCTTAGGGACTATCTAAAACTTTGATCAACATGAGGTTGACTTGGAAATCACTTGTGAAGTGATGGTGAGAAGTTTTATATAAGGAAATACTAGTTACATAGTTCTTGCTACCTTGTGGGATAGGTGATGCTAGGATCTATATGTATTAGTAATGGATAATCACTTGGTTATGGGAATCTTGTGATGTGTCTTAATTGTGAATTGAGATAGTTCTTGATACTTGGTTTTTCAAACTTGGTACTTGTTAGTTTCCTGTGTATTGTAACTTATCATGGTGTGCACAACCATGTGGCAAGACAACAAGGTATTGATCTAGATTCTCGTAGCAGGTATGCTATTTTGGTCAGGGTTACTAGTATGGCGGTGACAATATTACCCTTACACTAGTGAGAGGAAGGTGTTTACCTATTACCAAGTGAGATTTAGGCTTTTAAGCTGATCCTACTTTGTATATACAAAAGACAGAGGTTTCTAGGAAATTAAGCAAGTAGCTTGTGTTTTCAAATCTCAAAACTTGCATAATCATTCTATCAGAACTTTGTTTGAGCATAATCATTCCTCATAGTATAAATCATTGCATGGTTGACGATTGTATGAGCAGTTGTCATTGCTTGATCGATTGATTGGTTGGTTGTTGGTTTGATAATATCTTAGGATTGTATGGGCGATCTTTTAATGTTATTGATTTTTGGATATTTATATTGTTTCAAATATTAATGTGTTCAGTTCATTATTTGTTGTAAATGATTAACTGCTGGTATTGTTATGCTAATACTGAGAAATTGTGATTTCTCACCCTTATGTGTTTCATGTAAATCCAAATGAAGACCCTAAAAAGAAAAAGGGCAAGAAGAAAAAGAAGTAGAAGGCTTAGTTTAGCAGTTTTATTTCTTTTTGAACCAGTTTGTATATTAGTACCTTTCTGGTTGTATGTAAAAGTTTATGTATATAATATGGCTTGTTAGCCAGTAATGTATGTATATATGACCTTTTTATCATTCGAGGCTTTCTATATTAACTATAAAGGTTATTATAGATTTTATTTACATGCATTCTTTAAAGTGACACATCTAATGCAATTTATCTTGAAATATTTTGCGTATTTTGCGAAAATTGTATTAGGGTGTTACACTATCCATTACATTTCATAATAAGTCCTCATGTATAATCACACTAATTCATACTTTGCAACCTCATATATATATATATATATATATATATATATATATATATATATATATATATATATATATATATATATATATATATATATATATATATATATATATATATATATAGCTTTCTATATTAACTATAAAGGTGATTATAGATTTTATTTATATGCATTCTTTAAAGTGACACATCTAATGCGATTTATCTTGAAATATTCTGTGTTTTGCGAAAATTGTTTTAGGGTGTTACACTATCCATTACATTTCAAAATAAGTCCTCATGTATATATATATATATATATATATATATATATATATATATATATATATATATATATATATAACATTCAATCCTTATCAATAACATACAATGATTCACTTCATAAATACTTCAAGTCATTACCTTCAAGCATTGAATATCATGCATTCATTCTATCTCAACACTCATTAAATAAACATTCTTTCTCAATCCATAATCTTTACAAATAATATTATGTATAAGTCATACTTTGCTTCAATCATTCATAACCTCAAACTGCTTCTAATTATCATTAATTTTCGAATCAAAACGAAACCCTAAATCTCAATAAAACCCCTTTTCATTTCATCAAAAACCATTGAAATTTCAAAGCGCTACCTTGTCCTAAACTTCAACCACAATCAATCCAAATCAAAAGAAGCTTCATATTCCACATAAATCTCGTTTTATACATCATAAACAGTAGCCATGTAAGAAAAGAAAATGAAGAAAACAATGTGAGAAAGAAGTTAAAAATAGATCCCCCTACCTCTTGATGAAGATTGAGTGCAAATCTTAGCTTTGCTCCATCTTTTTCCCCCTTTACTCTCTCCATTTTCTCCTATGTCTCCCTTTCCCTCTTCTCCAGTCTATTTCTGTTTCTTTTCTTCATTTTTAGACCAGGACCATGTGAAAGGGGGGGAGAGAAAAGTGAGAAACTCTCACTTTAAATGTTAACATTAAGGGCATTTTTATCCTTTCACTGAAATTTCTATCTCTTAGGAATACTTTGATCTTATTATTTCAAGTTTTCTAACCTCCATAAATATTAAAATAAATTCTAAGATTTACTTTAATACTTATTTTACAGTTTTCTTAATTTTTCATATCTGCGTTGAGTCCATTCAGTATCAAAACACGTACTCGGTGTGCTTAAAAATACCAAATGAACTCAGTTTACTTTCAAATTTTAACTACAACTTCCTTAATTCATTTATGACTTATAAATAACTTATCCATAATTATTTCTTTTATCTAGGCAATTTATGCCATTTTTGAGTCATTTTAGGCCACTTTCCACATTTTGTGTTACGGTAAAGTGCCTGAACTAGCTTAGTTTGTCATGAAACTTTATAGGCATGTTAAACTAGTATTAGGCTACCTCGGTAACCCTTTACAAGTCTAATATGTTATCGGGGATGTTATAGCTGGAATAGTATGTCGGCTGTACTCAATACAAGGAATGCAGCGGTAGGCAAAAAGAAGTGAGGCGCAACCCTCATCGAAGTCCGTCTCCATGCCAAAGAAGGGGTACTCGGAGCCCTAAGAGAAGATCACAGAGTCCACCTCACCCTGATACAGACAATCGACAGGACAGGAATAGGGACACTCCATTTAATGACAACGATGACCGCAATGCCCAACCCAATAAAACTATTAATACTATCGCTAGTGGATTTGTCGGCGGCGGTTCATCCAATTGTGCCTGCAAGACAGCTCTCAGGATGGCAACATTGAATGTCTCCTACTCCGAGCCCAAATCACGGATCGGAGAACGGAATATGCCCTCCATCACTTTCTCAGATGAGGACTACAACAGAATTATCTTAGATCATGATGACCCATTGGTCATCTCGGGGATAATGTCCAATGCCAAGGTATGGCGTATATTTGTGGACCAAGGGAGTTAAACAGACATCATGTTCATGGACCTATACCAAAAACTAGAACTTCCTCGTACAGAGCTGACCTCCCATGATGGGGAGCTTATAGGGTTCATAGGTGAGAAGATCACCCTAGCAGGATATTATGAGACCCACTTGACCCTGGGGTCCCCCAAACTCTTTAGGACAGACAAGGTGAGATTTCTGGTCGTGCTGCCCTTCAGCCTATAACATCATTTTAGGCCATCCCTCCTTAAATGCACTTAGTGCCGTGGTGTCCATGACCCATCAGGTCATGACGTTTCCTGTAACATCCTAATACTGATAGCTAATATATCTGTCAAATACTTGGATAAATAGTATTAGCCATGCTACTTCTAAGTTAAACATCAACTAATCCATATCATTTAAACAAATAATAATGGAAAGCCTTATGAAAGCTAAAAGTTATAAACATATATCTATGCCACACAAGGGCATAAGGTATATATAAACTTTTTATACATACTCAAAGCAATGTAAATAAATACAAGCTTTAACCACTAAGCATAAAAATTACGCTAGTCTTCATACTTCTTCTTCTTTCCTTTGGAAGTGCTTCCACCTGGATTTACATGGCAACATACGGGGTGAGAAATCACAATTTCTTAGTATAAGTATACCAAAACCAGAGTTTAATCATTCAAAATGAATAAACCAACTAACTAACATAAGATCATACTCGCAACGGATAAATGAGCCTTTGCTCAACACTATCAGAATATATACATCAGCTCTATGCAATATTCACAAGGCAAGCTATAACCTTATCTCACATTTATAACGAATAATGATATCAAACAACCGCTCATACAATCATAGATATCATCAAGCAAGACAACTGCACATATAACTGTCAACGAAGGCAAATGCAATACATACACACAAGAAACATAAATCACATATGGAAACAAATAGTAAAAGATGCAATGATTATGTTATATATGATTATGATTAAAGAAAAGTTTATGATAATGAGGATGCAATGTCATGAGACTTGACTATTCCTCTGGGTATGGAGGTAATCTGTTATCTTAACATGTTATCTCCTTAACCTACCAAGTAGGGAGGGAATATGTAACCTCCTTTAACCTACTTTAAACTGACTAGACTTTTCTACTACCTCAACTGTTAGGAATAGCAAGTGAGTGTAAAATGTGATGTGTGTGAAAAACATGGTGTTATGTCTAACTCTTACATAACCACCATATAAACTCTATAATGAGTCCATCTCTGTATTACTAGCTCTACCTCAACTCTATGAGAGCACTTCATGCACTAAGGCACTCAACTATTGCTAACTAGACTTAGTATACTTTCTATACTAGTATTACTAGCTCTACCTCAACTCTATGAGAGCTTTCATGCCCTATGACATTTTACTCTTGCCAACTAGGCAATATGGCATTCAACTCTTACTAACTAGGCACTATGACATTCAACTCTTGCCAACTAGACTTAATATACTTGTATACAGTATTCCATCCCTTATCACTCCACAAGTAATATCTAACATAACTCTATGTTGCCTAAAGGTCTAGATACCTATCTATGGCAATCCATGGTTAATGGATGCATAAGGTCTTCTTACTTTCCCATATATGCTAGGTGGTCTTTCTCTCTAAGAAATACCTTTCCTAGTGTCTCAACACACTCTACAAGGCATATAGAAGGGATCTTTTCTAGTAGATAACTCAATTCATAAAAAATAACATTTTTGATAATCCTGGTACTCATGCCTCGACGCCGCCCTTGTCATGCCGTGGCTCGTTGCTCTCTGTCTCTCAGTCACACTGTGGTGTACTGCTCTCGGGTGCACTCATGCCTCGGCATAGACCTTGTCATGCCACAGCATGAGGCCAATTTCTACAGAATCCTGCAGAATTTGCACTGTTCTATTAAGGAACATCTCTCTTTTAATCTTTAATCTATGGATTCCAAATGTTTTCAACCCCAATCATGGTCTCTAAACATACTAGAACCTTCATACAAATTCTCCAATCACTTATCTTCATGATCAAATAACAAGTATAATAAACCTTTTCCTCTTTAAAACTCATTCCTCTAACCTAACTTTCAAGCCTCAAATATGAAGAAAGGAATAGAAGAATGAAGGACCAAACACCCTTACCTCTTGTATGGATGATGATCCTTAAGCTTGGCCTTTGATTTCCCCTTTTTCATTTCTTTCTCTTCTTTCTCTTCTTTCCCCTTTGTGTTTTGCTTCCAGCGTGAGAATTGGGGAAGAGAAACCTAATTTGGTTTCTTATATAGGACCACTAATGCAGTACTAAAACTCCTGATCTACTAAGAACACTTTGATTTCTCCAAATCAAGTTTTCTAACTTCCAACAAGTTTAAAATTAATCCAAAGATTCATAAAAAATCTTGTTTAACCATTATCTCATCTTTTCATATCTAATGGTAGTCAATCCAACATTAAAACACACAACCAGTATGCTTAAAAATACAAACTAACTCTGATTATCCACAAATTTTAACTACAACTTACTTAGTTCATTTGTGACTTAGAAACAAACTCTCTAGGTTCATTTCCATCAACTTAGCAATTTATGCTACTATTTGAGTCATTTTAAGCTATTTTTCACATTCTAGGTTGCAACAAAGTACCTAAACGAATTCTATTTGTCACAAAATTACTCAAGCATGTCAAGTAGGTATTAGGCTACTTCTGTTACTATAAACAAGTCTAACATGTTATCGAGGGTGTTACAGTTCCCAACAAGAATGACAAAGTCGTCACAGTAAAAGGCAAGCAAATTGTAACCTGAAAATGCTATAACGAGAGCCTTAGAATTTGTAGGGTTCCCAAGAAAGCAAAAGTAGGCATATCTAGCCTGGTCTTGGATCAGGTCAACATCCTTATGACCGAGTTAGATGTTCGAGAAGAGATCTGGGGTGCCAGACCCCAGCCAGAAGGTGAACTACTACTCATCCAACTTGGCACCAAGCTAAACCAGATCACCAAGGTTGGAATAAACTTGGAAGACGAAGAGAGATGCCAACTGTTTGAGCTCTTACTAAAAAACAAAGACCTCTTTTCCTGGGCATCCTCAGACATGCCTGAGCTTGACCCTGCCTTCATCTATCATTACCTATCTATCAGGGAAGATGCAAGGCTGGTCTCCCAGAGGAAAAAGAAAGTTGGCCCAGAAAGGCAGCAGGTTATTGACGAATAGGTGAAGGAGTTACTCAGTGTCGACTTCATCAAGGAAGTACCGCATACCACATGGTTATCCAATATGGTCATGGTGAAGAAGTCTAATGGGAAGTGGAGAATATGCATCGATTACACAGACTTAAACAAAGCCTGCCTTAAAGATCTGTACTTACTTCCCAATGTGAATAAGCTGGTGGATAGCTCCTCAGGTTTCCGTCTGTTGTCATTCATGGATGCATACTCTAGGTACAATCAGATTTCAATGTACCCTGAAGATAAAGATAACACTGCTTTCATCACTGATAAAGCAAGCTACCGCTACAAGGTTATGCCATTTGATTTGAAAAATACAGGGGCCACTTATCAAAGAATGATGAACAAGGTTTTTGAAGATCAAGTGAGGAAAATGTTAGAGGTTTGCATTAACGACATGATAGTCAAGACCCCACAAGGCAGATCTCATACCGCGGACCTCAAAGAAGTGTTTGCACAACTCCAAAAGTAGAACATGAGGCTGAACCCAGAGAAATGCATCTTCGAAGTTTGAGTAGACAAGTTTTTGGGCTTCATGTTGACTTACCGCGGAATTAAGGCTATTCCAGATAAATGCCAAACGGTGCTCAGCATGTGCAGCGCTCAAAATATCAAAGAGGTATAGTACCTGACCCTCCGGATTGCCACTCTCATATGTTTACTTTCCAAGGCTGCTCACAAATCCCTCCTTTTATTTAGACTGCTAAAAAATGGGAAGGATTTTGAGTGGATCAAAGAGTAGGAAGATGCATTTTCTTCGCTAAAAAACCTTCTATCCTCTCCCCTCATACTGACGAGATCAGAACCTAATGAGACATTGTACCAGTACCTTTCGGTTCATAGAGAGGTTATAAGTTCAGTGTTAATCCAGGAGACAGCCGAGGGATAGAAGCTGGTCTACTTTGTAAGTAAAGTTTTACAAGGGCCAGAACTGCACTACCAAAAGATTGAAAAAGTCACTTTTGCACTTATCACCACAGCCAGGAGACTCCAATAGTATTTTCAGTGCCATCCCGTGGTGGTAAAGACAGACTAACCTATACATCAATTACTACACAATCCAGACTTGGCAGGAAGAATGATTGCTTGCTCTATTGAGCTTTCTGAGTTCAGAATCTTGTATGAGCCTCGACTAGCAATAATAGCACAAACACTCTCCGATTTTATGGCAGAGCTTACATCAGACCCCGACGCATATGTTGATGGTTCCTCGAACCCTAAAAGAAGTGGTGCTGGGGTGATTTTGGAAAATTGTGAAGGAATGATTGTGGAAAGCTCCCTAAAGTTTGAATTTACAACATCAAACAATCAGGCAGAGTGTGAAGCATGTATCATCGGACTAACAATGGCCAAAGACATGGGAGTAGATAAAATCATACTTTGTAGTGACTCCCAACTCGTGACCTCCTAGGTCCGAGGTGACTATCAGGCTAAGGAACCCCTCCTTTAGTGATATTTAGCCAAGGTACAAGAGCTTCTTAAAAGCTTCTAGGACATTAAAATAAAACACATACACAGGGAGCAGAACTGCAGAGCTGATCTCTTGTCCAAACTGGCCAGCACTAAAAGCTCAGACAATAACCTTTCAGTCATACAAGAGACCCTTTCACAACCTTCCATCATAGAGACATCCATTTTCCAAGTTGAAGAACAAAAGCGTACTTGGATCACTCCGATCATATAATATTTGCAGTCTAGTATCCATCCTGAAGACCCATAAGAAGCCTCCAAGTTAATCAAAACCATAGTATGATACACCATCTATGATGGGTACACTAATGATGTGTCCGGTTTACGCCTCAGTAATTAGAAATTTGGTACATTACTTATGAATATCAAAAAATTTTAAATAAAACAATTTGATAATATATAAAATGAGTCATACGTAGAAATGTAAATTACATATGATATGAAAGGAGTTATTACAAATTACACATCGCTAAGCATTAGCTAATATACAATACTATGTTACAAAAGTTAAACCAAAGATACTAATTATATCTTTGTTCCAAAGCTTTATCTATCTTCATTGTTGTTGGTTTTCCTAGAATCATTACAGAAAACATAGATGTAGGGGGTGAGAATCATGAAATTCTCAATAATTCATTTAAAAATGTGTCATCACAATAATTCCAGCTATTTCGGAAAAAAATCTGTTTCAAATCATTTATTATCTTTTTAGGAAGGTGGCAGAAGTCAAAACAAGTCCTTCCTCTTCCCGAAATAGTTAGTTTATTTTATCTTTAGAAAATCATTCATATCGTCATAATTTGCATCATAAAACATATATTTGAATTTCATATCCTTCGAATTTAAATCGTAATATTGATTCTCGTATTTTTAAGTAAGCAAAAATATCATTAATATCAAAATTTTATCACTAAATCTTATTTTTGAAAACTCTTCAAATCATGACTCAATTTATCCAATCTCTCTTAAGAAAATCTCATCATATCTTAAGTCATTAAGAATCAAGTTTTATCTTATATTCAAAGTTATAAGCTCATAATATCATTCATTCACTTGGTAGCAGCTTGCTTTCAAGTTGGTGCACTTCAACTCATTCATGACAATCAATTTGTCACATAGGACTACTCCGGGTAACTAGGCCTTAACAATCTCAATCAACCACAACAATAAGAGAATTGTCCATCCTCATCATAAATGGTGAGTAGAGAGGGAATTGTCTATCCTCAACTACTTTGATAGGGAGGAAATCGTCCGTCCTCACACTATCGATCATCAGGGATAGAGGAAGTTTGATCCACTCCTGCATTATCCAGGATTTTGGATCACCCTAAGTAAAGAGGTCTTCCTCCACTACTTGAGGACTAGGAAAGCTCGGGTAAAGAGGGAGGTCTTCCTCAACCTCTATTATCATGGTATAGAAAAAATCTCAATTTCCCTTTTACCATTTTCTAAGACTTATCCTTAGTCTAAGGTATATCCAAAATCCACTCAACCTAGTTCCACAAAGGGATACCCATGAACATCAAGTTATCTCATTAAATTTCTTTGTACGTCAGGTTATCAATCATTCATTGTTCAATCTCATTTGATCCAATCTAATTATATTATAAATTCTCAAATGTGTTTGGATATATAATCCTTTCACAATCAAATTCATAAGTATATCACGATCATCTCAAAATTCTTAATACTTATAATCAAGCAAAAGCACAATCAGGCTTTACATAACATTTCATATAATTATTTTCATCTATTATTTCTCAAAATAGCATGACAATGCATCAAAATTAATCTCTCAAATAAAGAAATCAAAATACAGATACTGTCCAGAAATCTAATAACTAGAAACTCACAGTTTTGGTGTTCCACACCCAAATTTCATCATTTCAACAACAACTCAACATAAACCAGCCTATATAAACTCAATAACATCAAAATCATATCAAACAAGTATAAATAGCTCAACCAAATCACTGAAACAGAAGTAGGTCTCAAATTCACTTTCAAAGTTAAGGAAATTTCATTAGGAATCAAATCAAAGGATCAATTTCGTAAACCACAATCAACATATAATCATTATTTCAATTTCAAATATTTATCAAATCACAAGTAAAAAGAAACAAAAATAGTAAAAAAAAGTCCCCTACCTCACTTTCCACAGCTCCTTGATTTTGTCCCTCCCTTTCACGCCCTCCTTCTCTCTCTTGTTTCTGTTTCTCTTGTTTATTTGCTTTCATCCCTTGTAATTTCTCCATCAATCAAACTCAATCTCAAGCACAAAAAAATCATTATAATATAATCACAAATGAGGCAGTTTTCTTCCTTAACAAATTTTAACTATATAAGTCACCATTTCAGGCTCATAATTGGACAAAATTCTGGTCAATTATTGATACAATTCTGATCAAAATTTTGGCAGCAATTGTTGTGAAACAACCAGCCCAATACTCAGCCAATTTCTTACTAAGTTCAACACCTCAATTTAATACAACATATAATAGAGAAATGAAACTCAATTGGAAGCAAGGACCATGAGTTGCACATCACAAATACAACTAAGTCAAATCCTAGGTGTGAACATTTGAAACTCACTCATACATCTACGACTTCCACTATCAAAAACAAACAAATGTAAAGTCAATTAAAACAAATATAAGGGCCCTATACAAGTCTTGGCTGTGAGTTATAGGCAGCAAAACACCAATCAAATCATGAAGAAGTGAGCATCAAAGTGTCAAATAAATTCACAAACTTTTGCTCAAACACTTACAATAGAAATAAAATAAAGACAAGATGAAATAGAAGTATCAAAAGGCACAAAACTCATACTTTCACAAGTCTGGCCACGAGCTTCAATGCTCTATGGACCAAATTTGAGACTCAAACAATAGGAAAAGAGATGGCAAAGAACTCCCTACCTCAAGGTTTCCTTTGTTCCATTTGATTCTTCAAGTTTTTCCCTCTCCATCTTTCTCCCACTTCTTTCCTTTTTCTTGCCCTTTTTCTCCATTTTTCCAGCACACAAAGATGAGATAGGGAGAGAGTGAGTCAGAATCAAAGAAACAGAATGAAAGAAGATAGTCATAACAGAGCAATTAGAGTGACAGCGAGGACGAACCGGCAAAAGATGAGTGTGCGAGAACGGACGAGCAAGAGGACAATGAGAATGGACAGTTGATCGAAGGAACAACGAGAACAGATGACCGAGCAAGAGCAGCCGAGAGTGGATGGCCAAGTAGCAGGGAATGGATAAGAGAGAGATAAGTGAACGAGTGAGAGAGAGAGCAGACTAGAGAGAACGAATGAGTAAGGGAGAAAGTAGGTTGATGAGTGAACAGGGAGAGTGAATAATAGATAAGAAATGAATGGATGAGAGTGAACGAGTGTGAGAGAGAAAAAGAAGAGAGGGAGAGCGTGAGAATGAATCAGAAAACTGATAGGGAGAGGATTGGTGGAGATATTTAGAGAAGAAAAATAATTAAATATTCAATTAGAACACCTTACCTTTTTAAAGATATTCTAATCCTTCATAACTCAATCTCCAAACTTCCTCTAGGATCATGAAAGATTTTAGGATTCCTTTTTAATCCAAAAACTCATTCTTTGATGCATAATCATAAGCATTTTTATCATTTATTAAGCTTTACTATTCATCCATGAATTAAATTAAACCTTATGAGATTGAATTAGGAAGCTCTCAACGTTTAATTTATCCTATTCCCACTCTCAACTCAATCTTCATCCTCTATTTACCAATTACCCTTGATCTTATAATTTTCTAAGCTATTTTAAGTTATTTTTCACGTTTAGTGTTATAAATTCACGCGCACCTCAACTCAAAACATTGCCACAAATATCAGGCTACTTCCACTAATTTTACTTAGCTACTATAACTCTGATAAGAGCTATTAGGTTAGGCAGAATGTTACAATGGGCAGTTATACCAGTGCGGATTCTAATCATCTCTCGTTAAATGCCTCGTGCCAAAAGAAGTAGAATATGTGCTGGCTGAGGTCTACAAGGGGAGTTGCAGACACCACTTGGGGGCAAAGCCTTAGCTTTTAAAGCACTCAGGGCTAGATACTTTTAGCCTACGATGAAAGTCGACTCTCTTGAGCATGTCTAAGTTTGTGACAAATGCCAATGACACTCGAACCATTATCAAGCTCCACCTGAAGAACTATCCACGATATTCATACCATGGCCATTCTATAGATGGGGTATGGATATTCTGGGTCCGTTCCCCCAAGCACCCAGGCTGCTGAAATTCTTGGTGGTAGTCGTGGACTACTTCACTAAATGGATTGAGGCAGAACCCTTGGTTACTATCACTTCTGCCCAAATCCAAAAGCTCACTTGGCCTCACATTATCACTAGGCTCGGAATTATGGAATCCAACGTGACAGACAATGGGACACAATTTAAAGATAAGGAATTTGAAGAGTGTAACACCCCAAATTTCCTAATTATTTGACAGTAATTTTGATAGTTAATAGAATTCTACTGTTTAGTAATTTCAGAGCACTGTAAAATTATTTTGAGTATTCCGTGAATACATTTGATCGTTTTGTGTGATTTACTCCGTGTCAAGAAAATAATAATTTTTGGGCCAGGGAAAATCTTACATATTTTAATTATTACCGTTAAGTCTTAATTATTTTACGTAATCTGATTTGTTTTTCGTAAGTTTTATAATTTTTATGATTTTATGGATGATTATGAAATTTTTATATTTCTCTGATTATTTTAATATTATCCATAGGCTGTCTGTGGGCCCAGGGGGGCTGTACGTGGGCCTAGGTGGGTCTAAAAAAGTGAAAAAAATTTCGGAGCCAAAAAATTTTGTACTGTTGAGACGGGGACAGGGGATCTTACTTGTAACGCCCATGTAGGGATGTGACATTTATGATGCACTAAAATAAAAATAAATAAAATATTACCCAAGTTATAAAACATTTGATACATAATTTATGTTAGTTGTAAATTTTTTCCTTCTATACAGGATATCATTAAATAAAATAACATGAAACATAAAATAAAGCAAACTGTTATCACACACATAATATACATATGATTTTGTCTTAAGTTATATAAATAATTTATAACTACAAAATATTTAACTAAAGCAGTAAAGAGTTAATATATGGTACAACAACATAAAGTGCCCAAGTGCACATCATAGATTCCTAACCCTTGGAAGGATCACTCTCAGATGAAACTGCGGGTGATAGGAATCCAAGATGTCTCACAGCTCTACGGATAGGAGTCCGTGCTGTTGACACTATACTGATCTCACTAGGAACACGAAAAAGTCCTCCCCAGTGACGCCTTAGATCCAACGGCATCTCCAGATGTAAATACAAGGTCATAGTAAAGACAGGCTCAGCATCAAACTCTCCACGTAGGGACACAGTCAGACGTCCCAAATAGATCACCGATCCTCGATCCTCGCGCAGTCGCCAGGCCTCCGAACCTCAATGAAACTCTAGTCTCACGAAACCAAGAAACCCCGGCAATGCCATGATCACAAGATCAGTCCAGAGGATATGGATGATCGGATAGCTCGCACTCGTCAAACTGATCACCCGTCTGTTGTTGCTCCTCCTCAGGATACAAACAGTCTAGAGGTTGCTCCTCTTCTTCAAACTCTTTAAAAATATAAATAATAATACAAAAACAATACATATAGAGAGGTGAGACAACCTACATCATTACCAGCATGGCAATTAAGAAAACGACAGAACAACAAATATCACAGTTTGATACAATATGCATATCACAATATCATAAGCAATAACACAATTTAACACATCATACATAATATCACAAATAATAAAATTAAGATGTATGTCACAAATGCAAATGCATAATGACTCATCCCTACTCCATGGAGCAATACACAGACATCAGAGAGAATGACCTGTAAAGAACTATCAATACCTCAAGCTGCCAACCAAACTATTCCACTGTCTAATGTCGTGTCTATAGCCCACAGTCCAACGTCGTGTAGTAGTACACAGTCCAAAATACGTCGTGCACTACAGGCATTGTGCTAAATAATCTTTACAAGATCTTGATTAAGTATAGTGCGTGTCGAGATCACTAGTGTGTTGCTAGTTACCACAACCCAGAGGAGCGACCAACTGTCCACATGTGGAATACTCCGCACACTAATGCCTCCAAGTCCACTCGATGAACCACACTATGCTTATCACACCGACAACACGATGTAATTCACCTCGTCAATCAATCGCCAATTCCAAACCAATTGACATGACTCCCAATGCATGAATAAGAACAATAATTACCAAAACAAGCTTGGTCTCAAAATATTACCATATTTACACAAATGCCCTCAATGGCAACAATCTTAAATGCAGTACGTCTCCACTTGACAGTACCATATCTCCACATGTCTGGGTCCACCACTTTGGCCCGACAGTAAAACTCGTTGTTCCATTTAATCGCATAGAAATTTTATCGCGTTTTCCCAATTTCATCATTTTTACAATCGTTTTTAAATCGCATAAATATATTTTACTATTTTTAAAAATTGCATAGTATTTTTAAATCGTTTTCTCAATCGCATAAGATTTTTAAATCATTTTCTTAACCGTAAAGCTTTAAAATCTCTATTTTAAAATTACGTAAGCTATTTTTAATACTTTCAAATACGTAGAATATTTCCCTTACGTTATAAATATTTTATAAAATGTTCTCTTTTATTTGTCTGTTTCTAATAAATTTTGACAGTATTTTGTTTATAAAATTTACTAAAAATGTGTTTTCTACGTTTTTCCTTTAAAAATTCCTTTGTTTAGTTTATAACTACAAAATCCACTTTAGAAATTATCACTATACTTTAAAACTCAAAAGTAAGTATTTTTCAAGAGTTTTATTCATTTTTCTTCTATACCATATTTCTAATAAAAATTAGTTTACTTCTTTAAGTTTTAAAAATCCTTTGCAAATATATTCTTTTTAGGTTAAACATCTAGTCTACACTTAGAAAATAAATTTTTGATTGATTACACATTAAGATGGCATTTTGGCCAAATTTCACAAAACTTTGGCATTTGCTCTTTGGATCATTTTCTATCTTCTAAATCATTTTGGAATTCATTAATTTACCTAATTCCATTAAATCCTTCCTTTAGAACTTTTTGGTTCTCTTTTTCTTGTTGAGGCCGTGAGCCCCTTTGGTGTTCTTTGAAACACTCATGCAATCCTTACATGTTATGCATATCCTAATTAATAATCATGCATATATCAACACATGCAATATATTTTAAAGCTTATAGACATGCATACAAACAATATCAAACACAAATAGGAAAGCATTTAAACAATCAAACAAGTGAATCCTTATGGATTCTTTACACACATACAATCCATTTTCTCATCACCACACATGGTTGATGAGGTCAAATCTCCCTCTTACCTTAAAGGAAGATAAAACCTTCTACTCCTTCTCCTAGTTAATTTCATGACTTCCTCCAGAGAAATCCTAGCAACCTTAAACAATTTTAAAGAGTTATAACTATAGGAGAAAAATACAAACCATGGATCAATCATGGCCTAGAACCTTAGAAATAAAGTTAGAAATGAAAAACAAGGATCTTCACCTTTTAGGAAAAAACTCCAAAGAAATTTTCCAAGCTTAAGATGAAGGATTTTGGAAGAACTCTCAACTAGAGATGTTCTTAGAATGGTGTTTAGGTTTGAGAAAGTAGGTTAGATGAAATTTTAGATGGTTGGATGGTGGTGTAGGGTTGTTGGCCGAATGGTCCTCCAAGAAACAACAATGGTGGTTTTTGTTTTTAGAAGAGAGAAAGTGTAAGTTAGGTGATATAAGATGGAGTGAATGAAGCAAAAATGCTCTCCTAACCAAGCATATGGCCGTGGAACTTCAAGAGGAGGTGGCCACTTTGTTTGACCTTCCATGACCACTTAATAGCCTTAGATGTAATCAAGGGTTGTTATGCAAAGCTTTGCCTCCAAGCTTATCTCTCATTGGCTTAGAAAAACCTAGTCATGCAATGACTAAGCCTTCTTGATGGTTCTTGAAGCCTCTTGGCCGAATGGCCCTAATTGAGGAGTAACTAAGTTTGTGCTCCATTTGGTCTTCTAGTTACACTTAGATGAAATTGATTAGTTTGTTTAGTTAGTAACCAAACTATCTAGTTACTTAGACTAACTAAGTTTGTCTTGATATTTTGAGAACATCATTTAACTAAGACTTAACTAAATAGCTAACTAAGTTTACTTCACTTAGTTACCTAATAAGCTTCCTATACTAACTTAGTTAGGTTTAAACTAAATTGGTTAAGCTTTCTAGTTTAATCTTAACAAGTCTAACCATTTTTGTGGACTTGATTCCTATTGGTCTAGAAATTACAAGCCTACATTGTTAACTTATTCCTATTGGTTTAGAATTTAGTCTAGCCAAAAACGTTGACTGCTTCACTAAACGCGGGTCCCACAGACTTTTCCGGGTTCATGGTCGTTTTAGAGCATATTTCTACTATTTTTGGGATAGTAGGTACTGTCAGATAAAATAATATTATAATAATATAAAATTATTTTATTACACAGTTAAATCCTAAAAATTAAAATATTAACAACCATATCACTCGGAATTGGGTTTAGTAAGATCCTCCAGCTCCGAATAATTAAAATAAGATTTTCCCATCCCGAAAATTATCATTTTTCCTGACTTGGAGTAAATCACACAAAACACTCAAATATGAACACGAAATAGGCCAATAAATTTTATAGCATATAGAAAAACATAAAACAGTACAAACAGGACAAAATGATCATTTATCCAAAAGTTGGGGTGTTACAACTCTCCTCCACTAATAAAAATTTCATCCCCGAAATTTATCGTATATCAGAACAACTGAGGGTATTGCTCCCTCATTTTGTCTTCCAACTCCCAGGTAGCATCACCTGTTACGTCATTCCATATCACCTTTACCAGCTCGATCATCTTCCCTCAAAGCTGCTTCACTCTCCTGTCTTCAATCTTAACAGGAAGTGTCTCATACGTCAAGTTATCCTTTAGTTGCACTTCATCAGGTTGTATAACATGCGTTGGATCAGAAATATATTTCCTCAGTTGAGACACATGGAATACATTATGCAAATTTAATAGAAAAGGTCGTAAAACTATCTGGTAGGCTACAGGACCTATCCATCGAATAATCTGATAAGGCCCAATGAACTTAGGAGTAAGCTTCTTGGATTTGATAACTCTTCCAACACCAGTCATAGGAGTTACTCTTAAGAATACGTGCTCACCTTCCTCAAATTCAAGTGGTCGCCTCCGTTTATCCGCATAGCTTTTCTGTCTGCTTTGGATCGTCTTCATCTTCTCTTATATCATCTTCACTTTTTCCGTAGTCTGTTGCACAAGATTTGGTCCAATAGTCATACTCTCTCCATCTTGATACCAACACAAAGGTGTTCGACATCGTCATCCATACAACGCTTCATAAGGTGCTATCCCTATACTTGAGTGAAAATTATTGTTGTAGGTGAATTCTATCAAAGATAAAAATTCATCCCAACTTCCTCGTTGTTCCAACACACAAGTGCGCAACAAGTCTTCCAAAGACTGTATCGTCCTCTCACCGACCATCAGTCTGCGGGTGATAAGCAGAACTCAATCGCAGTTTAGTTCCCATGGCTTCTTGCAAACTTTGCCAGAACCTTGACGTAAACCTTGGATCTCTGTCAAAAACTATACACGTTGGTACACCGTGCAGTATAACAATTTTACTGATGTACATTTGGGTTAATCTTTCTAATGAATACTTAATATTGATCGGTAAGAAGTGTGCTGACTTCGTAAGCCTATCAACTATAACCCATATAGAATCATGTCCTTTCTTTGTTCTCGGCAATCCAGTAACAAAATCCATCGAGATACTATCCCATTTCCATTTTGGAATAGCTAACAGTTGTGTAAGTTAGGTGATATAAGATGGAGTGAATGAAGCAAAAATGCTCTCCTAACCAAGCATATGGCCGTGGAACTTCAAGAGGAGGTGGCCACTTTGTTTGACCTTCCATGACCACTTAATAGCCTTAGATGTAATCAAGGGTTGTTATGCAAAGCTTTGCCTCCAAGCTTATCTCTCATTGGCTTAGAAAAACCTAGTCATGCAATGACTAAGCCTTCTTGATGGTTCTTGAAGCCTCTTGGCCGAATGGCCCTAATTGAGGAGTAACTAAGTTTGTGCTCCATTTGGTCTTCTAGTTACACTTAGATGAAATTGATTAGTTTGTTTAGTTAGTAACCAAACTATCTAGTTACTTAGACTAACTAAGTTTGTCTTGATATTTTGAGAACATCATTTAACTAAGACTTAACTAAATAGCTAACTAAGTTTACTTCACTTAGTTACCTAATAAGCTTCCTATACTAACTTAGTTAGGTTTAAACTAAATTGGTTAAGCTTTCTAGTTTAATCTTAACAAGTCTAACCATTTTTGTGGACTTGATTCCTATTGGTCTAGAAATTTCAAGCCTACATTGTTGACTTGTTCCTATTGGTTTAGAATTTAGTCTAGCCAAAAACGTTGACTGCTTCACTAAACGCGGGTCCCACAGACTTTTTCGGGTCCATGGTCGTTTTAGAGCAGATTTCTACTATTTTTGAGATAGTAGGTACTGTCAGATAAAATAATATTATAATAATATAAAATTATTTTATTACACAGTTAAATCCTAAAAATTAAAATATTAACAACCATATCACTCGGAATTGGGTTTAGTAAGATCCTCCAGCTCCGAATAATTACAATAAGATTTTCCCATCCCGAAAATTATCATTTTTCCTGACTTGGAGTAAATCACACAAAACACTCAAATATGAACACGAAATAGGCCAATAAATTTTATAGCATATAGAAAAACATAAAACAGTACAAACAGGACAAAATGATCATTTATCCAAAAGTTGGGGTGTTACAACTCTCCTCCACTAATAAAAATTTCATCCCCGAAATTTATCGTATATCAGAACAACTGAGGGTATTGCTCCCTCATTTTGTCTTCCAACTCCCAGGTAGCATCACCTGTTACGTCATTCCATATCACCTTTACCAGCTCGATCATCTTCCCTCAAAGCTGCTTCACTCTCCTGTCTTCAATCTTAACAGGAAGTGTCTCATACGTCAAGTTATCCTTTAGTTGCACTTCATCAGGTTGTATAACATGCGTTGGATCAGAAATATATTTCCTCAGTTGAGACACATGGAATACATTATGCAAATTTAATAGAAAAGGTCGTAAAACTATCTGGTAGGCTACAGGACCTATCCATCGAATAATCTGATAAGGCCCAATGAACTTAGGAGTAAGCTTCTTGGATTTGATAACTCTTCCAACACCAGTCATAGGAGTTACTCTTAAGAATACGTGCTCACCTTCCTCAAATTCAAGTGGTCGCCTCCGTTTATCCGCATAGCTTTTCTGTCTGCTTTGGATCGTCTTCATCTTCTCTTATATCATCTTCACTTTTTCCGTAGTCTGTTGCACAAGATTTGGTCCAATAGTCATACTCTCTCCATCTTGATACCAACACAAAGGTGTTCGACATCGTCATCCATACAACGCTTCATAAGGTGCTATCCCTATACTTGAGTGAAAATTATTGTTGTAGGTGAATTCTATCAAAGATAAAAATTCATCCCAACTTCCTCGTTGTTCCAACACACAAGTGCGCAACAAGTCTTCCAAAGACTGTATCGTCCTCTCTGTCTGACCATCAGTCTGCGGGTGATAAGCAGAACTCAATCGCAGTTTAGTTCCCATGGCTTCTTGCAAACTTTGCCAGAACCTTGACGTAAACCTTGGATCTCTGTCAAAAACTATACACGTTGGTACACCGTGCAGTATAACAATTTTACTGATGTACATTTGGGTTAATCTTTCTAATGAATACTTAATATTGATCGGTAAGAAGTGTGCTGACTTCGTAAGCCTATCAACTATAACCCATATAGAATCATGTCCTTTCTTTGTTCTCGGCAATCCAGTAACAAAATCCATCGAGATACTATCCCATTTCCATTTTGGAATAGCTAACAGTTGTAACATACCGGTAGGCCTTTGATGTTCTACCTTTGCCTTCTGATAAACTAGGCAAGATGCCACACGTTCCGCTACTTCTCTTTTCATCCTTGGCCACCAAAACAACCTTTTCAAGTCTTGATACATCTTGGTTATTCCCGGATGTATACTTAAATCACTAGTGTGAGCTTCATCCAAAATTGCTTTCTTAAGTTCGGAATCATCAGGTATACAAATTCTTCACTCAAATCTTAAGATTCCATCAGACCCTTCCTCCACCGTCGCCTTATGACCTTGCTTCAAAAATTCCTTCTCGTTTTGCAAAAACGAGTCCTCATCTTGTTTATCTTGAATCACGTCAAGCAATTCATTCAAGATCACAACCTTACCTAGGCAAATCTTTTCAGGTACCAATTCCACTGACAACCATAGATCTCTAAATTGGTTGATCAATTCCTCCTCCTTTATCATCATTGTAGAAACACTGATCACCTTTCTACTCAAGGCATCTGCCACCACATTAGCCTTTCCTGGATGGTATTGAAGTTGAAAATCATAGTCCTTCAAGAATTCCAACCATCGCCTCTACCTCATATTCAATTCCTTTTGATCAAACAAGTATTTCAAACTCTTGTGATCGCTAAAGACATTGAACATAGCTCCATACAGAAAATGCCTCCACACTTTCAATACAAAAACCACCGCGGCTAATTCCAAATCGTGTGTTGGATAGTTCCTCTCATGAACCTTCAACTGCCTAGAAGCATAAGCCACCACATTCCGGTCTTGCATCAATACGCACCCTAACCCCTAGTAAGAAGCGTCACAATACACTTCAAAAGATTTGTTAGGATCCGGTAAAATCAACACTGGTGTAGTCGTCAATCTTTTCTTCAACTCTTGAAAACTCGCTTCACGTTCCTCCGTCCAATCAAAAGTTTGACTCTTCCTCGTGAGTTGCGTAAGCAGTCCAGCTATCTTAGAAAAACCTTCTATGAACCTCCGGTAATATCCAGCTAGTCCAAAAAAACTTCGTACTTCCATCACTGTCTTAGGCCTTTCCCATTGCAAAATAGTCTCCACCTTCGATAGGTCTACCGTAATACCTTCCTTGGAAATCACATGACCTAGAAATTGAACTTCCTCCAGCCAAAATTCACACTTTGCCAACTTCGCATATAGCTTCTTTTCTTTCAAAATTTGAAGAACTATACCGAGATGTTCAACATGCTTTTCCTTAGATTGAGAATAGATCAGAATGTCATCGATAAAGACAACGACAAATATGTCTAGATACGGATGAAAAATCCTATTCATATAGTCCATGAATATTGCAGGAGCATTCGTCACTCCGAACGGCATCACCTGATATTCATAATGTCCGTACAATGTTCGGAAAGCTATCTTAGGCACATCATCTACTTGGACACGAATCTGATGATAACCTGATCGCAGATCTATCTTAAAGAAAATAGCTGCCCCCTTCAACTAGTCCATCAAATCGTCAATTCTTGGGAGTGGATATTTATACTTTATGGTAACCTTGTTCAACTGGCGATAATCCACACAAAGACGAGAAGTTCCATCCTTCTTCTTGACTAGAAGCACTGGTGCTCCCCATGGTGAAACACTAGGTCGCGCAAACTGTTTCTCCAACAGTTTTAACGTCCCAAAAAGTATCTATTTAATCATAAATAATCATTTCACAATATTCTTGATTTTTAGGAATTTTTCGGGAACGACGAATATTTTAATATATTCTTCGTTTTACGTGCACACTGAGCTGAGAATTGCTGAGGTCAGTGTAACGCTCCGAAAATTATTTATTTCACCACAAATAGTCATTTTCTAATATTTGTGATTTATGTGAATTCTTTTGGAATTTTTCGGAAATGACGAATATTTTAATATATTTCTCGTTTTGCACGAACATTTAGCAAAGTCAGGAAAACGACTGTAATGCTTCAAAATTAGAAAATTATATAACGAATAGTCGTTTTATAATATTTGCAATTTTTGAGAATTTTCTGAGATTTTTTCGGAAACGTCGAATATTTTAATATATTCCTCGTTTTACGTGTACACTGAGCAGAACCGGAGAAACGCGATGTTTCCTACGAGAACCTTGAACTATGGACATGTTGACGGGGGATCTTACTAAACTCGAGGTTGGACACAGTTTACGAGGTTCCACATTTTTCGAGAAATTATAACAGATAAAATAAAACAATACTACGAAAAAAATTTATCTGTCAGATTAATTAAATACTGACTTCTGTTAACTGTAACTATTACCCATTGGATAATAGCATGTAATAAAAAAATCCTATCATATTATCCTAATGCAATCTACTTTATGTCTAATCCATTCACTTTAATTCAAATTTAATGTTAAATAATCAAAGCTTCTTTGAGAAGCTTTGACCAAACAATGACCAAATGGCCCTTGGCTTCCAAAGGAAGCCAAAACACTCTCCCTCACTTCTCTCTCCATGCACGGCAGGAGCCCCCAATTAGGAGGGAAATGTGTTGCTTTTCATTAATTCATTTTACACTAAAAATTCATTTAACCTAAAATCACTTTCTCTCTCTACCTTTCTTCTTCTTTCTCCATTTTCTTCTTCTCCTCCTTCTCTCTACCATAGCTACGGCCAGCCCTCTTCTTCCCCACTCATCCATCACAAAAATTTAAACTAACTACATTTTCTTAATCCTCTCATCCTTCTAAACACCTTTCTTGCTTGGAGCTTTTTAAGAATCCACCATCTTCACCACTTTCTTCAAGCTTCAAGTTTTGAGTTTTTGGGTAAGCTTCAAGACCCTTCTTCCCTTCTCTTCATTTTCAGTTTTAAGGGTCCTTTGATGGCCATTTACATCACATTTTTCAAGTCCTTATGCTATTCTAACTAAGTCCAAATTACTAGGGTTTTTGGAGAGTGCAATCCGAAATTTCAAGGAGGTTTCTATTGATTTCTACACTTGGGTAAGAGGAAGACATTCCTCCTCAACCTCTATTAGCATTTAGGAACTTTGATTGGTGTTGTTTGTGGAAGAACCCTAATGTGGGTTATTCTTTGATTTGATAAATAAAATGTTTGCATGTTGATTTCATGATATTGGTGACCTTGGATTGATTTGTTATGTATAAATATATATTGGATTGGATTATATGATTGAAAATGGAAGAAAAATAATTGAGAACCCCCCTTGGGTGGCCACGGTTTTGAGGGTTAAGAATGAGGTAAAATGTGGACAACTTGTAACAAGCATGAGACTTAAATTAATCAAGTGATAAAATGGAATTTAATGGAAGGAAAAATTTGAGATTGAAACCTTGGGTGGCCACGGTTTTGAGCCCAAAATTGGGGTTAATGGTGAATCAATGCAACAAGTAAAGGATTAAGTGAATTAAGAGTGTAACCTATAATGTGATAAATTGAAAAGATTTGGGAATTGAATTCCTAGAGAGGCCACGGCCTCTAAGGCCTTTTTAGGTGTAATTATGTAACTTTGGTAATTTAGAAGCATACATAATTATGTAATTAAAAACCTATGTAATGGGGTAGATAATTAATAAATTGGAAGAACTTAATATAATCAAAGATTATATAAATTTTAAAGGACTAAGAGTGAGATTATCATAAGACTTAAGGTAATTATAAGTGAGTGAAGAACAAGAGAGTGTGAGGCCTAAGAACTTGAATAATTTACAAATTGTATGAAATTAAATTACCTTGGAAGATTAAATTAATTATAAGAATTGGATTGGACATGAACCTTGAAAGGGTAAACAAATTCTAAGTTAGGATTCATAATGAACCTAAGAATGTACCAATTGATTTGATCTTTATGTTATGACATTATGGGTCTATGTGAGTGACCATTTACGTGTTGATGCTTATCTTGGCCAATTGTGGCATATTATGGAATTGTATGAAATTGTGAATCATACATATTCATGCATAGAGTCTTATGCATTATGAATGTCCTGTGGACTATTGTAAGGCCAAGTTGCCTAGGAGATTGAACACACCTTAGTGCAGGTGCGAGTAGACTAGTGTAGGTCATGTTTGACTATGGGGGCATCGGGGTGCAGGTCCTTCACAATGGGCAGTTGGTAGCTCTTCTGCCCGTGGGGCAAACCGATGCAAACGCACCGACGATCCGGACTGAGACACTGTTCTATATCGTGACCTAGCATGGACTGTCTGTACAATGCCTGATGTGCACATGGAAATTATTGATGTATAGCACTTTGGCCGCGGCAGCCGAGTTACAGACATGTCTCCTGATCTTTCTCTCTGACTGTTTGTGTCTAGCTCCATGGAGTAGGATTCTGAGTACCGTGTGTACATGCATTATGGAATATGAAATCATCTGATAATTACTGCTTTGTGAATTTGAACTGTTTTGTTTAATGTTACAATAAATGACTGCCTGGAACTGTTTATCTGCTTATTATTGAATTTACTGCCTATTACTTAGATATGTTGTTTCTGAACTGCTACCTGGGCGCGTTGCGCCGTTTTGTTTCTGGCTGCTATAATTAGTAATGATGGTAGGATGTCTTACCTCCTTTTCTATATTTCTATTATTTATTTCCTGTGTGTACACTGTATTGATCAAAGACGACGGCAAGGAGGCGAAAGATCCCTATTTTTTTGGCTTCTGGCCCGAACGGGATTAGCATCTATTGAGGCGATGGCGGCACGCATGTGCGGATTTCTGGGCGATGTGTGTCTGACCTTCCTCGGAGGGTTAGAGTGCTGGCATATCAACTTGAACTCCGATCGCTGCGTCTATCTGGGAGACGTGTCGATTTCCCTAGCCTGGAGACATCATGAGGCGCCGATCCTCACCTGCCATGTCAGTCTGCGGCTGGGGTTCTACTTACCCATCCGAGAGATGTGGGGTGACCGTTACTACACCCCTTGGGAGGACTCTTTTGATTCTACTGCTCGGGCTCCTGCCCGTGGTTCAGTGGTTCCCATGGAGGTTTCCTCTGAAGAGGAGGATCCTACTGAGGATCCGGACATGGTCCCTCCTCCCTCAAGGGACTGATTTTACTGGTAGCTACTGATGGCTACCAGTATTTTATTTTGGGGGCCTAATGTATTATTTTTGGTGGGCTGTATATTCTGATATCTTTGGGGTATATATGTTTAATCCCATGGGGCAGGTATAGTTTTGCTTTTTGGAAATTTCCAGGCTGTATCTAAAGTATATTTGGCATTTAAATATATATATATATATATGTGTGTGTGTGTGTGTGTGTGTGTGTGTATGTTATTCAGACGTGGGTTTCTGTTTACTGTTTTGTTCTTTACCATTATTCATATTCCGCATTGTTAAATTAATAAAAAAAAATATACCGCCAATTTTACTCACGTATTGAAGTACTAAGCAAGTAAATTTTGAACTAAATGAACCGGGTCTTAATTGTTTAAAAATTTATTTTTCACATTTTCTTTTATGTTGAATAATGTGACGTTCCCTCTCCAAAAAGGGGCATTATATTAAGCTGGTATCAGAGCCCCGGTTTATGTTACTTTGGGTTTTGTGTGTGAGTCTGTCTTGTTTGTGCTATGTGAATCTCTATGATTGGTGTTTTGAATGAATCCCTCTGACTTTCCTTATGTTTTCAGTAATCTGATCTAAGAGAAAAGCGAGATGGCGAGAAGTGGAGAAATTGCAGCTGCTGTAGAGGCGATGCAGCGGATGGCAGAAGTCATTGCGCAGAAAAATGAGCGTGCTGCTCAGCAACAAGAGACAGCTACTCAACAGCTCGAGGCGACTGCCGATGCACAGAACTTAGCAGAATTTCGTCGCCACAACCCTCCATAATTCAAGGGAGAATTTGATCCAGACAAGGCTAGTTTATGGATCAAGGAGCTCGAGAAGGTTTTCCGTGGCATGAACTGTGCCGAAGATAAGAAGGTGAATTATGCTACCTTTATGCTTGTGGGCAACGCCGAAGATTAGTGGAACAGAGCTCAGAGAGCACTGGAAGCCAAAGGAACTGACATCACTTAGGACGTGTTCAAGAACAAGTTCTTGGACAAATATTTTCCTGCAAATGTGAGACACGCGAAAGAGATGGAATTCCTCAACCTGAGATAGGGAAACATGACCGTCAGTGAATATGCGGCCAGATTTGAAAACCTGGAGAAGTTCTCAACACACTACCAACATCAAACCGATGAAGCTTGGAAGTGTTGGAAATTCACTAAAGGGCTGAGGTATGAAGTGAAGAAGGTCGTGATCACCCTGAAAATGAAGGTGTTTTCGGAACTGTTGGATACGTGCTGTGAAGTTGAGGCCTTGGAACAGGCTAGAGACTTGAGGAGCAAGAACTTTGGGCCTGCGAGGTTCCAAAGAGGTGGAGGTAATAGTTCAAACCGCTTCCAAAAGAAGCCTTATTCCCGACCAATGGGAAACCTGCAACAAACTGGTGAAAGTTCTAGTGGAGGTTCTTCTGGGAACCGAACTGGTCAGAATGTGACATATCCGTCCAAATGCCTAAAGTGTGGGAAAGATCATCTCACGAAAGACTGCACGATCAAGGGAATCATCTGCTTCAGATGTGGCAAACCGAGCCACGTGTCTAGAGACTGCAATCAGACAAAGGCTGAACCTTCAGTCAATACAACTCGAGCCAAGAAACCACAAGCCGGAGGTCGAGTTTACACCATGAGCGGAGCTGAAGCCTCCGAATCTGAAGACTTGATTCAAGGAGAAGGCACCATAGAAGGTTATCTTTTAAAAGTACTGTATGACTCTGGGGCAACCCATTCTTTCATATCATATGACTGTGTGCTACGACTTGGCTTACCTGTGTCTGAACTACCCTTTGATTTGACTATTTCAACCCCTACTGATAAACCAGTATTTACTACCAAAGTCTGCTTGAAGTGTCCCCTAATTGTTGAAGGTCGAATCTTTTCTGTCGATTTGATTTGTTTACCTCTTTCACAACTAGATATAATCTTAGGGATGGACTGCTTATCTTCCAACCATGTTCTGTTAGATTGCTCTAGAAAAACCATAGTCTTTCCTGTGGATGAAGATTCTAGATACTTGACGGCCAACCAAGTGCGAGCTTTCTTGAAAGAAGGAGCTCAAGGATACATGCTACTATCTTCTTTGAAAGTCGAGATCGAGGCTGCTTTGAGCACTATTCTTGTGGTGAAGGAGTTTCCTGAAATCTTCCCCGAAAATGTACCTAGTTTACCACCGACGTGTGAGATAGAGTTTGCTATTGACCTTGTACCGGGAGCTGGTCCCATGTCTATAGCACCTTACCGGATGTCGCCAACGGAATTGGCAGATCTTAAGAAATAGCTGGAAGAGCTTTTGGAGAAACAGTTTGTCAGGCCGAGTGTATCACCGTGGGGAGCACCAGTGTTACTAGTTCGAAAGAAGGACAGTACCTCGAGGTTATGTGTGGACTATAGATAGTTAAACAAGCTGACTATCAAGAACAAGTATCCACTCCCAAGAATCGACGACTTGATGGACCAACTGAGGGGAGCAGCGGTATTTTCTAAGATAGATATGAGATCCGGGTATCATCAGATAAGAGTGAAGATGGAGGATGTACCCAAGACTGCTTTTCGTACCCGATACGGTCATTACGAATACCTTGTGATGTCGTTCGGTGTCACAAACGCACCTGCTATCTTTATGGACTACATGAACAGGATCTTTCGTCCTTACTTGGACAAGTTTGTTGTCGTTTTCATCGATGACATCCTGATATATTCCCAGAATCGGGAGGATCATGCTGAACACCTCAGCATAATTCTTCAGATTTTGAAGGAGAAAGAACTGTATACCAAATTGTCGAAGTGAGTTTTGGCTTGATGAGGTGAAGTTTTTGGGCTATGTGATCTTGAAGGAAGGGATTGCAGTGGATCTGTCCAAAGTAGAAGCAGTGCTACAGTGGGAACAACCGAAGTCAGTGACGAAAGTTCGTAGCTTCGTGGGTTTAGCCGGATATTACAGAAGATTCATAGAAGGATTTTTCAAAATTGCCGGACCGCTTACTCAGTTGACAAAGAAGGACAAGACTTTCGAATGGACTGATAACTGCGAGCAAAGTTTCTAAGAGTTGAAGAAACGGCTGACTACCTCACCCGTATTGGTACTACCTGATCCGAATGAGCCATTCGAGGTGTACTGTGATGCTTTGTACCAAGGATTGGGGTCTGTTCTTATGCAACATAGAAGAGTGGTAGCTTATGCTTCGCGACAGTTGCGAGTACATGAAAAGAACTATCCGACGCACAATTTGGAGCTGACAGCTGTGGTTTTTGCTCTGAAGATATGGAGGCATTTCCTCTATGGAGCAACGTTCAACATCTTCAGTGACCACAAAAGTTTAAAGTACTTGTATGATCAAAAGGAGCTGAACATGAGACAACAAAGATGGTTAGAATTCCTGGAGGACTACGACTTTCAACTGTTGTACCACCCTGGCAAGGCGAATGTCGTGGCTGACGCCTTGAGTAGGAAGACCGTCAGTGTTTCTGCACTGATGATCAAGGAAAGAGAGCTCATCGAACAGTTTAGAGATACTTGGTCATTTGTCAAGTTGGAACCCGAAAAAATTTGTATGAATATGGTTACCATCTCAAGCGAGCTAATGGAGGACATACGAGAAAAGCAGAAGGCCGATGAATTCTTGCAAGAAGTGAGAGAGCAAATGAAGCAAGGCAAGGAAACAGAATTTGAAGAAGGAACGGATGGAATTCTGAGATTTCAGGGTAGAGTTTGTATTCCCCGGGACCAAGAGCTTAAGCAGTATATTGTGGAACATGCTCACATCAATGTGTTAAATATGCACCCGGGCATAACGAAGATATACCAAGACTTGAAAAAGTTATTTTGGTGGCATGGGATGAAGAGTGACGTCACTAGATGTGTATCGACTTGTCTAGTCTGTCAGAAAGCTAAAGTAGAACATCAAAGACTTGCAGGACTGCTACAACCATTGTCTATTCCTGAATGGAAATGGGACAGCATTGCAATGGATTTTGTTGTGGGTTTGCCAAGAACGAGAAGAGGACACGACTCGATTTGGGTAATAGTTGATCGACTCACAAAGTCGGCTCATTTCCTTCCGATCAACATAAGGTACAGTTTGGAGAAGTTGACCCAACTGTACATTGGAGAGATCGTTAGACTGCATGGTGTGCCTACGAGTATTGTTTCGGACAAGGATCCAAGGTTTACTTCAAAATTTTGGCAGAGTCTACAGGCATCGTTGGGAACAAAGTTACGTCTGAGTTCAGCGTACCACCCACAAACCGACGAACAATCTGAAAGAACGATCCAATCTCTAGAAGATTTGCTTAGAGCTTGTACAATAGAACAGACTGGAAGTTGGGATGAAGTTCCACCATTGATAGAATTCACCTACAACAATAGTTACCATGCAACTATAGGGATGGCACCCTATGAAGCTCTGTATGGACGACGGTGTCGGACACCATTGTGTTGGTACCAAGACGGTGAGCGTCTCACGATTGGACCAGATATTATTCAACAGACGACTGAGAAGGTCAAAATGATCCAAGAGAAGATGAAGACTGCTCAGAGCTGGCAAAAGAGTTATGCAGACAAGAGGAGAAAGCCTCTTGAGTTTGAAGAAGGTGAGCATGTGTTCTTGAAAGTCACACCCACAACTGGGGTCGGCTAGGCTTTGAAATCTAGAAAACTCACCCCAAAATTCCTTGGACCTTACCAAATTCTTCACCGGATAGGTCCAGTAGCTTACCAGATAGCCTTACCCCCTTTTCTTTCCAACATACACAATGTCTTCCATGTGTCACAACTTCGCAAGTATTTGCTTGATCCAAGTCATGTCATAGCACCAGACACAATACAGTTAAAAGAGAACTTAACCTATGAGGTACCTCCTGTGAGAATCGAGGATCGACGGATAAAGCAACTTAGAGGCAAGGAGATTTCGTTAGTAAAGGTGATCTGGAATGAGACGACTGGTGATACAACTTGGGAACTGGAGGGCAAAATGAAAGAGCAACGCCCATATCTCTTCTAAGGTACGTAAATTTCGAGGACGAAATTCCTTTTTAGTAGGGGAGTGTTGTAACGTTCCAAAAAGTATCTATTTAATCATAAATAATCATTTCACAATATTCTTGATTTTTAAGAATTTTTCTGGAATTTTTCAGAAATGACGAATATTTTAATATATTTCTCGTTTTACGTGCACATTGAGCTGAGAATTGCTGAGGTCAGTGTAACGCTCCGGAAATTATTTATTTCACCACAAATAGTAATTTTCTAATATTTGTGATTTATGTGAATTCTTTTGGAATTTTTCGGAAATGACGAATATTTTAATATATTCCTCGTTTTGGATGAACGTTTAGCAGAGTCGAAAAAACGACTGTAATGCTTCAAAAATTAGAAAATTATATGACGAATAGTCGTTTTATAATATTTGCAATTTTTGAGAATTTTCTGGGATTTTTCAGGAAATGTCAAATATTTTAATATATTTCTCGTTTTGCGTGCGCACTGAGCAGAACCGGAGAAACGTGATGTTTCCTCCGAGAACCTTGAACTATGGACATGTCAACGGGGGATCTTACTAAACCCGAGGCTGGACATAGTTTACGAGATTCCACATTTTTCAAAAAATTATAACAGATAAAATAAAACAATACTGCGAAAAAAATTTATCTTTCAAATTAATTAAATACCGACTTCTGTCAACTGTAACTATTATCCATTATCCATTGGATAATAGCATGTAATAAAAAAATCCTATCACATTATCCTAATGCAATCTACCTTATGTATAATCCATTCACTTTAATTCAAATTTAATGTTAAATAATCAAAGCTTCTTTGAGAAGCTTTGACCAAACAATGACCAAATGGCCCTTGACTTCCAAAGGAAGCCAAAACACTCTCCCTCACTTCTCTCTCCATGCACGGCAGCAGCCCCCAATTAGGAGGGAAATGTGTTGCTTTTCATTAATTCATTTTACACTCAAAAATTCATTTAACCTAAAATCACTTTCTCTCTCTACCTTTCTTCTTCTTTCTCCATTTTCTTCTTCTCCTCCTTCTCTCTACCATAGCTACGGCCAACCCTCTTCTTCCCCACTCATCCATCATAAAAATTTAAACCAACTACATTTTCTTAATCCTCTCCTCCTTCTAAACACCTTTCTTTGCTTGGAGCTTTTTGAGAATCCACCATCTTCACCACTTTCTTCAAGCTTCAAGTTTTGAGTTTTTGGATAAGTTTCAAGACCCTTCTTCCCTTCTCTTCATTTTCGGTTTTAAGGGTCCTTTGATGGCCATTTACATCACATTTTTCAAGTCCTTATGCTATTCTAACTAAGTCCAAATTTCTAGGGTTTTTGGAGAGTGCAATCCAAAATTTCAAGGAGGTTTCTTGGAGTTTCTATTGATTTCTACACTTGGGTAAGAGGAAGACACTCCTCCTCAACCTATATTAGCATTTAGGAACTTTGATTGGTGTTGTTTGTGGAAGAACCCTAATGTGGGTTATTCTTTGATTTGATAAATAAAATGTTTGCATGTTGATTTCATGATATTGGTGACCTTGGATTGATTTGTTATGTATAAATATATATTGGATTGGATTATATGATTGAAAATGGAAGAAAAATAATTGAGAACCCCCCTTGGGTGGCCACGGTTTTGAGGGTTAAGAATGAGTAAAATGTGGACAAGTTGTAACAAGCATGAGACTTAAATTAATCAAGTGATAAAATAGAATTTAATGGAAGGAAAAATTTAAGATTGAAACCTTGGGTGGCCACGGTTTTGAGCCCAAAATTGGGGTTAATGGTGAATCAATGCAACAAGTAAAGGATTAAGTTAATTAAGAGTGTAACCTATAATGTGATAAATTGAAAAGATTTGGGAATTGAATTCCTAGAGAGGCCACGACCTCTAAGGCCTTTTTAGGTGTAATTATGTAACTTTGGTAATTTAGAAGCATAAGTAATTATGTAATTAAAAACCTATGTAATGGGGTAGATAATTAATAAATTGGAAGAACTTAATATAATCAAAGATTATATAAATTTTAAAGGACTAAGAGTGAGATTGTCATAAGACTTAAGGTAATTATAAGTGAGTGAAGAACAAGAGAGTGTGAGGCCTAAGAACTTGAATAATTTACAAATTGTATGAAATTAAATTACCTTGGAAGATTAAATTAATTATAAGAATTGGATTGGATATGAACCTTGAAAGGGTAAACAAATTCTAAGTTAGGATTCATAATGAACCTAAGAATGTACCAATTGATTTGATCTTTATGTTATGACATTATGGGTCTATGTGAGTAACCATTTACGTGTTGATGCTTATCTTGGCCAATTGTGGCATATTATGGAATTGTATGAAATTATGAATCATACATATTCATGCATAGAGTCTTATGCATTGTGAATGTCCTGTGGACTGTTGTAAGGCCAAGTTGCCTAGGAGATTGAACACACGTTAGTGTGGGTGCGAGTAGACTAGTGTAGGTCATGTTTGACCTCGGGGGCGTCGGGGTGCGGGTCCTTCACAATGGGCAGTTGGTAGCTCTTCTGCCCGTGGGGCAAACCGATGCAAACACACCGACGATCCGGACTGAGACACTATCCTATATCGTGATCTAGCATGGACTGTCTGTACAATGCCTGATGTGCACATGGAAATTATTGATGTATAGCACTTTGGCCGCGGCAGCCGAGTTACAGACATGTCTCCTGATCTTTCTCTCCGACTGTTTGTGTCTAGCTCCATGGAGTAGGATTTTGAGTACCGTGTGTACATGCATTATGGAATATGAAATCATCTGATAATTATTGCTTTGTGAATTTGAACTGTTTTGTTTAATGTTGCAATAAATGACTGCCTGGAACTGTTTATCTGCTTATTATTGAATTTACTGCCTATTACTTGGATATGTTATTTCGAATCAACACTGGCGCGTTGCGCCGTTTTGTTTCTGGCTGCTATAATTGGTAATGATGGTAGGATGTCTTACCTCTTTTTCTGTATTTCTATTATTTACTGTTAGTCATGCCAACCATTACCCAAGAGGGGGGTGAATTGGGTGATGACTAGTTTTAATGCAACTTTGACAAATTATGCATTTTAAATCACTCAATAAATAAATGCAACGGAATATGCACAATAAATGTACAACTATTATAGATTACTCAACTGCAACTTGAGATATAGGATAAATCAAACAAATAAGCTAAATATCAAGTTCAACTCAAGCATATATAATTAAGGTGCAAATGTAAAGAGATAGAGTTTAGAAGATCAAACACAATAGTTTATCCTGGTTCGATCACCAATCCACTTGTGATCTACGTCCAGATCCTCAAGCAATTGCTAGAGATTTTCCACTATCTTCAAGCTTCAACAGGTGCTTGATAACCTTTACAATTGAGAGCACTCAACACACCTTGGGATACCTCACCCTTGTGCTTGAGCCTCAAATAGGGATACCTCACCCTTTACAACTTTTGAGGGATGCCTCACCCTCAAGGGATACCTCACCCTTTACTAACTTTGAGAGATGCCTCACTTTCTAGGGATACCTCACCCTTTACTCTAGAGGGATACCTCACCCTCTCTTTATATATTACACAAAGTGTAGAAGATAGAAACTCTCTTGAAGAGTAGATAATACAACTTGAAGCTTATGGGTATAAAGGATTTACACACTTAGCTCAAAACAAAGATTTGGAGAAAAAGATGATGAAATTCGTTTTCAATACTCAAGGGTAATTTTCAGAATGTTCTCCAACATTTCTTTGATGCCCAAACACTTGTATTTATAGCCCACTAATATTTAGTGTCATTGGGTAAAGTTTGGAAATGATTAATTAAGAAAAACTAGCCGTTTTATGACCGTTTGGAGCGTTTATGGTTTGCAACTAATCGGTTAGGACATTGTCCTAATCGGTTAGGCCTTTTAGGAAAAGCCTTCGACTTATCAAATAACCGGTTAGGCATTTGGCTTAATCGGTTAGGCCACTTTAAAGTGCTTTTCACGATCATTTTAAACACATACTAACCGGTTAGGGAGTTACCCTAATCGGTTAGGCCATTTTGATAGCCAAATTGCATTTCACTTAAAAACATGTTCTAACCGGTTAGAAATCTTCCTAATCGGTTAGGAGGCCATTTAAAACATGAAAAAGGCTCTTTTTATCATCCTAATCGGTTAGGACAAGTTCCTAATCGGTTAGGACATTTCAGAAATGTGAAAATGGCTTCTGGTAGAGTGAATAATCGGTTAGGGAAAGTCCCTAATCGGTTAGGACACTCTGGTTTTGAAAACTAACTTTAAACGATCATAACTTTTTTGTTTCTTATCCGTTTTAAGCAAATGACTACTCATTAGAAAGATCTTTGAGTCTATTTTCATATGAAATAAGTTTCAAAGCAAAACTCAAAGTATTTTGAAAGATATGATCAAAAGAGTAACCAAAGGTCAGTTTTGCAAAACACAAACTTGGCTATTTTTTAATAGTTTGGCCTACCACCAAGACTAACTTTCCAAAAACACTTTGTTGGGCATTTAAACTTTTTAGAAAACACTTTTTAAAGATGTTAAAACATGTTTTGAGCTTAGTGTGATTCCTTTTTACCTTTACACGAGATCTAAGTCCTATAAGCTATTCTTGAAGAACCTTGGGACTTAATCTTTGCACTTTCAATCCTTTGGCTTCTTGATATAATCCAAGTTTCCAAAATTTTCTTCTCTTCATGTCTTGCACAATCTTGGAACATATTTATTATTTTCATCCTTCTTGAGTTGAGCATAGTTGTGATCTTTTTACTTTCTTGTTGTAATGCTCACTCTTGGTACTTGGACTATGCTACAAAGTATTGCTCACTTAACCAAACATAGTTAGTCCAAATTCATAACTCAATATCTTCATATGCATGATTCATAAATGTATAACTCTAGTTAGTCTAACATACATACAAGATTTTCATAGACATATCCAATATTAATTCATTTATAACTCATATAAAATATTATTGGATATATTATATGATGAATGTTACATATATCTCTTTAAGCACATTTATGTAATATGATCAATATTCTTTTGTGATGCAATTGTCATCTATAAAGTACATCTATCAAGCATATGCATCATTCTTTTTGTCTTGTATTTGTCATCATCAAAACTTAACATATTAAACCATTTGGGGCAAGCTTATTTCCACATTCTCCTTTTGTGTGACAAATGACCAAAGAAAAACAATGAGGCAATATATAAGATCTCGATTTTGTAAGCATATCAAGCAATTAAACACAAGAACATATTTTTCTTAGCATAATTTTCTCTCCCCTATTTGACGATGGCAAAAAGGCTTACGAAGAAAAGATGGATTTTCTATAGTGAAACTGTGCATCGACCTTCCTCAAGATATAAAAGATTATTCATGCATATTGTCAACATGAACTCCGATCTCGATTTTAGCATATGATAACAATAAGCTTAAGAAATTATGTCTAGCATATAATATATTGCATACCACATGATAAATAAGTGCCACTTGATATCACTTGTTAGAAATTACAAAATATCCGTGTAAGAGTATGGAATTTAGGTTTTCAAATGAAAGATTATATAACTTGTCATATATCAAGCATTTCTCAATGAAAGAATCAAAAGATATGAAGTGTAAGAATGTATACCTTCTTTCATTGATAGAGGGAAAAAGAACAAGAGATGATCTTTGTTGACATGTTGATAGTATTAACAATAAAACATTTCATGTCAAACAAGAATGTAAGTCAAGAGATATAACATGTTTACCACTTGTTAGCCAAGAGATATAAGCAACAATTAAGAGATAGGCTCCCCTCGAATATGCATATTATCAAGATATAAAACATAATAGTTCAACATAGTTATGCATATATTTATAGTCAATAAGGACATGGAAGAGAGATATGTAAGATAAGCTCTCCCTTATTGAAGCACAAGATAGATAAAGAGAAATATGCATGCCAAGACCATGTAAGCACATTACCATAAACAGAAGCAAGGCAAAGATATATATTCTTAATCCATCAATCACAAACCATCTTAAAACTTCTCCCCCTTTCAAAAAGAATTTTGTAAGACCATATTATATTTTCAAAAGCATTTTAGAAGAGTAAAAGGGTTTTATATTGAAACCACATATTCTTTTCAAGACAAGAGCATGATTCTCATAGGTGTTATACCATTAAGAAACCATAGCTCAAGAGAATCATATATATCAAACATTCACCTTGATGAAATATGCTATAGGGATCAAAACATGTATAGAACTAGTATCATCCACCCTATATGTAATGACAAAATTAACAAGTTAGTATCCAATTAGGCACTTTGTCAATGCTAAGCATACTTCTCATGTAAGGAAAGCATCTAATCTTTTAAGATCAATTTATCAACAAGTATCACATAATCCATAGCATATAAAATACCACAATAGTTTAGGGATTGAGATACTTATTGAGCTAGGTAGAGAGTGGTGCTCCTTTAGAATATTCTTTATTTATAGGTCCTTTGAGTTTGACCTTTCTTCCATTGCGTATTTCATTCCATTGCACTTGAAGAAAATCTTCTCATTTCCTTCTTCATTCAACTCTTGTCATTTACCCATATATGCTTGACACTTTGATATTTGATGTCCATACTTAAAGCACATAGAGACACTTACAAAGCTAACTTTAAAAATTCTCTAAAACATGGGTTAGCATCAAAAATCATTTAGTCTCATTTACAAGCATAAATTAGGTTGATATATAATGTAAAACATGTATTACATTATCAACCATGCAATGTTAGCTCTAACAAGAATAAAGGAAGAACATATGCACTTGAATCCAAAAATATGACTTAAGCATTTTAAGGCATGATTCAAGTTTATCAAGAAATACATGATCAACATCAAAACTTATATAAGCATTTTGGGGCAAACAAGAATCTTGTAAGGCATGTAATATCAAGTATGGAATTCTAGTATGCACGCATGCCAATCAAGGCAAAAAAAAAATCCTTATTGTAATGAAAGAATTGAAAAACCATGGAATTATAATCTTTAAAACCATTTATGATTCATTTCAACATATATTTCAATGTAAGAATAATTGGAATTTAAAGGCAAGTTCAAGACACAAATTATGTTGAGTGAGTGGGTGCTTGATATGTGAAGGAGGTCATGGCAGGGAGTCCTTTTTGATGACTAATAACCAGTTAGTGAAGTGTGGTAACCGATTATGGTGTAGAAAATCAGAAACGGGTAGCCACAGATTAAGTGAATAACCGATTAGACAGTGAGGTTAATCGGTTATTTTCATTTTGGAACAGAAATTGGAGTCCTCTGTGAATCAAAATAATCGGTTATGGAGAGTGGTAATCGGTTAAGGGTTATTTATAATAGAGAAATTGCTTCTGGTTTATATGGATAACCGATTACCTTGTTTCTCTAATCGGTTAGCTATTTTAGAAAACAAAGAGGCAATGCCTTTGTTTGAGGGAATAATCGATTAAGGGGATGTGCTAACCGATTAGGGATAATTAGCTAACCGGTTATTTTGCTTAACAAAGAGCACGAAATTGCTTCCAATATACAGGGTAACCGGTTAGGGGCTTGGCCTAACCGATTATTTTGGCTTGACAGAGACACCATTAATGTACCAGAAATTTTCAAAGGCCAAAACCAAATTGTTCCCTTCTTGGATTGATTGTTTCACTTCCATAGCCATTGAAATTTCATGAAAACATCACTTAAACAAACCAAATCATGCCTCCTTGAATATCATTCTTTAGATTAGCTTTATTTTTCATTTACTCAAACCATAAATGCAACTCAACATGACAAGTTATGCAAAAAAAATATTTTTAGCAGGAGTTAGATACATGATTTATTCAATATGCCAAGATCAAGGATATTTTCATCAAATATGTTATTTTAAGCAAGAAGCAAACTAATCTAGCATATGTAAAGATGTGTTCAAGAAATTAAGCTAGAGAAGCATAAACCAAGTCTCCATTTTACCAAAGGTTGCAAGTCCAAGCTTCTTGAAGCCAAGGAAGAGAGCTTGAAGTATTTTCTGGTTTTGTGCTTAGAGCAGCCATTTTTCAAGATATCTCAAGTCAACTTTTGGCCTTTAAGCATACCTACAACATTTTTCAATTTTTTGTTTTTGGTACCCAAATTTTCTTGGGTCCTTGTGTGTTAGTTTTTGAATATTAATCCATTGTACTCTCATAATGATCATTTTTTTTATAGTATATAAATTGAGTACAATAAATCAAATAATCAATTACCATTAAGCACATAGCTTATAACATACTAACTTTCATGATATATAGACAATTCAAATCATAGCAAGCATACCTAGGAATTGTAGAACCTCATGTACCATGATATATAACAAATTAATGCGCTATGGTACAATAAGAATAAACATAATCATGTGCTAAACATAATATTCAAATTTTACCAAGCACACATGATTCTATCCTTTACCTAAGGCCTATAAGGAATATACCTCAAATTCATTGACTTTACAAGTAAATGTGCATAAGAGGTAGAAACGTTTGATACCTTGGCCTTGGTAATCAAGGAAACTCTTTTCTTCACCCATTGCTTCTCTTTTGGTGTTTTGAACTTTGTAAGTTCCACATTTTGTACTTGAGAAGCTTTGGTTGAAGCCAACTTCCTTCTTTGACCAAAACTTATACCATTGGGCTTTAGAAGTATTTCCCTTGATGATTCCTTTTTCATTTGACCAATTTGTACATCCTTTTGAGAAGTTTTCTGCATAATTGAAACGCTAGGAGGACATTTTGGTACCCACTTCATCTTGGGTCCTTGAATGTTAGTACTAGAGCCTTTATGACTTTTAGGAACCCAAACCATGTTATTTCTCATATAAGAATTTCTTCTATAATTGCACAAATGAGAAATATGTCCTAGATGACCACAAAAATTACAAACAATTGAATTCAATGATGGTTTGGTTCTTTGAAGTTCATCTTTGGAAAACTTAAGCCTTTTGTTGTTAACATATTCTATGTTATTTTTGCCACAAGCCTTACTTGTATTTCCATGTGAAATAACATCAATTGCATTCTTATTAACACACATGGATTGTAAGCAAATAGGATCATTATTTTGACAAATTCAAAAGATAAGTCCTTAACTTGATTTTCTAAATCAATGCATTTTTCACAAGAAGTTGAGGTTTCATATTTCAAAGGCATTTCCTCATCAAGAAAAGCATAATCATTTTTCAAAATCTCAATTTCATTTTTAATGGAGGAAATGTTTTCCAAACAAGATAAATTTTTGTTTTCTAAATTCGACAAACCATCAAATAATTCATCATATGCACATTGTATCTCATCATAGAAGGGACTATAATATAGTTTAGCATTGTTTACCTCAATGTCCTTTTTAGCCATATATGAAGTAGTCTCCATTTCTAGCATATTTGGCTCTTTAAGGAAATCACCATCTTCCTCATCAATTTTGTTTAGCTTTGCCTCTTCTTCAAATTGAGTACCATCATCACCAAGAGGCATTGATCTCATTTTCTTGCTTTGAACATGTTCTTGAGGACATTTTTCAATGTTGTCTTCCTCTAGAGGATTTTGCTCTTCTTGCTTCTCTATATACAACTTTATACACAAAATCATTATTAGCAAGATAGATAGAATCAAGAGCATCCCATATATCTTTAGCACTAGAGCAATTCTTAATTTTAGCATAAGCATCATCATTTAAACCATTTCTCAAAATTTGCATAGCTCTAATGTTAAAAGAAAAGCATTTCTTTTCATAGGCATTCCAAGTTTGTTTTGATTTGCAAGTAAATCCATCAAGCAAAATATCCCACAAATCAATATCAATAGATTGTATATAAATTTCCATTCTAGCTTTCCAATAAACAAAATTCACACCTATTGTGGAAATAGGTTTGCCCCAATGGTTTAATATGTTAAGTTTTGATGATGACAAATACAAGACAAAAAGAATGATGCTTATGCTTGATAGATGTGCTTTATAGATGACAAATGCATCACAAAAGAATATTGATCATGTTTCATATATGTGCTTAAAAGAGATATATTGGATCATGCATGATTATGTACTTTATTTAGTTATACTTCACTTAATAATCATGCAATGAGATATATGCAACATTCTTATATGCATGTTAGACTAACTAGAGTTATACATTTATGAATCATGCATATTAAGATATTAAGTTATGAATTTGGACTAACTATGCTTGTTTTAAGTGAGTAATACTTTGTAGGATAGTCCAAGTATCAAGAGTGAGCATTGCAACAAGAAAGCAAAAAATCACAATCATGCTCAACTCAAGAAGAATGAGAATGATAAAGATGTTCCAAGTAATTTACAAGATTTGAAGAGAAGAAATTTGTGGAAGCTTGGATTACATCAAGAATTGATATGGCAAAAGATCAAGTCCCAAGGTTCTTCAAGAATAGCTTATAGGACTTAGATCTTGTGTAAAGGTAAAAAGAATCATACTAAGCTCAAATATGTTTCAACATCTTTAAAAGTGTTTCTTACATGTTTTAATGGCCAACAAACTGTTTTTGGAAAGATAGTCTTGATGGTAGTTCAAACCTTTGAAAAATATAGCCAAGTTTGTGTTTTGCAAAACTGACATTTAGTTACTATTTTGATCATAACTTTCAAAATACTTTGAGTTTTGTTATGAAACTTATTTCATATGAAAATAGACTCAAATATCTTTCTAATGAGTGGTCATTTGCTTTAAACGGATAAGAAATGAAGAAGTTATAACCATTTAAAGTCAGTTTTCAAAAATAATCAAGTTTGAGTTTTGAAAAGCTAACCTTTAGTCACTCTTTTGATCATAACTTTCAAAATACTTTGAGTTTTGTTGTGAACTTGTTTCATTTGAAAATAGACTCAAAGATCTTTCCAATGACTGGTCATTTGCTTTAATTGGATAAGAAATGAAGAAGTTATGACCTTTTAAAGTCAGATTTCAAAACCAGAAAAGTTGTAATCGATTACACAAGTCCTGTAATCGATTACAACAATGTCAGAAGCCATGTAATCGATTACCAGAAGTGTGTAATCGATTACCAAGTGCCCAGAAACGTTTCTAACGGCTATAAACGGCTAGTTTTCATAAAAAATCATTTCTAAACACTACCAACGGCTATTTTATCATTTGGGCTCTATATATAAGTGATATTTGAAGTATTTACATCCCAAGAAACACAAGAACACTATACTTGATCCTTGAATCATCAAAATCATATTTTGAGCTTTAAAGTGTGAATCCTTGATACCCATAGTTCTTCAACTTGTATTATCCACTCTTGAGAGAGTTTCTTATTATCCATACTTTGTTCTTCAAGTTGTATATCTACTCTTGTGAGAGTTTATAATCTTTCTCTTCATCTCAAAATCATTGTAAGAGGGTGAGGTATCCCTCAAGAGAGAAAAGGGTGGGGTATCCCTTGTAGTGAGGCTTAAACACAAAGGGTGAGGTATCCCAAAGGTGTTGTGAGTGCTCTTGAATGTAAAGGTTTTTCAAGCACCTGTGAAGCTTGAAGAGTTGGAGGCTCTAGCACAAGGGTGAGGTATCCCAAGGTGTGAGGAGTGCTCTTGCTTGTACAAAGGTTTTCCTAGCACCCGTGAAGTCTAGGAGATAGTGAAGAAAATCTCAAGTTAAGCTTGGGGACTGGACGTAGGCTACAAGTGGATTGGTGGCCGAACCAGGATAAATCTTGTGTTTGATCTTCTCAACTCTATCTATTTACATTTATGCCTTAATTATATACGCTTGAGTTGAATTTGATATCTAGTTTATTTACTTGATTTATCCTATAGCCCAAGTAGTATTTGTGAAATCTATAATAGTTGCACCTTTGTTAAACTTATTCCGCTGCATTTATTAATTGAGTTATTCAAAATGCTTAATTTCTCAAAGGTGCATTAAAATTTGTAATCACCCAATTCACCCCCCCTCTTGGGTGATGGTTGCCATGGCTAACAAGTGGTATCAGAGCTTCGTGCTCTGGTGAAAGCTTAACCGCTTAGAGTTAAAGATCCTTGTTTGTTGGCAATCATTAAAAAGCTTTTCAAAATGGAAGGTTTTGAAATTGATAAACCACCATTCTTTGATGGTGTGAATTTTGTTTATTGGAAAGCTAGAATAGAAATTTATATGCAATCTATTGATATTGATTTGTGGGATATTGTGCTTGATGGATTTACTTGCAAATCAAAACAAACTTGGAATGATTATGACAAGAAATGTTTTTCCTTGAACATTAGAGCAATGCAAATCTTAAGAAGTAGTTTGAATGATGATGCTTATGCTAAAATTAAGAGTTGCTCTAGTGCTAAAGATATATGGGTTGCTCTTGATGCTATTTATCTTGCTAACGATTATTTTGTGCATAAAGTTGTATATAGAATGCAAGAAGAGCAAAAGTCATTGAAGGAAGCTTGTCATGAAAAATATCCTCAAGAAGATGTTCTTGAATCCTTGATGGACAACAATGAGGAAGAGCCAAGTATGCTAGAAATTGAGACTACTTCCTATATGGCTCAAAAGGACTTTGAGGTAAATAATGCTAAACTAGATTATAGTCCTTACTATGATAAGCTACAATATGCATATGATGAATTGAATGATGGTTTGTTGAATTTAGAAAAGAAAAATTTATTTTGTTTAGAAAACATTTTCTCCATTGAAAATGAAATTGAAACTTTGAAAAATGAATATGCTTTTCTTGATGAGGAAATGCCTTTGAAATGTGAAACCTCAACTTCTTATGAAAAGTGTATTGATTTAGAAAATCAAGTTGAGGACTTATATTCTCATTTTGCTAAAGCAAATGATTCTAATTGTTTACAATCCATGTTTGTTAATAAGAATGAAATTGATGTTACTCCACATGGAATTTCAAGTAAGGCTTTTGGCAAAAATAACATAGAATGTAATAACAACCAAAGGCTCAAGTTTTTCAGAAATGATCTTCAAAGGACCAAGCCATCATTGAATTCAATTATTTGTAATTTCTGTGGTCATCTAGGACATATTTCTCATTTATGCAATTATAGAAGAAATACTTATAAGAGAAATAGTATGGTATGGGTTCCTAAAGACCTTAAAGGCTCTAGTACTAACATTCAAGGACCCAAGATGAAGTGGGTACCAAAATGTCCTCCTAGTGTCTCAATTATGCGGAAAGTTTCTCAAAAGGATGGACTAATTGGTCAAAAGAAAGAGGAATCATCAAGAAGAATGCTTCCAAAGCCCATTGGTAGAAGTTTTTGTCAAAGAAGGAAGATGGCTTCAACTAAAGCTTCTCAAGTACAAAATGTGGAACTTGCAAAGTTCAAAACACTAAAAGAGAAGCAATGGGTTAGGAAAAGAGTTTCCTTGACTACCAAGGCCAAGGTATCAAAAGTTTCTACCTCTAATGTACATTCACTTGTAAAGTCAATGAATTTAAGGAATATTCCTTGTAGGCCTTAAGTAAAGGATAAAATCATGTGCACTTGGTAAAATTCGAATATTTTGTTTAGCACATGATTATGTTCATTCTTTATGTACCATAGCTCATTAATTTGTTATATATCTTGGTATATAAATTCTACAATGCCTAGATATGCTTGCTATGCTTTAAATTGTCTATATATCATGAAAGTAAGCATGCTATTAGTTATATGCTTAATGGCAATTGGTTATTTAACTTGTTGTGCTCAATTTACATACTATAGAAAAATTGATCTTTATAAGAGCATAATGGATTAATAATCAATGACTAACCTTTATGGATCCAAAATTGGTGGATACCAAAGAAAATACTTTGAATGGCGTTGTAGGATGACTATTAGCTCAAGCATGCAATGAAGTGAAACATAATTATGCTACTTGAGGTTTGAAAAAAATTGAAATAGTTCAAGTTCTCCAAGAGTGATGAAAACATAAAAAGAATGACATGGAGAACCACAACATTCTCAAGGAGCCTTGAGGCATGGAAGTTGAAGTCACCTACAAAAACTCAAAGAGTACACTTTTGGTGACATCAATCTCTTATCCTCATCTACGCTTTAAATTGAATATCATGTGCTATTTGGAGAAGTAAAGAGTTGTTTTTACATGCCTTACATGATCATTGTTTGCCCCAAAACACTTATATATGTTTTGATGATGATTATGTCTTTCTTGACAAACTTGAATCTTGCTTTGAAAATGCTTAAACTATGCTTTTGGATTCAAGTGCATATGTTCTTCCTTTATTCTTGTAAGAGCTAACATTGCATGGTTGATAATGTGGTACATGTTTTGCATTGTATATCAACCTAAATTATGCTTGTAAATAAGTTTAAATGATATTTGATGCTAACCCATGTTTTAGAGAACTTTTGAAATATAGTCATCAAATATTGAAATGTCAAGCATATGTGGATAAATGAGAAATGTTGAAGGAAGAAGAACATGAGAAGACTTTCTTCAAGTGAAATGGAATGGAATACACAATGGAAGAAAGCTCAAACTCAAAGGACAAATAAATGAAGAACATTCTAAAGAAGCATCACTCTCTCAATAAGTATCTCTATCCCTAAGCTATTATGGTATTCTATATGCTATGGATTATATGACACTTGTTAATAATTTGATCTTAAATGATTAGATGTTTTCCTTACATGAGAAGTATGCTTAGCATTGATAAAGTTCCTAATTGAATATTAACTTGCTATTTTTTTGTCACTGCATATAGGTTGGATGATGTTAGTTCTATACATTCTTTGATCCCTATAACATATTTCATCAAGTGAATGTTTGATATATATGATTCTCTTGATCTATGGTTTCTTAGTGGTATAAAACCCATGAGAATCTTGCTCTTGTTTTGAAAAGAATATGTGGTTTAATATAAAACCTGTCTACCCTTCTAAAATATTTTTAAAAATATAATGTGGTCTTACAAAATTCTATTTGAAAGGGTAGAAGTTTTAAAATGGTTCTTGATTGATCGATTAAGAATATAACCTTTTACGGTAATGTGCTTACATGGTCTTAATATGCATATTTTGAGGGGGAGCCTAGTTCTTAAATTGTTGCTTATATCTCTTAGCTTACATCCTTACTTGACATGAAATGTTTTATTGTTAATATTATCAACATGTCAACAAAGATCATCTCTTATTGTCTTTCCCTCTATCAATAAAAGAAGGTAAACATTCTTAAACTTTATATCTTTTGATTCTTTCATTGAGAAATGCTTGATATGTGACAAGTTGTATGATCTTTCATTTGAAAACCTCAAATCTATGATCTTACACGAATATTTTGTAACTTCTAACAAGTGATATCAAGTGGTACTTATTTATCATGTGGTATGCAAGACATTATATGCTAGACATAATTTCTTAAGCTCATTGTTATCATGTGCTAAATGTTGATGTACCAAAATATGATAAGCTTTGCATGAATAATTTTTTATATCTTGAAAGCATGCTTGTTTCATCTTTCTGTTCTTGAATCATGTGTAGAATCAAATAAAGGGAGACAATTATGTTTTGAATAACTTGAAGAAGTTTCTGAGTTTTGATGATCTTACTCTTTTTGACAACACGAGTTTTATCTATAATAAGAGTGAAAATATTATCTTTTCTTCCTAAGCCTTTTTGTTGATGTCAAATAGGGGGAGTGAAAATTGGAAAGAAAAATATGTTTTTATTGTTTGAAATGCTTACATGAATATCTATTCTTCTGTATTGCATATTTTTCTTTGGTGATTTGTCATCATCAAAAAGGGGGAGATTGTGGAAATAGGTTTGCCCCAATGGTTTAATATGTTAAGTTTTGATGATGACAAATACAAGACAAAAAGAATGATGCTTATGCTTGATAGATGTGCTTTATAGATGACAAATGCATCACAAAAGAATATTGATCATGTTTCATATATGTGCTTAAAAGAGATATATTGGATCATGCATGATTATGTACTTTATTTAGTTATACTTCACTTAATAATCATGCAATGAGATATATGCAACATTCTTATATGCATGTTAGACTAACTAGAGTTATACATTTATGAATCATGCATATTAAGATATTAAGTTATGAATTTGGACTAACTATGCTTGTTTTAAGTGAGTAATACTTTGTAGGATAGTCAAGTATCAAGAGTGAGCATTGCAACAAGAAAGCAAAAATCACAATCATGCTCAACTCAAGAAGAATGAGAATGATAAAGATGTTCCAAGTAATTTACAAGATTTGAAGAGAAGAAATTTGTGGAAGCTTGGATTACATCAAGAATTGATATGGCAAAAGATCAAGTCCCAAGGTTCTTCAAGAATAGCTTATAGGACTTAGATCTTGTGTAAAGGTAAAAAGGAATCATACAAAGCTCAAATATGTTTCAACATCTTTAAAAGTGTTTCTTACATGTTTTAATGGCCAACAAACTGTTTTTGGAAAGATAGTCTTGATGGTAGTTCAAACCTTTGAAAAATAGCCAAGTTTGTGTTTTGCAAAACTGACATTTAGTTACTATTTTGATCATAACTTTCAAAATACTTTGAGTTTTGTTATGAAACTTATTTCATATGAAAATAGACTCAAATATCTTTCTAATGAGTGGTCATTTGCTTTAAACGGATAAGAAATGAAGAAGTTATGACCATTTAAAGTCAGTTTTCAAAAATAATCAAGTTTGAGTTTTGAAAAGCTGACCTTTAGTCACTCTTTTGATCATAACTTTCAAAATACTTTGAGTTTTGTTGTGAAACTTGTTTCATTTGAAAATAGACTCAAAGATCTTTCCAATGACTGGTCATTTGCTTTAATTGGATAAGAAATGAAGAAGTTATGACCTTTTAAAGTCAGATTTCAAAACCAGAAAAGTTGTAATCGATTACACAAGTCCTGTAATCGATTACAACAATGTCAGAAGCCATGTAATCGATTACCAGAAGTGTGTAATCGATTACCAAGTGCCCAGAAACGTTTCTAACGGCTATAAACGGCTAGTTTTCATAAAAAATCATTTCTAAACACTACCAACGGCTATTTTATCATTTGGGCTCTATATATAAGTGATATTTGAAGTATTTACATCCCAAGAAACACAAGAATACTATACTTGATCCTTGAATCATCAAAATCATATTTTGAGCTTTAAAGTGTGAATCCTTGATACCCATAGTTCTTCAACTTGTATTATCCACTCTTGAGAGAGTTTCTTATTATCCATACTTTGTTCTTCAAGTTGTATATCTACTCTTGTGAGAGTTTATAATCTTTCTCTTCATCTCAAAATCATTGTAAGAGGGTGAGGTATCCTCAAGAGAGAAAAGGGTGGGGTATCCCTTGTAGTGAGGCTTAAACACAAAGGGTGAGGTATCCCAAAGGTGTTGTGAGTGCTCTTGAATGTAAAGGTTTTTCAAGCACCCGTGAAGCTTGAAGAGTTGGAGGCTCTAGCACAAGGGTGAGGTATCCCAAGGTGTGAGGAGTGCTCTTGCTTGTACAAAGGTTTTCCTAGCACCCGTGAAGTCTAGGAGATAGTGAAGAAAATCTCAAGTTAAGCTTGGGGACTGGACGTAGGCTACAAGTGGATTGGTGGCGAACCAGATAAATCTTGTGTTTGATCTTCTCAACTCTATCTATTTACATTTATGCCTTAATTATATACGCTTGAGTTGAATTTGATATCTAGTTTATTTACTTGATTTATCCTATAGCCCAAGTAGTATTTGTGAAATCTATAATAGTTGCACCTTTGTTAAACTTATTCCGCTGTATTTATTAATTGAGTTATTCAAAATGCTTAATTTCTCAAAGGTGCATTAAAATTTGTAATCACCCAATTCACCCCCCTCTTGGGTGATGGTTGCCATGGCTAACACACACCATCAAAGAATGGTGGTTCATTAATTTCAAAACTTTCCATTTGAGAAGCTTTTAATGGTTGCCAAACAAACAAGGATCTTGAACTCCAAGCGATTAAGCTTTTACCAGAGCACGAAGCTCTGATACCACTTGTTAGTCATGCCAACCATTACCCAAGAGGGGGGGTGAATTGGGTGATGACTAATTTTAATGCAACTTTGACAAATTATGCATTTTAAATCACTCAATAAATAAATGCAGCGAAATATGCACAATAAATGTACAACTATTATAGATTACTCAACTGCAACTTGAGATATAGGATAAATCAAACAAATAAGCTAAATATCAAGTTCAACTCAAGCATATATAATTAAGGTGCAAATGTAAAGAGATAGAGTTTAGAAGATCAAATACAATAGTTTATCCTGGTTCGATCACCAATCCACTTGTGATCTACGTCCAAATCCTCAAGCAATTGCTAGAGATTTTCCACTATCTTCAAGCTTCAACAGTGCTTGATAACCTTTACAATTGAGAGCACTCAACACACCTTGGGATACCTCACCCTTGTGCTTGAGCCTCAAATAGGATACCTCACCCTTTACAACTTTTGAGGGATGCCTCACCCTCAAGGGATACCTCACCATTTACTAACTTTGAGAGATGCCTCACTTTCTAGGGATACCTCACCCTTTACTCTAGAGGGATACCTCACCCTCTCTTTATATATTACACAAAGTGTAGAAGATAGAAACTCTCTTGAAGAGTAGATAATACAACTTGAAGCTTATGGGTATAAAGGATTTACACACTTAGCTCAAAACAAAGATTTGGAGAAAAAGATGATGAAATTCGTTTTCAATACTCAAGGGTAATTTTCAGAATGTTCTCCAACATTTCTTTGATGCCCAAACACTTGTATTTATAGCCCACTAATATTTAGTGTCATTGGGTAAAGTTTGGAAATGATTAATTAAGAAAAACTAGCCGTTTTATGACCGTTTGGAGCGTTTCTGGTTTGCAACTAATCGGTTAGGACATTGTCCTAATCGGTTAGGCCTTTTAGGAAAAGCCTTCTGACTTATCAAATAACCGGTTAGGCATTTGGCTTAATCGGTTAGGCCACTTTAAAGTGCTTTTCACGATCATTTTAAACACATACTAACCGGTTAGGGAGTTACCCTAATCGGTTAGGCCATTTTGATAGCCAAATTGCATTTCACTTAAAAACATGTTCTAACCGGTTAGGAAATCTTCCTAATCGGTTAGGAGGCCATTTAAAACATGAAAAAGGCTCCTTTTTATCATCCTAATCGGTTAGGACAAGTTCCTAATCGGTTAGGACATTTCAGAAATGTGAAAATGGCTTCTGGTAGAGTGAATAATCGGTTAGGGAAAGTCCCTAATCGGTTAGGACACTCTGGTTTTGAAAACTAACTTTAAACGATCATAACTTCTTTGTTTCTTATCCGTTTTAAGCAAATGACCACTCATTAGAAAGATCTTTGAGTCTATTTTCATATGAAATAAGTTTCAAAGCAAAACTCAAAGTATTTTGAAAGATATGATCAAAAGAGTAACCAAAGGTCAGTTTTGCAAAACACAAACTTGGCTATTTTTCAATGGTTTGGCCTACCACCAAGACTAACTTTCCAAAAACACTTTGTTGGGCATTTAAACTTTTTAGAAAACACTTTTTAAAGATGTTAAAACATGTTTTGAGCTTAGTGTGATTCCTTTTTACCTTTACACGAGATCTAAGTCCTATAAGCTATTCTTGAAGAACCTTGGGACTTAATCTTTGCACTTTCAATCCTTTGGCTTCTTGATATAATCCAAGTTTCCGAAATTTTCTTCTCTTCATGTCTTGCACAATCTTGGAACATATTTATTATTTTCATCCTTCTTGAGTTGAGCATAGTTGTGATCTTTTACTTTCTTGTTGTAATGCTCACTCTTGGTACTTGGACTATCCTACAAAGTATTGCTCACTTAACCAAACATAGTTAGTCCAAATTCATAACTCAATATCTTCATATGCATGATTCATAAATGTATAACTCTAGTTAGTCTAACATACATACAAGACTTTCATAGACATATCCAATATTAATTCATTTATAACTCATATAAAATATTATTGGATATATTATATGATGAATGTTACATATATCTCTTTAAGCACATTTATGTAATATGATCAATATTCTTTTGTGATGCAATTGTCATCTATAAAGTACATCTATCAAGCATATGCATCATTCTTTTTGTCTTGTATTTGTCATCATCAAAACTTAACTTATTAAACCATTTGGGGCAAGCTTACTCACGTATTGAAGTACTAAGCAAGTTAATTTTGAACTAAATGAACCGGGTCTTAATTGTTTAAAAATTTATTTTCCGCATTTTCTTTTATGTTGAATAATGTGACGTTCCCTCTCTAAAAAGGGGCGTTACAACAGTTCCTCCAATTGCTTCTTCAACTCCACCGATTCTCTTATCAATTTTAATTCAAATGACATCCAATACAAAGGTTGTCGAAATAGGACTAAAGCTCTCTTATACCAAGTCAATAGAAAACTCGATCTCCCTTTCCGGTGGCAAACTAGGTACGTCATCAGGAAAAATCTCTGGAAATTCATTGACGATAGTAATAGCATTCATATCTTTCTCACTCTTGACTTCTAGAGAAGATAATAACATATATCCTTGCGCTCCATCTCTCAACAAGGATTTGACTTTAACAATAGTAAAAAATCCAGAACTTTCTTCTTTAGGAAAGGCTATGGTTTTGTTTGCACAGTCTATAAGGATATGGTTAGAAGATAACCAGTCCATTCCTAATATTACATCTATCTTTACAAGGGGTAAACAAATCAAACTAACCGAAAACACACGATCCTTTATAATAATAGGACAATCAAGACATATCTTGGATGTAAGTACAGGCTTAGCAGTTAGTGTAGAAACAATCAATTGAAAACTCAGAGAAGACATAGGCACTTTCAATCGTTCCACACAATCATATGCAATAAATGAATATGTTGCACCTGAATCATATAACACAGTAAGAAGATTACCTTCAATGGAACCTTCCCCCTGAATAAGATCCTCAGACTGAGAAGCTTCAAAAGGACTTAAATAGCTTGTATATACTTGCCTTAAACGCCCCAATTTTTTTAGAAAATATTCTGAATGTCTTGTTTTACGTTTTTCATGCTTTTGTATGAATGACCGCTGTGTCCCTATTTTTCTGTTCTCGATTTCTGTATGAAAACAATTACGATAATACAGGTTCAAATTTTATTTGATCGTTTTACGTAATTTGTTTCGAGACAGTAAAATAAAAATTTTTCTGAGCTACTGTATTAATTTTTCTGAAAGATATACAGCTAAATAATACTGCTGGATATTTTATTTGAACGTTTTGGGCGATTACCTACGTTGTGGGAAAAAATGGGAAAATGACCGTTACGTCCCGAACGTCTTGCTTTTTCTTTTTTTGTCTGTTTTTAATTGTTTTCTTCTTGATTTAATGCCAGAAAATACTGTCTGTGATTTTATATGAACTTTTTGTGTGATTTGCTCGAGGCAGGAAAATAATATTTTCCGGGCCGGGAAAATCTTATTTGATTATTTAGAATTGGGGGATCTTACTTAACCCGATTCTAAGTGAGACTAAAAATAATCTTTTAATTTTTAGGATTTAATCACAAATAAAATAATTTTATATTATTATAATATTATTTTATAAGTCAAGATGTTTTAGTGACAGATGGACCCTAGGAAATATTTTGCGGGACCCACAATTAGCCGAACGGTTAAATCGGTAGCTTAGTTAATCACCGTAAGTCGTAGAACTTTCAGTAGCAGTGACTCAATTAGTGACTCACAGAGCATTTATTACGCAGTGTGACTAAGCCATGTGAGTCACCGGAACCAACCAATGAGAAGTAGGCTTGCTCACCAAGGCTTGATCTTGCCTTTGATTCATCCAATGGCTTGGATGAAGCCAAGCAAGGTGCCCACCTTGCACCCCACTTGAAGTCCACGGCCAAGAGGCCTTTGGTGACCTAAAAATCACTTTGTCTTCATCACTTTTCTCTCTTCTCTCTCATCAAGAACCCTAGCCACCATTCTTGCCCATTTTCTTCACCATATTCGGCCAAGCTTGTTTCCTAACACTCCAACCATCCAAAAATTTTTCTAACCAAGTTTCCTTAATCTAAACACCATTCTAAGAACCTTTGTAGTTGGGAGTTTCTTCAAATTCTTCCATCTAAGGCTTGGAAACCAACCTTGGAAGTTTTACCTAGAAGGTGAAATTTCATACTTTTCTTTTCTCTCTTTTTTTTTCAAAGTTCTAAGCCATGATTTTTCCATGGTTTAGCTTCTTTTTCATGGTTAGTAACATGTAGGTTTTGTTTGAGATTTTTAGGTGTTTGGTGGAGTGAAAACCGTGACCTAAGGAGGTGAGAAAGCAAGTTTTTGTCTTCATTTAAGGTAAGAGGAAGACAATTCTTATCATCCCTTGATGGTGGTAAGAAGATGAGTTGTTTGTAGAATCCATAAGGATTCGGTTGTGGTGTGTTTATTGATGTGTATTTGTTAATTTTTGTGATTGCTAGTAGCTTAAGTGTTATGTGTTAGTAGCTTTCTTATTTGGTAATTGTAATAATCTTGCATGTCTAATAGCTTTTGATTGTATGTCTATAAGCTTTAAATTAGGTTTATGTGTTAGAAATATTTTGCATGTGTTAGAGATATTTTGTATGTGTTAGAAATATAATGCATGTGTTAGGATTGTATGATAAAATATAGGATGTGAATAACATGTGTAAGTTTGCATGAGTGTTCCAAAGAACACAATCCAATAGCTCACGGCAATGACAAGTTTGGAGGACCAAAATGTTCTCTTGATTTTTCCTAAAGTGTAGCTTAATTAACCTAGGAGAATCAAGAAAGTTTCTAATTGATTTGATCAAAGAAAAATGCATTTAGAAATCAAATGGTACAAACTTAGTATTTTGGGCCAACATGCCTAAAGGATTAAATTGACTATAGATAACTATTTTCTAAAATTATTTAATGAACTTAGACTATAGAATACATTTGATATGATTTAAAAGGTGAAAGACATTTTGGAAATCAAATGCAAAAGTTTTATAAAATTCGGCCAACATGCCACTATAGGAATTCATGATTTTAAAAAACTTGTTTCTAAACCTTTTTCAATTAAAAAGAAACAATACAAGTTAAGAAGAAATTTTCTATAATGATTTATGAAGGAACCAATTGATTAGAAGTAAGTCTAAGGGTTAAAATACATAATTTTATCATTAGGAAGGAAATACAAGAATGTTAAGAAATTTTCTAACATATAGCTCACTTTTGGTTTTGAAGCATGTTAGAGATTTCAAAAAGAATTTAATGAAATGGTTAAAAATTAGGTAAATAGAAATTTTATGGAAAATTTAGAAAATCCATTATTATAAGTTTCTAAACAAAATACTCAATCAATTTTTAGTAAAAATGAACCTATAAGATAGTAAAAATATCCTAATGACGATACGGTATGAAAAATTATTCTACGTAGTTTAAATGTACTAAATATTATTTCTATCTGTTTAAATGGTAATTTTAAAGGCATTCGAATAAGAAAATGATTTAAAAATCCTACGCGATTGAGAAAACGTATTAAAAATGCTACGCGATTTTAAAAACAGAAAAATATCTTTACCCGATTTTTAAACGTTTGTAAAAACGACGAGATTTCAAAAACGCGATAAAATTTCTACGCGATTGACCGTTGCTGTATTTAATTTTCACCGTTTGTCGGAAAATGTGAACCCGTCTGAGTTTTTGAGATTATTTCGCTGTCGGAAAAAGTGAACCCGTACAGGCTTTCTGCCATTGAGGGCATATATTTTTAAGGGCATTTTCGTAATTTCATATATTTGGAATTATGTTTTGTCTTTATACCGATTTTTGGTGTTTTGGGTTGACAGACGAATCACATCGTGTTGTCGATGCGATAAGTGTAGTGTAGTTTATTGTTCTAATAAACTTGGAGACTTTAGTGTACGGGATCCCACGTGTGACAGGTTGGTAGCTCCGTGGGCCGTGTAAACCGATAGCACACTAATGTACTCGACATTCACTATATTTAATCAAGGTTTATAAAGTCTAGTAGTACATTGCCTATAGTGCCACAACGGGAGATCAGTGAACTATACTACGCTGGATGGTGGATTCCCAAAGTGTCGTAGGCTATTGACGCAACGTGTGATCGCGTAATAGTTGGTTGGGCAGCCGTGGTACTAATAGATTTTGCAAGTCATTCTCTCTGATATCTGTTTGGGTTTAGCTCCATGGAGTAGGGTTGTGTTTTGGTGTATTTGAGTATATCTTGGATAATATTTCATTTTTCTCTATTTATCTTTATTTGGTAACATCTTGGATGTTTTTTTTTTTTTTTTTTTCATTTTCTCTATTTGTATTTATCTCGATAATTTTTTTATGTTAGTTGTCTATTTCTTATCCTATTTTATCCGTGAGATTGATTTATCGTGTGAATTTCTTTATTTGTGTTATATCTGTGATATTCTGAAACACTAGGATATTTAATATGTATTACTGTTATAGCTTCTTCGTAATGTATAAACTGTGTAGTAGTTATTTGTCGTCTTCTTATTTGCCATGTTGTGATGATTTTATGTTGTCTTACCTCTTTATTGTATGTGTCTATTGTCTATTTATTTTATGCGGTAAAGAGTTTGAAGAGGAAGAAGAGGAACAACCTCTTGAGATCGTGTACCCTGAGGAAGAGGGAGATCAGCAGACCGACGATCAGTTTTACGATCAAGAACCATCCGATCATCCATATCCTCTGGATTGATTGTGGGGATGGCGACGCCAGGATTTTTGGGATTCATAGAGCTGGTATTTCATGGAGGTGATCTGGCCTGGCATTTACGAGGAGATCGTGCTTCTGTTACGTATGCTGGACGTATGACCGTTATTTTACGTCACCAGTTTGATGGAGAGCCCATTGTGACTACGACGCTTTTTCGCATTTAGAGTTGCCCTTATCCATTAGGCGTTATTGGGGTGCTGAAAACCCTGAGCCTAGTGAGATAAGCATCGTGTCGACTGCGCGATCCCGTTATCGCCGTGTGTCGAGACATCAGGGATATTTATCTCCTGATGATCATTTTCACACCGAGAGTGATCCATCAGAGGATTAGATAATCATGATGTTTTTTTTGGGCGCGTCAGCGTATGTCTGTATATATTAACTCTTTTATTGCTTTCTTTACTGTTTTTGTTTAAATAGTTATAGTCTTAGTTGTAAATTATATGTACAGTTTATAACTTAACCATATGTATATTATTAGTGATGATGTTTTTTTTTTATTTCGTATTTTTCGTATTATCTTTTTATTACATACTTGACCTATCGAATTATTTTACAACCCGTAATAATTTTAACAAATATTCCACAACTTGGGTAGATTTTATTTCTATTTATTTTATTTTCTTTTACGTGTGACATCCTTCAAAGGGTGTTACATTAGTTGGTATCGAGCCCAAGTTAGAGTCTTTTGGGTTGTGGTTGGGTCTGTTTTTGTTTGTCTTTGTGTGATTCTCTCGTGATCTTTGTGATTTATATCCTTTTGGAAATATCTTAAAGGATGTATCCGACTTTGTTTTGTTATGTTTGAAGAAAGGAGATGGCTGGTAGAGGCAGAGGACGTGCTAACGTAAATCGAGATGAGGACCCGATGTTGGTTGTCTTCCGAGGCTATGCGTGCGATGGTCAAGTGATTACTCAAAAAAATTTGAGAGCAGCCCAACAAAGAAGATGCTACGGTGATGCCCTAAATTTATCCGAATTTAGGCGTCATAATCCGCCACAATTTAGAGGCGAGGTGGATCCGAGAAAGCGAGTCGGTGGATGCAAGATTTAGAGAGAATATTTGAGGGGATGAGATGTACGGATGAAAAGAAAGTGACTTATGCTTTTTTCATGCCGAGAGGAGATGCGCAGAACATTGGTGGAGAGGAATCCGCCGAGTGTTGCAAGTCAAGGGACCGAGATCACCTGGGAAGTGTTTTCTAATACTTTTCTCGGATAAATATTTTCCTCGCGAGTGCTAGGCATGCCAAGGAAATGGAATTTCTTGGTTTGCGACAGGGGGGAATATGACGGTGAATGAGTATGCCACAAAATTTGAGAGTTTATCTCAATTCTCGGATTATGCTCAAACACGACAAGATGATGTGTGGAGATGCAGGAAGTTTGAATCGTGTTTAAGGGTGGAACCGAAACGAGGAGTAGTATCTTTGAGGATGACTCGGCTTCATGCTTTGGTGGATGCTTGTGCTCGACTTGAAGAGTTAGAGCCATCTAGAGATCAAAGGAATCGGAATTTTGGACCGACAAGGTTCCGGAGAGGTGGAGGTAGTAATGCAAATCGGTTTCGGCCAGAGCCGTATACCAGTGCCAACAGAAGTCAATCTCAACGACCATCCGTTAGTGGAAGTGCAAGTGGTAGTGGAGCCGACGCAGGGTGGCGTTTACGCCAACATGTTTTAAGTGCGGGAAGAAAGGTCATATTTCTCCCGAGTGTACAGTTAAAGGTGCAGCTTGTTTCAATTGTAAACAACCCGGGCACATAGCAAAGGATTGTCCACACCGGAGAGGAAACCCCGTTGTTCGGTATGTTAAAGCTAATCGCCAGAAGTCTGGAAAGTACTCAACCGAGATCTGGAGGACGAGTGTATACAATGATGGGATCTGAGATTTCTAAGTCTGATGATCTTATTCAGGGAGAAGGAGACATTGGAGGTAATCTTCTGACTGTCTTGTATGACTCGAGTGCTACACACTCTTTTATTGCATATGATTGTGTGGAAAGGTTGAAGTTGCCTATGTCTTCTCTCGAATGTTATGTTGAATGTATCTACACCAACTCTAAACCCGTAGTTACTTCTAAGATCTGTTTGGATTGTCCTATTGTTGTGAAGGGCCGTTTGTTTTTGGTTGATTTGATTTGTTTGCCTCTCATTGAGATAGATGTAATCTTAGGGATGGACCGGTTATGTTCTAACCATATCCTCATAGATTGTGCGAAGAAAACTATAGTTTTTCCTAAGGAAGAAGAGTCTGGATTCTTAACTTCGTTAAGGTCAAGTCTTTACTGAGAGATGGAGCGCAGGGATATCTGGTATTGTCTTCTCTAGAAGTTAAGAATGAGAAGGATGTAAATACTATTCCTGTTGTCAACGATTTTCCGGATGTTTTTCCTGAAGATGTACCTGGTTTGCCACCTGAGCGGGAGATCGAGTTCTCAATTGATTTAGTACCGGGAACAGGTCCTATCTCAATTGCACCATATCGTATGTCGCCAGTAGAGTTGGAGGAGCTGAAAAAGCAATTGGTGGAACTGTTGGAGAAAGAGTTTGTACGACCTAGCGTTTCCCCATGGGGTGCGCCAGTACTTTTGGTCAAGAAGAAGGATGGAACATCACGACTTTGTGTGGACTATCGGCAATTGAACAAGGTGACTATCAAGAATAAATATCCGCTTCCAAGAATCGACGATTTGATGGATCAATTGAGAGGAGCTGTGATATTTTCCAAGATAGATCTACGATCAGGTTATCACCAGATTCGTGTGAAAGGGGAAGACGTGTCGAAAACTGCTTTTCGAACTCGTTATGGACATTATGAGTATCATGTAATGCCATTCGGGGTGACGAATGCTCCTCGCTATATTTATGGATTATATGAACAGAATATTTCGTCCATATCTAGACAGATTTGTCGTTGTCTTTATCGATGACATTCTCGATCTATTCTCAATCGAAGGAAGAGCATGCTTTGAACATCCGAGTGTTGTTCTTCGATTTTGAGGGAGAAACAGCTTGTATGCGAAGTTGTCTAAGTGTGAGTTCTGGTTGGAAGAAGTTCAATTTCTTGGTCACGTGATTTCTAAAGAAGGTATAGCGGTGGACCCATCGAAAGTGGAGACCGTTTTACAATGGGAGAGACCTAAGACAAGAATGAAGTTCGAAGTTTTGTTGGACTTGCTGGTTATTATCGGAGATTTATTGAAGGTTTTTCCAAGATTGCTGGACCGCTTACACAACTTACGAGGAAAAGTCAAGCTTTCGAATGGACAGAAGAACGTGAAGCTAGCTTTCAAGAGTTGAAGAAGAGGTTAACAACTGCGCCGGTGTTAATCCTACCGATTCGACAAAATCTTTCGATGTGTATTGTGACGCTTCTTATCAAGGACTAGGATGCGTGTTGATGCAAGATCGGAACGTGGTAGCATATGCTTCTCGACAATTGAAGATTCATGAGAAGAATTATCCTACGCATGATTTGGAATTGGCTGCGGTAGTTTTTGCTTTGAAGATATGGAGACACTTTCTCTATGGAGCAACGTTCAACATATTCAGTGATCACAAGAGTTTGAAGTACTTGTACGACCAGAAGGAGCTGAATATGAGGCAGAGAAGATGGTTGGAATTTCTGAACGATTACGATTTTCAACTTTTGTACCACCCTGGTAAGGCGAATGTCGTGGCCGATGCCTTAAGCAGGAAGATTATTAGTGTTTCTGCGCTAATGATTAAAGAAAAAGAGCTCATCGAACAGTTTAGAGATGAGTGGTCATTTGTTGAGTTGAAACCGGGGAAGATCTGTGTTAGCATGGTTACTATCTCGAGCGAGTTGATGGAAGACATAAGGGAAAAGCAAAATGCCGATAAATTTTTGCAAGAAATAAGGGAGCAAATGAAGCAAGACGAGACACTAGAGTTCAAGGAAGGAACTGATGGAATTCTGAGGTTTCGGGGTAGAATCTGTGTTCCTCGTAATCGAGAACTGAGAAGATATATTGTGAAACATGCCCATACTAGTCTATTGAGTATGCATCCAGGTATAACAAAAATGTACCAAGACTTGAAAAAGTTATTCTGGTGGCATGGAATGAAGGGTGATGTTGTTAGATGCGTGTCAACTTGCCTAGTTTGTCAAAAGTCGAAAGTTGAACACCAAAGACCAGCTGGGATGTTGCAACCATTATCGATTCCAGAATGGAAATGGGACAGCATTTCTATGGATTTCGTTACTGGTTTGCCAAAGACAAAGAGAGGTCATGACGCAATATGGGTTATAGTCGATAGGCTTACGAAATCGGCTCATTTCTTACCGATCAATATCAAATATTCATTGGAAAGATTAACCCAGTTGTACATCAGTGAAATTGTCAGACTACATGGTGTGCCGACAAGTATAATTTCTGATCGTGATCCGAGGTTTACGTCAAGATTTTGGCGAAGTCTCGCAAGAAGCTATGGGAACTAAGTTACGACGAGTTCAGCGTATCATCCGCATGATCGACGGTCGACCGAAAGAACTATACGATCTTTGGAGGATTTATTGCGTGCTTGTGTTTTGGAACAACGGGGAAGTTGGGATGAATTTTTATCTTTGATAGAATTCACCTACAACAATAGTTTTCACGCAAGCATCGGAATGGCACCTTATGAAGCATTGTATGGAAGACGATGTCGAACGCCGTTATACTGGTATCAAGATGGAGAAAGTATGACTGTTGGACCGGAACTTGTACAACAAACTACGGATAAAGTCAAGATGATACAAGAGAAGATGAGGACGACGCAGCAGACAAAAAGAGTTACGCGGATAAGCGAAGGCGACCTCTTGAGTTTGAGGAGGGTGAGCATGTATTTCTGAGAGTTACTCCTACGACTGGTGTCGGAAGAGTAATTAAGTCTAAGAAGCTTACTCCTAAATTCATTGGACCATATCAGATTATCCGACGTATTGGTCCTGTAGCATATCGATTGCTTTGCCGCCTTTTCTATCCAATTTGCATGACGTGTTTCATGTGTCTCAGTTACGGAAGTATATACCAGATCCGACACATGTTATACAACCGGATGACGTGCAATTAAAGGAGAATTTGACTTACGAAACTTTACCTGTCGGATGATAGAGGACAAAAAGGTAAAGCAGCTTCGAGGGAAGATGATCGAGTTGGTGAAAGTCATATGGAATGATGTGACGGGTGAGGCTACCTGGGAGCTGGAAGATAAAATGAAGGATCAGTATCCTCATTTGTTCGGATGAACATCAAATTTCGAGGACGAAATTTTTATTTGTTAGGGAGTGTTGTAACGCCCCAATTTTTTTAGAAAATATTCTGAATGTACTGTTTTCTGTTTTTCATGCTTTTGTATGAATGACCGCTGTGTCCCTATTTTTCTGTTCTCGATTTCTGTATGAAAACAATTACGATAATACAGTTCAAATTTTATTTGATCGTTTTACGTAATTTGTTTCGAGACAAGAAAAATAAAAATTTTTCTAAGCTACCGTATTAATTTTTCTGAAAGATATACAAATTAAATAATACTCACTGGATATTTTATTTGAACGTTTTGGACGATTACCTACGTTGTGGGAAAAAATGGGAAAATGACCGTTACGTCCCGAACGTCTTTTTTTTGTTTTTGTCTGCTTTTTAATTGTTTTCTTCTTGATTTAATGCCGAAAATACCGTCTGTGATTTTATATGAACTTTTTGTGTGATTTGCTCGAGGCAGAAAATAATATTTTCCTGCCGGGAAAATCTTATTTGATTATTTAGAATTGGGGGATCTTACTTAACCCGATTCTAAATGAGACTAAAAATAATCTTTTAATTTTTAGGATTTAATCACAAATAAAATAATTTTATATTATTATAATATTATTTTATAAGTCAAGATGTTTTAGTGACAATGGACCCTAAATATTTTACGGGACCCACAATTAGCCGAACGGTTAAATCGGTAGCTTAGTTAATCACCGTAAGTCGTAGAACTTTCAGAACAGTGACTCGGCAAATTTAGTCCGACTCAAATTGAGCATTTATTACGCAAAGTGTGACTAAGCCATGTGAGTCACCTGAACCAACCAATGAGAAGTAGGCTTGCTCACCAAGGCTTGATCTTGGCCTTTGATTCATCCAATGGCTTGGATGAAGCCAAGCAAGGTGCCCACCTTGCACCCCACTTGAAGTCCACGGCCAAGAGGCCTTTGGTGACCTAAAAATCACTTTGTCTTCATCACTTTTCTCTCTTCTCTCTCATCAAGAACCCTAGCCACCATTCTTGCCCATTTTCTTCACCATATTCGGCCAAGCTTGTTTCCTAACACTCCAACCATCCAAAAATTTTTCTAACCAAGTTTCCTTAATCTAAACACCATTCTAAGAACCTTTGTAGTTGGGAGTTTCTTCAAATTCTTCCATCTAAGGCTTGGAAACCAACCTTGGAAGTTTTACCTAGAAGGTGAAATTTCATACTTTTCTTTTCTCTCTTCTTTTTCAAAGTTCTAAGCCATGATTTTTCCATGGTTTAGCTTCTTTTTCATGGTTAGTAACATGTAGGTTTTGTTTGAGATTTTTAGGTGTTTGGTGGAGTGAAAACCGTGACCTAAGGAGGTGAGAAAGCAAGTTTTTGTCTTCATTTAAGGTAAGAGGAAGACAATTCTTATCATCCCTTGATGGTGGTAAGAAGATGAGTTGTTTGTAGAATCCATAAGGATTCGGTTGTGGTGTGTTTATTGATGTGTATTTGTTAATTTTTGTGATTGCTAGTAGCTTAAGTGTTATGTGTTAGTAGCTTTCTTATTTGGTAATTGTAATAATCTTGCATGTCTAATAGCTTTTGATTGTATGTCTATAAGCTTTAAATTAGGTTTATGTATTAGAAATATTTTGCATGTGTTAGAGATATTTTGTATGTGTTAGAAATATAATGCATGTGTTAGGATTGTATGATAAAATATAGGATGTGAATAACATGTGTAAGTTTGCATGAGTGTTCCAAAGAACACAATCCAATAGCTCACGGCAATGACAAGTTTGGAGGACCAAAATGTTCTCTTGATTTTTCCTAAAGTGTAGCTTAATTAACCTAGGAGAATCAAGAAAGTTTCTAATTGATTTGATCAAAGAAAAATGCATTTAGAAATCAAATGGTACAAACTTAGTATTTTGGGCCAACATGCCTAAAGGATTAAATTGACTATAGATAACTATTTTCTAAAATTATTTAATGAACTTAGACTATAGAATACATTTGATATGATTTAAAAGGTGAAAGACATTTTGGAAATCAAATGCAAAAGTTTTATAAAATTCGGCCAACATGCCACTATAGGAAATCATGATTTTAAAAAAACTTGTTTCTAAACCTTTTTCAATTAAAAAGAAACAATACAAGTTAAGAAGAAATTTTCTATAATGATTTATGAAGGAACTAATTGATTAGAAGTAAGTCTAAGGGGTTAAAATACATAATTTTATCATTAGGAAGGAAATACAGTAATGTTAAGAAATTTTCTAACATATAGCTCACTTTTGGTTTTGAAGCATGTTAGAGATTTCAAAAAGAATTTAATGAAATGGTTAAAAATTAGGTAAACAGAAATTTTATGGAAAATTTAGAAAACCATTATTATAAGTTTCTAAACAAAATACTGTCAATTTTTAGTAAAAATGAACCTATAAGATAGTAAAAATATCCTAATGACAGTATACGGTATGAAAAATTATTCTACGTAGTTTAAATGTACTAAATATTATTTCTATCTGTTTAAATGGTAATTTTAAAGGCATTCGAATAAGAAAATGATTTAAAAATCCTACGCGATTGAGAAAACGTATTAAAAATGCTACGCGATTTTAAAAACAGAAAATATCTTTACCCGATTTTTAAACGTTTGTAAAAACGACGAGATTTCAAAAACGCGATAAAATTTCTACGCGATTGACCGTTGCTATATTTAATTTTCACTGTCGGGAAAATGTGAACCCGTACAGGTTTTTGAGATTATTTCGCTGTCGGGAAAAAGTGAACCCGTACAGGCTTTCTGCCATTGAGGGCATATATTTTTAAGGGCATTTTCGTAATTTCATATATTTGGAATTATGTTTTGTCTTTATACCGATTTTTGGTGTTTTGGGTTGACGAGACGAATCACATCGTGTTGTCGATGCGATAAGTGTAGTGTAGTTTATTGTTCTAATAAACTTGGAGACTTTAGTGTACGGGATCCCACATGTGGACAGTTGGTAGCTCCGCTGGGCCGTGGTAAACCGATAGCACACTAATGTACTCGACATTCACTATATTTAATCAAGGTTTGTAAAGTCTAGTAGTACATTGCCTATAGTGCCACAACGAGATCATGGAACTATACTACGCCTGGATGGTGGATTCCCGTGTCGTAGGCTATTGACGCAACGTGTGATCGCGTAATAGTTGGTTGGGCAGCCGTGGTACTAATAGATTTTGCAAGTCATTCTCTCTGATATCTGTTTGGGTTTAGCTCCATGGAGTAGGGTTGTGTTTTGGTGTATTTGAGTATATCTTGGATAATATTTCATTTTTCTCTATTTATCTTTATTTGGTAACATCTTGGATGTTTTTTTTTCATTTTCTCTATTTGTATTTATCTGATAATTTTTTTATGTTAGTTGTCTATTTCTTATCCTATTTTATCTGTGAGATTGATTTATCTGTGTGAATTTCTTTATTTGTGTTATATCTGTGATATTCTGAAACACTAGGATATTTAATATGTATTACTGTTATAGCTTCTTCGCAATGTATAAACTGTGTAGTAGTTATTTGTCGTCTTCTTATTTGCCATGTTGTGATGATTTTATGTTGTCTTACCTCTTTATTGTATGTGTCTATTGTCTATTTATTTTATGCGGTAAAGAGTTTGAAGAGGAAGAAGAGGAACAACCTCTTGAGATCGTGTACCCTGAGGAAGAGGGAGATCAGCAGACCGACGATCAGTTTTACGATCAAGAACCATCCGATCATCCATATCCTCTGGATTGATTGTGGGGATGGCGACGCCAGGATTTTTGGGATTCATAGAGCTGGTATTTCATGGAGGTGATCTGGCCTGGCATTTACGAGGAGATCGTGCTTCTGTTACGTATGCTGGACGTATGACCGTTATTTTACGTCACCGCTTGATGGAGAGCCCATTGTGACTACGACGCTTTTTCTGCATTTAGAGTGCCCTTATCCATTAGGCGTTATTGGGGTGCTTGAAAACCCCGAGCCTAGTGAGATAAGCATCGTGTCGACCGCGCGATCCCGTTATCGCCGTGTGCCGAAACATAGGGATATTTATCTCCCGATGATCATTTTCACACCGAGAGTGATCCATCAGAGGATTAGATAATCATGATGTTTTTTTTTTTTGGGCGCGTCAGCGTATGTCTATATATATTAACTCTTTTATTGCTTTCTTTACTGTTTTTGTTTAAATAGTTATAGTCTTAGTTGTAAATTATATGTACAGTTTATAACTTAACCATATGTATATTATTAGTGATGATGTTTTTTTTTATTTCGTATTTTTCGTATTATCTTTTTATTACATACTTCAGTCTATCAGGAATTATTTTACAACCCGTAATAATTTTAACAAATATTCCACAACTTGGGTAGATTTTATTTCTATTTATTTTATTTTCTTTTACGTGTGACATCCTTCAAAGGGGTGTTACATGCCCTCCAAACCTCGGCTGAGTAGCACGAATATTACTCATAGCAGGCTTCCTTTCCGGCTGAGTACAATCCCTAGAAACATGTCCAAGTTGTCGGCAATTAAAATAGATTATCCCTCTGATTGAGCAATCCTTAGAGATATGGCCACTCTTTCCACACTTGAAACATCTTGGCGTAAACGCCACATTCTGACTAGCTCTATTACCACCAGAACTTCCCCTAACAGGTGGATGGTGAGGTTGATTTCCTGGTGGTCTCGAATACGGTTTGTGTTGAAACCGACTATTGCTGCTGTTACCTCCTCTCTGAAACCTAGTTGGTCCAAAATTACGATTCCTTGGATCCCGTGACGGCTCAAACTCCTCGAGTCGTCCACATGTATCCACCAAATCATGAAATTGATTCATCGTCAAGGGTAGCACTCCTCGTCGCAATTCTACCCTCAACCCTTCCTCAAACTTTCGATATTTCCACGCATCATTTTGTTGAGTTTGAATATAGTTTGAGAATTGAGACAAGCTCTCAAATTTAGAAGCATACTCATTGACAGTCATATTGCCTTGACGTAAACCAAGAAATTCCATCTCCTTGGCATGTCTAGCACTGGCAGGAAAGTACTTCTCCAAAAATACTTCAGAAAATACCTCCCAGGTGATTTCAGTTCCTTCAGACTGTAACAATCGGCGGGTTCCTTTCTACCAATTTTCTCCATCCCCTCTCAACATAAAGGTAGCATATGTCACCTTCCTATCATCGGCGCATCCCATTCCTTCGAATATCTTTTCCAAGTCTTGTATCCACAGACTTGCCTTCTCAGGGTTAAACTCGCCTCTGAACTACGGCGGGTTGTTACGCCTAAACTCAGACAAATTTAGAGCATCAGTAGTAGCATCTTACTATTGAGCTGCCCTCTAATTTTGTTGAGTTATCACTTCCGCCATTCGCTGCATAGCCTCAACAGCTGCAACCATTGGGTCCACATTATGGTTCACGTTCACACGCGTTCCCATTCCGCCAGACATCTTTTTCTTCAATCATAACAAAACAAAGTTAGATGTATCCTTCCGGAAATAAATCATAGAGAATCACACAACACAAGCAAAAATAGACCCAACCACAACCCTAAAAGACTCTAACTTGGGCTCTGATACCAACTAATGTAACACCCTTGTGGGGATGTCACATTTATGATGCAATAAAATAAAAATAAATAAAATATTACCCAAGTAATAAAACATTTGATACATAATTTATGTGAGTTGTAAAATTTTTCCTTCTATATAGGATATCATTAAATAAAATAACATGAAACATAAAATAAAGCAAATTGTTATCACACACATAATATACATATGATTTTGTCTTAAGTTATACAAATAATTTATAACTACAAAAATATTTAAATAAAGCAGTAAAGAGTTAATATACGGTACAACAACATAAAGTGCCTAAGTGCACATCATAGATTCCTAACCCTCGGAAGGATCACTCTCAAATGAGACCTCAGGTGACAGGAATCCAGGATGTCTCACAGCTCTACGGACAGGAGTTCGTGCTGTTGACACTATACTGATCTCACTGGGAACACGAAAAAGTCCTCCCCAGTGACGCCTCAGATCCAACGGCATCTCCAGATGTAAATACAAGGCGTAGTAAAGACAGGCTCAGCATCAAACTCTCCACGTAGGGACACAGTCAGACGTCCCAAATAGATCACCGATCCTCGATCCTTGTGTAGTCGCCAAGCCTCCGAAATTCCATGAAACTCCAGTCTCACGAAACCAAAAAACCCCAGCAACGCCATGATCACAAGATCAGTCCAGAGGATATGGATGATCGGACGGCTAGTACTCGCCAAACTGATCACCCGTCTGCTATTGCTCCTCCTCAGGATACAAACAGTCTAAAGGTTGCTCCTCTTCTTCAAACTCTTTAAAAATATAAATAATAATACAAAAACAACACATATAGAGAGGTGAGACGACCTACATCATTACCAGCATGGCAATTAAGAAAACGACAGAACAACAAATACCATAGTTTGATACAATATGCATATCACAATATCATAAGCAATAACATAATTTAACACATCATACATAATATCACAAATAATAAAATTAAGATGTATATCACAAATGCAAATGCATAACGACTCATCCCAACTCCATGGAGCTATACACAGACATCAGAGAGAATGACCCATAAAGAATTATCAGTACCTCAGGCTGCCCAACCAAACTATTTCACTGTCTAATGTCGTGTCTATAGCTCACTGTCCAACGTCGTGTAGTAGTACACAGTCCAAAATATGTCGTGCACTACAGGCATTATACTAAATAGTCTTTACAAGATCTTAATTAAGTATAGTGCGTATCGAGATCACTAGTGTGTTGCTAGTTACCACGACCCAGAGGAGCGACCAACTGTCCACATGTGGAATACACCGCACACTAATGCCTCCAAGTCCACTCGATGAACCACACTACGCTTATCACACCGACAACACGATGTAATTCACCTCGTCAATCAATCGCCAATTCCAAACCAATTGACATGACTCCCAATGCATGAATAATAATAATAATTACCTAAACACCCTTGGTCTCAAAATATTACCATATTTACACAAATGCCCTCAATGGCAATAATCTCAAATACAGTACGTCCCCACTTGACAGTACCATATCTCCACATGTCTGGGTCCACCACTTTGGCCAGATATTAAAACTTGTTGTTCCATTTAATCGCGTAAACATTTTATCCCGTTTTCCCAATCTCGTTGTTTTTACAAACGTTTTTAAATCGCATAAATATATTTTACTGTTTTTAAAATCGCATAGTATTTTTAAATCGTTTTCTCAATTGTGTAAGATTTTTAAATCATTTTCTTAACCGAAAAGCTTTAAAATCTCTATTTTAAAATTACGTAAGCTATTTTTAATACTTTTAAACTACATAGAATATTTTCCTTACGTTATAAATATTTTATAAAATGTTCTCTTTTATTTGTCTATTTCTAATAAATTTTGACAATATTTTGTTTATAAAATTTACTAAAAATGTGTTTTCTACGTTTTTCCTTTAAAAATTCCTTTGTTTAGTTTATAACTACAAAATCCACTTTAGAAATTATCACTATACTTTAAAACTCAAAAGTAAGTATTTTTCAAGAGTTTTATTCATTTTTCTTCTATACCATATTTCTAATAAAAATTAGTTTACTTCTTTAAATTTTAAAAATCCTCTGCAAATGTATTCTTTTTAGGTTAAACATCTAGTCTACACTTAGAAAATAAATTTTTGATTGATTACACATTAAGATGGCATTTTGGCCAAATTTCACAAAACTTTGGCATTTGCTCTTTGGATCATTTTCTATCTTCTAAATCATTTTGGAATTCATTAATTTACCTAATTCCATTAAATCCTTCCTTTAGAACCTTTTGGTTCTCTTTTTCTTGTTGAGGCCGTGAGCCCCTTTGGTGTTCTTTGGAACACTCATGCAATCCTTACATGTTATTCACATCCTAATTAATAATCATGCATATATCAACATATGCAATATATTTTAAAGCTTATAGACATGCATACAAACAATATCAAACACAAATTGGAAAGCATTTAAATAATCAAACAAGTGAATCCTTATGGATTCTTCACACACGTACAATCCATTTTCTCATCACCACACATGGTTGATGAGGTCAAATCTCCCTCTTACCTTAAAGGAAGATAAAACCTTTTACTCCTTCTCCTAGTTGATTTCGTGACTTGCTCCAAAGAAATCCTAGCAACCTTAAACAATTTTAAAGAGTTATAACTATAGGAGAAAAATACAAACCATGGATCAATCATGGCCTAGAACCTTAGAAATAAAGTTAGAAATGAAAAACAAGGATCTTCACCTTTTAGGAAAAATCTTCAAAGAAATTTTCCAAGCTTAAGATGAAGGATTTTGGAAGAACTCTCAACTAGAGATGTTCTTAGAATGGTGTTTAGGTTTGAGAAAGTAGGTTAGATAAAATTTTAGATGGTTGGATGGTGGTGTAGGGTTGTTGGCCATGTTGGGAATTGCGGATCAAAATATCTCGCAGCGGAATAATAGAATTCCCTCACAGGATCCATGCGACAAGTCCATAATCTGGGTTTTAAAAGTTTACCTCTTGAAGCGTGATAAACACAAGCGAGGTGAATCACCAACACCGTAATAGCGACGATGTTTCTGCGGTATCCACACGAACAGACTTCAAAGGGGAGTCACACCTCTGTTTCGCAGTGCTAGCTACGTATAGAAGAGAAGAACCTTTCACTGTCTCTCACTCACTTTCTTAGGTGCGGCTAGGGTTGTGATGTAACGTGTGTAGCAGCCCCCTTAGCAGTATTATTTATAATAGTGGCTACCTTAAGTGAGTGTGAGCAGTAGCAAGGTAAGCTGTGCAACCCTAAACCCATCTGTCATGAGTTAGGCCCACAATTGAATCCAAGTCCAACTTAGATCCTTATTGATCCAATTTAGTCTGCTCTAAGTGTGCGACCCTGCAGGTTCTCATAACGTTGGTAGTAATATTAAAATCTTATTTTAATATTATAAACAATGAGCGGTATCTAGCAACACATCACTGCTATCCAAGTAATGAGAATGTCAGTGATTTGACATAAACTATCCGTAACCAATGTTTTCGTGTAGTTTAGTCCCTTTGTCCAGATATCTAGATTGAACACAAGGATGGAACGTGTCACCCTTGTTTAGTTCAATCTTCAGTTTCCTGATTCCCGAGTAGACATAGTAATAACAAATGCGATCAATATCTCATATTGACTCATTAGAGCATGGCCATGCATTTCGTAGTCTCACTCAATCAGGGAGCCCAAAGATATCACTCCTGTTATGTAGGAGAGACAAATCCCATCTAGGTCACTCACATCCCTCCATATGTATCGCAATATGTCTAATAACTAACTTTATAATCATCTTGTTACAGATGACATTTGATGGCATTAAAACACACAACTCCTCATGTAGGAATCGTAGTGATTTTAGGTCAAAGGACCACACACACCATTATCACTATGAGAATCGCTTATGACACTCACGTAACGATCCACGTAGCGTTCTCATGGCGGGTCTGTCTAATACATTATTACTCTAATATGTATCCATGTGTAGACTTGATATCTCATATCTATGACCCGTGAGATATGCTTATCAGTCTACGCACATACTAGTTTCAATGCATTATTGTTGTCCTAATTAACAATAATACTTGACTAGGAATATTTAAGAATAGTATTTTATCCAATAGGATCTCACGATCAAGTCATCCACTTGATGTCCTATGGTGTTAAACTTACTATTCTAAGGACTTTATTATGTCTACCAAAAAAGAACACAATAAATGAAATGCCTCATATATTAAAAATAGCATAATACAATGTATGTAAATACAGACAAAATGTATTGGCCACTAGGGCATACACCAACAATCTCCCACTTGCACTAGAACCAATCAGGCATATTTCTAATGCCTAAAGACCTAGTGTGACCCTCATGCTTCTGCTGTGCAAGAGGCTTCGTCAGTGGATCAGCAATGTTATCATCTGTTGGTACTCTGCATATCTTCACATCTCCTCTATCGATGATTTCTCGAATAAGATGGAAGTTAAGTGAGAAACAACAATGGTGGTTTTTGTTTTTAGAAGAGAGAAAGTGTAAGTTAAGTGATAGAAGATGGAGTGAATGAAGCAAAAATGCTCTCCTAACCAAGCTTATGGCCGTGGAACTTCAAGAGGAGGTGGCCACTTTGTTTGACCTTCCAAGACTACTTAATAGCCTTAGATGTAATCAAGGGTTGCTATGCAAAGCTTTGCCTCCACGCTTATCTCTCATTGGCTTAGAAAAACCTAGTCATGCAATGACTAAGCCTTCTTGATGGTTCTTGAAGCCTCTTGGCCGAATGGCCCTAATTGAGGAGTAATTAAGTTTGTGCTACATTTGGTCTTCTAGTTACACTTAGATGAAATTGATTAGTTTGTTTAGTTACTACCCAAACTATCTAGTTACTTAGACTAACTAAGTTTGTCTTGATATTTTGAGAACATCATTTAACTAAGACTTAACTAAATAGCTAACTAAGTTTACTTCACTTAGTTACCTAATAAGTTTCCTATACTAACTTAGTTAGGTTTAAACTAAATTGGTTAAGCTTTCTAGTTTAATCTTAACAAATCTAACCATTTTTGTGGACTTGATTCCTATTGGTCTAGAAATTTCAAGCCTACATTGTTGACTTGTTCCTATTGGTTTAGAATTTAGTCTAGCAAAAAATGTTGACTGCTTCACTAAACGCGGGTCCCATAACTTTTCTGGGTCCATGGTTGTTTTAGAGCAGATTTTCACTATTTTTGAGACAGTAGGTACTGTCAGATAAAATAATATTATAATAATATAAAATTATTTTATTGCACAGTTAAATCCTAAAAATTAAAAGATTAACAACTATATCACTCGGAATTGGGTTTAGTAAGATCCCCCAGTTCCGAATAATTAAAATAAGATTTCCCCGGCCCGAAAATTACCATTTTCTTGACTCGGAGTAAATCACACAAAACACTCAAATATGAACACGAAATAGTCAAATAAATTTTATAGCATACAGAAAAACATAAAAACAGTACAATCATGACAAAACGATCATTTATCCAAAAGTTAGGGTGTTACATTACTAAACTCGAAACTGGAAATAATTTTTAAAATTTTCTTTTACTGTGTTTTGTATTATATTTAATTATCGGGTAATAAAAAAATACAGTAAAAATAATGTTTGAAGGGTAATAGCAAATAAAAATAAATATTGTACTGTTTAGTCAACATTAGTGGTTATGATGACTTTATGACGGACCAATAGGGAGCAAGCTTAATGTTGAAGCCTTTGGATATCTACCATCGATTTAATCAACGGTGGAGATTTGGTCTTATAAAATGGCTAGGACCATTTGTGACCCTTGGATGTAAAGTATGAAGGAGTGATCTTGACCCTTCATTTTGGAGATACATCTAATGGCTAGGATTTCAAGGAGGAAAAATCTAATGGCCTAGATTAAGTCTTACATCTAGAGGCTATAATTAGAATCTACATTAATCCTAACAATTGATCTAATCAATGGCTAACAATGCCCAAAATGGTGGCTAATGAGATTGGTCACTCTTTGAGTGTATAAGGAGGGGGGGACGGTTTTGTGGTTGTTTAAGGGCATAGCAAAGTTTCAAGACCATTATTACTCATTCTTGATCATTCCAAAAAGTCAAGCATATCAAACTTTTCTCTCCATTTTCTCTTCAAGCAAGTTTCGGCCATGACACCCAAGACCACCTTCCATCACTCAAAAATTTTAAATAACCTTAATTCTTGAATCTATACTTCAATCTAAGACACTTTGTAGTTTAGGCCAAGTTCTAAATCCATCATCTTCAAGGACTTTCTTCAAGAGCAAAGTTATAGGGTTTTGAGGTGAAGTATAAGGAAACTTCACTTCTTATCTCTTTTTCATGTTCTAAGCCATATTTGATCCATGATTTTCCTTGTTCAAGCTTAATATGCTAATAAACTTGTGTTTTATTTTGTGTTTAAGAAGCTTTTGGTGATGAATCACTCACTCAAGTAGCAAACCAAGGAGCTTTGGAGGTTCTTCAAGAGGTAAGAGGGAGATCTATCTTACCAACCAAGTATGGTGGTGAGAGATGAATTTTGTATTTGATGGATGGTGAATCCATATGAGGATTCATATCCATGGTGATGTAATTATTTGTGAGTGTTTATGTGTTTTGATTATTTGCTTATGCTTAATGTGCTTTGCATGATTTATTTGTGCTTACATGCTTGGTATGATTTTTATTATTTTTATGGTATGCTTGAAATATAATATGTTGAATATATGTTATTATATCCATAAAAATTGTTGGAAAGGAAAATAATTTTTGGTTCCAAAGAACCATAGAGGCATCACAGCCTCAAATTAATTTTTGGGAGCAAAAGAATTCTAAGTATTTTACTAATTATGAGTTTTAGATAAAAGAGTAATAAGTTAGTGATTTTTAAGGATTTGCAAAGAAAATGGACATGAAAATGAACAAAGATTTTATGATGAAGCTATTTATGGTTTTCGGCTAACATGCCAAGGATTGGTGAATTAAGATTTTCATGAATGGAAAAATTGAATGATTAGAAAGGAAAGGAAAAAGAAAAAAAAACGAATTAGTTTCAATGACCAAGAGTCTCACGGTTTTTGGAGGAATTTTAATGGTTTTGTTTGTGTAAAAACATGAATGGAACTTAGTTGATTTAGAAGGAAAAATATATGATGGTTTCAAATGGTCATGTACCACGGTTTTGAAGGCTGGTAATGCCTTGGTTTTATAAAACAAAGTGATTTCAAAGTGGAAATATAATTGATTTAGTACAAGGATTGAAGAAATGAAAACAAAGTGTTTTATCACTTGAAAAATAGAAATTTCAGTTACAAGAGAAAAAGAGAGGTTGAAAGTGTTTGAACCTCAATTTATTTTAAAGAGAACTGAGTTTTAGAATTGATTCATGAATTATGGAAAATACATTGATAACTTGAAAATTTCTAACGTATAACTCATCCTTTGGGTTTTGGAGCACGTTAGTAAATTTTAAGTTACAAACATTGATTTAATTCAATGAAATGGTGAAATTGTGGAATTTATTGTGAAAAGGATTTCTTGAATAAGAAAAAGTGAAAAATAATGTGAGAAGTCATATTATTTTGAGAAAGGTTGAATTAAGATTTTGAAGGTTGAAAAATATTTTACGACATTGAAAAATGGAAAAAAATGATTTACGTAACTTAAAAATGTGATTTTTAAGCTACGTGATTTAAAAAATGTTTAAATATTTCTACGCGATTTGGAAAACATTTAAATATTTTTACGTGATTGAAATATTGTTGAAAAATCACTACGTGATTGAAAAGTGATGAAATATTTCTATGTGATTGAGAAAACGATGGAAAATCGCTATGCGATTTGAAAACACAACAGAAATGTTGCGAAATTGTGAAAACATAACAGAAATGTTACGCGATTGTGAAAAATGCGACAAAAGTATTGCGCAACTATGAAAATGCGATAATATGATTTTCACAATTGAATATACAGCAGGATTACTGTTGAACCAGTGTATGGACACTGTATGAGAAAATTATGAGATTAGCCTGTGATTGGCATTTGTTGCATTATACATGTAACACCCCAAAATTTACTTTTCTACTATCAGAATTCATTCTAAAATATTTGTGATTTTCTGGAAATTTTTCTTGGAATTTTCTGAGAACGCGGAATATTTTGATATATTTCTCGTTTTACGTGTGTACTGAGCGGAATCGGAGAAATGAGACATTTTCTCCGAGAACCTTGAACTATGGAAACGTCGACGGGGGATCTTACTAAACCCGAGGCCGGACACAGTTTACAAGGTTTTACATTTTTCGAGAAATCTTAACAGATGAGATAATAAAACACTGTGAAGGATTTATCTGTCAGATTTGTTAATGCTGACTTCTGCCAACTATAACTATTGTCCAATAAATAATAACATGTATTAAAAATATTATCACATTATTCAAAATCTGATTTTTGTATCACATATATTAGTTTTAATTTCAAAAGAAAGATTAAATTTAATCCAAGCTTGTTATGGGAAGTTTCCTAGCAATTTCCCTTGTAACACATTTTCTCTGTCTTCCCTCTACTCTCACTCCACGGCAGACACTCCTTTTTGGGGGAGTCAAAGGTGCTTTCTTCCTTTTATTAACTCATCTTCATTTTTCTAAACACCAAACATTTAACACATCTCTCTTCTCTTCTTCTCTTCTCCTTCCTCTCCACCGTACACATACACCCACACATTGGAGACCAACTCCATTATTTGCCAAACAAATCACATTTACTTGTTTCCTTCCACCATTCCAAGACTATTCTCCTTGGTTATCCTTTGGTTCCTCTTCTTCTTCTTCTTCCATTTCTTTTCCACCATTGAAGCTAAAGCTTGGAATTTTAAGGTAAAGCCTTCAACTTTCTTCCATTTTCTTGCTATTTTCGTTTCTCTTGGCCACCTTGGTGAACAAGAACCTATTCTTCATGGTTTGAGTAGACATTGTGGTAATCACTCACCTTGGAGTTTTTCTTGAAGGGGGGAAAACGAAAATCTAGGGCAAGAAGGAGTGGCACATTGTGTTGTTTTCCAAATAGGTAAGAGGGAGATGATCCTCTTCAACCAATCTTGGTAGTAAGGGAATGTCTTGTATGTATGTTGTTATTGATTTCTGAATCCATGTATAAAGTTCTCTCATTTTTATGTTGTTCTCGATGATAGTGTATTTTGTTGGGTTTGTATGATTTATTGATGCCTCTTGCATGATTTAAAGGTATATTTGAGTATCTTTTTGATTAAATATGATGAGGAATGGTTTGGTTTGAGTTAGAGGACCTGAAGAACTCTGTTTTTCTGCAAGTTTACACGTGGTAATCAATTACACGGGGCTTGTAATCTATTACCAAGCTCTTAAAGATACAAAATCGTGATTCTGGAGATCTGGTAATCGATTACGTCTGGTGTGTAATCGATTACCGAGATTCTGTTAGCTTGTAATCGATTGCAAGAGGAGTGTAATCGATTACCAAGCCTCTGATGTCACGAAATGGTGTTCTTGGGAATCACGTAATCGATTACAACTTGTGGGTAATCGATTACGGAGGTTCGTCAATTGTAATCGATTACCACGGTTGTGTAATCGATTACCGGGGCCTTGAAGTTACGAAACGTGATTCTGGGAATCACGTAATCGATTACAATGAGATTGTAATCGATTACAGAGGTTCTGTTTCTCAGGTAATCGATTACAAGGGTGATGTAATCGATTACCAAGACCAAAAAATGAGATTTTTGAGCTGGAAATGATTGAGATTATGGTTCTTTGTCCTTTGTAACTCAAACACAATCTAAAAACCCTGGATTTAAGGATTTTACTTTACTAAATTGTGATAGGAATGTGCATTCATACCAATAGAGAAGAAATGATTTTGAATATGGAATTCTTGGATCCATGACATGAAAATTGTGGTATGTGTGTAATGAGGAATACATGTTGATGCTGAGAATTATTGATGTAGTACTCAATGAGATAACAATGATGATGTGTCATTGAGGCAATGTTTTAATAAATGTATTGTTGATATGTCATGTTGGACATTGAATAATGCTTATGTGCCATTGAGGAAAGGCTTATGCTGAATGCATCATTGATGAACATACATGATTGGACATTGTGTCATCATGCATGCGTATTGTCCGTGGGACATTGTTGAGAAGGCTATGTTGCCTAGGAGTTTGAATAACACCTATGTGCGGGTGCAAATAGACTAAGCGTAGGTGTCATATGTTGTTGACCCTGGGGGCGTCGGGGTGTGGGTGTCTCACAATAGACAGTGGTAGCTCCACTGGGGACGTGGGATAGACCAATGCAACACACCGACGATCCTGCCTGAGACGCTGTCCTATGTCGTGATTAACTGTTGAGGTGCCATGTGTGAGCCATTTTGCGCAAATGTTTTTATGTGATGAGCACACTATTTTTAAGGCTAACGATACACTGGTATTACTCCTTGATCATTCACTCCGAAGATGTTTATGTCTAGCTCCATGGAGTAGGAACTTTGGTACCCTTGTTGCATTGTGAGTTGTCAGTCACATGGTCCATTGAGCATTCATTATTGGATAATGTTTTTACTATTATGACTGTGATATTTATTTGATTCTTGGTAATGCTAATGTTGCTAGCTGGCTATGGATAAAGTTAACTATTATTCTTTGTTGCTTTACTCTCATTAGTTGCTTTCATGTATTACTGTACTTGTATGTATTAACTGTGTCTTATGTGGGCGTTCGACGCCGTTTATTTTCTTGCTGCCTTGTTGGTACTGAAAGCTGGGAATCTCACATCTTTCGGTAATTTTCTTTACTTTGCATTTTGGATTGGAACGTACGCTCTCAAGAAGACGTTCGTGAGGAGGATAAGGAAACCACTGAGTTTCAAGGTTTCTGGCCTTATCTCGATTGAGAATAGAAGTTGTTGAGGATGTCATTTCGACTCCGTGGACTTTTTGGCTACGTGCGGATCAACTTTCTTAGAGGTCCGGACTGCTGGCATATCAATGTGCAGACTGATCGATGTGTATGCCACGGCGACGTGATGGTGTCCTTAGCGTGGAGACGTTATGACGCTCCTGTTATAGATTTTCATGCTTTTGTATGGCTGGAGTTCTATATGCCTGTGAGGGACATGTGGGGTGAAATGTATTATACCCCTCGTGAGGATTCCTTTTTGTCTACTGCCCGGGCTCCTGCCCGCTGTTCTGTCGTCTCGATGGATGTCTCGTCGGACGACGAGGACCCTGAGGAGGATCCATCTACGGTTCCTTCTCATTCCGAGCGATCTTAGGTTTGGTTTTAAATTGATGGCTACTGATGGCTATCCGTTTATTTTGAGGGAGCCTGACGTACACTTGGATTAGTGGGTAGATATTTGTATCTCTTGGGGTAGGTACACATTTTGCTTTTTGTATATCTTTTTGGAAATGTAATTTAAACAGGCTTGTAATTCTGGTACAAAGTATGTAACTATCCATATTGTGCATGGTTGTATGTTTCATTCCATATTGATTTCTCTTTGACGTTTTGATAAGAAGTTTTATATGAAAGAGGAACTTTTAATTTTAACTCAATCACGCGATATATTTACAAACAAGTGTATATGTACATTAATGGAAGTTTTAACCGGATTTATGTTTAAAAAAAAAGGTTCAAACTTTACGTAATCATTTGTGCGTCATTTCACTATGGTGCGACGTTCCTTCTTCTTACCCATTATGACTAAGGAAGAAAAAGGGGCGTTACAATACATGCATTGGAAAGATATGCATTGAGGCATATGATGAAATTGAAAAATATGTATTGAGGCATATGATGAAATTGAAAAATATGCATTGAAGCATATGATGAAATTGAACAAAATTGCATTGAGATATTCATGCATTGAACGAAAATATAGCTGATAGCTATTATGGCCTTTATGGTCGACGAGAGAATGAGAATTGAAAAGTGAGGTCTATGATGGATCTTGGGGGCGTCAAGGCGCGGCGGTTGATCCAGTGGGCAGTGGCAAGTACCCTGTGCCACGTGGCGACGCAGTCCGTTGCAATGCATTGACGATACCCGACAAGAACACAATTCTTTTCAAAGACTGGAGATTGTCTGTGGGCTAAGGCTGGACAATTAACCAGGGCATTCTTCTCGAAATTGTGAAAACCTCTATGGAGTAGGAAAGTGAGTCTTTGTGCACATAAATAATCTGAATATCTATATCTGTGTAATATATTAATTGAGGAATATTGGTTATGATAATTGTACTGTTGGATATTTGGATAATGTTGAGGGCATTATCGTAATTATCAGTATGATAATTGAATTGTTGAATGTTTGGATAATGTTGAGGGCATTATCATAATTATTGTTTATGATAATTGAATTATTGAATATTTGGAAAATATTGAGGGCAGGATCGTAATTACTATTTATTACGTCTGTTGTGATGATAAATAATGATGAGGGCATGATTGTAATTATAGTATGATATACCTGTGTGGTGTGCTGTTTGTGTTATCTCCATGCTACCATGTTGGTATTGGCGTAAGTGATCTCACCTCTTTGTTATATTGTTTTGTTGTGTATGTATTGTTAAAATTGTATAGTAGATGAAACAAGTTTCTTAGACTTGACTGGAAGCAAATATTCTGAGTTCGGTGACAACATCGAGGAGTGACCATCCCGGACTAGTTAGTGTATAGATTTGAGGAGGAACAGATACATGACGCATCAAGATGGATACAAGATGAAATAAGTATGTTGAGTTTTCTCGTTAGTGTTTTACTGTGCTATTAAGTAGTACCCGTCATGGGATTTGCTATTGTTAAAACTCGAGTCTGTAAGCTTTATGTTTTTTTTGAATAACTGTTAAATATTATGTAGTACCAGTAATGTATATTAATCAGTTTAAATCTATTTTTCGGTAATATATATAAATTTTCAGTAAGTTTATGTTTCCACGAAAAGAAATTTTAAAACTCATGTTTTATAACTCAAACCTTCTATGAATTGATTTTCAGATTATGAGCTAGTAGTCGAAAATGTAATGCCCTACGGAGGGTGTTACAAAGAGCTTCTCGCTGACCTAAAAATAAAGCACCATTGCAGCACTGTTGAGCATCCCAAGACAAACGGATAAGCCGAAGTCGCTAATCGGGTTATTGTCCGAGGAATTAAAAGAAGGTTGGATGAAGCTTAGGGAAATTGGGCTAAACAACTAGACCACATCCTCTGGGCCTATTAGACTATGCCTCACTCTATGACAAAAGAAACCCCTTTCAAACTCACTTATAGATGTGAGGCTATGATTCCGGTGGAGATACGAGAACCTACCTGGCATCTCCAACAGTTCTCACCCGACAATAACCTCGAATTGATTAGAGAATACTTGGATCTTCTGGAGGAAAAAAGGAGCGTTGCTCATATACGTGACGCCACCATCAAGCAGAGGATGACAACTCATTATAGCTTAAAGGTTGTCTCAAGAATGTTCTAACCAGGAGACTTAGTACTCTAGAGAGCGGACATCGGGGGTAGGAATGCCTCCCAAGGGAAATTAGCCCTCAATTGGGAAGGCCCCTATCGCATCGTAGTTAGCACTAGCAAAGAAGCTTATACTCTGAAGACACTAACAGGAAAGCCGATCAAGAAATATTGGTATGCGGACAAACTTAGAAAGTAGTATAGCTAAGTGCCCTTTAAGGCATAGTCTTAGTTTACTTCATGTTTGATTTCCCCCAGTCTATGGTGAACATACACTCTATATGATCTTTTATCCACAAATTACTCAATAAAACAGAGTTATTCAGATACCATTGTGCATATTTAAAGTCCCAGGGCCCTCAAGCTGGAAAACACCTTGAGAATGCCTTGAACCCATCCCTATGGGACTTAACAGTCCAGGTTAAGAGGAATAATAACCCACAAAATCCCTTTGAGACCCAATCCTTAACACTTGGTCATGACTAGTTTATGGTCATGAAATAAAGTGGCAATGCGGATTATGTAACGCCCCTTTTTCTATATACCCATGAAGAAGGGACGTCGCACTATAACTATAATACTTGAAACATAAAGCGAAATAAATTAAAATGCAGAAAATAATAATTAATTTCCTTTTTGTTCATGAACTCGGCTCTTTTTATGGTTATTTAATTCCCTTTGAATTTGTCACTATTATTTTTTCTTTTTATTTGAATTATTATTATAAATTATTGTCATTACTAAGTAGAGTCAAAAGGCTTATTTAAAAATCCATGACGTATAGAGATAATAATTAAGATGGTCACAATAAACAAAATTTAACAACGTAAGATAAACCATATACAATATATATATATATATATATATATATATATATATATATATATATATATATATATATATATATATAAAGCCTTTTTAGTTACATTCCAAAATGTACAAAAAGTAAAATATGTACCCACCCAAAGTTATATAAATATACCCCAGCATGTACAACAAAACGTCAGGCTTCCCAAAAAGATAGACGGTTAGCCATCAGTAGCTAGCAATAGTATCAGCTCCTAGGACTGACGAGAAGGGACCATAGCCGGGTCCTCCTCAGGGTCCTCTTCGTCTGAGAAAACATCCATCGGAGCAACAGAGCAACAGGCAGGAGCTCGAGCAGTGGACAAAAAGGAGTCATCACGTGGGGTGTAGTACATATCAGCCCACATGTCCCTAATGGGCATGTAAAACTCTAGCCAAACAAAAGCATGAAAATCTAACATAGGGGCATCATAACGACCCCATGCTAAGGACACCGTCAGCTCCCCATGGTACACGCATCGGTCCATCTGCACATTAATGTGCCAGCAGTCATGTCCTCCGTGAAAAACAATCCGAGTGCAGCCGAAAAATCCGCGGGGGCGCGACGTCATCCTCGATCACTTCAATCGTAGTCTGGCCAGAAGCCTGAAAACTCAGGGGCTTCCTTGTCTTCCTCACGAACGTCTTCTCTGAAGTACGCAATCCAACAAAATACAAAAATAAAAGAAATACAAAAAGAGGTGAGACACCCAGCTTTTGGTACCAAAATGGCGGTAAGAAAACAAAACGGCGTTGGACGCCCACATATAACAAAATTCATACATTTAATCACTGCAATATCAAGACTAACAGTAAGGGCAGAGCAATAATAATTAATTGTAGTAATTGCAATAATGGGCAATAGCAGTAATATTTCTAGCAGACAACAGTTCAAAAAATCTGACAAGTATTACAGTAATAATAACAGTTATGTTTGCAGTTATAAATATTCATGTTCAATGAGTTATGTGACTGACAGTTCACAATGCAAAAAGGTACCAAAATTCCTACTCCATGGAGCTAGACATAAACATTTTTCGGAGTGAATGATCAAGGAGTAATGCCAGTATATCGTTAGCCTTAAAAATATAGTGTGCTTTATCTCATAAAAATATTTGCGTAATTGGCTTATACATGGCACCTTGACAGTTGATCGCGATATAGGATAGCGTCCCAGTCAGGATCGTCGGTGTGTTGCATTGGTCTATCCCACAGCCCCAGTGGAGCTACCACTGTCTATTATGAGACACCCACACCCCGATGCCCCCAGGGCCAACAACATATGACCCTACGCTTAGTCTACTCGCAGCCGCACAAGGGTGTTATTTAAACTCCTAAGCACACATAGCCTTTCTAACAATGTCCAACGGACACACATATGCATGACGACTCAATTTCAATCATGCTTGTTCATCAATGATGCATTCATCATAAGCATACCACAAGGGTAAATAAATATATATATATGCACATGCATATTCATTTCTCAACATTATCACATCATGATATTCTCAAGTACATAATCAACAAGTATTTAACCCACATAGGGATTCATAATAACATATAGATCAATTCTCAATATTAAGATGTAATCGTACATAGAATATTAATTTCACAAGTACATCTCTTGGATTCATTATTTCAAAGTCTTAAACTTTGGTCAATTATGAAAATTATAGGCTGAATTACCCTTCAAAACCGTGGCCATCTAAATGTTAGTGTTCACTTTAGTTCTTCCACTTGATTAAGAGTTATGCATGTCTCTATATGCTTAAGTCCCCAAAGATTGATCAAGGCATCAATTACCCCTAATTTTGTCTTTAAAATCGTGGCCATCATAGGTCATTGAAGTTTCAATTTTTCTACCACATTATGTATTAGTTACTTAATACTTAATCACTCAAATTCCATTTCTCACAAGACCATCCCAATTTCCCAATTTCAAGGGTCAAAACCATGGCATCATAAGTCTTCTTAGTTTCAATTTTTCCTTCCATTTTATGTATTAGTTTCTTAGTGTCAATTCAATCAAATTTTTAGTTCACCATGATCATTCCAATCCCTCATTGTTCAAGCCAAAATCGTGGCATTAGCTAGGGTAATGAACCCTTAGAATTTTCCATTCACAAATTTTATTATCATCATTCAACATTTAATTTCATAAACTTTATTATTTGTGTACAAGAGCAATTTTCAAGCCAAAGTTTTCCACCAAAACCGTGGCCTTCATGTTAGGGTAAGGAACTCTAATTTCCCATTTAGCAACCCTAACATGATCAAGCACATTTAACACTTCTAATTTACACAAGATCACCATTCCATCCATAATCAAATTTAAGAACACATAGACAAGCAAAAATCACAAAACAACATGAGCATACAAGGGTTCCCTCACCAAGAGCTTGAAGGTATTTTCGTCATTTGGGCAAAGCTTCTCAAAGAAGCTTCTTAATTAGGATACAAAATTTGAATTAAAGTAAGCTTGATTAGACATAAAGTAGATTACATTGGGATAATGTGATAAGATTTTTATTACATGCTATTATCCAATGGACAATAGTTACAGCTGACAGAAGTTAGTATTAATTTATCTGACGGATGAAATTCACACAATGTTTGTTATTTTATCTGTTTAATTTTTTCTCAAAAAATGTAAAATCTCATAAATCGTGTCTAGCTTCAAGTTTAGTAAGATCCCCCATCGACGTTTCCACAGATCAAGGTTTTCGAGAAAAATATCTCATTTTCCCAACTTCGCTCAGTTGGCATGCAAAACAAGGAATAATATTAAAATATTTCATGTTCTAAAAAAAATGTAGAAAAATTCTAGAAAATCACAAATATTATAAAATGAATATTTATAATAAAATAAATAAATTTTGGGGTGTTACAGATTACGACATCCGTAGTCCACAATCAGGTATCCACAGAAAATGTCTTATGTCAAACAGGTTCTAAAGTAGAAAATTCCCAAGTCTCAAGCAATTTTCCGCTATAAACAATAAACATTAAAGACCCCGGTTATGGATCACCTTAAATTATACCTAAGCCAAATAGGATCTCAAGTGCCAAAATGTTTTGGACGATGGACCCCATACAAGGTTTTGATTTCATAATTATACCTAAGCCAAGTGGGATTCCAAGTGCCAAAATGTTTTGGATGGTGGACCCCGGGCAAGGTTGTGATTTCAAAATTATGCCTAAAGTCAAATGGAATTCTAAGTGCCGAAACATTTTTGGTGTAGGACCCTAGACAAAGGCCTCAATTTTAAATTATACCTAAGGCGAGTGGGATCCTAAGTGCCAAAACATTTTGGACGTTGGACCCCGGGCTAAGGTTTTGATTTCAGAATTATGCCTAAGTCTTAAGTGGAATTCCGAGTGCTCAAACATAATGGGTGTTGGATGCCGGACCATAGTTTCCCAATGATCGAAAATATTACTAAGTCCATTAAATGGTTGTAAAAAGCACCATAATGGGCATTGGACCCAAAATAAACCATGAAAAACAAGCAAACATACAACACTAAGTAAATGGCAAGGAAAAACATTTAAAACACCCCAAAAATCATGGAAATTGTCTTAACAAAGATAAAAAGCCCCACACAGAGGGCAACAAAATGCAATAAAAGGGAAGGGAGGTGAAAACCTATTCCTCAGCTTCATCTGGGCTCCGTTGCTCCTCATTCGAGCCCCTTTTCATCAAATCCAGCACGACAATGGAAGCCTCATTCGTATGGACCCCGACAGCTGGCTCATTAACCGAACCTGCTATAACCAGGCATCCATCTTGGAATATTTTATCAGGACTCAAATCTCGCAGGGCCAGATCAATCTCGAGGTTGAAATATTGGACTTGGGCGACTGCACTATTGAATTGTTCAACACCAATATTGGTGCTGATGGTCAATAGTTCAGAGCTCTCCTCCTCCAATTCTACTACCTTAGCTTGAGGGTGGCATTGGCGGTATTGGCTTTATCAGATTAGGCCTTTTCACTGGCAAGTAAAAGCTTGAGGTCAACAAGCTCCTTTTCCAACCCAGCAGCTTTGGCTTCCACTTCCTGTTTACCTTCGAGGGCCAAATCCAGTTGCCATTTTCCTTTGACTTCTATTGCTCTTAGTTGGTCCTCTGCCCTCTTCTCAAATGCCACCACAGTCCTCTTGGGAAGCCGAGCTTCGGAAGCAGTCCAGAGGGCAAAAGTTTGAAACAATGATAGAGCCTCGGGCACCCTATTCCAAGTAATGAGTTTAATAACATCCTCACTCAAAAAGACATTGTCAATGAAGTCCCTGGGCAACCTATCCCCGGTAATTAGAGGTAGAGGATCTATCATTTGGCCAACATCTCCCTCCACATTATTCATCTTACCGTGGTCTTCTGCCCAAGTACCCTCGATGGCTTTCCTCTTCCTCCGCTAGAGGGGTTGTATGGGGAGATCCGAATCCAGCTCTCGGTTAACGGGAGGCAGAGCAATGGCGGCCTAGGGACGTGAAGGTCTAACTCCTTCCTTCCTCACCTTAAAAGCTTGAAGCGCCTCAATAGAAGACATGACACCCTTGTTAATAGCCATGTTAACTGCAACATGACAAGAAAAAGAAATAGATTAGAAAACAGGCAAAGTCAAATATTAAGAGAGAAAAGAAACAAGACGGACACTGTATAGCAGCTAAATCCCCTACCAAGAATGGCCCAGAGGTAATCATCACCAGAAATGCTTAAGATATCCTTGCATTTAATCTGGTCGACTTCTGCTTCCAATCTGATTATAAAATTGACGCATTCAACGTCACCCTTGTCAAGATGTTCCCTTTCTTTTTCACTAAATTCGATGGGGGTGTTCCATGCCTACTGAGACTAGTATAAGCATAATGCTAGTTCCCTTCTAGCCTTCATATAAAATGGCCAAGTATTTGGCGCCGTCATCAGCATAAAAAAAATATAGTCTTAAAATCTTTATAGTTGTCTTGGAAAACTTCAAAGACTTTCCATCTGGACCTCACCTTAAGTGACACCTAAGACTTCTGCAAAGCATTCCCCCTAAAGACTCCATCGAGTGTAAAAATAAAAAAAGGTCCTTTCTGAGTACCAAAATCCAACTTCCTTGCAGAACCTTTCAAAGGCTAGGATGTTACCCTAACTGTTGGGGTGAATCTAGGATAGAGAATCGTTGAGAATCCGAAGAACCACGATCTGAAAGTCGATAAATGGAAGCCAGAGACCAAAGTCAAGGAAAAGGCCTTCATATAGAAACATGAAGTTTTGACCTTCTTCCTATTCCATACATACCCTGTCATCTCGCTCTGGACACAAAACTTGAAACTTCCAATTATAACATCCTTATTAACATGTTAATAATGTTTATGGATAGAAATGAACCATAACATTTGCCTAACATGTCCAAGTAATCCTATGACTTTCTAAGTTAATTTAGGCACTTTGCTACAACACAAAATGTATAAAATGACTATTTTAACTTAGGAAAATAACATAAATTTCTTAGATAAGGGAAATAAACATGAAAAATTTATTTTTAGGTCACAAATGTATGAAATGAGGTGTAGTTAAAGTTTTAGGATAAATAGAGTCGATTTGTTATTTTTTAATACATTGGTTGTGTGTTTTAATACTGGATTGACTTGTTGTAGATATAGAAAATTATGGAAAAGGTGAAATGAAGACTTAGGTGAATCCTAGAATTTATTTTGATATCTTTGGAAGTTAGAAAACTTGATTTAGCAATATCAAAGTATTCCTAAGAGATATAAAGTTCAACAACTAATACTAATAAGTCAATGAACTTATCCTATAAACTATGACTTTTACTTATTTTTTGCCCTCATTCTATGTCTCTTGTAGCAGAAAACAAGTGGCCAAAAGCAAAGGAAAATAGAGAGAAAAATGAAGAGAGAGAAGAGGAGAAGGGAAGGAAAAAGAAAGGTAAAGAAAAAGCATAACTTGAAGCTTGATTTCACAAGTGATGTAGGGGGAAACACTTCCATAACTCCTCTTTTTCTTTCTTTCTATGTGCTGCACATTTTTTATGGCAAAACAAAAATGGGTTTTTAGTGTTAATTGTGAATTCTATGTTTGATTCTCATCTCTTTGAGCTTGATAATGGTTAGTTTTTAGTTTGTGAATCATGATTGTGAGCTATGAGTTCTTGTTCTTCCATGAAATGTGTAACGCCCCTTTTTTGAGAGGGAACGTCACATTGTCAAATAAAAGAAAATGCGAAAAAGTAAAGTCTTAACATTTCAAGACCCGGTTCATTTATTTAAGTTTAACTTGTTCAATACTTAAGTACGTGAGCTAAATAGCAGAATATTTTTTTTATAATCATTTTAATAATGCAGAATATAAATAACGATGAAGAATAAAATAGTAGACAAAATTCTCATCTGAATAACATGCATATAGATATATATATAAAATGTACTGACATCATTTATACTTAGATACAAGCCTGAATTACCCAAAAGCAAAATTATACCTGCCCCAAAGGATTATACAAATATGTCCCAGAGATACCAAAATATACAGCCCACAAAAATATACATCAGGCCCCAAAATAAAACACTGGTAGCCATCAGTAGCTACTAGTAGACTCAGTCTCTCAGATGAGGAGGGACTGTATCCGGGTCCTCAGCAGGATCCTCCTCTTCAGAGGAAACCTCCATAGGAACCACAGAACCACGGGCAGGAGCCCGAGCGGTAGAATCAAAAGAGTCCTCCCAAGGAGTGTAGTAACGATCACCCCACATCTCACGGATGGGCAAGTAAAACTCCAGTCGCAGGCTGATGTGGCAGGTGAGGACAGGTGCCTCATGACGTCTCCAGGCTAGGGCGATTGACACATCTCCCAAGTAGACGCAGCGATCGGAATTCAAGTTGATATGCCAACACTCCGGCCCTCCGAGGAAGGTCAGACGCACATCACTAAGAAATCCGCGCATACGTGCTGCCGTCGTCTCAGTAGAAGCTAGTCTCGTTCGAGCCAGAAGCCGGGAAACTCGGGATCTTTCGCCTCCTTACCGTCGTCTCTGATCAATACAGTATACACACATACAGCAAGTAACAGAGATACAAGAAAGATGTAAGACATCCTACCATCATTACCAATTTATAGCAGCTAGAAACAGTACGGCGCCACGCGCCCAAACAACAATTCAGAATATCATATTCAACTAATAAGCAGTAATTCCAACAGTAAGCAAATAAACAATTCCAGGCAGATAGTCATCTCAGTAATAGCCAAATCAGTCATAGATATGGAAAAATAAATATTAACAATGACAATGTATATCATGACTCACATGCATGCTTTCCCAAATTCCTGCTCCATGGAGCTAGACTCAAACAGTCGTAGAGAAAGATCAGGAGACATGTCTGTAACTCGGCTGCCGAGGCCAGTGCTATCAATAAATGTTCTCGTGCACAATCATGGCATTGTACAGACATTCTACACTAGATCACGATATAGGACAGTGTCAAGTCCAGATCGTCGGTGCGTTTGCATCGGTTTGCCCCACAGGCAGAGGAGCTACCAACTGCCCCTTGTGAAGGACCCGCACCCCGACGCCCCCAAGGTCATAACATAACCCACACTTGTCTACTCACACCCGCACTAAGGTGTGTTCAATCTCCTAGGCAACTTGGCCTTACAACAATCCACAAGGACATTCACAATACATATGACACTATGCATGGACATGTATGATTCACAATCTCATACAATTACATAACATGCCACAATAGGCCAATATAAGCATCAATATACAAATGGTCACTCACATGGACCCATAACATCATAATATAAGGATCAAGTCAACTTGTACATTTTTAGGTTCATTATGAATCCTAACTTAGAATTTATTTTCCTTTCAAGGTTCATGTCAAATCCAATTCTTATAATTAAACAAATCTTCCAAGGTAATTCAATTTTCATACAATTTGTAAATTGTTCAAGTTCTTAGGTCTCACACTCTCTTGTTCTTCACTCACTTATAATTACTTCAAGTCTTATGACAATCTCACTCTTAGTCCTTTAAGATTCATAAAATCTCTAATTCTACTAAATCCTTCCAATTTATCAATTATCCACTCATTGCATAGGTTTCTCATTACCTAATTACTTATGCTTCCAAACTACCAAAATCACATACTTACTTACAAATACCCTAGAGGCCGTGGCCTCACAATGGTTACAATTTCCAATCCTTTCAAGTCATCTTACTACATGTCATTCCCTTAATTCATTTAAGTTGTTCACTTGTTAAATTAGGTCACCAAGAACCCTAATTCTTGGCCTCAAAACCGTAGCCATCACATAGGCTTCAATTCCAATTTTCTTCTTCCATTAAATTCCATCTTGTTACTTGATTAATTCTAGTCTTATGCTTGTTACACATTAACCACAATTTATCTAATTTTCCACCCCCAAAACCGTGGACCTCCAAGAAGGGTGTTCAATTATTTTTTTGTCCATTTCAAACCATTCAATCCAATCCAATATTCCATTATATACAACAAATCAATCCAATAGCATAAATCAATTAAAATCAACACATAGACATACTAATCACAAAATCAAAGGATAACCCTCATTAGGGTTTTTCCACCAACAACACAATCAAGGTTCCTAGATGCTAAGAGAGGTTGAGTAGGAGTGTCTTCCTCTTACCTAAGTGAAGAAAACAAAAGAAGAACACCAAGAACCTCCTTTGAATTTTCGGAATTGAGCTCCAAGAACCCTAAAAATGGTGACTTTGTTAGAATCAATACCAAGGCTTGAAAAATAAGCCATGGATGGCCAACATGAAGACCATAACCACGAAAATAGAAGGAAAGGAAGAGGAGTCTTGAAACTTACCCAAAAAGCTCAAAGCTTGGAGCTTGGAGAAAATGGTGAAGATGGAGGAATTTCAAGAAACTCCAAGAAGAAAAGATGCTTAGAATGGTGAGAGGATTAAGGAAATGTATTTAGATGTAATTTTTGTGATGGTTGAGGGAGAAGAAGAGCTGCTGGCCGTAGCAATGGTGGAGAGAAGGAGGAGAGAAAAACTCAAAGTGAAGAAGAAGAAGAAAGGATGAGAGAGAAAGTGCTTTTGGTAATTAAATGAATTTGTGAGATAGATGAATTAATGGAAATGCAATTATTTGCCTTGCATGGCTGCCTTCCAGCCGTTTGGAGAGAGAAGAGAGGGGGTGAGAATTGGCTTCCAAGAGAAGCCAAGGGCATTTGAGTCAATGTTTGGTCAAAGCATCTCAAAGAAGCTTTGATTATTTAACATTAAATTTGAATTAAAGTGGATTGATTAAATATAAAGTGGATTTCATTTGGATAATGTGATAGGATTTTTATTACACACTATTATCCAATGGATAATAGTTACAGTTGACAGAAGTCAGTATTTAATTAAATCTGACAGATAAATTTTTCGCAGTATTGATTTATTTTATCTGTTAAGATTTCTTAAAAATTATGAAACCTCGTAAACTGTGTCCAGGCTCGGGTTTAGTAAGATCCCCCGTCGACATGTCCATAGTCCAAAGTTCGCGGAGGAAACATCGCGTTTCTCCGGTTCTGCTCAGTGCGCACGCAAATCGAGGAATATACTAAAATATTCGACGTTTCCGGAAAATTCCCAAAAAATTCTCAAAAATTGCAATTATTATAAAACGACTATTCGTCATATAATTTTCCAGTTTTTGAAGCATTACAGTCGTTTTCCCGACTCTGCTCAAGTTTCACGCAAAACGAAGAATATATTAAAATATTCATTGTTTCCGAAAAATTCTAGAAAAATTCACATAAATCACAAATATTAGAAAATGACTATTGATGGTGAAATAATTAATTTCTGGAGCGTTACACTGACCTCATCAATTCTTAGCACAGTGTGCACGTAAAACGATGAATATATTAAAATATTCGTCGTTTCTGAAAAATTCTAGAAAAATTCCTAAAAATCAAGAATAATATAAAATGATCATTTATACTTAAACAGATATTTTTTCGGGATGTTACAATTTTCTTCCATTATCAATCACATAATCCAATCCAATATATCATTACATACAACAAATCAATCCAAGAGCATAAACAAAATAAAATCAATACACAAGCATACTAATTACCAAATCAAAGAATAACCCTCTTTAGGGTTTTTCCACAAACAACCAAATCAAAGTTCCTAGATGCTAAGAGAGGTTGAGGAGGAGTGTCTTCCTCTTACCTTAATGAAGAAAACAAAAGAAAAACACCAAGAATCTTCTTTGTAATTTCGGATTGCTCTCTCCAAGAACCCTAGAAATTTCAACTTTGTTAAATCAATACCAGGGCTTGAAAAATAAGCCATGGATAGCCAACATAAAGACCATAACCATGAAAATGAAGGGAAAAGAAGAATGGTCTTGAAACTTACCCAAAAAGTTCAAAGCTTGAAGCTTGGAGAAAATGGTGAAGATGATGGATTTTCAAGAAACTCCAAGAAGAAAAGATATTTAGAATGATGAGAGGATTAAGAAAATATATTTAGATGAAATTTTTGTGAAGATTGAGTGGGGAGAGGGAGGCTGGCCGTAGGTGAGGGTAGAGAGAAGGAAGAGAGAAAGAAAAATGGAGAAGAAGAAGAAAAGATGAGAGAGAAAGTGTTTTGATAATTTATGAAATTTGTGTGATAAATTAATTAATTGAAATGCAAGCATTTCCCTTGCATGGGCTGCCTTCCAGCCGCGAAGAGAGAGAGGGAGAGTTGGCTTCCATGGGAAGCCAAGGGCCATTTGGTCATTGTTTGGTCAAAGCTTCTCAAAGAAGCTTTGATTATTTAACATTAAATTTGAATTAAAGCAGATTGATTAGACATAAAGAGGATTTCATTTGGATAATGTGATAGGATTTTTACTACACACCATTATCCAATGGATAATAGTTACAGTTGACAGAAGTCAGTATGTAATTAATCTGACAGATAAATTTTTCGCAGTATTAATTTATTTTATCTGTTAAGATTTCTTGAAAATTGTAAAACCTCGTAAACTGTGTCAAGTCTCGGGTTTAGTAATATCCCCCTTCGACATGCCCATAGTCCAAGGATCGCGGAGGAAACATCGCGTTTCTTCGGCTCTACTCAGTGTGCACGTAAAACGAAAAATATATTAAAATATTCGACGTTTCTGGAAAAATCCCAGAAAATTCTCAAAAATTGCAAATATTATAAAACGACTATTCGTCATATAATTTTCCAATTTTTGAAGCGTTACAGTCGTTTTCCGGACTCTGCTCATGTTTCACGCAAAACGAAGAATATATTAAAATATTCATCATTTCCGAAAAATTTCAGAAAAATTCACATAAATCACAAATATTAGAAAATGACTATTGGTGGTGAAATGATTAATTTCCGGAGCGTTACACTGACCTCAGCAATTCTCAGCTCAGTGTACACGCAAAACGAGGAATATATTAAAATATTCGTCATTTCCGAAAAATTCTAGATAAATTCCTAAAAATCAAGAATAATATAAAATGATCATTTATACTTAAACAGATATTTTTCGGGATGTTACAACACTCCCCTACTAAAAGGAATTTCGTCCTCGAAATTTGCAAACCTCAGAATAGTTCCGGATGTTGCTCTCTCATCTTGTCTTCTGGCTCCCAAGTTGCATCACCAGTCGTTTCATTCCAAGTCACTTTCACCAATGGGATCTCCTTTCCTCTAAGTTGTTTTATTTGTCGATCTTCGATTCTCGCAGGAGGCGCCTCATAGGTCAAGTTCTCTTTTAATTGTACCGTGTCTGGTGCTATGACATGACTTGGATCAGGAAAATACTTACGAAGTTGTGACACATGGAAGACATTGTGTATGTTGGAAAGAAAAGGGGGTGAGGCTATCTGGTAGGCTACTGGACCTATTCGGCGAAGGATTTGGTAAGGTCCAAGAAATTTCGGAGTGAGTTTTCTAGATTTCAAAGCCTGGCCGACCCCAGTCGTGGGTGTGACTTCCAAGAATACATGCTCACCTTCCTCGAACTCAAGAGGCTTTCTCTTCTTATCTGTATAACTCTTTTGCCGGCTCCACGCAGTTCTCATCTTCTCTTGAATCATCTTGACCTTCTCAGTTGTCTGCTGGATGATATCTGGTCTAATCGTAAGACGCTCACCGTCTTGGTACCAACACAATGGTGTTCGACACCGTCGTCCATACAGAGTTTCATAGGGCGCCATCCCTATACTCGAATGATAACTGTTGTTGTAGGTGAACTCTATCAGTGGTAGAACTTCATCCCAACATCTAGTCTGTTCCATAGAACAAGCTCTAAGCAAATCTTCTAAAGATTGGATCGTCCTTTCCGATTGACCATCGGTTTGTGGATGGTACGCTGAACTCAGACGCAACTTTGTTCCCAACGATGCTTGTAAACTCTACCAAAATTTCGAAGTGAATCTCGGATTCCTATCCGAAACAATACTCGTAGGCACACCATGTAGCCTAACGATCTCTCCAATATAAAGCTGGGTCAACTTCTCCAAACTGTACCTTATGTTGATCGGGAGAAAATGGGTTGACTTTGTGAGTCAATCCACTATTACCCATATCGAATCGTGTCCTTTCTTTGTCTTTGGCAAACCCACAACAAAATCCATTGCAATGCTGTCCCATTTCCATTCAGGAATAGACAATGGTTGCAGCAATCCTGCTGGTCTTTGATGTTTCACTTTAGCTTTTTGACAAACCAAACAAGTCGACACACATCTAGTGACGTCGCTCTTCATTCCATGCCACCAGAACAATTTCTTCAGATCTTGGTACATCTTAGTTATGCCTGGGTGCATACTCAGCTTGCTGGTGTGAGCATATTCCACAATATATCGCCTAAGCTCTTGGTCATGGGGAATACAAACTCTACCTCGGAATCTCAGAATTCCATCCGTTTCTTCTTCAAATTCCGTCTCTTTGCCTTGCCTTATTAATTCTCTCGCTTCTTGCAAGAATTCATCGACCTTCTGCTTTTCCCGTATGTCATCCATTAGCTCACTTGAGATAGTGACTATATTCATACAAATCCTTCCGGGTTCCAACTTAACAAATGACCATACATCTCTAAACTGTTCTATGAGGTCTCTTTCCTTGACCATCAAGGCAAAAACACTGATAGTCTTTCTGCTCAAGGCATCAGCCACGACGTTCGCCTTGCCAGGGTGGTACAACAATTGGAAATCGTAGTCCTTCAGGAATTCTAGCCATCTCCGCTACCTCATGTTCAGCTCTTTCTGGTCATACAAATACTTCAAGCTCTTGTGGTCGCTGAAGATGTTGAATGTTGCTCCATAGAGAAAATGCCTCCATATCTTTAGAGCAAAGACCACAGCTGCAAGTTCCAAATCATGTGTAGGGTAGTTCTTTTCGTGTACTTGCAACTGTCGCGAAGCATAAGCTACCACTCTTCGGTGTTGCATAAGAACATATCCCAATCCTTGATATGAAGCGTCACAGTACACCTCAAATGGCTCATTCGGATCAGGTAACACCAATACGGGTGAGGTAGTCAGCCGTTTCTTCAACTCTTGGAAACTCTGCTCGCAGCTATCAGTCCAGTCAAAAGCTTGATTCTTCCTTGTCAGTTGAGTGAGCAGACTAGCAATCTTGGAAAATCCTTCTATGAATCTTCTGTAATATCCGGCTAAGCCCACGAAGCTACGAACTTCCGTCATAGACTTCAGTTGTTCCCGCTGTAATACTGCCTCTACTTTCGATGGATCCACTGCAATCCCTTCCTTCAAGATCACATGGCCTAAAAACTTCATCTCATCAAGCCAGAACTCACACTTTGATAGTTTGGCATACAGTTCTTTCTCCTTTAAAATCTGAAGGACTATGCTGAGATGTTCAGCATGATCCTCCTGATTCTAGGAATATATCAGGATATCGTCAATGAAGACGACAACGAACTTGTCCAAGTAAGGACGAAAGATCCTGTTCATGTAGTCCATGAAGATAGCAGGTGCATTCGTAACACCAAACGACATTACAAGGTATTCGTAATGACCGTATCGGGTACGAAAAGCAGTCTTGGGTACATCCTCCGTTTCACTCTTATCTGATGGTACCCAGATCTCAAATCAATCTTCGAAAACACTGTTGCTCCCTTCAGTTGGTCCATCAAATCATCAATTCTTGGGAGTGGATACTTGTTCTTGATCGTCAGCTTGTTCAATTGCCTATAGTCCATACACAATCTTGAGGTACCGTTCTTTTTTCGAACCAACAGTACTGGTGCTCCCCACGGTGACATACTCGGTCTAACAAACTGTTTCTCCAGAAGCTCTTCTAGCTGTTTCTTGAGCTCTGCCAATTCCGTTGGCGACATCCGATAAGGTGCTATAGACACGGGACCAGCTCCCGATACCAGATCAATAGCAAACTCGATCTCACGTGTCGGTGGTAAACCAGGTACTTCTTCTGGAAAGACTTCAGAGAACTCCTTCACAACCAGAATAGTGTTCAGATCAGCCTCGCTCTCGATTTTCAAAGAAGATAGCAGCATATATCCCTGAGCTCCTTCTTTCAAGAAAGCTCGTGCTTGGTTGGCCGTCAAGTATCTAGAATTCTCATCCACAGGGAAAACTATGATTTTTCTGGAACAATCTAACAGAACATGGTTGGAAGATAACCAGTCCATCCCTAGGATTATATCTAACTATGAAAGAGGCAAACAGATCAAATCGACAGAAAAGATTCGACCATCAACAATTAATGAACACTTCAAACAGACTTTGGTAGTAACAACCGGTTTATCAGTGGGGGTTGAAATAGTCAATTCAAAAGGTAGTTCAGATATAGGTAAGTCAAGTCGTAGCACACAATCATGTGATATGAAAGAATGGGTTGCCTCAGAGTCATACAGTACTTTTAAAAGATTACCTTCTATGGTGCCTTCTCCTTGAATCAAGTCTTCGGATTCGGAGGCTTTAGCTCCGCTCATAGTGTAAACTCGACCTCCGGCTTGCGGTTTCTTAGCTCGAGTTGCATTGACTGAAGGTTCAGCCTTTGCTTGATTGCAGTCCCTAGACATGTGGCCCGGTTTGCCACATCTGAAGCAGATGGTTCCCTTGATCGTCCAATCTCTCATGAGATGATCTTTCCCACATTTCAGGCATTTAGAAGGATATGTCGCATTCTGGCCAGTCCGGTTCCCAGAAGAACCTCCACCAGAACTTCCACCGGTTTGCTGCTGACTTCCCGCTGGTCGGGAATAAGGCTTCTTTTGGAAGCGGTTTGAACCACTGCCTCCACCTCTTTGGGACCGTACAGGCCCAAAGCTCCTGTTTCTCGAGTCTCTAGCCTGTTCCAAGGCTTCAACTTCACAACAAGTGTCTAACAGTTCTGTGAATACCTTCATCTTTAGGGTGATCACAGCTTTCTTCACCTCATACCTCAATCCCTCGGTGAACTTCTAACATTTCCAGGCTTCTTCGGTTTGGTGTTGGTAGTGTGTTGAGAACTTCTCCAGGTTCTCAAATTTAGCTGCATACTCGCTAACGGTCATGTTCCCTTGCCTCAGGTTGAGGAATTCTAGCTCTTTCGTATGTCTCGCATTAGCAGGAAAATATTTGTCCAAGAACTTATTCTTGAACACATCCCATGTGATGTCAATTCCTTCGGCTTCTAGTGCTCTTTGAGCTCCGTTCCACCAGTCTTTGGCGTTGCCCACAAGCATGAAGGTAGCATAGTTCACCTTCTTGTCTTTGGCATAGTTCATGCCACGAAAAACCTTCTCTAGTTCCTTGATCCATAGACTACCTGACGAGCGCCGAACTCAGTTAAAATTATAACCGAAGTTATTACCTAAACTTGTAGTATAGTGAACAACACCGAATCGTTTCCTCAAGGATCGTAGATGCAATTTGATCAAATCAAGTGAAAGTTAGAAAAATGGGGGTTTTGATGGTTCAAGGATCGCAGTGACAGGATTTAAAGAGAAATAACAATTAAAAGAACAGTCAATTCAGAAATCTATCCGAGATTGGGTGGATTCAATCATAGACCTTTCAACAAACACCGAAATACATTTGAATGGTTAACTTGGATCTAACCGAGATCTCTCGCATCAAATCCGAATTCATACTAGACAATCGTCCGTAATTCAATTGACAAGTGATAAACACAAATCTGCAATCGCACCATTCATGTAAATATATGTCAATTTAAGCACCAAATCCAATTAACCTAGGCACAAATCAAGTAACCTAACCTCTTCAATTACGTGATTAGTTTAGATCAATCAGTTCTAAGTTTCATCACAAATCTCAATCTTCACTTCATCACAATACTTAATCTTAAACCAAGATCAAATCAGATCAAATATAAACAGAATCACCATTCATGCATTCAAGATCAAGAGAACAGAAGAAGAAGAGAAGAGGAATTCAAATATAAATCAAATACATTACATAACCAAGGTCTCAAGAATCCAAGCCACAATCTCTTCAAGAGTCCCGAATTGACTAGAAGTGACTTAGCTCTCCATTACAATGAAGGAAAAATATACAAGAACTATGAAAAGCTATTTCTAACACCAAGTGTGTGTTCTGTTTAGAGCTCTCCACATGCTTCCTTTTATAGAGGATTCAGAGTAGTAGTAGATGGGTAGATGAGATTAGTAGGTGGAATTAGTAGGTGAGCTTGGTAGGTGAGATTGGTAGGTGAGCTTGGTAGGTGAGATTGGTAGGTGAGCTTCCTTGTCTCCGAAAGTATTCATTGCTGAACTCATTGATTTCGTCATTTCTGAGCCAAGTGGTCTTCATGAAAGTTCTAGGAAATTGTCTAAGCTTTCCAATGGCTCTGGAAGCACCCAAAAATTCATCCTACAGCCCAAGATATGACCCAATTACTACAGACTATTCAGGACCAGTTTCAGCACCTCTGTTTTGACTTTCAGACCCAATATCTCCATCAAGGAGCCCGAATCAAGTTTTGTGCTTGACATGAAAGTTGTACATCTGGGTCTTAACTTTCAGATTACAAATTTTCAGCTCATTTTATATGCCCAAACTCGAATTATGTTCTGGTTACTACACACTGTTCGGGTTCCAAATCACAAATCCCGTATTCTGATTTCCATGCCCAATTAGCTCCACTAGATGTCTGAAATTGACTTTGAGCTCTTCATCAAAGTTGTAGAGCTCTCTCTTATCTTTCCTACAAGGTAAAATTCATAATTATCAGACATTTAGAACTCAAGATATGGCTAAAATACAGAAACAGTGTAAGACCCGAATAATGCTTTGAAAAAATCAATTAAGTCCGATTCGAGTTCAAACTTACAAAACATAATCAAATTCATCAATTAAGTACATGAAGAGTGTAAATAACTAAACATAAGGGTTTCTTAATGAATAAAATATGTGATTATCAAATTCCCCCATACTTAGCTTTTTGCACTCCTGGGCAAAACATATAAAACTAAAGTTAGAAGACAAAGACAAACGACACAAACTTAAAAGCTAAAAACTCTAAAGGACTCAATGAAGCAAGAAGAGCAACAAGAAATTCAAGGGATCAAAGCATAAATGAGGTAAGATTTCTTCACATCTCAAACCAACAAGCAAGGAAACTTCCGTTGAAAAGAATGAATTAAGAATGATGGATCTTCACAAGATTCCCTCTCAATCTCTCAAGTGTTTAAAAGGTAGGTATTTCACTCAATTCAACCCATGAAAATTGCACTACCATAAGCTTGCTTATCTTCTACTTCTCCACTACTCAAAACACATGCACACATAAATCATGAGGACTTTATTCAAGGTTGTAGTGCGGTCAAGGTAACAGAAGAGGATAAAATGGATATGAGAAGATAAATACCAAAGAGAATAAAAGCAAATGAGAGCTGAGTTCAAATAACAAGCATAAAAGTTCATCTCAACTCTAATGTATATCCCTTTACATATTCATTTCCCAATCCTTTTCTCTCTCTCTCTTTTTTTTATATATATATATGAACATAACTATATACATACATTTTTCTTTTTTTTTTTTTTTTTCTAGGCACTCTTTCTTTTCTTTTCTTTTTTTCAACAACCATTTTGTACACACACCCCCACACTTGTTCAAAAACTCATCCATTAACCAGGCTAAAGCTATGTTCTTTTATTCCCTAAGGTAAAGTAAGAACACGATTTTTCATTTAAGGCACATAATGAGCTAGAAACAAGGAATGGTCAAATAAGCTCAAAGGGGTTAAGCAAAGGAAAATATACAAGGTTGGCGGAATCGAGAGAATTTTCGAGAGGTCAAAAGAGTGCTTGATATCATATTGAAAACAAGGTTGGCTATTTGGTTAAACTAGCTAAGAAAGAGGGCCTCAATCATGTTCATGCATGCAAGTGAAATGTAGCCTCAAAAAGAATCAAAGCAAGTTCTAGAGTGGTCATTAACATGAGTGAAAATCACACAAGAAAGAAGAGAATGGCATAAATGTTGAATCCATCCATTAGGCTCAAAATCTCACAAGGTATGCATCCATCAAACTCAATTCATCAATTCAATCATCCATCACCAAGCATATCAGTTCAAGAAGGGAGAAAAATTATTCAATCATGCAATGAACCTCTTTTTTTTTTTTTGAAATTTTTTTTTTTAGAATTTTTTTTTTAACAAACGAAAAGAAACAAAAACATGCTAAAATCTCTCCCCCACACTTAATATAACATTGTCCTCAATGTGAAAGAAAGAGATAGAAAAGAGCAACACAACCTGATAAGAAGTGAATCAACGCTAAGCAGAAAAGAAACACACTGTCAGTGCCGCATCAGACCCTGAAAAGAAATCAAACAAGAAAACGTTAGTACTTCCACAATTCAATACTAATTAATTACTACCTAAAAAACTCCTTACTCTGCCACCAATTAAGATGCGTCTCAAGAGTAAAATTACTCCTTACTCTGCCATCACTAATTGGTTTAATAAGTCCATGACAATCATATCATACTAAACAAAACAACAACAATTTTTTTTTAAAATCAAACCCATTAAAGAGAAAGTTTCAGATCGGGCTCTTGTTTCTTGTTACTTCCTTCGCTGCTTCCTGTTGACCAATCTATCTGAGCTAATACCTGATCAGGTACATACTCAAAAGCTTCTAATTTATCAATGAGCTCATCAATAGTGGAGGCAGAGATAAGAAGTTGTCTTGCCGAAAGGAGTGATAAATTTACGTTCCACACTTTGTCAAGAAAAAATAACAAAAGATCAAAGAAATTATTAACATTCAACAAACCAATGGGTTTATGGTGGATGTTCGGTTCGACCAAGAGACAATTTGAAAAATTTCTTCCAAAGTACCAAAACCACCTGGTAAGGCAATGAATGCATCGAGTTTTCAAGCATTATCTTCATGCGTTCATGCATTGATGATACTTTAAGTTCCTCCCCAATTGTCTTTCCATTGATGTTATGTTGAGCTAAAGTTTCAGGAATGACACCTAAAACCTGACTGTCTCTTATAAAAGCAGCAAGTGATACAACCCCCATTAACCCACGACAACCTCCCCCATATACAAGATGAATATTCCTCGCAGCAAGTGATCGACCAAGAGTGCTAGCTGCGTTTACAAACTCTAATCCCTTCCCATAACTCGACCCACAAAAAACACAGACATTTTTGAGGTTACGAATAGAAGGCCCCATTCTATACTCTTCCTCCCTTTGAGTGTTTCTGAGTGTGAAGGAAAATGGAGAAAATGGAGTGTTTAAATAAGAAAAAGAATTGAAAGGGAAATAATTGCACCTATAAGGGTAAGTTGGCTGTTGTCAGAAAAGGTTGAAATTAAGAGACACGGAATCTTTTTTTTTTTTTTTTTTTTTTCAAGAAAACCATCAAGGTAAAGAAGTCTAGAAACCCCTGAAGGACCCTGCTCAAAGGATCGTCTGTACAAAAATCAAAATACAACAAAATGATACAAAGATAAAAGAAATAGAAAATGATGACATACCTGTATGTACAGTCTCCATGGCGTATCTTTATACTGCGCGTCATGAGTGCAGTAGACATCACGTCCTTTTTTTTTTTTTTTTTTTTTTGAAATTGTTAGAAAAACTTGATGAAAGATGAGTGTATACTTACTTAAGATTGGGATGGAGGTAGTCTGCTCTTTCGGCTTTGTGCCAAAGCATTGTTGACCAGTATTCGACCCATTCAAGACCAGCGCAACATAGGGCTCCCAAAAGGGACAAGTGGCCATAATACGACTGGCTGCCTCACATGTGGGATACAATCTACCTTCTTTGTTTTTCAATTAAGAAGGCTGGATCAGGATGCATGCATTTCCCCATTCACGGTTTGTGTTACCAAAGCCAACCCTAAGAAGTAGACATTTTTTTTTTTTTTTTTTTTTTTTTTTTTTTTTTTTTTTTTTTTTTCATTTTTTTTTTTTTTTTGAAAAATGACATGAAGAAGAAGAAGAGGATGATATGTACAGATTGTTTGTGGATATGGCTCACATCTCGCCTCTCGGGTTAACGTCCGATAAACGGCTTAAACGTCTTCTATGAGTCGAGGATAAGCTTCCCATCCAATTTTCTTATAAATTGGCAAACAGGGTCTTTTAGAGTCAGATTCCCAAGACTGTAGCGTTGTTCTTCATCCTTGAAGAGATTCCACAATTTAAGAATTTCACGATGCACCAATCCACAAGAATGCGTCTCAAGAGTCAATAAGATATCATCTAATGACTCCTTACTCAGTCCATTCTTAATGAAGAAAATTTTATCTTCTCTATTTGCGAAAACCATCCCCTTAGTACGACATCGCTTGTTACAGTTCCATCGTCCACATTTGTGACAGACTTGTAACCTTTTTGCTCTTCTCCTTTTAGAATATGAACTTCTTCCAAGACCGGGCATATATGAGTCAAATGAAATTGAGGACTCACCTGCTAATCGGACCTTTGCTTCAATTATCCAGCGTACATCTTCTGGCATACCCTTGTGCATTAACATTCTCAATCTCTCACATCGAACTTTGTAGATTTTTCTCAGAGCATTTTGAGGAAGAGAAGGAAAATGTTTTCTCAGGTTTGAAAGAATGACATCCATTTTGAAGGAGAAGAAGGGTTCAGTTATTTTGGGAAACTGAAGAATAAACCGACTCAAGAGTCACAGAGTACCGTATCCGCCACTTAACCGGCAACACAAAGAACTCAAGAACTTGGTTTTCCAGGAATGGTTGAGTCTTTGTTTATTAACTTAAGCGCATTACCATTCCTACCATTCCTAGGATCCTCAATATCTACGTCCCCAGAGTAGGTGCAGACGATATAATCTCAAAGCAGAACTTTTTGACCAATTTCCGCAGCTTTTGCAAAAGGTGTAACAGACTTTTAATAAAGTAGGCCAATAAAATCCATACTTTGCAAGATTTTCGCAGTTGTTGTCGCCGAAGAAAAAATGACCTCCACATGCTTCGAGCGACACTACCTACCTCATTGTCGGGCACATTTTTTTTTTTTTTTTTCTTTTTCTTCTCTTTTTTTTTTTTTTTTTTTTTTTTTCATAATGCGGATGGAGAAGGTTCATCACCTCCACTTCGAATTCTCTGGAAGTTCATGATCTGTTTGAGGCGGTGTCCATTTACGATGAAAGCTTTGGCGGTGACCTCACTTTTAATCCGAACAACCGGAAGGAAAAACATTAGTAACAATAAATGGTCCATCCCATCTAGACCTTAATTTGCCGGGCATGAGTCGGAGGCGGGAGTTATAGAGGAGAACTTTTTGACCAATCTCAAATGTTTTCCTCGAATCAACTTATCATGGAAGGCTTTGGTCTTCTCCTTATAAAGTTTGGAACTTTCATAAGCCTCCAAGCGGATCTCCTCCAATTCTTTGCAGGCTGCAGCTTCCTCTCCATACCTGCTTGATCTAGGTCCAAGTTGCACCTTTTCACCGCCCAGAATGCTCGATGCTCAATTTCCACCGGCAGGTGGCATGCTTTTCCAAAAACAATCCGATATGGAGACATCCCGATTGGTGTCTTATAAGCAGTCCGGTAAGCCCATAAAGCATCCTCAAGCCTCTTGCTCCAGTCCTTTCTATTAGGTTGAACTGCCTTTTCGAGTATCTGCTTAATTTCTCTGTTGGAGACCTCGGCTTGCCCATTGGTTTGGGGGTGGTAGGGTGTAGAAACCTTGTGTTGGACTCCATACTTCTTCATCAAAGCCTCCATGCTTCGATTGCAAAAATGTGAACCTTGATCACTAATGATGGCTCTCGGGACTCCAAACCTACGAAAAATCATCTAATAAAATCCACAACAACTTTAGAATCATCGGTCAGAGTGGCCTTAGCCTCCACCCATTTAGATACATAATCCACAAAGCAAGCGAGAATGTAAACAAAACCAAATGATACAGGGAAAAGGACCCATAAAGTCAATACCCCAAACATCAAAAATCTCACGAGAATAATAAGGGTTTCTAGGGCATTTCATTCCTACGAGAAGTATTCCTGTTCTCGGCATTGATCACAAGATTTGCAAAACATATATGCATCATGAAATAGAGTGGGCCAATATAATCCGAGTCTAAAACTTTCCTAGCAAAGTTGAGGACCGAAGTGGCCGCCACATGCAAGTTTATGACAAAAGCTAAGAATGGAATGGAATTCATCATCGAGGCACACACCTCCTAATTACTTGGTCACCGCAAAATCTCCATAAGTAAGGATCATCCCACACATAATACTTTGACTCACTTTTCAATTTATCAATCTTAGCCTTAGTGAAATGTGCGGTATTGCGTTAGCAACCAAGAAATTAATCAAATCAAAACCAAGGGATGTTGCCTTGCACTTGAAAAGCCTGCTCATCGAGGAAAACATCATGGATGGGAAAAACATCTGCCTCTCTTTCAATTCGACTCAAGTGATCACCACCAAATTCTCTCTCTCCACTCTTGTCACGGATCTCAATATCAAACTCCTGGAGGAGCAACATCCACCTAATCAACCGGGCTTGGCATTGGGCTTCTTCGGGAGAAACTTCAATGCCGCATGATCTCGAAAACACAACCACTCTGGAACCAAGCAAATATGATCGAAATTTATCTAAAGCAAAAACAATTGCTAAAAGTTCCTTTTAGTTGTGGTGTAGTTGATTTGTGCGAGGATCTAAAGTTCTCGAAGCATAGGAAATGACATGAGATACTTTACCGACCCTTTGTGCAAGAACAACTCCCAATGCATAATTAGAGGCATCACACATCAGTTCAAATGGAAGTGTCCAATCCGGCGGTTGGATGATAGGTGTACTGGTCAATGCCTGCTTCAATTGATTGAATGCATCATGGCACTTCTTGTCAAAGTGAAACTCCACATCTTTTTGCAGTAAGTTGGATAGCGGAAGTGCAATTTTGCTGAAATCCTTTATGAACCGCCGATAGAAACCTGCATGACCAAGGAAAGAACGAATCTCTCGCACGCATGTGGGGTAAGATAGGCATGAAATAACATCTATTTTTGCAGGATCTACCTCAATACCCTCACGAGATATCACATGCCCTAAGACTATACCTTGTTCTACCATGAAATGACATTTCTCAAAATTTAGAACGAGGTTAGTCTTAATGCATCTATGCAAGACCTGAGCAGGACTATCTAAACATGCATCAAAGGAAGATCCATAGACAAGTAAAATCATCCATGAATACGTCCATGCAATTTTCTAAAAAATCGAGAAAAGATACTTACCATACACCTCGAAAGGTGCACGGAGCATTGCATAGACCAAAGGGCATCCTCCTGTATGCAAATGTGCCAAATGGACAAGTGAAAGTAGTCTTCTCTTGGTCTTATGGGGCTATATGAATCTGAAAATAGCCCGAATATCCATCCAGGAAACAATAATGTGACTTGCCGCCTAACCGCTCCAACATCGATCAATGAAGGGCAGCGGGAAATGATCCTTTCTGGTAGCCTGGTTGAGTCGCCTATAATCAATGCAAACTCGCCAACCTGTTTTGAACTCGTGTGGGCACAAGCTCATTGTTCTGATTCGCAACCACTGTGACCCCAGATTTCTTGGGAACCACTTGCACGGGGCTCACCCATTGACTGTCAGATATGGGATAAATAATGCCAGCTTGAAGTAGCTTTGTAACTTCCTTCTTCACCACATCTAGAATCAGGGGATTTAGTCTCCTTTGGGGCTGTCTAACTGGTTTGATCCCTTCTTCCAATAAAATCTTATGCATGCATGTGGAGGGACTAATACTAGGAATATCTGCAAGAGTCCATCCGATGGCTTGCCTATTCTGCCTCAAAATCTGCAGTAATTTTTCTTCTTGATCAGGTTGTAGGTTTTTAGCAATGATCACCGGAAGTGTCTCACCATCTCCCAAATATGCATATTTAAGATGGTCTGGTAAAGTCTTCAACTCCAAGGATGGAGGTTGTACAATGGAAGGTAACAAGTGATCTGAAACAGCTAACTCAGCAACATTAATTTCAGTATGGTACTAACTCTCATTCTCAATTGTTGCATCATCAAGCCATCAGTATCATTACTCATAATGTAGAATAAATCTCAAGCACATGCGAAGACATGGTTCAACATCACAAGTGGCACATGTATCACAAGAAACGAGAACCAAGATAGTCAACAATATCGTGGAATTCAAAGCATATAAATCAGTATAGACATCATCAACCAGCATCTCAATCATATCAACATGGAAAACAGAATGCTCCTCTAGGGGGTGTCTCATGGCATCAAAAATGTTAAATTGTACCAAATCGTCGCCAAACTCCATAGAAAGGGTGCCAGCATGCACGTCTATCTTGGTCTTGGCGGTCTTGAGGAATGGTTTGCCTAGAATCAATGGAGCATGGTTTGTTGGAGACTCATCTTCCATGTCCAGAATGTAGAAATCTGCTGGAAAAATCAACTCATTCACCCGAACTAACACATCTTCCAACACACCTGCAGGATGAGCAGTGGCTCTATTTGCCAACTGAATCACGATACCAGTGGGTTGCAAAGTACCGATGTTTAAACACTTATAAACTGACATGGGCATGACATTGATCGAAGCACCCAGATCTAGCATTGCATGCTCAAATCTAGAGTTGCCAAATGTGCAAGAAATTGTGAAAGTTCCAGGATCTTTGCATTTCTGTGGCATGCTTGGCAGAATCATTGCAGAAACATTTCTACCCATGCTGATCTTCTCATCCCCTTTCAACCTTCTCTTATGAGTGCACAACTCCTTGAGAAATTTAGCATATTTTGGAATTTGCTTGATTGCATCTAGGAGGGAATATTGATTTCCACTTTCCCGAATGTCTCCATGACTTCTTTTTCCATTTCTCGCTTGCATTGTTCTCTTGGATTGTGTGATCCTATTTGGAAAAGGTAATGGAATGGTAACATCTGAATTCTCTACAATTTTCTTCAGTGGCACAGATTTCTGGACTGAATTATCCATTTCTTGCCATTTTTGGTCAATTTCGATTCTTTGTAAGGTTGGAACATCAACTTCTTTGCCACTTCTCAAGGTAATTGCACTTACGTTGCCTCTTGGATTGTTGATTTGTTTGTGAAGGCAATTGGCTAGAACCTTGACTCTTTAGCTCGCTCACGGTGGTTGCCACCGATTTGAGTTTGTAAATTCTGAATGTTGGCACCGACGTTCTGCTGAACCAATGTTATTTGTGGCCATTTGTTTCATCGGTCTTCCAATGATGGCTCACCGAGGAGTGGATTGGACATGACTAAAATGAGCAGTTCTTTGTTGTCGAATGCGGGGGTATTTGTTGGTATTTGTTGCTTGGACCTGCAGACTTGGTATCTAAATTGTTGTTCTTCTTGGTGGGGCATTGTTGTTCTTCTTTGGTGGGGCTTTTTGTTGCTTGGCTAGAATTCCCATATCTCAAATTGGGATGGTCTCGCCAACCAGGGATTATAAGTGCTAGAAAATGGATCATATCTAGATTGTTCTTTGTTGTCTTCTTGATATTGGGGTCTACCAGGAAAAACACCACCGCGACAACACATTGATCTGGAAAAGCGGAACCATCTTCCTGAAGTGTAGGGCATGAATCAGTAGGATGAGATGAATTAGAGCAAATTCCACACACTGATGCAGTCATCTACATGGGTGGTTGTTGACCCACTGCTATCTGTCTTACCAAAGAAGTCAATTCATCTAGTCTGTGTTCCATTCTTTGTTGGTCCATATGAGATGCTTGAATTTCATTAACTCCTCTGGTTGCGGTGATGATCCGCGAGCCAAATCTGTTGGGTATTGGCTGCCATGTTTGCTATCAGATCTCTTGCGGCGGTAGGAGTTTTGTCTACTAAGGCTCCTCCAGGAGCGGCATCGATCATGCTTCTATCATTTGGCGAAAGCCCTCATAAAAGTATTGAATCAAGAGTTGGTCACTAATTTGGTGATGAGGGCGGCTCGAACACAACTTCTTGAATCTCTCCCAGTATTCATGCAAAGTCTCACCGGACATACGTCGATGCCACATATATCCTTCCTAATTGCAGCGGCTCTCGAGGCGGGGAAGAATCTCTCCGGGAACAACCTCTTCATGTCATTCCAACTTCGACCAACCTGGTGAAAGATAAAACAACCAATCTTTGGCTGCATCGACAAGTGAGAAGGGAAATGCCCTTAACTTGATGTGTTCCTCGGAGATGCCTTGTGGCTTCATGGTTGAACACACAACATGGAACTCTTTCAGGTGCTTATGAGGATCTTCACCCGCAAGACCATGAAACTTTGGTAACAAGTGTATCAAACCAGATTTCAACTCAAAATCTGCATCAAGATCAGGATATTGAATGCACAAAGATTGGTAAGATACATCAGGAGCAGCAAGTTCCTTAAGGGTTCTATTATGCATGTTATCAACCATGATTTCAGGATTACTTAAGTTATCAAGTTCACTCCCAAAATTAGGTTCAGAATTAACTCTGGAATTTATCACACGAGATCTAATTAATCTATGCAAGGTCCTATCAATCTCAGGATCAAGATCAAGCAAGATATCAGGATTGGACCTAGTCATGCACAACTAAAGCACAAAAACACAAAAACTGCAACTAAGCAAAATACACTAAACAACACTCAAAATATGCAAAAATAAATCTAGTTAATATGTCTAAACATTTTTAAAAATTATGAATCAACACAGAACAAAATCTACATAAAAATGAAACTAGAAAATGCAATAAAAAATAATAAAAAATTGAAAAAGTGGTCTAAATGATAGAATTTCGAAAAACCAGGGGTGACCTCACAGTTTACTGTGAGTCTTGTTTATCAGGCTGTTTTCCTTCAACCGACCAAGTTTCAGCTCATTCTGGGCATGTTTCAGTTCGAAAATTGCAATAGTTACCCGTAATCACCTGTTTTCCGTCTTTCCTAAATCAAAAAAATTCAAAAGCTAAGATAAAAATGTTAGTATGGTATGAACAATGTTAGTAAATGAAAAATAACTGTTAGAATAGGTAAGAAAGAACAAAAATTAGTAAGGTTACTCAAAATGAAAAGATTACACCTACGAAATCCCCGAAGCAATGCATGCCAAAATTTTGACGAGCCGAACTCGATCAAAATTATAACCGAAGTTATTACCTAAACTTGTAGTATAGTGAACAACACCGGATCGTCTCCTCAAGGATCGTAGATGCAATTTGATCAAATCAAGTGAAAGTTAGAAAAAGGGGGTTTTGATGGTTCAAGGATCGCAATGACAGATTTAAAGAGAAATAACAATTAAAAGAACAATCAATTCAGAAATCTATCCGAGATTGGGTGGATTCAATCATAGACCTTTCAACAAACACCTGAAATACATTTGAATGGTTAACTTGGATCTAACCGAGATCTCTGCATCAAATCCAAAATTCATACTAGACAATCGTCTGAATTCAATTGACAAGTGATAAACACAAATCTGCAATCGCACCATTCATGTAAATATATGTCAATTTAAGCACCAAATTCAATTAACCTAGGCACAAATCAGTAACCTAACCTCTTCAATTACGTGATTAGTTTAGATCAATCAGTTCTAAGTTTCATCACAAATCTCAATCTTCGTGATTAGTTCATCACAATACTTAATCTTAAACCAAGATCAAATCGGATCAAACATAAACAGAATCACCATTCATGCATTCAAGATCAAGAGAACAAGAAGAAGAAGAAGAAGAGGAATTCAAATATAAATCAAATACATTACATAACCAAGGTCTCAAGAATCCAAGCCACAATCTCTTCAAGAGTCCCGAATTGACTAGAAGTGACTTAGCTCTCCATTACAATGAAGAAAAAATATACAAGAACTATGAAAAGCTATTTCTAACACCAAGTGTGTGTTCTGTTTAGAGCTCTCCACATGCTTCCTTTTATAGAGGATTTAGAGTAGTAGTAGATGGGTAGATGAGATTAGTAGGTGGAATTAGTAGGTGAGCTTGGTAGGTGAGATTGGTAGGTGAGCTTGGTAGGTGAGATTGGTAGGTGAGCTTCCTTGTCTCCGAAAGTATTCATTGCTGAACTCATTGATTTCGTCATTTCTGAGCCAAGTGGTCTGGTTTGGTGAGTGGAAAATTATGGACATCATAAAAGTTCTAGGAAATTGTCTAAGCTTTCCAATGGCTCTGGAAGCACCCAAAAATTCGTCCTACAGCCCAAGATATGACCCAATTACTACAGACTATTCAGGACCAGTTTCAGCACCTCTGTTTTGACTTTCAGACCCAATATCTCCATCAAGGAGCCCGAATCAAGTTTTGTGTTTGTCATGAAAGTTGTACATCTGGGTCTTAACTTTCAGATTACAAATTTTCAGCCCATTTTATATGCCCAAACTCGAATTATGTTCTGGTTACTACACACTGTTCGGGTTCCAGTCACAAATCCCGTATTCTGATTTCCATGCCCAATTAGCTCCACTAGATGTCTGAAATTGACTTTGAGCTCTTCATCAAAGTTGTAGAGCTCTCTCTTATCTTTCCTACAAGGTAAAATTCATAATTATCAGACATTTAGAACTCAAGATATGGCTAAAATACAGAAACAGTGTAAGACCCAAATAATGCTGAAAAAATCAATTAAGTCCGATTCGAGTTCAAACTTACAAAACATAATCAAATTCAGTCAATTAAGTACATGAAGAGTGTAAATAACTAAACATAAGGGTTTCTTAATGAATAAAATATGTGATTATCACTACCCTTGTCTAGATCAAATTCTCCCTTGAATTGTGGAGGGTTGTGACGACGAAACTCCGCTAAGTTTTGTGCATCAGCAGTTGCCTCAAGCTGTTGAGTAGCTCTCTCTTGTTGTTGAGCCGCACGCTCATTTTGTTGCGCGATGACTTCCGCCATTCGCTGCATCGCCTCTACAGCAGCTGCAATTTCTCCACTTCTCGCCATCTTACTCTTTCTCAAATCAGGTTGACTGAAAACCACAAGGTAAGTTAGAGGAATTCATTTCAAAACACAAACCACAGAGATTTCACACAGCACAAACAAGACAGACTCACACACAAGACCCAAAGAAAACATAAACCGGGGCTCTGATACCAACTTAATGTAACGCCCTTTTTTGGAGAGGGGACGTCGCATTATTCAACATAAAAGAAAATGCGGAAAATAAAATTTTAACAATTCAAGACCCGGTTCATTAGTTTAAGTTTAACTTGTTCGGTACTTAAATACGTGAGTAAAAATAGCAGTATAAATTTTTTTTTTTTATAATCATTTTAATGGTTAATCCTTTTAACAATGCGGAATATAATTGGCAATAAAGAATAAGATAGTAGGCAACATTCACATCTGAATAACATACATACATACATATATATATATATATATATATATATATATATATATATATATATATATATATAATGTGTTGACATCAATTGCACTTAGATACAAGCCAAACTATCAAAAAGCAAAACTATACCTTTTCCCAAAGGATTATACAAATGTACCCCAGAGATACCAAAATATACAGCCCACCAAAATAATATATCAGGCCCTAAAAATAAAACACTGGTAGCCATCGGTAGCTACCAAAAAATCGATCTCTCGGATGAGGAGGGACCGTATCCGGTCCTCAAGAAGATCCTCCTCTTCGAGAGAAAATATCAAAACCTCCATGGGAACCACAGAGCTATGGGCAAGAGCCCGAGCAGTAGAATCAAAAGAGTCCTCCCAAGGGGTGTAGTAACGATCACCCCACATCTCTCGGATGGGTAGGTAGAACTCCACCAAGTGACATGGCATGAGGACAGGCGCCTCATGACGTCTCCAGGCTAGGGCAATCGACACATCTCCCAAGTAGACGCAGCGATCGGAATTCAAGTCAATGTGCCAGCACTCCGGCCCTCCGAGGAAGGTCAGACGCACATCACCTAAAAATCCGTACATACGTGCCGCCATCGTCTCCAGTGGATGCTAATCTCGATCGGGCCAGAAGCCAGGAAAATCGGGATCTTCCGCCTCCTTACCGTCGTCTTCGATCAATACAGTGCACACACAGGCGGTAAATAATGGAAACACAGAAAGAGGTAAGACATCCTACCGTCATTACCAATTATAGCAGCTAGGAACAAAACGGCACAACGCGCCCACTTAACAATTGAAAATAGTATCTCCAAATGAAAAGCAGTAAGTCCAATAGTAAGCAAGTAAACAGTTCCAGACAGATATTCAGTACAGTAATAATCAAATGAGTCATATTTACAGTAATCAATAATTCACAATGACAGAGTATATCATGATACACATGCATGCTTTCCCAAATTCCTACTCCATGTAGCTAGACTCAAACAAATTCTTCAGAGAAAGATCGTTTATGTCCGTAACTCGGCTGCCATGGCCAAAGTGCTATTCATCAACAATTTTCACGTGCACATCAGGCATTGTATGGACAGTCCATGCTCGATCACGATATAGGACAGTGTCAAGTCTGGATCGTCGGTGCATTTGCATCAGTTTGTCCCACAGGCAGAGGAGCTACAACCTGCCTATTGTGAAGGACCCGCACCCCGACGCCCCCAAGGTCATAACACGACCCACACTAGTCTACTCGCACCCGCACAAAGGTGTGTTCAATCTCCTAGGCAACTTGGCCTTACAACAGTCCACAGGACATCACAATGCATAAGATACTATGCATGAACATGTATGATTCACCATTTCATACAATTCCATAATAAGCCACAATTGGCCAAGATAAGCATCAATTTGCAAATGGTCACTCACATGGACCCATAACATCATAATATAAGGATCAAGTCAACTTGTACATTTTTAGGTTCATTATGAATCCTACCTTAGAATTTATTTCCCTTTCAAGGTTCATGTCAAATCCAATTCTTACAATTAAACAAATCTTCCAAGGTAATTTAATTTTCATACAATTTGTAAATTGTTCAAGTTCTTAGGTCTCACACTCTCTTGTTCTTCACTCACTTATAATTGCTTTAAGTCTTATGACAATCTCACTCTTAGTCCTTTAAGATTCATGAAATCTCTAATTCTACTAAATCCTTCCAATTTATCAATTATCCACTCATTGCATAGGTTTCTAATTACCTAGTCACTCATGCTTCCCAATTTGCCAAAGTTACATAATTAGGTCCCAAAGGGCCTTAGAGGCAAATAGGCCTCTCTAGGAATTCAATTCCTAATTCTTTCCAATTCATCACAATATAGGTTACATTCTAAATTCACTTAATCTTTACTTGTTACATTAGCTTACCAATAGCCCCAATTTTGGGCTCAAAACCGTGGCCACCCCAAGAGTTCCAATCTCAAGTTTTCTTCCATTAATCCCATTTTATCTCTTGATTAATTCAAGTCTTATGCTTGTTACAATTTGTTCACTATTCACACCATTTACTAAGCCTAAAACCGTGGCCACCAAGAGGGGTTCTCAAATGATTTTCTTCCATTATCAATCACATAATCCAATCCAATATATCATTACATACAACAAATCAATCCAAGAGCATAAACAAAATAAAATCAATACACAAGCATACTAATTACCAAATCAAAGAATAACCCTCTTTAAGGTTTTTCCACAAACAACCAAATCAAAGTTCCTAGATGCTAAGAGAGGTTGAGGAGGAGTGTCTTCCTCTTACCTTAATGAAGAAAACAAAAGAAAAACACCAAGAATCTTCTTTGTAATTTCGGATTGCTCTCTCCAAGAACCCTAGAAATTTCAACTTTGTTAAATCAATACCAGGGCTTGAAAAATAAGCCATGGATAGCCAACATAAAGACCATAACCACCAAAATGAAGGGAAAAGAAGAATGGTCTTGAAACTTACCCAAAAAGCTCAAAGCTTGAAGCTTGGAGAAAATGGTGAAGATGATGGATTTTCAAGAAACTCCAAGAAGAAAAGATGTTTAGAATGATGAGAGGATTAAGAAAATATATTTAGATGAAATTTTTGTGAAGATTGAGTGGGGAGAGGGAGGCTGGCACGTAGGTGAGGGTAGAGAGAAGGAAGAGAGAAAGAAAAATGGAGAAGAAGAAGAAAAGATGAGAGAGAAAGTGTTTTGATAATTTATGAATTTTGAATTTGTGTGATAAATTAATTAATTGAAATGCAAGCATTTCCCTTGCATGGGCTGCCTTCCATTGCAATTGTAAGAGAGAGAGAGAGAGTTGGCTTCCATGGGAAGCCAAGGGCCATTTGGTCATTGTTTGGTCAAAGCTTCTCAAAGAAGCTTTGATTATTTAACATTAAATTTGAATTAAAGCATGATTGATTAGACATAAAGAGGATTTCATTTGGATAATGTGATAGGATTTTTACTACACACCATTATCCAATGAATAATAGTTACAGTTGACAGAAGTCAGTATTTAATTAATCTGACAGATAAATTTTTCGTAGTGTTGATTTATTTTATCTGTTAAGATTTCTTGAAAATTGTGAAACCTCGTAAACTATGTCAAGTCTCGGGTTTAGTAAGATCCCCCGTCGACATGTCCATAGTCCAAGGATCGCGGAGGAAACATCGCGTTTCTCCGGTTCTGCTCAGTGTGCACGTAAAACGAGAAATATATTAAAATATTTGACGTTTCTGGAAAAATCCTAGAAAATTCTCAAAAATTGCAAATATTATAAAACGACTATTCGTCATATAATTTTCCAATTTTTGAAGCGTTACAGTCGTTTTCATCTTGCTAAGTTTCTCGCAAAAAGCGAAGAATATATTAAAATATTCATCATTTCCGAAAAATTTTAAAAAATTCACATAAATCACAAATATTAGAAAATGACTATTGGTGGTGAAATGATTAATTATATTCCGTTTACATGACCTCAGGCAATTCTTAGCTCAATGTGCATGCAAAACGAGGAATATATTAAAATATTCGTCGTTTTCGAAAAATTCTAGAAAATTTCCTAAAAATCAAGAATAATATAAAATGATCATTTATACTTAAACAGATATTTTTCGGGATGTTACAACACTCCTCTACTAAAAGGAATTTCGTCCTCGAAATTTGCATACCTCAGAATAGTTCCGGATGTTGCTCTCTCATCTTGTCTTCTGGCTCCCAAGTTGCGTCACCAGTCGTTTCATTCCAAGTCACTTTCACCAATGGGATCTCTTTTCCTCTAAGTTGTTTTATTCGTCGATCCTCGATTCTCGCAGGAGGCGCCTCATAGGTCAAGTTCTCTTTTAACTGTACCGTGTCTGGTGTTATGACATGACTTGGATCAGGAAAATACTTACGAAGTTGTGACACATGGAAGACATTGTGTATGTTGGAAAGAAAAGGGGGTAAGGCTATCTAGTAGGCTACTGGACCTATTCGGCGAAGGATTTGGTAAGGTCCAAGAAATTTCGGAGTGAGTTTTCTAGATTTCAAAGCCCGGCCGACCCCAGTCGTGGGTGTGACTTTCAAGAATACATGCTCACCTTCCTCGAACTCAAGAGGCTTTCTCCTCTTATCTGTATAACTCTTTTGCCGGCTCTGCGCAGTTCTCATCTTCTCTTGAATCATCTTGACCTTCTCAGTTGTCTGCTGGATGATATCTGGTCCAATCGTAAGACGCTCACCGTCTTGGTACCAACACAATGGTGTTCGACACCGTCGTCCATACAAAGCTTCATAGGGCGCCATCCCTATACTCAAATGATAACTGTTGTTGTAGGTGAACTCTATCAGCGGTAGAACTTCATCCTAACATCCAGTCTGTTCCATAGAACAAGCTCTAAGCAAATCTTCTAAAGATTGGATCGTCCTTTCCGATTGACCATCGATTTGTGGATGGTACGCTGAACTCAGACGTAACTTTGTTCCCAACGATGCTTGTAAACTCTGCCAAAATTTCGAAGTGAATCTCGGATCCCTATCCGAAACAATACTCGTAGGCACACCATGTAGCCTAACGATCTCTCCAATATAAAGCTGGGTCAACTTCTCCAAACTGTACCTTATGTTGATCGGGAGAAAATGGGTTGACTTTGTGAGTCGATCTACTATTACCCATATCGAATCGTGTCCTTTCTTTGTCTTTGGCAAACCCACAACAAAATCCATTGCAATGCTGTCCCATTTCCATTCAGGAATAGACAATGGTTGCAGCAATCCTGCTGGTCTTTGATGTTCCACTTTAGCTTTTTGACAAACCAAACAAGTTGACACACATCTAGTGACATCGCTCTTCATTCCATGCCACCAGAACAATTTCTTCAGATCTTGGTACATCTTAGTTATGCCTGGGTGCATACTCAGCTTGCTGGTGCGAGCATGTTCCACAATATATCACCTAAGCTCTTGGTTATGGGGAATACAAACTCTAACTCGGAATCTCAGAATTCCATCCGTTTCTTCTTCAAATTCTGTCTCTTTGCCTTGCCTTATTAATTCTCTCGCTACTTGCAAGAATTCATCGACCTTCTGCTTTTCCCGTATGTCATCCATTAGCTCACTTGAGATAGTGACCATATTCATACAAATCCTTCCGGGTTCCAACTTAACAAATGACCATACATCTCTAAACTGTTCTATGAGGTCTCTTTCCTTGACCATCAAGGCAGAAACACTGATAGTCTTTTTGCTCAAGGCATCAGCCACGACGTTCGCCTTGCCAGGGTGGTACAACAACTGGAAATCGTAGTCTTTCTGGAATTCTAGCTGATAAACACATATTTTATTCATTAAGAAACCCTTATATTTAGTCATTTACACTCTCCATATTCTTAATTGATTGAGTTTGACATGATTTTGTGAGTTTGAGCTCAAATTGGTCCTAATTGAATATTTTCAGCATTATTGAGATTTTACACTGTTTCTGTATTTTGGTCATAACTTGAGTTCCTGATATCTGACAATCATGAATTTTATCTTGTAGGAAAGCTAAGAGGAAGCTCTACAACTTTGATGAAGAGCTCGAAGTCTTAAACAGATGTCTAAGGGACCTAAGTTTACATGGAAGTCAGAATACGGGTTCTGTCACTAGAATCCGAACGGTGTGCACTCATAAAATCATATCTCAAGCTATAATAATGGAGATGGGCTGAAATTTGGATAGTTGATAGTCAAGACCCAAATAAACAACTTTCATGAAGAACACCTTTTGAAATAATGAAGTCTAATGGGTCAGTTTGGGCTTGCAAGTCGGAACAGAGGTGCTGAAGTTGGGTTTGAGCAACCTGTGGTATTTGGGCCATATCTTGGGCTGTAGGAAGCCAAATTGGACGATCCAGATATGCATGTTATAGCCAAGACAAAGATCTACAACTTTCATGAAGAGTACTTTTCATGGATCGGATGTCTAGTCGGTCGTTTTTGGCTTCCAAGTCAGACACGAGATTTTTCCACCCCACTCACCCACTCATTCAAACCCCACTCCACTCATCCACTCAACTCACCCACTCAACCACTCATCCACTTAACCACTCACCCACTAAACCAACCCACTCAACTAAATCAACCAATCATCCACTCACCCACCACTCAACCACTCAACCACTCAACCACCAATCTAACCCACTCAACCAATATTTAATCCCACTCACCCACTCAAACTCAACCACTTAACCACTCAACCCCCAACCAATCCACTCCACCACTCAAACCAACCCACTTAACCACTCACCCACTCAACCAATCCACTCAACCACCCCACTCCACTAACCCACTCATCCATCCACTCACCTTTGTCATTTTGTTACCCTAGACTTCTATAAAAAGGGCACCATTGGTTATCATAGGGGGTGGTAACTCTCCTTCATTTTCTCTCGTTTTTCTTGTGATTTCTTTCTAGCTATGTGTAACTAAACCTCCCTTGGTTAAGGGGGTGATGAAACCGCTAGTATTAATGTTGTAAACTTTGCATATTTGATTATTTCAACACGCTTATGTTTTTATTCATATATTTCTGAATCTATTGTTGGTATGAAGGTTTTTGTACTTGTTCCTACTTTCAAAGTAGTAGATCTAGGTTTATTATGCGCGGTTGCGGTAGTAGATCTAGTGGGATGTATGATGTTCATGTGGGTATAATTATCTTTGTGCTATTTGCCGCTTATAAAAGTGGTAGATCTGGGTTTATTATATGCGCGATTGCGGTATTAGATCTAGAGAAATATATGTTCTAAGTAATTTAATCCCGGTGTGTGATTAGACCTTAGTGTAATTGGTTTTCTAAATCTTAATGCAATTGTTGGATAGTTGTAAGAGCGGTTGCTTTATGACTAATCGGTGATTAGGAGTTGATTTGAGCGGTTGCTAAATTGGCCAACACGTAAGGAAAAACAAAGATTTAATCTCACAATTGCATAAAAACATAATTGAGCATGTTGGAATAAAAGGATATGTGGATTTACATTATCATATAAATCTAGTGGTGGATTCAATCTCTTAACCAATTTTCTTATATTGTTGATTTCAGTTTGTTTATTGTTATCTTTGAAGTTTGTTCATTGTTCATCAAAACTCCAAAACCCCCTTTTTTGTTTATTGTTAATCGAGTCTAAATTGGGAATTGTTTAATAGTGTTAATTGAATTGGTTCTCTCAGGATCGACCCTTACTAACTACAACTAGTTGTAAGGTTTTTATTTTCTCGGTGGGCTGACAACTGATTTTTATCTTAATTTTAATCGCTACATCCGCACGCATCAGAATTTTGGCGCCGTTGCCGGGGAACCAATTTTTTCAATTACACTATTAATTTATTTCCTATTTTTATTCTGTTTTTATTTTATTTTATTTTATTTTATTTTTAATCTTTCTTTCTGAGTGTTTTGTAGGTGTTGATGTCCTTTGAAGGAGTAGACGAAGGATTGCTAAATTTGAGGAACTATATTGATCAACTCACTTCACATCCTCAATTTCCCTTCCATCCGGCTAACTTCCAACTCACACCTGCTGACATTGAAGCTGCCCGTTACATTGATCTATCAAGTTCAGAGACATTTGAGCCATCTGAAATATCTGAAGAAGTGACAATGGCAGAAAACACTTTAAGGGCATTGGGTGCTCCAGATCTAGATCAACAACCTCTTTGCATAGACATTCTTGAAAATGAAGAGGCATTTGAATTGAAATCCGGTTTAATCCATCTCTTGCCATCTTTCAATGGATTACCCGGAGAGGACCCCAACAAGCACTTGAAGGAAATCCATGTGGTATGTTCTAGCATGAAACCCGCAGAATTCATGTAGAGCAAGTCAAGTTGAGAGCTTTTCCATTCTCATTGAAAGACTCAGCTAAGGAGTGGCTTTACTACTTGCCACCCGGATCCATCCAATCATGGCGGGACATGGCCCGAACTTTCCTAGACAGATACTTCCCCGCCTCAAAAGCTGCAACAATCGAAAAAGAAATCATGGTATTCAACAAAGGCATGGGGAATCACTCCATGACTACCGGGAGAGATTTAAGAAGCTATGTTTCAACTGCCCTCATCATCAAATAAGTGAGCACTTTTAATTCAAGATTTCTATGAAGGCTTACAAGTGATGGATCGCAACATGATTGATCTTTGCTAGCGGAGGAGCATTGATTGATAAAACTCCTCAAGAAGCTAGAAACTTGATCTCAAGAATGGCTGCCAATACTCAACAATTCTACTCTAGAAATGACACCGGAGTAAGAGCGATGAAAGAAGTAGAGACAACCAAGATACAAAGAAGAAATGACTCAATTGACTACTATGGTTCAAATGTTAATGGATTCGGGTAAAGCACCGGTTCATGCTTGTGGGATCTGTTGTTCATCCGGACATCCCACGATATGTGTCCCACTCTCCAAGAAGACACAAATGAGGAGGTAAGAGCAAGAGGGGGATATCTTTGGACTTTCAAAAATTACAACCCCTACTCAAACACATATAATCCGGTTGGAGGGATCATCCAAATTTCAGCTATGCAAAGCAACCTCAAAATCAACCTCCACTTATGGACCTCCGGATTCCAACAAAGGCAAGTACCTTTCCCTCGAGACAAGAAGAAGTTCAAGCTCCTAAGCAATCGAGCCTTCATTAGAGGAGCTAGTAAAACAAATGGCCACTAATAATTTGCAGTTCCAACAAGAAACAAATGCAACTATACAAAGTTTCAAACAAGAAACAAGGACTGCAATCAATAACTTGCAGAATCAGATAGGACAGTTGTCCACAGAATTCAACAAGTTTCAAAGCCAAGCTTCAGGGAAACTACCCTCACAGCCAGAAGTGAATCCGAGGGAAAATGCTAGTGCTGTCACATTGAGAAGCGGAAAGACGATGGATGAGCCTACCTCTCTTCCACCAATCATTCAAGAGAAGGATGAACCACCCAAAGAAGCAAATGATAAGGGGCAAACTTCCAAAACCCCTAAGGTAAGTATTTCTGAACCCCTTCCTAAATATGTCACTAAAGCTCCTTTTCCTAGTAGGTTGGTTAAAACCAAGAAAGAAGAAGCGAGAAAAAGAAATACTTGAGACTTTTAGGAAGGTAGAGGTTAATATCCCTTTGTTAGATGCCATTAAGCATGTACCTAGATATGCAAAATTTCTGAAAGAATTATGCACTAACAAGAGGAAGTTAAAAGGAAATGAAAAGGTCCAAGTGGGAGAAAATGTTTCAACTGTAATTAAAAAGAAACTCCCAACCAAATGTAAGGACCACGCACATTCACCATTCCATGCACTATAGGTAACATAAGGTTTGAAAGGGCAATGCTTGATTTAGGTGCATCTATAAATGTCATGCCATATTCTATTTATGCATCTTTATACTTGGGTCCTTTGGAACCTACCGGTGTTGTTATTCAATTGGTGATAGATCTAATGCATACCCTAAGGGTGTGGTTGAAGATGTTTTGAGTACGGTGAATGAATTAGTGTTTCCGGCAGACTTCTATGTTTTGGACATGGAAGAGGATGAGTCTCCCAAATCTGCTCCTATCTTGCTAGGAAGACCATTTTTGAAGACCGCACGGACAAAAATTGATGTGCACTCGGAATTCTAACAATGGAATTTGATGGGGAATTAATTAGATTCAATATTTTTGAAGCTATGAGATACCCAAGTGATGTGCACTCGCTTGTTTAATTGATTCTTTTGATCCTTTTGATTCTTTAATTTCTGCAGACTTTTGATACTTGACCATTTTGATGCTCTTGATACAATTCTAACTCATAGCTTAGATGTACGGGAGGAAAAGAAGAAGAGTGAAGAAGAGCCATGGAGTGAAGACATTGATGAAATTGTTGCTTTGCCTTTACAAGAGCTCTCTTCCACTCCGGAAGAGCATGAGGTAACTTTTGTTGATTTACCCGTTACTACCGATATACCTCAACCTTCACAGTTGTGCAGGCACTTGAATTGGAACCGAAAGCACTACCCGATCATCTTAAATACATCTTCTTGGGGAGAAGGACACCCTTCCAAAGAATAATTGCAAAGTCACTCACCCAAGAGCAAGAAGAGAAACGGTAGCTGTTTTGCGGAACATAAGACAGCCATTGGTTGGTCAATAGGCGATATCAAGGGTATTAGTCCCTCCGTTTGTATGCACAGGATATTAATGGAGGAGGATACTAAACTTGTGAGAGACCCTCAACGGAGATTGAATCCTCCCATGATGATGGAGGTTGTGAAAAAGGAGATACTAAAGCTCCTAAGTGTGGGGGTGATCTACCCCATTTCTGACAGCAAGTGGGTAAGCCCAGTCCAGGTAGTACCAAAGAAATCTGGAATTACTGTGGTAAGAAATGCTGAAAATGAGCTTATTCCCACTAGGTTACGATGGGGTGGCGTGTTTGTATTGATTACAGGAAGTTGAATGCCGCCACGAGAAAAGACCACTTTCCTTTACCTTTCATTGATCAAATGTTAGAAAGATTAGTGGTCATTCTTATTATTGTTTTCTCGGATGGTTTTTCGTGTTACAATCAGATTGCCATAGCTCCGAAGACCAAGACAAGACTACATTCACTTGTCCATTTGGTACCTTTGCATATAGGCGAATGCCTTTTGGACTCGCAATGCACCAGGAACTTTCCAAAGATGCATGATGAGTATATTTTCGATTACATTGAAAACATCATTGAGGTTTTTATGGATGACTTTAGTGTCTTTGGAAATGATTTGAAAATTGTTTGGAACATTTAACTTTGGTGCTTAAAAGATGCATTGACACTAACCTGTACTTGAATTGGGAAAAATGTCATTTCATGGTGAATGAAGGTATTGTGTTAGGTCATGTAATTTCTGCTAGGGGAATTGAAGTAGATAAAGCTAAGGTAGAACTCATGCATTCTTTGCCACCACCCACTAGTGTGCGGGAGATTCGTTCTTTTATTGGTCATGCGGGTTTCTACCGGAGATTCATTAAAGACTTTTCTAAAGTCTCATTGCCCCTTTGCAGACTTCTTCAAAAAGATGTTAATTTTAACTTTGATGAGAAATGTATGGAAGCTTTCAATAAACTCAAGAAGTTGTTAACTGTTGCGCCTATCATCATGCCACCCAACTGGGAGTTACCTTTTGAACTAATGTGTGATGCCGTGACTTTGCGGTAGAGGAGCTGTCTTGGGACAACGAGTTGATAGAGTTCCTTATGCCATTTACTATGCATCAAGGACTCTAAATGATGCTCAACTTAATTACTCAACCACGAAAAGGAACTTCTAGTCATGTTGTATTTGCTTTAGAAAAATTTAGATCATATCTAATTGGTTCTAAAGTGATTGTGTTTTCAGATCATGCGCCTTGAAGTATCTTCTAACAAAGAAAGAAGCAAAGCCTAGATTGCTCGATGGATTTTATTGCTCCAGGAATTTGACTTGGAGATTAAAGACAAGAAAGGGAGCGAAAACTTGGTGGCCGATCACTTGAGTAGATTGGTAATCGAAGAGGAAGAAATGCCTATCATGGAGACTTTTCCGGATGAATATTTGATGGTTGTCAACACCATAATCCCTTGGTATGCTTGACATTGTTAACTACCTGGTTACTAAGGACTTTCCTGAGGGTTTGAACAAGGCCCAAAGAGATAAATTAAGGAGTGATCAGAATACTATATCCGGGATGACCCGTACTTATGGAAGCATTGTGCGAGATCAAGTCATTAGGAGGTGCATTCCGATTCTCGAGACACACTCCATCCTCTCCTTTTGCCACACCTATGCATGTGGAGGACACTTTGGCGATAAAAAGGACAGCCAATAAAGTGCTTGACAAGGGTTTCTATTGGCCTTCAATTTTCAAAGACGCTTACAACTTCGTAAGTCTTGTGACCGCTGTCAGAAAACAGTAATATTGGTCCTCGTAATCAAATGCCTCAGACTCCGATCATTTTTGTGGAACTCTTTGATGTGTGGGGTATTGATTTCATGGGACTATTCCCTCCTTCATTTGGTTTCACATACATTCTTTTATCTGTTGATTATGTGTCTAAATGGGTGGAAGCAAAAGCCACTCGATCGATGATTCTAAAACTGCGCATTTTGTTAAGTCACATATTTTCTCCAGGTTCGGGACCCCAAGGGCTATCATCAGTGACCAAGGGACCCATTTCTGCAACAAAACCTTTGATGCTCTATTGAAGAGATATGGAGTAATGCACAGAATTTCCACTCCTTACCATCCACTGACAAATGGGCAAACTGAAGTGTCCAACCGGGAGATTAAGTCAATCCTTGAAAAGACAGTGAATCCCTCAAGAAAGGATTGGAGCACTCGACTTGAAGATGCTTTATGGGCTTATAGGACTGCCTATAAGACTCCCATCGGCATGTCACCATTTCGGTTGGTGTATGGAAAGCCTGTCATCATTTGCCCGTTGAGTTGCAACATCGATCTTACTTGGGCCATTAAACAAGTTAATATGGAATTGGAAGGTCTTTGGAAAGCAAAGGAAGTTCCAGTTACGGGAATTAGAAGAACTAAGAAATGAGGCCTTTGAGAATGCCCCGATTTATAAGACTAAAGCTAAGGCATTCCACGACCAATTGATTTCCGAGAAAGAAATTTCACAGAGGACAAAAAGTCCCGCTATTCCAATCAAGACTCAAATTATTTCCGGGTAAACTGCGTTCTAAGTGGATTGGGCCGTTTGTGGTATCTAATGTTTTTCCTTTTTTGTGCGATTGAGATCGGGAGTGAAATTTCGGCAAAGCATTTAAGGTCAATGGTCATCGTCTCAAACCATATCATGAACTTCCCGACAAGCAGAGATGGAAGTGATGACCCTCATCCTTCCACAATATGAGGAGCATTGAAAGTATCATCATGTCGGTGAGGACAAAAACTAAGCGCTCATTGGGAGGCAACCCAACCAGATTTGCTCTCTTTATCCCTTTTTATTTTGTGTTTTCATTAGTTTCTTAGATTATGTTTTTATCTGTTTGTTGGTTGTAAGCATTTGAATCTCTAAAAAAAAAAAAAAAAAAAAAAAAAAAAGCATTGTGTGTCCCGACAATAAGGTAGGTAGTGCCATTAAATTTTGTCACTCGGAAGCATGTGAAGGTCACTTTTCTTCACGACAACAACTGCGAAAATCTTGCAGTATGGATTTTATTGGCCTACTTTATTCAAGGTCTGTTACACCTTTTGCAAAAGTTGCGGAAATTGGTCAAAAAGGTTCTGCTTTGAGATTATCATCTGGACCTACTCCTTGAAAAATTGAGATCTAGGTGGCGCGGTTCTTTTCTTTGTCAAACACGTGTATCCTCTCGGGGCCGTAAATATTGAGGATCCTAGGAATGGTAATGCGCGTAAAGTTAATGGACAAAGACTCAACCATTCCTGGAAAATCAAGTTCTTGAGTTCTTTGTGTTGCTTGGTTAAGTGGCGGATACGGTACTCGTGACTCTCAAGTCTGTTTATTTTTCAGTTTCCCAAAATAACTGAATCCTTCTTCTCCTTCAAAATGGATGTCATTCTTTCAAACCTGAGAAAACATTTTCCTTCTTTTCCTCAAAATGCTATGAGAAAAATCTACAAAGTTCGATGTGAAAGATTGAGAATGTTAATGCACAAAGGTATGCCAGAAGATGTACGCTGGATAATTGAAGCAAAGGTCCGATTAGCTGGTGAGTCCTCAATTTCATTTGACTCGTATATGCCCGGTCTGGGAAGAAGTTCATATTCTAAAAGGAGAAGAGCAAAAAGGTTACAAGTCTGTCACAAATATGGACGATGGAACTGTAACAAGCGATGTCGTACTAAGGGGATGGTTTCCGCAAATAGAGAAGATAAAATTTTCTTCATTAAGAATGGACTGAGTAAGGAGTCATTAGATGATATCTTATCGACTCTTGAGACGCATTCTTGTGGATTGGTGCATCGTGAAATTCTTAAATTGTGGAATCTCTTCAAGGATGAAGAAAAACGCTACAGTCTTGGGAATCTGACTCTAAAAGACCCTGTTTGCCAGTTTATAAGAAAATTGGATGGGAAGCCTATCCCCGACTCATAGAAGGCGTTTAAGCCGTTTCTGGACGTTAAACCAGAGGCGGATGTGAGCCACATCCACAAACAATCTGTACATATCATCTTCTTCTTCTTCTGTCATCTCTCAAAAAAAAAAAAAAAAAAAAAAAAAAAAAAAAAAAAAAAAAAAAAAAAAAAAAAATTATGTATACGTCTTAGGGTTGGCTTTGGTAACACACACCGTGAATGGGGAAATGCATGCATCCCGATCCAGCCTTCTTAATTGAAAAACAAAGAAGGTAGATTGTATCCCACATGTGAGGCAACAAAGCGTATTATGGCCACTTGTCCCTTTTGGGAGCCCTATGTTGCTTTGGTCTTGAATGGGTCGAATCTTGGTCAACAATGCTTTGGCACAAAGCCGAAAGAGCAGACTACTACTCCATCCCAATCTTAAGTAAGTATACACTCATCTTTCATCAAGTTTTTCTAACAATTTCAAAAAAAAAAAAAAGAGGACGTGATGTCTCATCGCACTCATGACGCGGTAAGATAAAGATAAAGATACGCCATGGACACTTATACATACAGTATGTCATCATTTTCTATTTCTTTTATCTTTGTATCATTTTGTTGTATTTTGATTTTTGTACAGACGATCCTTTGAGCAGGGTCCTTCAGGGTTTCTAGACTTCTTTACCTTGATGGTTTTCTTGAAGTCAAACAAAAAAAAATAAAAAAAAAAAAAAAAAAAAATAAAAAAATAAAAAAGTAAAAAAAAAAAAGAGAAAAGATTCTGTGTTTCTTAATTTCAACCTTTTCTGACAACAGCCAACCTACCCTCATAGGTGCAATTATTCCCCTTTCCATTCTTTTTCCTACTTAAACACTCCATTTTCTCCATTTTCCTTCACCTCAGAAACACTCAAAGGGAGGAAGAGTATAGAATGGGGCCTTCTATTCGTAACCTCAAAAATGTCTATGTTTTTTGTGGGTCGAGTTATGGGAAGGGATTAGAGTTTGTAAACGCAGCTAGCACTCTTGGTCGATCACTTGTGCGAGGAATATTCATCTTGTATATGGGGGAGGTTGTCGTGGGTTAATGGGGCTGTATCACTTGCTCGCTTTTATAGGAGGCAATCGTTTTTAGGTGTTATTCCTAAACCTTTGGCTGAAAATAACATCACCGGAAAGACAGTTGGAGAAGAAATTCGGGTAACATCTATGCATGGACGAATGAAAACAATGGTTGACAATTCGATGCATTTATTGTCTTACCAGTGGATTTGGTACTTTAGAAGAAATTTTTCAAATTGTCTCTTGGTAAACTAAACATCCACCATAGACCCATTGGTTTGTTGAATGTTAATAATTTCTTTGATCTTTTGTTATCTTTTCTTGACAAAGTCATGTGGAACGTAAATTTATCACTCCTTCAAAAGACAACTTCTTATCTCTCGCCTCCACTATTGATGAGCTCATTGATAAATTAGAAGCTTTTGAGTATGTACCTGATCCGGTATTAGCTCGGATAGATTGGTCAACAGAAGCGAAGGAAGTAACAAGAAACAAAAGCCGATCTGCGACTTCATCTTTAATGGGTTTGATTTTATTGTACCTTGTTTCTTTTAAATTTGTGTCGACTTTCTCCAACAGGTAATATCTTCTCGTCCTTTACTCATCTATATTTTAACATTGAGGACAATGTTGTGATTTAGTTGGGGGGAAAGGATAGTTGAACCAAAAAAAAAAAAAAAAAAAAAAAAAAAAAAAAAATAAAAAAAAATTGTTGTGTTGTTTGGAAAGTATGATATGATTGTCATGTACTTATTAAATCAATTAGTGATGGCAGAGTAAGGAGTAATTTTACTCTTGAGACGCATCTTAATTGGTGGCAGAGTAAGGAGTTTTTTAGGTAGTAACTAATTAGTACTAAAGTTTTATTGTTTGATTTCTTTTCAGGGTCTGATGCGGTACTGACAGTGTGTTTCTTTTCTGCTTGGCGTTGATTCACTTCTTATCAGGTTGTGTTGCTCTTTTCTATATCTCTCTTTCACATTGAAGGCAATGTTATATTAAGCGTGGGGAGAGATTTCAGCATGTTCTTTTTGTAAAAAAAAAAAAAAAAAAAAAAAAAAAAAAAGAAAAAAAAAGGGGGTTCATTGCATGATTGAATAACTTTTCTCCCTTCTTGAACTGATATGCTTGGTGATAGATGATTAAATTGATGAATTGAGTTTGATGGATGCATACCTTGTGAGATTTTGAGCCTAATGGATGGATTCAACATTTATGCCATTCTCTTCTTTCTTGTGTGATTTTCACTCATGTTAATGACCACTCTAGAACTTGCTTTGATTCTTTTTAAGGCTACATTTCACTTGCATGCATGAACATGATTGAGGCCCTCTTTCTTAATTAGCTAGTTTAACCAAATAGCCAACCTTGTTTTCAATTTGATATCAAGCACTCTTTTGACTTCTTGGAAATTCTCTGATTCCTGCCAACCTTGTATATTTTCCTTTGCTTAACCCCTTTGAGCTTATTTGACCATTCCTTGTTTCTAGCTCATTATGTACCTTAAATGAAAAATCGTGTTCTTATTTTACCTTAGGGAATAAAAGAACATTAGCTTTGTTAATGGATGAGTTTTTGAACAAGTGTGGGGGTGTGTGTACAAAATGGTTGTTGAAAAAGGAAAGAGTGCCTAAAAAAATGTATGTATATATTTATGTTCATATATATATAAAAAAAAAAAAAGAAAAAAAAAAAGAAAAGGATTGGGAAATGAATATGTAAAGGGATATACATTAGAGTTGGGATGAACTTTTATGCTTGTTATTTGAACTCACCTCATTTGCTTTTATTCTCTTTGGTATTTATCCTCTCATATCCATTTTATCCTCTTTTGTTACCTTAACCTCACTACAACCTTGAATAAAGTCCTCATGATTTGTGTATGCATGTGTTTTGAGTAGTGGAGAAGTAGAAGATAAGCAAGCTTATGGTAGTGTAATTTTCATGGGTTGAATTGAGTGAAATACCTACCTTTTAAACACTTGAGAGATTGAGAGGGAATCTTGTGAAGATCTATCATTCTCGATTCATGTTGAAGATACCTTACTTGTTGGTTTGAGATGTGGAGAATTGTTAACTCATGAATGTTTTGATCCCTTGAACCTTTGGTTGTTCTTCTTGATTGTAAAATTTTGGACTCTTGAATGTCGTTGGAATTTAAAATTTTGTTAATCTCTTATGTCCTTGTTTTGGTCTTGAGTTTTGCCCAGGAGTGCAAAAAGCTAAGTGTGGGGAATTTGATAAACACATATTTTATTCATTAAGAAACCCTTATATTTAGTCATTTACACTCTCCATATTCTTAATTGATTGAGTTTGACATGATTTTGTGAGTTTGAGCTCAAATTGGTCCTAATTGAATATTTTCAGCATTATTGAGATTTTACACTGTTTCTGTATTTTGGTCATAACTTGAGTTCTGATATCTGACAATCATGAATTTTATCTTGTAGGAAAGCTAAGAGGAAGCTCTACAACTTTGATGAAGAGCTCGAAGTCTTAAACAGATGTCTAAGGGACCTAAGTTTACATGGAAGTCAGAATACGGGTTCTGTCACTAGAATCCGAACGGTGTGCACTCATAAAATCATATCTCAAGCTATAATAATGGAGATGGGCTGAAATTTGGATAGTTGATAGTCAAGACCCAAATAAACAACTTTCATGAAGAACACCTTTTGAAATAATGAAGTCTAATGGGTCAGTTTGGGCTTGCAAGTCGGAACAGAGGTGCTGAAGTTGGGTTTGAGCAACCTGTGGTATTTGGGCCATATCTTGGGCTGTAGGAAGCCAAATTGGATGATCCAGATATGCATGTTATAGCCAAGACAAAGATCTACAACTTTCATGAAGAGTACTTTTCATGATCGGATGTCTAGTCGGTCGTTTTTGGCTTCCAAGTCAGACACGAGATTTTTCCACCCCACTCACCCACTCATTCAAACCACTCCACTCATCCACTCAACTCCACTCACACTCAACCACTCATCCACTTAACCACTCACCCACTAAACCAACCCACTAAACAACTCAAAAATCAACCAATCATCCACTCACCCACTCAACCACTCAACCACTCATCCACTCAACTAACCCACTCAACCAATATTTAATCCACTCCACTCAAACCAACCCACTTAACCACTCACCCACTCAACCAATCCACTCAACCACCCCACTCCACTAACCCACTCATCCATCCACTCACCTTTGTCATTTTGTTACCCTAGACTTCTATAAAAAGGGCACCATTGGTTATCATAGGGGGGTGGTAACTCTCCTTCATTTTCTCTCAGTTTTTCTTGTGATTTCTTTCTAGCTATGTGTAACTAAACCTCCCTTGGTTAAGGGGGTGATGAAACCGCTAGTATTAATGTTGTAAACTTTGCATATTTGATTATTTCAACACAGTTATGTTTTTATTCATATATTTCTGAATCTATTGTTGGTATGAAGGTTTTTGTACTTGTTCCTACTTTCAAAGTAGTAGATCTAGGTTTATTATGCGCGGTTGCGGTAGTAGATCTAGTGGGATGTATGATGTTCATGTGGGTATAATTATCTTTGTGCTATTTGCCGCTTATAAAAGTGGTAGATCTAGGTTTATTATGCGCGGTTGCGGTATTAGATCTAGAGAAATATATGTTCTAAGTAATTTAATCCCGGTGTGTGATTAGACCTTAGTGTAATTGGTTTTCTAAATCTTAATGCAATTGTTGGATAGTTGTAAGAGCGGTTGCTTTATGACTAATCGGTGATTAGGAGTTGATTTGAGCGGTTGCTAAATTGGCCAACACGTAAGGAAAACAGAGATTTAATCTCACAATTGCATAAAAACATAATTGAGCATGTTGGAATAAAAGGATATGTGGATTTACATTATCATATAAATCTAGTGGTGGATTCAATCTCTTAACCAATTTTCTTATATTGTTGATTTCAGTTTGTTTATTGTTATCTTTGAAGCTGTTCATTGTTCATCAAAACTCCAAAACCCCCTTTTACTTTTTATTGTTAATCAGAGTCTAAATTGGGAATTGTTTAATAGTGTTAATTGAATTGGTTCTCTGTGGATCGACCCTTACTAACTACAATTAGTTGTAAGGTTTTTATTTTTTGGTGGGCCTGACAACTGATTTTTATCTTAATTTTAATCGCTACATCCGCACGCATCACTAGCCATCTCCGCTACCTCATGTTCAGCTCTTTCTGGTCATACAAATACTTCAAGCTCTTGTGGTCGCTGAAGATGTTGAATGTTGCCCCATAGAGAAAATGCCTCCATATCTTTAGAGCAAAGACCACAGCTGTAAGTTCCAAATCATGTGTAGGGTAGTTCTTTTCGTGTACTCGCAACTGTCGCGAAGCATAAGCTACCACTCTTCGGTGTTGCATAAGAACAAATCCCAATCCTTGATATGAAGCATCACAGTACACCTTAAATGGCTCATTCGGATCAGGTAACACCAATATGGGTGAGGTAGTCAGCCGTTTCTTCAACTCTTGGAAACTCTGCTCGCAGCTATCAGTCCAATCAAAAGCTTGATTCTTCCTCGTCAGTTGAGTGAGCAGACCAACAATCTTGGAAAATCCTTCTATGAATCTTCTGTAATATCCGGCTAAGCCCACGAAGCTACGAACTTCCGTCACAGACTTCGGTTGTTCCCACTGTAATACTGCCTCTACTTTCGACGAATCCACTGCAATCCCTTCCTTCAAGATCACATGGCCTAAAAACTTCACCTCATCAAGCCAGAACTCACACTTCGACAGTTTGGCATACAGTTCTTTCTCTTTTAGAATCTGAAGGACTATGCTAAGATGTTCAGTATGATCCTCCTGATTCTGGGAATATATCAGGATATCGTCAATGAAGACGACAACGAACTTATCCAAGTAAGGACGAAAGATCCTGTTCATGTAGTCCATGAAGATAGAAGGTGCATTCGTGACACCAAACGACATTACAAGGTATTCGTAATGACCGTATCGGGTACGAAAAGCAGTCTTGGGTACATCCTCCGTTTTCACTCTTATCTGATGGTACCCAGATCTCAAATCAATCTTCGAAAACACTGTTGCTCCCTTCAGTTGGTCCATCAAATCATCAATTCTTGGGAGTGGATACTTGTTCTTGATCGTCAGCTTGTTCAATTGCCTATAGTCCATACACAATCTTGAGGTACCGTTCTTTTTTCGAACCAACAGTACTGGTGCTCCCCACGGTGACATACTCGGTCTAACAAACTGTTTCTCCAGAAGCTCTTCTTCTAGTTGTTTCTTGAGCTCTGCCAATTCCGTTGGCGACATCCGATAAGGTGCTATAGACACGGGACCAGCTCCCGATACCAGATCAATAGCAAACTCGATCTCACGTGTCAGTGGTAAACCAGGTACTTCTTCTGGAAAGACTTCAGAGAACTCCTTCACAACCAGAATAGTGTTCAGATCAGCCTCGCTCTCGATTTTCAAAGAAGATAGCAACATATATCCCTGAGCTCCTTCTTTCAAGAAAGCCCATGCTTGGTTGGCCGTCAAGTATCTAGAATTCTCATCCACAGGGAAAACTATGATTTTTCTGGAACAATCTAACAGAACATGGTTGGAAGATAACCAGTCCATCCCTAGGATTATATCTAACTGTAAAAGAGGCAAACAGATCAAATCGACAGAAAAGATTCGACCATCAACAATTAATGAACACTTCAAACAGACTTTGGTAGTAACTACCGGTTTATCAGTGGGGGTTGAAATAGTAAATTCAAAAGGTAGTTCAGACACAGGTAAGTCAAGTCGTAGCACACAGTCATGTGATATGAAAGAATGGGTTGCCTCAGAGTCATACAGTACTTTTAAAAGATTACCTTCTATGGTGCCTTCTCCTTGAATCAAGTCTTCGGATTCGGAGGCTTTAGCTCCGCTCATAGTGTAAACTCGACCTCTGGCTTGCGGTTTCTTAGCTCGAGTTGCATTGACTGAAGGTTCAGCCTTTGCATAATTGCAGTCCCTGGACATGTGGCCCGGTTTGCCACATCTGAAGCAGATGGTTCCCTTGATCGTCCAATCTCTCATGAGATGATCTTTCCCACATTTCAGGCATTTAGAAGGATATGTCGCATTCTGGCCAGTCTGGTTCCCAGAAGAACCTCCACCAGAACTTCCACTGGTTTACTGCTGACTTTCCGCTGGTCAGGAATAAGGCTTCTTTTGGAAGCGATTTGAACCACTGCCTCCACCTCTTTGGGACCGTACAGGCCCAAAGCTCCTGTTTCTCGAGTCTCTAGCCTGTTCCAAGGCTTCAACTTCACAACAAGTGTCTAACAGTTCTGTGAATACCTTTATCTTCAGGGTGATCACAGCTTTCTTCACCTCATACCTCAATCCCTCGGTGAACTTCTAACATTTCCAGGCTTTATCGGTTTGGTGTTGGTAGTGTGTTGAGAACTTCTCCAGGTTCTCAAATTTGGCTACATACTCGCTAACGGTCATGTTCCCTTGCCTCAGGTTGAGGAATTCTAGCTCTTTCGCATGTCTCGCATTAGCAGGAAAATATTTGTCCAAGAACTTGTTCTTGAACACATCCCATGTGATGTCAGTTCCTTCGGCTTCCAGTGCTCTTTGAGCTCCGTTCCACCAGTCTTCGGTGTTGCCCACAAGCATGAAGGTAGCATAGTTCACCTTCTTGTCTTTGGCATAGTTCATGCCACGAAAAACCTTCTCTAGTTCCTTGATCCATAGACTAGCCTTGTCTAGATCAAATTCTCCCTTGAATTGTGGAGGGTTATGACGACGAAACTCCGCTAAGTTTTGTGCATCAGCAGTTGCCTCAAGCTGTTGAGTAGCTCTCTCTTGTTGTTGAGCCGCACGCTCATTTTGTTGCGCGATGACTTCCGCCATTCGCTGCATCGCCTCTACAGCAGCTGCAATTTCTCCACTTCTCGCCATCTTACTCTTTCTCAAATCAAGGTTGATTTGAAAACCACAAGGTAAGTTAGAGGAATTCATTTCAAAACACAAACCACAGAGATTTCACACAGCACAAACAAGACAGACTCACACACAAGACTCAAAGAAAACATAAACCGGGGCTCTGATACCAACTTAATGTAACGAACGCCCCTTTTTGGAGAGGGGACGTCGCATTATTCAACATAAAAGAAAATGCGAAAAATAAAATTTTAACAATTCAAGACCCGGTTCATTAGTTTAAGTTTAACTTGTTCGGTACTTAAATACGTGAGTAAAAATAGCAGTATAATTTTTTTTTTATAATCATTTTAATGGTTAATCCTTTTTCGGAATATAATTGGACCGATAGTAGGCAACATTCACATCTAAATAACATACATATTAATATATATATATATATATATATATATAATGTGTTGACATCAATTGCACTTAGATACAAGCCTAAACTATCAAAAAGCAAAACTATACCTGCCCCAAAGGATTATACAAATGTACCCCAGAGATACAAAAATATACAGCCCACCAAAATAATATATCAGGCCCTAAAATAAAACACTGGTAGCCATCAGTAGCTACCAGTAAAGTCAGTCTCTCAGATGAGGAGGGACCGTATCTGGGTCCTCAGCAAGATCCTCCTCTTCAGAGGAAACCTCCATGGGAACCACAGAGCCACGGGCAAGAGCCCGAGCAGTAGAATCAAAAGAGTCCTCCCAAGGGGTGTAGTAACGATCACCCCACATCTCTCGGATGGGTAGGTAGAACTCCAGCCGCAGGCTGACATGGCAGGTGAGGACAGGCGCCTCATGACGTCTCCAGGCTAGGGCAATCGACACATCTCCCAAGTAGACGCAGCGATCAGAATTCAAGTCAATGTGCCAGTACTCCGGCCCTCCAAGGAAGGTCAGACGCACATCACCTAAAAATCCGCACATACGTGCCGCCATCGTCTCCAGTGGATGCTAATCTCGATCGGGCCAGAAGCCAGGAAAATTGGGATCTTCCGTCTCCTTACCATCATCTTCGATCAATACAGTGCACACACAGGTGGCAAATAATGGAAACACAGAAAGAGGTAAGACATCCTACCGTCATTACCAATTATAGCAGCTAGAAACAAAACGGCACAACGCGCCCACTTAACAATTGAAAATAGTATCTCCAAATGAAAAGCAGTAAGTCCAACAGTAAGCAAGTAAACAGTTCCAGGCAGATATTTAGTACAGTAATAATCAAATGAGTCATATTTACAGTAATCAATAATTCACAATGACAGAGTATATCATGATACACATGCATGCTTTCCCAAATTCCTACTCCATGTAGCTAGACTCAAACAGTCGGAGAGAAAGATCAGGAGACGTGTCCGTAACTCGGCTGCCATGGCCAAAGTGCTATTCATCAACAATTTTCACGTGCACATCAGGCATTGTATGGACAGTCCATGCTCGATCACGATATAGGACAGTGTCAAGTCTGGATCGTCGGTGCATTTGCATCGGTTTGTCCCACAGGCAGAGGAGCTACAACCTGCCTATTGTGAAGGACCCGCACCCCGACGCCCCCAAGGTCATAACACGACCCACACTAGTCTACTCGCACCCGCACAAAGGTGTGTTCAATCTCCTAGGCAACTTGGCCTTACAACAGTCCACAGGACATCACAATGCATAAGATACTATGCATGAACATGTATGATTCATCATTTCATACAATTCCATAATAAGCCACAATTGGCCAAGATAAGCATCAATATGCAAATGGTCACTCACATGGACCCATAACATCATAATATAAGGATCAAGTCAACTTGTACATTTTTAGGTTCATTATGAATCCTACCTTAGAATTTATTTCCCTTTCAAGGTTCATGTCTAATCCAATTCTTACAATTAAACAAATCTTCCAAGGTAATTTAATTTTCATACAATTTGTAAATTGTTCAAGTTCTTAGGTCTCACACTCTCTTGTTCTTCACTCACTTATAATTACTTCAAGTCTTATGACAATCTCACTCTTAGTCCTTTAAGATTCATGAAATCTCTAATTCTACTAAATCCTTCCAATTTATCAATTATCCACTCATTGCATAGGTTTCTAATTACCTAGTCACTCATGCTTCCCAATTTGCCAAAGTTACATAATTAGGTCCCAAAGGGCCTTAGAGGCCGTGCTCTCTAGAATTTCAATTCCTAATTCTTTCCAATTCATCACAATATAGGTTACATTCTAAATTCACTTAATCTTTACTTGTTACATTAGCTTACCAATAGCCCCAATTTTGGGCTCAAAACCGTGGCCACCCCAAGAGTTCCAATCTCAAGTTTTCTTCCATTAATCCCATTTTATCTCTTGATTAATTCAAGTCTTATGCTTGTTACAATTTGTTCACTATTCACACCATTTACTAAGCCTAAAACCGTGGCCACCAAGAGGGGTTCTCAAATGATTTTCTTCCATTATCAATCACATAATCCAATCTAATATATCATTACATACAACAAATCAATCCAAGAGCATAAACAAAATAAAATCAATACACAAGCATACTAATTACCAAATCAAAGAATAATTCTCTTTAGGGTTTTTCCACAAACAACCAAATCAAAGTTCCTAGATGCTAAGAGAGGTTGAGGAGGAGTGTCTTCCTCTTACCTTAATGAAGAAAACAAAAGAAAAACACCAAGAATCTTCTTTGTAATTTCGGATTGCTCTCTCCAAGAACCCTAGAAATTTCAACTTTGTTAAATCAATACCAGGGCTTGAAAAATAAGCCTTGGATAGCCAACATAAAGACCATAACCACCAAAATGAAGGGAAAAGAAGAATGGTCTTGAAACTTACCCAAAAAGCTCAAAGCTTGAAGCTTGGAGAAAATGGTGAAGATGATGGATTTTCAAGAAACTCCAAGAAGAAAAGATGTTTAGAATGATGAAAGGATTAAGAAAATATATTTAGATGAAATTTTTGTGAAGATTGAGTGGGGAGAGGGAGGCTGGCCGTAGGTGAGGGTAGAGAGAAGGAAGAGAGAAAGAAAAATGGAGAAGAAGAAGAAAGGATGAGAGAGAAAGTGTTTTGATAATTTATGAAATTTGTGTGATAAATTAATTAATTGAAATGCAAGCATTTCCCTTGCATGGGCTGCCTTCCAGCCATGAAGAGAGAGAGGGAGAGTTGGCTTCCATGGGAAGCCAAGGGCCATTTGGTCATTGTTTGGTCAAAGCTTCTCAAAGAAGCTTTAATTATTTAACATTAAATTTGAATTAAAGCGGATTGATTAGACATAAAGTGTATTTCATTTAGATAATATGATAGAATTTTTACTACACACCATTATCCAATGGATAATAGTTACAGTTGACAGAAGTCAGTATTTAATTAATTTGACAGATAAATTTTTCGCAGTATTGATTTATTTTATCTGTTAAGATTTCTTGAAAATTATGAAACCTCGTAAACTGTGTCAACTCTCGGGTTTAGTAAGATCCCCCGTCGACATATCCATAGTCCAAGGTTCGCGGAGGAAACATCGCGTTTCTCCGGTTTTGCTCAGTGCGCATGCAAAACGAGAAATATATTAAAATATTCGACGTTTCAGGAAAAATCCCAGAAAATTCTCAAAAATTTTAAATATTATAAAACGACTATTCGTCATATAATTTTCTAATTTTTGAAGCGTTACAGTCGTTTTTCGGACTCTGCTCATGTTTCACGTAAAACGATGAATATATTAAAATATTCATCGTTTCCGAAAAATTCCAGAAAAATTCACATAAATCACAAATATTAAAAAATAACTATTGGTGGTGAAATAATTAATTTACGGAGCGTTACACTGGCCTCAGCAATTTTTAGCTCAGTGTGCACGTAAAACGAAGAATATATTAAAATATTCATCGTTTCCAAAAAATTCTAGAAAAATTCCTAAAAATCAAGAATAATATAAAATGATCATTTATACTTAAACAGATATTTTTCGGGATGTTACATTCTACACCTCAGGAAACTTGCTCTTTACTAAACATCCATCTGATATGTCTGAGATTACAACTTATACAGAAATCTAATCATACTAATTTAATTACAAAACCATAAATATAATTACATAACCAAAACTATTACATTAACAATTTAACTAAGTCTTTATCTCCTTGATCTATGCTTGCTTGAATCCTCCTATGAATTTATCATGGAAAACATAAAAAGAGCTGGGGTGAGAATTAATAATTCCCAGTAGTAAAATTTAAATCGTGACATCATGGTAAATCCAGTTACTTTGGGGTAAAACACAAATTGTACTTAATCATTTGGAAAGATTGCATAATCCAAATCTCTGTCAATTTCCTTCCCAAAGCAGACAGTTCATTTAATAAATAAATTAGTTCAATCATTATATAGAAATTCAACATACATCACTATATATATTCATTATAACAATTATGGATACTGGCAGGCATACTCATTCTCTTCATTACACACCTTTAAGCTACACTTTGTTTGTAACATCCCGAAAATTAATAGTTTTATGATAAATGGTCATTTTATAGTATTTGTGATTTTTGTGAATTTTTCTAGATTTTTTTGAGGACGTGGAATATTTTAATATTATTCCTCATTTTACATGTATGCTGAGCAGAGCTAGAAAAATAAGATATTTTTTCTAAGAATCTTGAGCTACGGAAACGTCGACGGGGGATCTTACTAAACTCGAGGCCAGACATAATTTACGAGGTTTCACGTTTTTTGAGTTTTTTATCTGATAAATAAAAATCGCAGAATAATTTTATTATCTGTTGGATAATAAATACTAGTTTTTCTTAATTGTAATTTTCGTCCACTGATAATAAATCCAATACAATGTTAGTCATATTTTAGAGAACACTTTAATGACATCACAATAGTGACATCATCACCATGACATCACTTTAACTTTTCAAAAGGTGAATTTTGGCTTGTTGGAGAAGCTTGGAGGAAGCTTCCTTGCACTTTCCTACTGGCTTCTTCAAGAAGCCACATTTCCTCTTCTCCTCCTCTCCACCACACAATTTTGTGGGCTCTTTATGGCCACTCATTTTGTTCCATGCATTTACACAAAATACACTTAAGCTACATTTCATTTCATTTCACTTTACTATCACTTTCTCTCTCTACCTTCCATCTTCATCTTTTCTCTCAACCATTTTCTCCTCCTTCTCTCTAACTCCACGATTTTAGTCACCATGGAAGGCCATCTTCATTAGCTTGCTAAACTCATCTTGATCCTTGAATCTACATAACACTTGAAGGTTTTCCTCTCTCTCACTTTTCCCTCATTTTTCTCTTCTTCCTTCCCTCTCCATGCTCCACGGTCACCACACCATTTGCCACCTCCACCATTGCAAAATCTTCATCCAATCCCATTTCCTTAACCTTAATTACATTCTAAACACTTTTCTAGTTGGAGTTATCTCCAAAAGCTTCCATCTTCATCATCCATCTTCAAGCCATAAAGCTTGAAGCTTTGAGGTAAAATTATCAACTTTCTTTTCTTTTTCTTCTCATTTTCATTTTTCTTGGTCACCTATGTGACCAAGAACTCATCTTTCTATGATTTGAGTGAATACTTTGAAAATTTGCTCACCTTAGGGTTTTCTTGAAGGTGGAAAACGAAAATCAAGAACCAAGAAAACCAAAACATCAAAACTATCTCATTTTCCTCTCCTAAGCTAGTTTCGGCCAAGCACCCAAAATACACTATCCAATGTTGTTTAATTCCAACTAACCCTTGATCTTGAATCTAGACACCATTCTAAGAAACTTTCATGTTGGGACCATATTCAAATTCATCCATTTTTAAGTACTTCTCTAAGTTCAAGATTTGAAGACCTAGAGGTGAAGTTTTGGATCTTCATTTCTAATCTTATTTTCAAAGTGTTAAACCATGATTTTGATCCATGGTTGTCTTCTATCAAGCTTAGATTTAATGTTTGTTTGCTTGATGACTTAGGGTTTTTTGTTGATGTTGGAAGAAGTCTTTATGAAAAACATCAAGGAACTCTCTTTCGATCTTCTCTTGAGGTAAGAGGGAGATTTACTCACTTCAATCATTATTGATGGTGAGAAGGCCTTTGTGTGGTTGTTGATGGATAAATCCCTATTGAATGCTTACTTTATTTGATGGCTTTTCATGTTTTGTGTGTTCTTGAATGAAATGAATAATGATTGGTTATTTTGAATGCATTAAGTATGTTGGAATGCTTGATGATGTTAGATTTAATAAGGGTTTACTACCCTATTGAGAGGCCACGGTTTTGGCTATGAATTTAAGGGTTGGATTTGATTGTGTAAAATAAGACTTATGTAATTAAGTATTGAAAGATTGATGCATGAATTGGAAAAAGAATTGGAACCTTGATGACTTAGGGAGGCCACAACCTTTAAAGGGATTTTTGGAGTTCAAGTGATGCTTTGATGCATCTTTGGGAATTAAGAATTTAGACATTAGTAATTCATAATGAGATGGAAGAAATTGATTGAATGATGAACATTAAGAGGGCCATGGTTTTGAAGGGCTCCTTAGCCCAAAATTCTCATAATTGATCAAGACTTAGTACATTGGGAATGTTGGATTCATAATGTGAAATTGTGGTATGTGTTGAATCATATATATATATATATATATATATATATATATATTATATATATATATATATATATATATGTTGATATTGAGAATTGGTTCTATACTATTGTGAGTCCACATATGGGACTAAGTACTTGTTGATTTGTACTTGATGAAATTGTGGGATGATATTGTTGAGAATTATCTATTTGCCATTATGATATGTTCCATGAGAAATACGTTGTTGATGAATATGTATGTGATGCATTGTTTATGAGGAACATATCATTGATACACATATATGATGTAAATTGAATCATCATGCATATGTGATGTCCGTTGGACTTTATTGAGAAAGGCGATGTGTGCCTAGGAGATTGAATTACACCTTAGTGCGGGTACGAATAGATTAAGCATAGGTCATAGTAGTTGACCTTGAGGGCGTTGGGGTGCGGATGTTCCACATTGACAATTGTGAGCTCCTTTGTGTCGTAGGATAAACCGATGCAAACACACCGATGATCTGAACCGAGATATTGTCCTATATCGCGATCAACTGTTGAGGTGCCATGTATAAGCCATGTTGTGCAATATTATTTTTGAGATGAAACACTTTATTTTTAAGGCTAAAGAGAAATTAGCATAACTCCTTGATCATTCTCTCTGAAATGTTGATGTCTAGCTCCATGAAGTAGGATTTTGGTACCATGTGCACGTGCATAGTGAGTCAGCATATCATCTGACATTTGCACATTTATCCATTTTCATGATGATGAAACTGTTGTTCATTTATATGATGACTGGACTATTGCTTTAAATGAAGTTATGATTATTTGAACTGTCTTATTGTTTATTATCTGAGATATTATCGTTGTTCCTCTTTTATTGCTTACTTTTATTATTGATTATTGTTGTTTCTCACTTAATGCTATTTATTATTATTACTGTTGATAAATATATGTGCTGTGATGTTATGTGTGTGTCCTGTGCCGTTTTGCTTTCTTGTTGCCGTATTGGTATTGAATGTTGGGTGTCTCACCTCTTTCCTGTATCCCTGTATTTCTATTTTATATTTATATTTGATAAAAGATCGTGAGGAAGATGAAAAGGGACCACACCCTTGCTGATTGGATTAGGTCGATTCATTATTTTCGATATGGCTTTTGGACGAGGTTTTTGGTTACGTATGGGTGCAACTTCATGGGGGCATTGATGCCCGGCCTGTCGACTAAGACTCCGAGTGTCACATATATATGGGGTTACGACTTTGTCTGCTAGTAGTACCTATCACAGGGTTACTACTTCCCCCCTTCAGTGCTTTTGTACACGTTACTTTTTATTTGAATATGTAAGTACTATGTTTTGTGTTATCAGTGCTTTGTGTTAAGGACGAATATATTATATATGAAATATGTTTTCCTTCAGTGGTTGTATTTTATATGGTTAGGTACTAAGTATGATTTATTTGGGGCTCATATGTTCTATTTATGTATAATTGAAATTAAATTTTTGAAAATACTGTTATCGAGACTGTGACACGCTTGGATTTAGTGACTGTGGTGTAATGACGATTGTGCCATAGTTATTGGATCTAGGGGTGTTACACTGATCTTCAACCAATGTAAAACAATACAATTTGTAACAACATTTAAGTCACTTTAAATACTACTCTCAACAATTTCTAACTAGTTTTTATCCTAAATCTCCACATTTAATAAAAACAAGACAATTGCTCATACAATTGCCAATTTTATGCAATGCATGGTCATGTATGATTACGTCTAATGAAAGCCCTAAAGTATGCTCATGCAATGATTTTTTAAAAGATTTTGTTTTAAAAAATACAAGTTATTTGAATATTTTCAAGAAGCCCTTTTGTTCTATGAAGCCTTTTTGTTCCTTGTATTATTTTCTGGGTAGGCAAGACGTCCTTTTGTTCCTTGTTCTACCAAACATGACACTTGAAGCCTTTTTGTCCAAGCCACTTGGAGCCCTTTTGTGCAAGCATAATTTTACAATACATGAAAACATCAAATAACAAGTTTGAAAACAAAATATGCAAGAGTATTAAAATCCTTTCTTTCTTTCACTTTATACATAATCATACTTTTTCTTATATAATAGGGAAGCAATTACTGTAATCATTAAACGTTTCATCTGTACATTACAATACATATTTGTAGAGAGGGACTCATTCAACCTCATCTACCTTTACATTTTTTTTCAATTTACTTCCCAAAATTTTGACTATCATCCTCATTCATACCATACAAGGTATATTCAAGGTTTCACAATATAATCAATTTCAATATCATTCATATTTATCATTCATTTTATATCAAAATATAATACTTTCATCATTTATACAATACATGGCTCAGAGCCCTATTTTTTTTATCATCATATATTAGATGGCTCTAGGCTTCATTTTTCATCATTCTTACATTAGGGAATCACATTATATCATTTAAAGTTAAAACCCTAAGTGTTTCATAGCATTTTCAAAGCAAAATTTCACATTTTTGAATGAGGGCCGCGACTCCCACTCCATTTGTGACGACACAACCTCATTGTCTCGGCAGGAATTTTCTTGCAGTTGAAAGTGGGGTGCTACAGCTTCCCTTCATGGAGTGTTGTGGCTCCCCTGTATCATTTTCTTTTTTCGACAGCAACTAGAATACATTCTCCATTCCATCATCCAACCATTCAAACTTCAAATTCAACTAATATCAATTCTTCAACATCAGAACCAAATTATTCAAGCAACCAATCATCAACAAATCAAAGCAAACAAGTATGGTTTCAACCCACTTTCAAGCATCAAAGTTCATTCAAAAATCAACAAGAAAACATGATTCCATAACTTAGTTCAAACCATAATATTCACTTCATCTATCTCTTTTCAAAATCATAACTCAAATCATATATTTTCCAAGCTTGAGGAAAACAAAAAGGAAGGGAAAAGATGAAGCAAAAACCCCTACCTTAAGCTTGATGATAATGAAGCTCTTGCTTCCTTCTCTTTCTTTTCTCCTTTTCCTCTTCTTCCCGTCTTCCTTTCTTTCCTCTGTTTTTTTCTTCTGTTTTTCCCTCTGGAGACGTATGAGAGAAATGAGAAAGATGAGAGAAATCTCATTTTTTAAAAGATGAGCTATAAGGGTAATTTTGTCCTTTTGCTCAATTTCGTATCTGCTAAGAACACTTTGATTTAACTAAATTCAGTTTCCTAACTTCCAATAACCTTAGAATAAATCGTAAGATCCATAAAAAATCTTGTTTCATCATTTTAATAATTTTTCATATTTATCGTGCTTCAATCCGATACTTAAATACTCACTCGGCATCCTTAAAAATACCAAACTGACTCTGTTTGCCCTCAAAATTTAACCACGTCTTCTTTCACACATTTGTGACCTAGAAATGAGTTTTTCATATTTATTTCCTTTAATTACATATTTATGCTATTTTTAAAATTTAAAATAGTCATTTTGCACATTCTGTGTTACAGCAAAGTGCCTAAATTAACTCAAAACATCACAAAATTTAGCAGATATGTTAAAATAAGTATTAAGCTACCTCGATAACTTTATACAAGTCTAACATGTGTAAAAAGAGGATGTTATAATTCTCCCATCCTTTTAAAGATTTTGTCCCAAAAATTTAGCTACTCATACTAATAATTTAGAGAACCATAACAGTTGCCTTTTCATTGTATCCATTTTATTCTTTCATTTTTTACGAGAGTTATCCTGTAAAGAGTCAGAAGATTGAACTTTCCTTCTTGTCTTCTTAAAGTATATACCCTCCTTGAAATCTGTAGTCCAGAATCGGGTATAACTTCCTGCCTTTACTGACACCCGTTGACATAGTACCCTAGTTGATCCATATGTAGCATACCAAACAAAGTTTTCCACCATGTTATCTTTTCTACACTTATAGCATTCAGACTTCATAATGTCCATGTGATTTTAATTCATTTCCATTTTGTAATTCGCTAGATATAAAATTGCATTCTTTGTCCTCTTTACTTATATTTTTCCTCTTTGAAACTTCTTGATGTTCTGCTTAATATGAAACTATGATTCAATGGTTTCCACAAGTTTTTTACCTCTTAACTAAGGTGAGAAAAATTCCTAATCTCCATAAGCCTAGCAAATCTCTTATTTTCTATCCCTTCAATCCAATTTCAAACTTGATACACTTTTGGTTTTCGTTTGAATTGATCCTAACATATGAGGAAAACTTGAAAAGTTCTCCAAACTTCACTTTATTTCATGTTATACAATGGAAATGCCTCCTTGTTTTAGTTCCACAAATATTCTATTCCTTTATCATCATATATATATACTTCTTAGAAAACACTTATTTAAGAAAATCTCCCTAAATACCTTCCACGTTATATAAGTACATATAACTCCCAATAGCCTTATTCAACTCCTCCATCAATACTATGTGTTGCCCATTGTCTTAAAAGTTTGACCATATTAGGAATTTCCTTATTTTATTTATTCTTTGAGTGTCTTCCTTCCCTTATATTGCAAAAGCAAGACATTGCCAAATCTTCCAAGACTTCCATTCGTATGAATACGTGGCTTCTTCTTATCATATAAAATGTTGCAATTTTCATATTGGTAGTATACATCTTCAATAGTTTAAACCTTTGTAGTTACTAAGTCAATTTTGAGTGTTAAGGTCTTTACAAAATGGGAATAACTCTAGCCATGTACTTGTCCTTATTAGCTAACATGTAAGCATGCGTGAATAATGATCTAGCTTCAAACATTATCTTGTTTGACAAGATATGAGATGCCCTCTCATTTATAGAAGAATATACTTCTATTCTAACAAGATAACATTTCACAAGAGAAGTCACTGGGTCCTTCTTCCTTTCCAAATTTCCTATAGAAAGCATCACCTTCTTGAACACTGATCTTAAGATTCCTTACATTCTTCTTTTCAATAATTTAACAGACAAAACATTGTCATCACCTAGAGATTATTGTGGGTGTGTTAGCATATTATGTAAAATAGGACTCTTGAACTTTAATTTCCCATCTGAAGAAACATAACAGTAATATACATGTGGCTTATAAGAATCTAATTCAAAATACAATTGTCGTTCCCTCACAATTGATGTATCTTTGAAAACTTGTGAATTCAACCAATTGAAATCTCCAAACTTACAACTTTCTATATTATTCTTTTCAGGTTACCACTTGATCTGATTTGGAAAGAACATTAGAAAAAAAAACAAACTAGAAACATCCAAATGACCACTTTTCTGCTCTTTCACTTCTATACCAATATCTTAATTCTACAGTATCTAACGACACCACATCTCATGTAAAATCGAATTGGAACTCCACAAAAAACTCTATTGAATACTTCTACATTATCAAGCATATTTTTACCATATATCTTCAGGAAACATAACTCCATTTAAATCTTCGAAAGTTATGACCTTCAAAAAAGTTTACCTTGAAACAAATTGAAAGATCATACCATTTTGTGTCTTAATAAACAATCCTCTATAGACAATTCTTCATTTAATCTCCTTGTTTTACTACCCGTATAACATAATAACTAACTTTTTACTCTCTTAGAGTGTAACACCCCCTGTAGGGCACCATATTTCTGACTCCCAAACTCATAATCTGTAAAGAAGTTCATAAAAGGTTTGAGTTATAAAAGGTGAGTTTTAAAATTTCTTCTCACGGAAACATAAACTTACTGAAATCCATAAGTATTACTAAAAATATATTTAATATACAATATTGACACCAATTAATATTTAACAATTTAAAGAGAAATATAAAACTAACAGAAAACTTTCTCTTTTTAACAGTAGCAAACCCTATGACGGGTCCTACTTAATAGCACGGTACAACACTAACGAGAAAACTTAACATATTTATTCCTTCTTGTATCCATCTTGATGCATCAGACATCTGTTCCTTGTTCACACTGCACACTATCGAATCCTGAATTGCTACTCCTCAATGTTGTCACCAATCTCAGAATATCTGCCACCCGTTATGTCTAAGACAACTCGTTCCTTCTACTATATAATTTTTAATAATACAAACACAGTAAAACAATATAACAAAGAGGTGAGATCACCTACGCCAATACTAATATGGTAGCATAAAGATAATACAAACAGCATACCATACAGGTATATCATACCATAATTCTAATAATGCACTCAACATTAATCAACTATCACCATCCAATCATTTATCAGTTCAAATATCATTCAATATTCACAATGATGTCCACAACAATATCCAAGTATTCATCAATTCAAATCACACGATAATAACAATAATGCCACCAATATTTTTTGTCATCATCATCATCCAGTATTATTCAACAGTTTAATTTTCATACCAATATGCATGTGCACAAAGACTCAATTTTTCAAAAACAACTCCATGGAGGTTTTCACAATTTCGAGAAGAATGCTCTGTTAATTGTCAGCCTTAACCCAAAGACAATCTTCCAGATTAGCCCACAGATAATGCCCAGCCTTAGCCCACAGTGTAACACCCCAAACTTCCTAAATATAAGACAGTAATTTTGACAGTTAATAGAATTCTACTGTTTAGTGATTTTTGTGTACTGTAAAATTATTTTGATTATTCCGTGACTGCTTTTGATCGTTTTGAGTGATTTACTCCGTGTCAGGAAACTAATAATTTTCGGGCTAAGGAAAATTTTACGTAATTTAATCATTACTGTCAAGTCTTAATTATTTTACGTAATCTGATTTGATATTGTGCATTTTCTAATTTTTGTGATTTTGAGTGTGATTATGAAATTTTTATATTACTCTGTTTAATTTAGCGTTATCCGTGGGCCATCTGTGGACTCAGGGAGGTCGTATGTGGGCCCTGCATGGGTCCAGAAAGGTAAAATTTTTTCTATAATGAGAAAAATTCGTACTATTGAGACGGAGATGGGGGATCTTACTAAACCTGAATCCAGAAACAGTTTTAAAATTTTCTTTTACTGTGTTTTGCATTGTATTTAATTATCGGGTAATAAAAATACAGTAAAAATATTATTCGAATGGTAATAGCAGATACAAAAATAAATATTGTACTGCGAAGTCAACATTAGTGGCTTGCATATCTACCATTGATGTAATCAATGGTGGAGACTTGATCTTGATTTAATCAACGGTTGAGATTTAGTCTTATAAAGTGGCTAGGACCATTTATAGCCCTTGGATGTAAAGTTTGAAAAAGTAATCTTGACCCTTCATTTTGGAGACACATCTAATGGCTAGGATTTCAAGGAGGAAAGATCCAATGGCCTAAATTAAGTCTTCTATCTAAGCCTAAACCTAGAAGCTACATTAAATCCTAACCATTGATGTAATCAATGGTTAAGATGACCTAAAATGATGGCTAGGAGATGTGTTGCATTTTGAAGAGTGCATGGAGGAGGGGGGACGGTTTGGTGCTGCATTTAGGAGCTAAATCAACAAGTTGAAGAACATAATTGATCACTTTAGTCATTATTGATCACCTTGGTCTTCATTGAACATTTTCAAGAAACAAAGTTATCAAAATTTCTCTCCATCTCTCTTCTTCTCTAAGCTCACGGCCAAGCACTCCAAAACAGCCTTCCATCACTTTTTAATTTCAAATAACCATATTTCTTGAATCTACACCTAATTCTAAGACACTTTGTAGTTTACACCAAGTCCTAAATATTTCATCTTCAAGGAGTTTTTCTAAGAGCAAGTTCTAGGGTTCTTAAGGTGAAGTTATGGAAAACTTCATTTTTTCTCTTCTTTTTTATGTTCTAAACCATGTTTGATCCATGGTTCCTCTTATTCAAGCTTAATATACTAATTTCATTATGTTTGTTTGTGTTCAAGAGACTTTTGTTGGGGGAGAACTTGTTCAAAATATAAAGCAAGGAACTTTTTGTGGTTCTTCAAGAGGTAAGAGGGAGATCTATCTCACCAACCAAATATGGTGGTGAGAGATGGTTTTATATTTGATGGATGGTGAATCCATCTTAGGATTCATATCCATGGTCATGTAATAATTTGTGTGTGTTTATGTGCTTTGATTATTTGCCTATGCTTGATATGCTTTGCATGATTTTATTGCTTATATGGTATGCTTATAATATGCATGATGAAGATATGTTGAATATATTATGATTGAATGTATGATAAAACAAGAAATTTTGGCTCCAATGGCCAAGGGGAGGTCACGATTTTGACACCCAAAAATTAGGGTTTTATGTTGAAATTTTTCAAGAATAAGGAAATCGATTTATTTAAAGAAACTATGACACGGAGAAAATTATTTTTGGTTTCAAGGACCATGGTGAATTTTGGTTTTATCACCTCAAAATAGGTGTTCACAAATTAATATTTTCATGAATAGTAAAAATAGATGTTTAGAACAACTAGGAAAATAAACAAATGGTTTGTTTTCAAGAAACAAGTGCTCACGGTTTTAGTGAGAATTTTTAATGGTTTTGTTTATGTAAAACCATATCAATTTAAAAGAAAAAATATTTGATGGTTTCAATGGCCATGTCCACGGTTTTTGAAGGCTTGTAATACCTTGATTTTTATGAACAAAGTGATTTTTCAAAGTGAAAATATAACTTGATTTAATACAAGGAATTTGGAAGGGGAATCAGAGTGTTTTAACACTTGAGAATTGGAATTGTCATACGTGTATGGAAAAGAGAGGTTAAAAATGTTTGAACCTCAATTTATTTTAAAAAGGATTGATTTTTAGAATTGATTTGGAATTATAAAGAATACATTGGTAACTTAGGATTTTCTAACGTGTAACTCATTCTTTGGGTTTTGGAGAGCGTTAGTAAATTTTAAAGTTAAAAACATTGATTTAATTCAATGAAATGATGATTTTATGGAATAAATTATGAAAAGTATTTTCTTGAGTAAGAAATGTGTAAAATAATGTGAGAAATCATATTATTTTGAAAAATGTTGAAAAGGAATTTTTAACGGTTGAGAAATATTTTACGAAGTTGAAAAATAGTGACAAATGATTTACGTAACTTAAAACGTGATTTTTAAGCTACGCGATTGGAAAAACGTTTAAATATTTCCACGCGATTTGAAAAACGTTGAAATATTTCTACGCAGTTTGGAAAGCGTTTAAATATTTTGACGTGATTGAAATATTGTTAAAAAATCACAGCGTGATTTAAAAATGGTGAAATATTTTTACGTAATTGATGAAAACGTTGAAAAATCTATATGTGATTTGAAAACGTAACAGAAATGTTACTAAATTGTGAAAACGCGACAAAAGTGGTGCGCGACTATGAAAACGCGATAAAATAATTTTTGTGATTAAATATACTGTTGAACCAGTGGATGAACATTGTATGAGAAAATGATAATTTTGCCTGTGATTGGCATTGGTGCATTATATATGCATCAACTGGTGTATGAACACTGTATATGAATTTTTGCCTACGATTGGCATTGGTGCATTGAACATGTATTGGAAAGGTCCGAGGGACTGTATGAGGCTATTTGCCTAGGAGAGACGTACACCTCTTGAGTGGGTGCGATATGCGTAGTGTAAGTCACTTGTTGACCTTGGGGGCATCGGGGTGCGGGTTGCTTACATGGGTGGTTGGTAGCTCTTCTTCCCATAAGTTAGACTGATGCAACGCACCGATGATCCTGACTGAGACACTATTCTTAATCGAGATCTCATAAATACTATCATGTATATGCTAGATGTGCAAATACAAATGAGAATTGAAGCACTTGGTCTGAGGCATTTTGGTACAGACAGATCTTTCGGATCAACTTCTCCGAACTGAGTATTAGCTCCATGGAGTAGGACATTGAGTCTATGTGCGCATGCATAAAACTGAGCATTTATATCTATGTGATATATATTAATTGAGGAATATTGGCTATGATAATTGTTCTGTTGAGAAAATACTTGGATGATGTTGATGATAATACTATTAATGGCATGATGGTAAATGTTATTTATTGTATCTGTTATTTAATACATTATAATGATGTCATAATTGTTATTATTACATTATGATGATGTCATAATTGTTATTATTAATACATTATGATGATGTCATAATTATTATTATTAATACATTATGAAGATGTCATAATTATTATTATAGTATGATATATCTGTATGGTATGTTGTATGTATTATCTCTGTGCTACCATATTGGTATTGGCGTAGGTGATCTCACCTCTTTGTATGTTTATTTGGTATTGTAAATATATTTGTAAAGACACTGAGCAAAGGGTTGAACAAGTGGGTGAAGAAGAGCAGGCTCCAGAGGAAGCTGAGTTTTGATCGGATGGCATCCCGGTCAAGTTTCTTTGGTTACGTGAGATTGCAGTTCCACGGTGGAGCTGGAGCGTGGAGGACTAGTCCCAATGAGAGGGGACTAATTTATGAGGGACACTTGACAGTAAACTTTAGCAGGATATTTCATGGGGATCCATTTTTCTCTGTAACTATTTTTGTGGATGTGGAATTTTTGCTGTCTATTAGGTGGCATTGGGATACTAGAAACTATGTCCCAACGGAAATTAGTATTGTGTCGTCAGCCCGGACACCTGTCCTTAGGGCTACGCGTCAAATCGGATTCCTACCTACTGAGGAGTCTAAGGAGGACTCATCGAGGGTTCTGCTGCTTAGTTAGACTAGGGCGAGTCTAAACTCTGTTGCAAACTATGTCTGTATATATCTAAGTGTGTTATTTAGTTTTAGAGAAATAGTCTGTATATAAATAATCCTGACAGTACATTTATAATATATGATGATGTAAATTATGTGTGATGATGTATAATATTTTATTTTCCGCTAAGGTTATTTTATAGTTATCAAAGAAGAAAGAAAGAAAAAATTTACAACTCATATTTTATCACAACATCACATTTTATAACTTGGGGGTAATTTGGGAATTAAGTAACATAAATGTAGCACCCTATGGTGGGTGTTACATTAGTTGATATCATAGCCCAAGTTAGAGTCTTTTGGGTTTGTGGTTAGGTCTGTCTTGTTTGTGTTGTATGATTCTCTGTTATTGTTTTCTGAAAAGAAACAATATTGTTTGAAGATTGACCTTACTTTCTTTGTGTTGTCCAGTTAAGTAGAGAAAGTAATGGCTGGAAGAGGATGAGGACATGTCAATACTAGAACTGGAATGGAAAATACTAGCAATGATAACCAGAACATGGCTGCAACTGTAGCAGCGATGCAACAGATGGCTGATGTCGTTGCACAACAAAATCAAAGAGCAACTGAGGATGCTCACAGTTTATTTGAATTCCGTAAGAATAATCCACTGAAGTTTCGGGGAGAATTTGACCCGGAGAAAGCTGAATTGTGGATCTAGGAATTAGAGGAAATATTTGAAGGTATGGGATGTACTGATGAACGCAAGCTGACCTTTGCTACTTTTATGTTAGTCGCAGATGGTGAGAACTGGTGGGCAGGAGCCCGAAGATTGTTAGAAGCTGAAAGAAGAGTTGTAACATGGCAGCTCTTTAGGCAGAAGTTTTGGGCAAAGCATTTTCCAGCAAGTGCGCGTCATGCTAAGGAGATGGAATTTCTTAGTCTGAGGCAAGGAGTAATGTCTGTTAGTGAGTATGCGGCAAAGTTCGAGAGCTTATCTAAGTTTTTGAGGTATTTCCAAATGCATCCAGATGAGGACTGGAAGTGTAGGAAATTTGAGGAAGGATTGAAGCTTGACATTAAGCGAGCTGTAGCAACCCTGGGAATTGAGCAGTTTCCAGAATTGTTGGACAAGTGCCGTAAGGTTTAGGAGATTGATCAACAGCGTGCGGTGAGAAATAAGAACTTTGGACCTACAAGATTCCAGAGAGGAAAGAGTAGTAGAGGAAACCGTTTTCAACATAAACCATATACTAAACTGGCAGGAAATCAGAACCAGCAGCAATTTGTTGGAGGAAGTTCTGGTGGCAATAAGGCAAGTCAAGATGGGACTCCTACGTATAACTGTTACAAGTGTGGGAAGAACCATCTGACCAAGGATTGTCAGCATAAAGGAATTTTTTGTTTTAGATGTGGGAAACCTGGACATTTATCCAGGGATTATGATCAGATAAAGAGGGAACCTTTTGTGGGAAATGTTCGTACAGCAAGGCCACAGGCGGGTGGTCGAGTGTATACTATGAGCGGAGAGCAAGCCGCGAAATCTGAGGATTTAATCATGGAGGAGTGTGCTATTGAAGGTAATCCTTTAACCGTACTCTATGATTCGGGAGCAACACATTCTTTTATTACATGTGATTGTGTGGAACGTTTGGGATTGACTGTGACTACATTGCCATATGATTTGAGTGTTACTACTCCTACTGATAAGCCTGTGATAACAACAAAAGTATGTTTGAATTGCCCTATATGTGTTAGGGATAGAATCTTTCATGTGGATTTGATTTGTTTGCCTTTTTCCAAGATTAATGTAATCTTAGGAATGGATTGGTTATCTTCTAACCATATCCTAATTGATTGTTCGAATAAGACGTTAGTATTTCCTGAGGCTAAAGATCCTAGATTCCTAACGGCAACTCAAGTAGAAGCTTGTTTGAAGGAAGGAGATCATGGGTATCTATTGTTGTTTTCTTTGGAGGTTCAGTGTGAAGATGTCTTAAAGGATATTTTCATGGTTAATGAATTTCTTAAGGTATTTCTTGAAGATATACCTGGACTACTGCCAGAAAGGGAAATTGAGTTTGCTATTGATTTAGTACCTGGAGCTGGACCTATATCTATTACGCCATATCGGATGTCGCCGGTAGAGTTGGCAGAGCTTAAGAAACAACTGGAGGATTTGTTGGAAAAGCAATTCGTGAGACCTAGTGTGTCACCATGGGGAGCTCCAATATTGTTGGTTAAGAAGAATGATGGAACTTCTCGTCTATGTGTAGATTGCTGACAATTGAACAAGGTTACGATTAGGAATAAATATCCACTACCAAGAATTGATGATCTGATGGATCAATTGCGAGGAGCCGTAATATTTTCCAAGATTGATTTACGATCTGGGTATCATCAGATTCGTGTGAAGGTGGAGGATATTCCCAAAAATGCATTTCGGACTCGTTATGGGCATTATGAATATCTTGTGATGCCATTTGGGTGACGAATGCACTTGCCATATTCATGGACTTTATGAACAGAATTTTTCGTTCGTACTTGGATAAGTTTGTTGTTGTCTTTATAGATGACATTTTGATTTATTCTCGAAGTCAGGAGGAACATGCTGAACATCTCAAAGTGGTTCTCTAGATTTTGAAAGAGATTAAGTTGTATGCTAAGTTGTCCAAATATGAATTTTAGTTAAGCGAAGTTCAATTTTTGGGACATGTGATATCGGAGGAAGGAATTGAAGTTGATGCTTCAAAGGTGGAGACAGTTTTGAAATGGGAAAGATCAACGACTGTAACAGAAATCCATAGTTTTATCGGATTAGCTGGTTACTATAGACGGTTCATTGAGGGGTTTTCAAAGATAGCAGGACCTCTTACCTAACTTACACGGAAGAATCAACCGTTCGTATGGACTGATGCACGTGAAGAAAGTTTTCAAGAGTTGAAAAGACGATTGACTACTTCACCGGTATTGATTTTACCTGATCCGAATGAACCTTTTGATGTATATTGTGATGCTTCGTACCAAGGATTAGGTTGTGTACTTATACAGAATCGTAAGGTGGTGGCTTATGCTTCAAGGCAGTTGAAAAATCATGAGAGGAATTATCCGACTCATGACTTAGAGTTGGCAGCTGTGGTGTTTGCGTTGAAAGTGTGGAGACATTTTCTCTATGGAGCAACATTCACTATTTTTAGTGATCATAAAAGTTTAAAGTATCTGTTTGACCAGAAAGAGTTGAACATGAGACAAAGGCATTGGTTAGAGTTTCTGAAGGATTATGACTTTTAGTTACAATATCATCCCGGAAAGGCGAATGTCGTAGCGGATGCGTTGAGCAGGAAAATGCTTAGTGCTTCTGTTATAATGATCAAGGAGAAGGAAATGATAGAAGAATTTCAGGATATGTGTTTATCTGTGAAACTTACGCCAGGAAAGATGCGTGTAAACATGATCACCATTTCAAATGATTTGATAGTTAGAATAAGAGATGGACAAAACAGTGACCAGTACTTGCAAGAAGCAAAAGAAGCAAAGAGCCAAGGTGCAAAGGTGGAATTTAGCGAAGGTGCTAATGGAATTTTGAAGTTTCAAGGCAGAGTTTGTGTGCCTAATGATCTAGAAATTAGGAGATTGATTTTGGATGAAGCTCACAGAAGTAAGTTGAGTATGCATCCAGGAGCCACAAAGATGAACCAGGATTTAAAACAATTATATTGGTGGCAAGGAATGAAGAAAGATGTTGCTGAGTATGTATCATCCTGTTTAGTCTGTCAGAAGGCTAAGGTGGAACATCAAAGACCTTCGGGAATGTTGCAACCTTTGCCTATACCTGAGTGGAAATGGGATGACATAGCAATGGATTTTGTGTTAGGACTACCAAAAACTTGGAAAGGTCATGATTCTATTTGGGTAATTATTGATCGGCTTACAAAGTCAACGCACTTTTTGCCGATTAATATTAAGTACTCGATGGAAAAATTAGCCCAAGTGTACATCAGTGAAATTGTTAGACTTCATGGTGTATCATCCAGTATTATTTCGGATCGAGATCCAAGATTTACGTCGAGATTTTGGAATAGTTTGCAAGAAGCGATGGGAACAAAGCTACGACTGAGTTCTGCTTACCATCCACAGACTGATGGTCAGTCAGAAAGAACGATTCAGTCGTTAGAAGACTTGTTGAGAGCTTGTGTTCTGGAAGAAACTAGTTGTTGGGATGAATTTTTGCCATTGATAGAGTTCACATACAACAACAGTTTTCATTCGAGCATAGGGATGGCACCCTATGAGGCATTGTATGGAAGACGATGCAAAACACCATTGTGTTGGTATCAGGATGGTGAAAGTGTTGTATTAGGATCGGAGATTGTTCAACAGACAACTGAGAAAGTGAAGATGATACAAGACAAGATTAGAATAACTCAAACTTGACAAAAGAGCTATGCTGATAAAAGGAGAAAATCGCTTGAGTTTGAAGAAGGTGACCATGTATTTCTGCGAATGACACCTATGTCTGGAGTTGGACGAGTGCTTAAGTCCAAGAAGCTCACTCCAAAGTTTATCGGGCCGTATCAGATTTTACGTCGAGTAGGTCCGGTAGCTTATCAGATTGCATTACCACCATTGTTATTAAATCTTCACAATGTATTTCACGTATTGTAACTACGGAAGTATATTCCTGATCCTACCCATGTTATCGAGCCAGACACAGTACAACTGAAGGAAAACTTAACTTATGAAATGTTTCCAGTCAAGATTGAGGATCGAAGAATAAAGCAACTTTGAGGTAAGGAAATTTCATTGGTTAAAATCATTTGGAATGATGTAAGTGGTGAAGCTACATGGGAACTAGAAGAAAAGATAAAGGAACAATATCCGTATTTATTCTGAGGATGTGAAATTAAGTCTATCAAGTTTCGAGGACGAAACTTCTTTTTAGAGGGGGAGTATTGTAACACCCCAAACTTCCTAAATATAAGACAGTAATTTTGACAGTTAACAGAATTCTACTGTTTAGTGATTTCTGTGTACTGTAAAATTATTTTCATTATTTCGTGACTGCTTTTGATCGTTTTGAGTGATTTACTCCATGTCAGGAAAATAATAATTTTCAGGCCGAGGAAAATTTTACGTAATTTAATTATTACTGTCAAGTCTTAATTATTTTACTTAATCTGATTTGATATTTGTGCATTTTCTAATTTTTGTGATTTTGAGTGTGATTATGAAATTTTTATATTACTCTGTTTATTTTAGCGTTATCCATGGGCCATCTGTGGGCCCAAGGAGGTCGTATGTGGGCCCTGCATAGGTCCAGAAAGGTAAAAAATTTTCTATAATCAGAAAAATTTGTACTGTTAAGACGGAGACGGGGGATCTTACTAAACCTAAATCCGGAAACAGTTTTTAAAATTTTCTTTTACTGTATTTTGCACTGTATTTAATTATCAGGTGATAAAAATACAGTAAAAATATTATTTGAATGGCAATAGCAGATACAAAAATAAATATTGTACTGCGAAGTCAACATTAGTGGCTTGGATGTCTATCATTGATGTAATCAACGGTGGAGACTTGATCTTGATTTAATCAACGGTTGAGATTTAGTCTTATAAAGTGGCTAGGACCATTTATAGCCCTTGGATGTAAAGTTTGAAGGAGTAATCTTGACCCTTCATTTTGGAGACACATCTAATGGCTAGGATTTCAAGGAGGAAAGATCCAATGGCCTAAATTAAGTCTTCTATCTAAGCCTAAACCTAGAAGCTACATTAAATCCTAACCATTGATCTAATCAATGGTTAAGATGACCTAAAATGATGGCTAGGAGATTTGTTGCATTTTGAAGAATGCATGGAGGAGGGGGGACAGTTTGGTGCTACATTTAGGAGCTAAAGCAACAAGTTGAAGACCATAATTGATCACTTTAGTCATTATTGATCACCTTGGTCTTCATTGAACATTTTCAAGAAACAAAGTTATCAAAATTTCTCTCCATCTATCTTCTTCTCTAAGCTCACGGCCAAGCACTCCAAAACAACCTTCCATCACTTTTTAATTTCAAACAACCATATTTCTTGAATCTACACCTAATTCTAAGACACTTTGTAGTTTACACCAAGTCCTAAATCTTTCATCTTCAACGAGTTTTTCCAAGAGCAAGTTCTAGGGTTCCTAAGGTGAAGTTATGGAAAACTTCATTTTTTCTCTTCTTTTTCATGTTCTAAACCATGTTTGATCCATGGTTCCTCTTATTCAAGCTTAATATACTAATTTCTTTGTGTTTGTTTTGTGTTCAAGAGACTTTTGTTGGTGGAGATCTTGTTCAAAATACAAAGCAAGGAACTTTTTGTGGTTCTTAAAGACGTAAGAGGGAGATCCATCTCACCAACCAAATATGATGGTGAGAGATGGTTTTATATTTGATGGATGGTGAATCCATCTGAGGATTCATATCCATGGTTATGTAATAATTTATGTGTGTTTATGTGCTTTGATTATTTGCCTATGCTTGATATGCTTTGCATGATTTTATTGCTTATATGGTATGCTTATAATATGCATGATGAAGATATGTTGAATATATTATGATTGGATGTATGATAAAACAAGAAATTTTGGCTCCAATGGCCAAGGGGAGGTCACGGTTTTGATACCCAAAAATTAGGGTTTTATGTTGAAATTTTTCAAGAATAAAGAAATTGATTTATTTAAAGAAACTATGAAGTGGAGAAAATTATTTTTGGTTTCAAGGACCATGGTGAATTTCGGTTTTATCACCTCAAAATAGGTGTTCACAAATTAATATTTTCATGAATGGTAAAAATAGATGTTTAGAACAACTAGGAAAATAAACAAATGGTTTGTTTTCAAGAAACAAGTGCTCACGGTTTTAGTGAGAATTTTTAATGGTTTTGTTTGTGTAAAACCATATCAATTTAAAAAGAAAAATATTTGATGGTTTCAATGGCCATGTCCACGGTTTTGAAGGCTTGTAATACCTTGATTTTTATGAACAAAGTGATTTTTCAAAGTGAAAATATAACTTGATTTAATACAAGGAATTTGGAAAGGGAATCAGAGTGTTTTAACACTTGAGAATTGGAATTTTCATACGTGAATGGAAAAGAAAGGTTGAAAATGTTTAAACCTCAATTTATTTTAAAAAGGCTTAATTTTTAGAATTGATTTGGAATTATAAAGAATACGTTGGTAACTTGGGATTTTTTAACGTGTAACTCATTCTTTGGGTTTTGGAGAGCGTTAGTAAATTTTAAAGTTAAAAACATTGATTTAATTCAATGAAATGATGATTTTATGGAATAAATTACGAAATGTATTTTCTTGAGTAAGAAATGTGTAAAATAATGTGAGAAGTCATATTATTTTGAAAAATGTTGAAAAGGAATTTTTAACGGTTGAGAAATATTTTACGAAGTTGAAAAATAGTGAAAAATGATTTACGTAACTTAAAAACGTGAGTTTTAAGCTACGCGATTGGAAAAATATTTAAATATTTTCATGCGATTTGAAAAATGTTGAAATATTTCTACGCAGTTTGGAAAGCGTTTAAATATTTTTATGTGATTGAAATATTGTTGAAAAATCACTGCGTGATTTAAAAATGGTGGAATATTTTTACGTAATTGATGAAAACGTTGAAAAATCTTTATGTGATTTGAAAACGTAACAGAAATGTTACTAAATTGTGAAAACGCGACAAAAGTGGTGCGCGACTATGAAAATGTGATAAAATGATTTTTGCGATTAAATATACAGTAAAATTACTATTGAACCAGTGGATGAACACTGTATGAAAAAATGATAATTTTGCCTGTGATTGGCATTGGTGCATTATATATGCATGAACTGGTGTATGAACACTGTATATGAATTTTTGCCTACGATTGGCTTTGGTGCATTGAAGATGCATTAGAAAGGTCTGAGGGACTATATGAGGCTATTTGCCTAGGGAGACGTACACCTCTTGAGTAGGTGCGATATGCGTAGTGTAAGTCACTTGTTGACCTTGGGGGCATCGGGGTGCTGGTTGCTTACATGGGTGATTGGTAGCTCTTCTTCCCGTAAGTTAGACCGATGCAACGCATCGATGATCCTGACCGAGACACTATTCTTAATCGAGATCTCGTAAAGACTGTCATGTATATGCTAGATGTGCAAATATAAATGAGAATTGTAGCACTTGGTCTGAGGCATTTTGGTACAGACAGATCTTTCAGATCAACTTCTCCGAACTGAGTATTAGCTCGATGGAGTAGGACATTGAGTCTATGTGCACATGCATGAAACTGAGCATTTATATCTATGTGATATATATTAATTGAGGAATATTGGCTATGACAATTGTTCTGTTGAGAAAATACTTAGATGATGATGATGATAATACTGTTAATGGCATGATGGTAAATGTTATTTATTGTATCTGTTATTTAATACATTATGATGATGTCATAATTGTTATTATTAGTACATTATGATGATGTCATAATTGTTATTATAGTATGATATATTTGTATGGTATGTTGTATGTATTATCTCTGTGCTACCATATTAGCATTGGCGTAGGTGATCTCACCTCTTTGTATGTTTATTTGGTATTGTAAATATATTTGTAAAGACACTGAGCAAAGAGTTGAACAAGTGAGTGAAGAAGAGCAGGCTCTAGAGGAAGCTGAGTTTTGATCGGATGGCATCCCGGTCAAGTTTCTTTGGTTACATGAGATTGCAGTTCCACGGTGGAGCTAGAGCGTGGAGGACTAGTCCTAATGAGAGGGGACTAATTTATGAGGGACACCTAACAGTAAATTTTGGCAGGATATTTCATGGGGTTCCGTTTTTCTCTGTAACTATTTTTGTGCATGTGGAATTTTTACTGTCTATTAGGCGGCATTGGGATACTAGAAACTATGTCCCAACGGAAATTAGTATTGTGTCGTCAGCCCGGACACCTGTCCCTAGGGCTACGCGTTAAATCATATTCCTACCTGCTGAGGAGTCTGAGAAGGACCCGTCTGAGGGTTCTGCTGCTTAGTTAGACTTGGGCGAGTCTAAACTCTGTTACAAACTATGTCTGTATATATCTAAGTGTGTTATTTAGGTTTAGAGAAGTGGTCTGTATATAAATAATCCTGCCAGTACATTTGTAATGTATGTTGATGTAAATTATGTGTGATGATGTATAATATTTTATTTTCCGCTAAGGTTATTTTATAGTTATCAAAGAAGAAAGAAAAAAAAAATTACAACTCATATTTTATCACAACATCACATTTTATAACTTGGGGGTAATTTGGGAATTAAGTAACATAAATGTAGCACCCTACGGTGGGTGTTACACACAGACAATGTCCAGCTTTCGAAAAGAATTGTGTTTTTATCGGGTATCGTCAATGCATTGCAACAGACTGCATCGCCAAGTGGCATATGGTCCAGCCTTAGCCCATAGACAAATATCCACTGGTCGACTGCCGCGCCTTGACGCCCCCAAGATCCATCATAGACCTCACTATCAATTCACATTCCCTCTTCAACCACAAGGGCCATAATAGCTATCAGCTATATTTTATACAATGCACGATTATATCAGTGCAAGTCCAACCACAAGGGCCAATCTTTTCAAATTCATTTGTTCAATTTAATCATATACCTCAATGCATATTTTTCTAATGCATGTATAATGCACCAAATGCCAATCACAGACATATCTTTCCAATGCATATAAAATGCACCAAATGCCAATCACAGGTAAAACTCATCATTTTCTCATACAGTGTCCATACACTGGTTCAATAGTATTCATACTGCATTTGCAATAGCAAAAATCATGTTATCACGTTTTCATAGTCACAAAACACTTTTGTCGTGTTTTTCATAATTGCGCAACATTTCTATTATGTTTTCACAATTCCACAACACTTCTGTTGCATTTTCAAATCACGTATTGATTTTTCAACGTTTTCTCAATCGCGTAAAAATATTTACACATTTCTCAAATCGCGTAGCGATTTTCCACCATTTTCACAATCACGTAAAAATATTTCATCACTTTTCAATCACGTAGTGATTTTTCAACAATATTCCAATCGCGTAAAATATTTAAACATTTTTCAAATCGCGTAGAAATATTTAAACATATTTCAAATCGCGTAGCTTAAAAATCATGTTTTTAAGTTACGTAAATCATTTTTCACCATAATTCCATTACGAAAAATATTTCTCAACCTTCAAAAATTCCATTTCAACCTTTCTCAAAATAATATGACTACTCACATTATTTTCCACATTTTCTTACTCAAGAAAATTCTTTTCACAATATATTCCACAAATTCACAATTCCATTGAATTACATCAATGTTTCTAACTTTAAAATTACTAACGCTCTCCAAAACCCAAAGGATGAGTTACACGTTAGAAAATATCAAATCACTATTATATTCTCCATTTTTCTCAAATAAATTCTAAAATCAATTTTCTTTAAAATAAATTGAGGTTCAAACACTTTCAACCTCTCTTTTCCATTCATATACAAAAATCCCATTTTCTCAAGTGATAAAACACTTTGATTCCCTTTCCAAATTCCTTATACTAAATCAATTATATTTCCATTTGAAAAATCACTTTATTTCATCAAAATCAAGGCATTACAAGCTTTCCAAAACTGTGGTACATGATTCTAATGGCTATCAAATATTTTTCCTTCTAAGTCAATATGGTTTTACACAAACAAAACCATTAAAAATTCTTCATAAAAACCGTGAGTACTTGGTCTTTGATATCAAATCATTTGTTCATTTGTTCATTTTTCATTTTCACTTTCTTTGCAAATCCTTAAAATCAACATTGCCCTTTTCATTTAAAACTCATGTTTAGTAAAATGCTTAGAAACTTTTTACACAAAATAAATCAATAAAAATCTTTCTCAAAATTGTGAACACTACATCTTGAAAAACAAACCCTTTGTTTATTTTCCATGCTTCTCTAATCATCCAATTTTAACATTCATGAAAATATTAATTTGTGAACACCTATTTTGAGGTGTCTTGGCCGAAATTCCTCTTGGTCTTTGGAACTAAAAATTAATTTCCTTTCCATCATCAAATCATGGCATACACATACATATTTCATCATATATACCATAAGCATGCCTTAATCAAAAGCAATAAATCATGCAAAGCATATCACGCATAGGCAAAGAATCAAAGCTCATAAACACACACAAATAATTTACATGACCATGGATATGAATCCTCACATGGATTCACCATCCATCAAATATAAGACCATCTCTCACCACCATACTTGGTTGGTGAGATGGATCTCCCTCTTACCTCTTGAAGATCCTCAAAAGCTCCTTGTTTTGCTTCTTTTTCCAAGTCCTTCACCACCAAGGGCTTCTCAAATACAAAACAAAACACAAGTTTATTAGCATATAAAGCTTGAATAAGAAAACCATGAATGTGCATCATGGTTAGAACCTTGAAAATTAAAAGAAAAGTGAAGATTAACAAACTTCACCAATAAAACTTCAATCTTTAGCTTGAAGAACAAGGTTGAAGATGAATGATTTAGAGAAAGTCTCCAACATGAAAGTTGCTTAGAATATCATGTAGATTCAAGATCTATGGTTGGATGAAATTAAAAGAGATTGGATGGTGATTTTGAGTGGATGGCCGAATGGTTTCTCTTGAAGAACAAGGTTGGAGTTTTTTATTTTTGTGAAAGGAAGGCTTCTTAGACTTGGTTAAGATAAAGAATGAAGTGAACATACTTAGTTTTCTTCCTACCAATTTCATGGATCTCCATGGAAAATCCCTAAAAATAATAAACAAATGTTATAATCAATAACAAGTGTAGAAACAGGTAAACTATGGTTCAAGCATGGCTTATAAAATCAAAACTAAAAGATTGGGTGAAAAAATATGAACTTTATCCTTTTTGATAGAAACTTGAAGCTTGGATTTGAAGCTCAAGATGAATGATTTTGTGAAAACTCATAACTAGAGATGTTCTTAGAATGGTGTTTAGGTTTAGGAAATGTGTTTAGATGAAATTTTAGAAGCTTGGAGGTATGGTTTCTAGGTGTTGGCCGAAACTTGCTTGGAGAAGAGGTGGAGAGAAAAATTTGATAACTTAGCTTCTTGAATTTGATCAATAATGACCAAGAATGGAAATAATGGTCATGAAACCATGCTATGCTCTAAAGCATGCTTCAAAACCGCCCCCCCATGCATTCTCCTAAGAGTGCAAAATGAATCAATAATGATTCATAATGACCAAGACCATTAATAATGGTCTTCAAACTTTCCTTTAGCTCCTAAACACCACAAAAACCGTCCCCTCTCCATGCATTATGCATTCATAAAGTTGTCATCTTTTCTAGCCACCATTTAGAGAAATTTAAGCCATTGATTAGATCAATGGTTAGGATTAAGGTAGACTTTTGATTAGAAGACTTAATCTAGGCCATTAGATCTTTCCTCCTTGAATTCCTAGCCATTAGATGCATCTCCAAAATGAAGGGTCAAGATTACTCCTTCTTACTTTTAATCCAAGGGTCATAATTAGTCATAGCCATTTTAGAAGACTAAATCTCCACCATTGATTAAATCCAAATCCAATGGTCATAAGTGATCCATCTCCACCGTTGATTAAATCCAAATCCAACGGTCACAAATGGTCCTAGCCACTTTGTAAGACCAAATCTCCACCCTTGATCTAAATCTAAATCCAATGGTTATAAATGGTCATAGCCATTTTAGTAGACTAATTCTACACTGTTGATTAAATTGACGGTTGATATCAAAGTCTTAAATACTAAGCTTGCTTCCTATTGGTCCGTCAAAAAGTTGTCATAACCACTAATGTTGACTTAATAGTACAATATTTATTTTTATCTACTATAACCCCACGAAAGAATATATTTACTGTATTTTTATCGCCTGATAATTAAATACAGTACAAAACACAGTACAAGAAATTTTCTAAAACTATTTTCCGGATTCAGGTTTAGTAAGATCCCCTGTCTCCGTCTCAATAGTACAAAATTTTCTATGCGTAGAAAAATTTTCACTTTGCGGGACCCACCTGGGCCCACATAAGGCCACCCTAGGCCCACAGACAGCCCAAAAACAATCAGAGAAATATAAAAATTTGTAATCATCCACAAAAATCACAAATATTAGAAAACGTATGAAAATCAAGTCAGATTGTTAAAAATAATTAACAATCAAAAGAAATAAATACATAAAGATTTTCCCCGGCCTGAAAATTATAATTTTCCTGACACAGAGTAAATCACTCAAAACGATCAAATACGCTGACGGAATACTCAAAATAATTTTACAGTACACAAAAATCACTAAACAGTAGAATTCTGTTAACTGTCAAAATTACTATCAACTAGTTAGGAAAATTTGGGGTGTTACAATACTCCCCCCTCTAAAAAGAAATTTCGTCCTCGAAATTTAATAAACCTGATTTCACATCCTTAGAATAAATATGGATATTGGTCGTTTATCTTATCCTCCAACTCTTATATTGCTTCTCCACTTATATCATTCTAAACGATTTTAACCAATAAAAATTCTTTGTCTCGCGATCACTTTCTCCTAATCAAACTGATATCTTAAACTCTTATGATTACTGAAGATATTGAATGTTACTCTATAAAGAAAGTATCTCCATACTTCTAATATAAATTCAGTGGCTACCAACCCCTATTCATGCATAGGATAGCTTTTCTCATGTAACCTCAATTTCCTTAAAACATACGGTATAACTCTTCTATTCTGCATAAGCACATATCTTAAACTCCAAAGTAATGCGTCACTGTTTACCTCTAATGGTTCACTGGAATTAGACAGAACTAATACCAGATAAGTAATCAAACACATTTTTAACCTTTAACGGATCAATTGCAATTCCTTCCTTAGAATTATGGAACCCAAAACTAAACTTCATCCATCCAGAATTCACATCTCAACAACTTAACATATAACCACTTCTCTTCTAGAACTTGGAAAATCACACTGAAATGTTCAGTATGTTCCTCATAATTTCGAGAATAGATCAGAATGTCATCAACAAAGAAATAATGACAATTCTGTCTAAATAAGGACAAAAAATTCTACTCACCTAATCAATGGATATTGCGAAAACATTCGTCACTCTGAACAACGTCACTTGAAATTTCCTTGTCCTTGTATCGCTTCATTCTCCTGCCTTTACTCTTAACAGGAAGTGTCTCACACATCGCGTCCTCTTACAATAACACTGTATTAGATACTATGACATGGATTTAAATAGGAATATCCTTTCTTGCAAAATATTCTTTCTTCTTGCAATTGCAATACATGAAAACATTATGAAAAAATAGCAAACTATTTGATATGTTACCAAACATATTCAACAAGAATTTGATATTGCCTGATTTTCAAAAATGAATTTTCTGGATTATTAATGTAACACCTCAAAATTTCCTATCTATTAGACAGTAATTTTGACAGTTAACAGAATTCTACTGTTTAGTGATTTCTGTGCACTGTAAAATTATTTTGAGTATTTTGTCAACGTATTTGATTGTTTTGAGTGATTTACTCCGTGTCAAGAAAATAATAATTTTCAGGCTGGAGAAAATCTTTAAGTATTTATTTCTCTTGTTTGTTAATTATTTTTTACAATCTGACTTGATTTTCATACGTTTTCTAATATTTATGATTTTTGTGGATGATTATAAATTTTTATGGTTATCTGGTTGTTTTTGGGCTATTTGTGGGCCCCAATGGTCCTACGTAGGCCCGAGATGAGTCCCAAAACATGAAAATTTTTTTACGTATAGAAAAATTTGTACCGTTGAGACAGAGATAGGGCATCTTACTAAACCTAAATCCGGAAACAGTTTTTAGAAAATTTATTGTACTGTGTTTTGTACTGTATTTAATTATCGGGTGATAAAAATACAATAAATATATTCTTTCATAGGGTTTTAGAAGATAAAAATAAAAATTATACTGCTTAAGTCAACAACAGTGGTTATGACAACTTTTGACGGACCAATAGGAAACAAGTTTAATTCTTTTGATGGACCAATAGGAAGCAAGTCTAATATTGAAGACTTTGATATCCACCGTCGATTTAATCAATGGTGTAAAAGCAGTCTAATAAAATGGCTATGACCATTTATAACCATTGGATTTAGATTTAAATCAAGGGTGGAGATTTGATCTTATAAAGTGGCTAGGACCATTTGTGACCGTTGGATTCGGATTAAATCAACGGTGGAGATGGATCGTTTATAACCATTGGATTTGGATTTAATCAATGGTGGAGATTTGGTCTTCTAAAATGGCTATGACTAATTATGACCCTTGGATTAAAAGTAAGAAGAAGTAATCTTGACCCTTCATTTTGGAGATGGATCTAATGGCTAGGATTTCAAGGAGAAAGATCTAATGGCCTAGATTAAGTCTTCTAATCAAAAGTCTACCTTAATCCTAACCATTGATCTAATCAATGGCTTAAATGGCTCTAAATGGTGGCTTGAAAAAGATGACAACATTATGGAATGCATGCATGGTGGGGGGACGATTTTGTGCTTCATTTTGGAGCTAAAGAAAAGCTTTATGACCATTATGAGATGCCTTGGTCAATTATGCATTGTTATTGATCATTTAGCACTCTTAGGAGAATGCTTGGAGGGGGGACGGTTTTGTGCATGCTTAAGGGCAAAGAATGGTTTCAAGACCATTATTACTCCATCTTGATCATTATTGATCATTTTCAAGAAGCTAACTCTTCAAAAATTTCTCTCCATCTCTTCTCCAAGCTAATCATGGCCAAGTACCCTAATTCTACCCTCCATCTCTCAAAATTTTCATACAACCTAGTTTCTTGAATCCTTACCTTATTCTAAGAACATCTCTAGTTATGAGTTTTTACAAAATCATTCATCTTGAGTTTCAAATCCAAGCTTCAAGTTTCTACCAAAAATGGTAAAGTTCATATTTCTTCACCCAATCTTTTAGTTTTGATTTTCTAAGCCATGCTTGAATCATGGTTTACCTATTCTTTCACTTGTTATTGATTTTAAGATTTGTTTATGATTTTTAGGGATTTTCCAAGGAGCTCCACGAAATTGATAGGAAGGGAATCCAAGTGTTTTCACTTCATTCTTTATCTTAACCAAGTTTAAGAAACCTTTCCCTCACAAAAATCAAAAATTCTATCTTTGTTCTTCAAGAAGAACCATTCGGCGAAGATACCCAAAACCACTCTCCAAGCTCTTTTAATTTCACCCAACCATAGATCTTGAATCTACATGATTTTCTAAGCAACTTTCATGTTGGAGACTTTCTCTAAATCATCCATCTTCAACCTTGTTCTTCAAGCTAAAAATTGAAGCTTTATTGGTGAAGTTTATTAATCTTCACTTTTCTTTTGATTTTCAAGGTTCTAAGCCATGTTTGATCTATGGTTTATCTTGTTCAAGCTTGATTTACTAATAAATATATGTTTTGTTTTGTATTTGAGAAGCCCTTGGTGGTGAAGGACTTGGAAAGAGAAGCAAAACAAGGAGCTTTTGAGGATCTTCAAGAGGTAAGAGGGAGATTCATCTCACCAACCAAGTATGGTGGTGAGAGATGGTTTGTGTATTTGATAGATGGTGAATCCATGTGAGGATTCATATCCATGGTCATGTAATAATTTGTGGGTGTTTATATGCTTTGATTATTTGCCTATGCTTGGTATGATTTGCATGATTTATTGCTTTGATTATGGCATGCTTGTGATATATATTTGAATATGTATGTATATGTCATGATTTGATGATGGAAAGGAAATTGATTTTTGGTTCCAAAGACCAAGAGGATTTCAGCCAAGACACCTCAACATAGGTGTTCACAAATTAATATTTTCATGAATGATAAAATTGGATGATTAGAAAAGTAAGGAAAATAAACAAAGGGTTTGTTTTTCAAGAAATAGTGTTCACAGTTTTGAGAAGGATTTTTATTGATTTATTTTGTGTAAAAAGTTTCTAAGCATTTTACTAAACAAGAGTTTTAAATGAAAAGAGCAATGAGTTGATGATTTTAAGGATTTGCAAAGAAAGTGAAAAATGAAAATGAACAAATGATTTGATTTCAAAGACCAAGTGCTCACGGTTTTTGTTAAGGAATTTTTAATGGTTTTGTTTGTGTAAAACCATATTGACTTAGAAGGAAAAATATTTGATGGTTTAAATAATCAAGTACCACGGTTTTGAAGGCTTATGAATGCCTTGATTTTATGAAACAAAGTGATTTTCAAGTGAAAATATAATTGATTTGATATAAGAAATTTGGAAAGGGAATCAGGGTGTTTTATCACTTGAGAAATGAAGTTTTCATATGTAAATGGACAAGAGAGGTTGAAAGTGTTTGAACCTCAATTTATTTTAAAGAGAATTGATTTTAGAATTAATTTGAGAAAAATGGAGAATATAATAGCGATTTGATATTTTCTAACGTATAACTCATCCTTTGGGTTTTGGAGAGCGTTAGTAATTTTTAAAGTGAGAAACATTGATTTAATTCAAGGGAATTGTGAATTTGTGGAATTTTTTGCAAAAAGAATTTTCTTGAGTAAGAAAATGTGGGAAATAATGTCAGTAGTCATATTATTTTGAGAAAGGTTGAAATGGAATTTTTTGAAGGTTGAGAAATATTTTTCGTAATGGAATTATGGTGAAAAAATGATTTACGTAACTTAAAAACGTGATTTTTAAGCTACGCGATTTGAAAAACATTTAAATATTTTCACGCGATTTGAGGAACGTTGAAATATTTCTACGCAATTTGGAAAGCGTTTAAATATTTTTACATGTTTGAGATATTGTTGAAAAATTGCTACGCGATTTAAAAATGGTGGAATATTTTTACGTAATTGAGAAAACGTTGAAAAATCACTACGTGATTTGAAAATACAACGGAAATGTTGTAAAATTTTAAAAACGTAACAAAAATGTTGCGCGATTGTGAAAACACGATGAAAGTGTTTTATGTTGGTGTATGCCCTAGTGGCCAATACATTTTGTTTGTATTTACATACATTATATTATGCTATTTTATATGAGGCATTTCATTTATTGTGTTCTTTTTGGTAGACATAATAAAGTCCTTAGAATAGTAAGTTTGATACCATAGGACATCAAGTGGATGACTTGATCGTGAGATCCTATGGATAAAACACTATTCTTAAATGTCCTTTAGTCAAGTATTATTGTTAATTAGGACAACAATAATACATTGAGGCTAGTATGTGCGTAGACTGATGACCACATCTCACGGGTCATGGATATGAGATATCAAGTCTACACATGGATACATTAGAGTAATGATGTATTGGACGGACCCGCCATGAGAACGCTACGTGGATCGTTACGTGAGTGTCATAAGCGATTCTCATAGTGATAATGGTGTATATGGTCCTTTGACCTGAAATCACTACTATTCCTACATGAGGAGTTGTGTGTTTTAATGCCATCAAACGTCATCTGTAACGAGATAATTATAACGTTGGTTATTAGACATGCCGCAATACATGTGGAGGAATGTGAGTGACCTAGATGGGATTTGTCCTCCTACATAACAGAGCGATATCTTCGGGCCCCCGATTGAGTGAGACTACGAAATGCATGGCCATGCTCAAATGAGTCAATATGAGATATTGATCTTATTTGTTATTACTATGTCTACTCGAGAATCGAAAGCGAAGATTGAACTAAACAAGGGTGACACATTCCATGTCTTGTGTTCAATCTGGATATCCGACAAAGGGACTAAACTACACGGAAACATTGGTCACGGATAGGTTATGTCAAATCAACGACATTCTCATTACTTGGGTAGCGATGATGTGTTGCTAGATACCGCATTGTTTGTAATATTAAAATGAGATTTTAATATTACTACCAACGCATGAGAACCTGCAGGGTCGCACACTTAGAACGTAGACTAAATTGGAGAATCGAATCCAAGTTGGACTCGGATTCAACTGTGGGCCTAACTCATGACAGATGGGTTTAGGGTTGCACCACTTACCTTGCTACGCTCACACTCACTTAAGGCAGCCTTTGTTATAAATAATACTGCTAAGGGGGCTGCTATTAGGTTACATCACAACCCTAGCCGCACCTACAGAAAGTGAGTGAGAGATAGTGAGGTCTTCTTCTCCTCTCTTCGCAGCTAGCACTACGAAAACAGAGGCGTGACTCCTTTTGCAAGTCTGTTCGTGTGGATACCGCAGAAACATCGTCGCTATTACGGTGTTGGTGATTCACCTCGCTTGTGTCTATCACGCTTCAAGAGGTAAAAATTTAAAAACTCGGATTATGGCTTTTTCGCATGGATCCTGAGAGGGAATTCTGTTATTCCGCTGTGAGACTTTTGATCCGCAAATTCCCAACATTTTATGACTATGAAAACGCGATAATATGATTTTGTTGTTGAAAATATAGTATAATTACTGTTGGGCCAGTGTATGGACCCTGATTATGAGATAATGAAATTAAAAACTGAGAATGGGCCAATGTGTGGACCCTGAATATGAAAGTGTGAATTTTGCCTATGATTGGCACTGGTGCATTGAACATGCATTGGAAATGAGGAATTTTGCCTGTGATTGGCATTGGTGCATTGAACATGCATTGGAAAGATATGCATTGAGGCATATGATGATTTTGAATTGAACAAAAAATTGATAGCTGATGCTATTGGGACCCTTGTGGTTGAAGAGGGAATGTGAATTGATAGTGAGGTCTATGATGGATCTTGGGGTGCGTCGAGGCGTGGCGGTCGAGCAGTGGATATCTGTCTGTGGGCTACGACTAGACCATATGCCACTTGGCGATGCAGTCTGTTGCAACGCATTGATAATACCCGATAAGAACATAATTCTTTTCAAAAGCTAGACATTTGTCTGTGGGCTAATCTGGAAGATTGTCTTTGGGCTAAGGCTGACAATTAACAGAGCATTCTTCTCGAAATTGTGAAAACCTCCATGGAGTAGGACATTGAGTCTACATGCATAACATATGCATAAAACTGAGTATCTATATTTGCATGATATAATAATTGAGGAATATTAGATGATGATGATGATGATAATCATGTTGATGGCATTATTGTGATTATTGTGTGATGATAATAATGTTAATGGCATGATGATGATAGTTGATTAATGTTGATGGTATGATATACTTGTATGATATGTTGTTTGTATTATCTTTGTGCTACCATGTTGGTATTGGCGTAGGTGATCTCACCTCTTTGTTATATTGTGTTGTTGTGCTTGTATTAGTAAAAACTATATAATAGATGGAATAAGTTGTCTTAGACATACGGGTGATAAATACTCTGAGATCAGAGACAACATCAGAGAATGACCATTCCAGATTTGATAGTGTGCAGTGTTGACAAAGAACAGATGTCTGATGCATCCAGATGGATACAAGAAGGAATAAGTATGTTAAGTTTTCTCATTAGTGCTGCACCGTGCTATTAAGTAGGACCCGTCATAGGGTTTGCTACTGTTAGAAAAAAAAGAGTCTGTTAGTTTTTTATTTCTCTTTAAATTGTTAAATATTAACTAGTGTCAATATTGTATATTAGTAATACTTATGGATTTCAGTAAGTTTATGTTTTTGTCTTCAGCAAGAAAAGAAATTTTAAAACTCACCCTTTTATAACTCAAACTGTTTATGAACTTCTTTACAGATTATGAGTTGGGAGTCGAAAATGTGATACCCTGAGGAGGGTGTTACATTAGTTGGTATCAGAGCACGGTTTGCGTCTTTTGGGGTTTGTGGTTAGGTCTATTTTGCTTGTGTTGTGTTCTCTGTGTGTTTGATTTTTGAAAGGAAACAATGTTATTTGAAATGGTTACATCTGGTTTCCATTATATTTTGATTCGTGTGTTTTTGAAGAGAGGACGATGGCTTGTAATAGACGTACGTGTGTGAAAGCGAGACGTAATGATGGTGATATGACGGCAACTTTGGAAGTGATATGAAAAGCGACTGATGTAAATATACAACAAACTCAGAAGACTGTTTAGCGGTAAGAATTGATAGCTGAAGCTAAGATTTTGTTAGAGTTGAATCAATTTTAGGATTAGAGACCCTGTAACGTTGGACCATATTAGTTACGAAGAAGGAGAAATTGTAAGGTCAAGCGATTCCAGTAGAAAACGTACTCAAAATCTCCGAGAAGTCAACAACAGCAGCAATCTTTTGGAGGAAGTACTAGTAGTAGCAGGTTTGGTTTGACTGCAACATCTGCACCGAAATGTCGGAAATGTGGGAAAGATCATCTGACAAAGGATTGTACGTTCAAGGAAAAAATTTGTTTCAAGTGCAGAAAGCCTGGACACATTTTCAGAGACTGTGTTCCATCAAAGACAAAGTCATCTGTTAGTAATAAACGTGCTTCGATATCTCAAGTAGGATGGAGCGTTGATTCTCCAAGTGGAGCAAAAGTACTCCAGACTGATGACCTAAGTAAAGAAGATTGTGTCACAGAAAGTGATCTTTGATTGTACTGTATAATTCTGGAGGTAACCCATTTCTCTATGACATATGATCGTGTAGATCAATTGGTATTATCTGTGTCTTCGTGATCTTCTGATTTCTTTATTTCTGTTTCCATTGCTAGCCTATCGTGTTATTCGAGTTATTCGAATTATTGTTTTAGATCAAATTTTTGTGTTAGTTTGATCTGTTTATTTCTTTCATAAATAGATTTGATTTTTTTTAAACGGATTGGTTATTTTCCAACCATATCCTATGAGATTGTCTCAATAAAGTGTTAGTAATCCAGAAAAATGCATTCCTAAAAATCAAGCAACATCAAATTCTTTGTTGGATATGTCTGGTAACATATCATATAGTTTCGTTATTCTTTTTCTTTCTGACCTTCACAATGTTTTTCATGTATCACAATTTACAAGAAAGAATATTTTGCAAGAAAGGATATTCCTATCTATATCCATGTCATAGTATCAGAGTGATGTAGCGGAAGTGTGGTGGATCCTTCAAAGGTTGAAACAATTTTTCAGTGAGAAAAATCAAACACAGTAATGAGAATACTGGAGAATTTCTAGATCGTAGGACTTCTTACCTAGCTTACTAAAAAGAATTAAGTATTTGTATAGACTGATGTATACAAGGAGAATTTTTAGGAGTTGAAATATGTTTGAGTACTTTTCTGGTATTAGTTTTGTCTAATCTCAGTAAACCATTAGAGGTGAACAGTGACGTATTACATCGGCGTTTAAGATATGTGCATATGCAGAATAGAAGAGTTATAGGGTATGATTTGAGGAAATTGAAGTCATTTGAGAAAAGTTATTCTATGCATGAATGGAGGTTGGTAGATGCTGTGTTTGTATTAGAAGTATAGATATACTTTCTTCATGGAATAAAATTTAATATCTTCAGTAATTATAGGAATATGAGATATCTGTTTGATCAGGAGAAATTGAATGAGACAAAGAATTTTTATTGGTTAAAATCGTTTAGAATGATGTAAGTGGAGAAGTAATATGGGAGTTAGAGGAAAAGATAAAAGAGCATTGTTCATATTTATTCTAAGGGTGTGAAATCAAGTTTATTAAATTTCGAGGATGAAATTTCTTTTTAGAGGGGGAGTATTGTAACACCCCAAAATTTCCTATCTATTAGACAATAATTTTGACAGTTAACAGAATTCTACTGTTTAGTGATTTCTGTGCACTGTAAAATTATTTTGAGTATTCCGTCAATGTATTTGATTGTTTTGAGTGATTTACTCCGTGTCAAGAAAATAATAATTTTTGGCCCGGAGAAAATCTTTAAGTATTTATTTCTCTTGTCTGTTAATTATTTTTTTACAATCTGACTTGATTTTCATACATTTTCTAAAATTTGTGATTTTTGTGGATGATTATAAATTTTTATGGTTATCTGGTTGTTTTTGGGCTGTTTGTGGGCCCCAGTGGTCTTACGTGGGCTCGAGGTGAGTCCCAAAACATGAAAATTTTTCTATGTATAGAAAAATTTGCACCATTGAGACGGAGACAAGGGATCTTACTAAACCTGAATCCGGAAATAGTTTTTAGAAAATTTATTGTACTGTGTTTTGTACTGTATTTAATTATCGGGTGATAAAAATATAGTAAATATATTCTTTTGTGGGGTTTTAGCAGATAAAAACAAAAATTATACTGCTTAAGTCAACAACAGTGGTTATGACAACTTTTGACAGACCAATAGGAAACAAGTTTAATTCTTTTGATGGACCAATAGAAAGCAAGTCTAATATTGAAGACTTTGATATCAACCGTCGATTTAATCAACGGTGTAAAATCGGTCTAATAAAATGGCTATGACCATTTATAAACATTGGATTTAGATTTAAATCAAGGGTGGAGATTTGATCTTATAAAGTGGCTAGGACCATTTGTGACCATTGGATTCGGATTAAATCAACGGTGGAGATGGATCATTTATAACCATTGGATTTGGATTTAATCAATGGTGGAGATTTGGTCTTCTAAAATGGCTATTATTAATTATGACCCTTGGATTAAAAGTAAGAAGGAGTAATCTTGACCCTTCATTTTGGAGATGGATCTAATGGCTAGGATTTCAAGGAGAAAGATCTAATGGCCAAGATTAAGTCTTCTAATCAAAAGTCTACCTTAATCCTAACCATTGATCTAATCAATGGCTTAAATGGCTCTAAATGGTGGCTTGAAAAAGATGACAATATTATGGAATGCATGCATGGAGGGGGGACGGTTTTATACTTCATTTTGGAGCTAAAGAAAAGCTTTATGACCATTATGAGATGCCTTGGTCAATTATGCATCATTATTGATCATTTAGCACTCTTAGGAGAATGCTTGGAGGGGGGACGGTTTTGTTCATGCTTAAGGGCATAGAATGGTTTCAAGACCATTATTACTCCATCTTGATCATTATTGATCATTTTCAAGAAGCTAACTCTTCAAAAATTTCTCTCCATCTCTTCTCCAAGCTAATCACGGCCAAGTACCCTAATTCTACCCTCCATCACTCAAAATTTTCATACAACCTAGTTTCTTGAATCCTTACCTTATTCTAAGAACATCTCTAGTTATGAGTTTTTACAAAATCATTCATCTTGAGTTTCAAATCCAAGCTTCAAGTTTCTACCAAAAATGGTAAAGTTCATATTTCTTCAACCAATCTTTTAGTTTTGATTTTCTAAGCCATGCTTAAATCATGGTTTACCTATTCTTTCACTTGTTATTGATTTTAAGATTTGTTTATGATTTTTAAGGATTTTCCATGGAGCTCCACGAAATTAATAGGAAGGGAAACCAAGTGTTTTCACTTCATTCTTTACCTTAACCAAGTTTAAGAAACCTTTCCCTCACAAAAATCAAAAATTCTATCTTTGGTCTTCAAGAAGAACCATTCGGCGAAGATACCCAAAACCACTCTCCAAGCTCTTTTAATTTGATCCAACCATAGATCTTGAATCTACATGATTTTCTAAGCAACTTTCATGTTGGAGACTTTCTCTAAATCATCTATCTTCAACCTTGTTCTTCAAGCTAAAGATTGAAGCTTTATTGCCGAAGTTTATTAATCTTCACTTTTCTTTTAATTTTCAAGGTCCAAAGCCATGTTTGATCCATGGTTTATCTTGTTCAAGCTTGATTTACTAATAAATATATGTTTTGTTTTGTATTTGAGAAGCCCTTGGTGGTGAAGGACTTGGATAGAGAAGCAAAACAAGGAGCTTTTGAGGATCTTCAAGAGGTAAGAGGGAGATTCATCTCACCAACCAAGTATGGTGGTGAGAGATGGTTTGTGTATTTGATAGATGGTGAATCCATGTGAGGATTCATATCCATGGTCATGTAATAATTTGTGGGTATTTATATGCTTTGATTATTTGCCTATGCTTGGTATGATATGCATGATTTATTGCTTTGATTATGGCATGTTTGTGATATATATTTGAATATGTATGTGTATGCCATGATTTGATGATGGAAAGGAAATTAATTTTTGGTTCCAAAGACCAAGAGGACTTCGGCCAAGACACCTCAAAATAGGTGTTCACAAATTAATATTTTCATAAATGATAAAATTGGATGATAAGAAAAGCAAAGAAAATAAACAAAGGGTTTGTTTTTCAAGAAATAGTGTTCACAGTTTTGAGAAGGATTTTTATTGATTTATTTTGTGTAAAAAGTTTCTAAGCATTTTACTAAACAAGAGTTTTAAATGAAAAGAGCAATGAGTTGATGATTTTATGGATTTGCAAAGAAAGTGAAAAATGAAAATGAACAAATGATTTGATTTCAAAGACCAAGTGCTCATGGTTTTTGTTAAGGAATTTTTAATGGTTTTGTTGGTGTAAAACCATATTGACTTAGAAGGAAAAATATTTGATGGTTTAAATAATCAAGTACCACGGTTTTGAAGGCTTATGAATGCCTTGATTTTATGAAACAAAGTGATTTTCAAGTGGAAATATAATTGATTTAGTATAAGAAATTTGGAAAGGGAATCAGAGTGTTTTATCACTTGAGAAATGAAGTTTTCATATGTAAATGGACAAGAGAGGTTGAAAGAGTTTGAACCTCAATTTATTTTAATGAGAATTGATTTTAGAAGTAATTTGAGAAAAATGGAGAATATAATAGCGATTTGATATTTTCTAACGTGTAACTCATCCTTTGGGTTTTGGAGAGCGTTAGTAATTTTTAAAGTGAGAAACATTAATTTAATTCAATGGAATTGTGAATTTGTGGAATTTTTTGCAAAAAGGATTTTCTTGAGTAAGAAAATGTGGGAAATAATGTCAGTAGTCATATTATTTTGAGAAAGGTTGAAATGGAATTTTTTGAAGGTTGAGAAATATTTTTCGTAATGGAATTATGGTGAAAAAATGATTTACGTAACTTAAAAATGTGATTTTTAAGCTACGGGATTTGAAAAACGTTTAAATATTTCCACGTGATTTGAGGAACGTTGAAATATTTCTACGCAATTTGGAAAGCGTTTAAATATTTTTACATGTTTGAGATATTGTTGAAAAATCGCTATGCGATTTAAAAATAGTGGAATATTTTTACGTGATTGAGAAAACGTTGAAAAATTACTATGTGATTTGAAAATACAACGAAAATGTTGTAAAATTTTGAAAACATAACAAAAATGTTGCGCGATTGTGAAAACACGACGAAAGTATTTTATGACTATGAAAACGCGATAATATGATTTTGCTGTTGAAAATATAGTATAATTACTGTTGGGCCAGTGTATGGACCTTGATTATAAGATAATGAAATTAAATATTGAGAATGGGCCAATGTGTGGACCCTGAATATGAAAGTGTGAATTTTGCCTATGATTGACATTGGTGCATTGAACATGCATTGGAAATGAGGAATTTTGCCTGTGATTGGCATTGGTACCTTGAACATGCATTGGAAAGATTTGCATTGAGGCATATGATGATTTTGAATTGAACAAAAAATTGATAGCTGATGCTATTGGGACCCTTGTGGTTGAAGAGGGAATGTGAATTGATAGTGAGGTCTGTGATGGATCTTGGGGTGTGTCGAGGCGCGGCGGTTGACCAGTGGATATCTGTCTGTGGGCTACGGCTGGACCATATGCCACTTGGTGATGCAGTTTGTTGCAACGCATTGACGATACCGAACAAGAACACGATTGTTTTCAAAAGCTAAACATTTGCCTGTGGGCTAATCTGGAAGATTGTCTTTGGGCTAAGGCTGACAATTAACAGAGCATTCTTCTCGAAATTGTGAAAACCTCCATGGAGTAGGACATTGAGTCTACATGCATAACATATGCATAAAACTGAGTATCTATATTTGCATGATATAATAATTGAGGAATATTGGATGATGATGATGATAATCATATTGATGGCATTATTATGATTATTGTGTGATGATAATAATGTTAATGGCATGATGATGATAGTTGATTAATGTTGATGGTATGATATATCTGTATGATATGTTGTCGTGTTATCTCTGTGCTACCATGTTGGTATTGGCGTAGGTGATCTCACCTCTTTGTTATGTTGTGTTATTGTGCTTGTATTGGTAAAAACTATATAATAGATGGAACGATTTGTCTTAGACATACGGGCGATAAATACTCTGAGATCGGAGACAACATCAGAGAATGACCATTCCAGATTTGATAGTGTGCAGTGTTGACAAAGAACAGATGTCTGATACATCCAAATGGATACAAGAAGGAATAAGTATGTTAAGTTTTCTCGTTAGTGTTGTACCGTGCTATTAAGTAGGACCCGTCATAGGGTTTGCTACTGTTAAAAAAAAAAGAGTCTGTTAGTTTTATATTTCTCTTTAAATTGTTAAATATTAATTGGTGTCAATATTGTATATTAATAATACTTATGGATTTCAGTAAGTTTATATTTCTGTAATAAGAAATTTTAAAACTCACCCTTTTATAACTCAAACCTTTTATGAAATCATTTTCAGATTGGGAGTTGGTAGTCAGAAATGTGATGCCATAAGGAGGGTGTTACATTTAGTTAGTATTAGAGCACAGTTTGAGTCTTTTGGGCTTTTGTGGTTAGGTCTATTTTGCTTGTGTTGTGTTCTCTGTGTGTTTGATTTCCGAAAGGAAACAATGTTATTTGAAATGGTTACATCTGGTTTCCATTGTATTTTGATTCGTGTGTCTTTGAAGAGAGGACGATGGCTCGTGATAGACGTATACGTGTGGAAGTGAGACGTAATGATGGTGATATGACGGCAACTTTGGAAGTGATACGAAAAGCGACTGATGTAAATATACAGCAAACTCAGAGGATTGTTCAGCGGCAAGAATTGATAGTTGAAGCTAAGATTTTGTTAGAGTTCAATTAATTTCAGGATGAGAGACCCTGTAACGTTGGACCATATTGGTTACGAAGAAGAAAAAATCGTAAGGTCAAGCGATTCCAGCAGAAAACGTACTCGAAATCTCTGGGAAGTCAACGACAACAACAATCTTTTGGAAGAAGTACTAGTAGTAGCAGGTTTGGTTTGACTGCGACATCTGCACCGAAATGTCAGAAGTGTGGGAAAGATCATCTGACAAAAGATTGTACGTTCAAGGAAAAAATTTGTTTCAAGTGCGGAAAGCTTGGACACATTTTCAGAGACTGTGTTCCATCAAAGACAAATTCATCTGTTAGTAATAAACGTGCTTCGATATCTCAAGTAGGATGGAGCGTTGATTCTCCAAGTGGAGCAAAAGTACTCCAGACTAATGACCTAAGTAAAGAAGATTGTATCACAGAAAGTGATCCTTTGATTGTACTATATAATTCTGGAGGTAACCCATTTCTCTATGGCATATGATCGTGTAGATCAATTAGAGTTATCCGTGTCTTTGTTATCTTCTGACTTATTTACTTCTGTTTCTATAACTAGCCTATTGAGCTACTTAAGTTATTCAAATTATCCTATTGTTATAGATCAAATTTTTGTGTTAGTTTGATCTGTTTCATAAATAGATATGATCTTTGAAACGGACTGGTTATTTTCCAACCATATTCGATGAGATTGTCTCAATAAAGTGTTAGTATTCCAGAAAATTCATTCTTAAAATCAGGTAATATCAAATTCTCTATTGGATATGTCTGGTAACATATCATATAGTTTCGTTATTCTTTTTCTTTCTGACCTTCACAATGTTTTTCATGTATCGTAATTTGCAAAAAAGAATATTTTGCAAGAAAGAATATTCCTATCTATATCCATGTCATAGTATCTGAGTGACGCAGCGGAAACATGGTGGATTCTTCAAAAGTTAAAAAAAAAGGTAACGAAAATCCGTAGAAAATTTATTGAGATATTTTCTAAGATCGTAGGACTTCTTACCTAACTTACTTGAAAGAATTAAGTCTTTGTATAGACTGATGTATATAAGGAGAATTTTTAGGAGTTGAAATATGTTTGAATACTTTTCTGGTATTAGTTTTGTCTAATCTCAGTAAACCATTGAAGGTGTACTATGATGTATTACATCGGAGTTTAAGATATGTGCTTATGCAGAATAGAAGAGTTGTAAGGTATGATTTTAGGAAATTGAAGTCATTTGAGGAAAAGTTATTCTATGCATGAATGGAAGTTGGTAGATGTTGTGTTTGTATTAGAAGTATAGATATACTTTCTTTATGGAGTAAAATTTAATATCTTCAGTAATTATAAGAGTCTGAGATATCTGTTTGATCAGGAGAAATGGAATGAGAGACAAAGAGATTTCATTGATTAAAATCGTTTAGAATGATGTAAATGGAGAAGCAATATAAGAGTTAGAAGAAAAGATAAAAGAGTAATATCTATATTTATTCTGAGGATGTGAAATCAAATTTATTAAATTTCAAGGACGAAATTTCTTTTTAGAGGGGGAGTATTGTAACACCCCAAAATTTCCTATCTATTAGATAGTAATTTTGATAATTAACAGAATTCTACTGTTTAGTAATTTTTGTGCACTGTAAAATTATTTTGAGTATTCTGTCAATGTATTTGATCGTTTTGAGTGATTTAAGTCGTGTCAAGAAAATAATAATTTTCGGGCCAGAGAAAATCTTTAAGTATTTATTTCTCTTAACTGATGATTATTTTTAACAATCTGACTTGATTTTCATATGTTTTCTAATATTTGTGATTTTTGTGGATGAATATAATTTTTTATGGTTATCTGGTTGTTTTTGGACTGTTTGTGGGCCCTAGTGGTCCTACGTGGGCCCGGGGTGAGTCCCAAAACATGAAAATTTTTCTACGTATAAAAAAATTTGTACTGTTTAGACGGAGACAGGAGATCTTACTAAACCTGGATCCGAAAACAGTTTTTAAAATTTTATTGTATTGTGTTTTGTACTGTATTTAATTATCAGGCGATAAAAATACAGTAAATATATTCTTTCGTGGGGTTTTAGCAGATAAAAATAGAAATTATACTGCTTAAGTCAACAATGGTGGTTATGACAACTTTTGACGGACCAATAGGAAAACAAGTTTAATTCTTTTGACAGACCAATAGGAAGCAAGTCTAATATTGAAGACTTTGATATCAACCGTCGATTTAATCAACGGTGTAGGATTAGTCTAAGAAAATGGCTATAACCATTTATAACCGTTGGATTTAGAATTAGATCAAGGGTGGAGATTTGGTCTTACAATGTGGCTAGGACCATTTGTGACCGTTGGATTCAGATTAAATCAACGGTGAAGATGGATCATTTATGACCATTGGATGTGGATTTAATCAATGGTGGAGATTTGGTCTTCTAAAAAGGTTGTGACTAATTATGACCCTTGGATTGAAAGTAAGAAGGAGTAATCTTGACCCTTCATTTTTGGAGATGCATTTAATAGTTAAAATTTTAAGGAGAAAGATCTAATGGCCTAGATTAAGTCTTCTAATCAAAAGTCTACCTAAATCCTAACCATTGATCTAATCAATGGCTTAAATGGCTCTAAATGGTGGCTAGAAAAGATGACAACTTATTGAATGTATAATGCATGTAGGGGGGACAGTTTTGTGCTTCATTTTGGAGCTAAAGAAAAGCTTTATGACCATTATTAGATGCCTTGGTCAATTATGCATCATTATTGATCATTTAGCACTCTTAGGAGAATGCTTGGAGGGGGGATAGTTTTGTGCATGCTTAAGGGCATAGAATGGTTTCAAGACCATTATTACTCCATCTTGATCAATATTGATCATTTTTAAGAAGCTAACTCTTCAAAAAATTTCTCTCCATCTCTTCTCCAAGCTAATTTCAGCCAAGCACCCTAGAACCACCTTCCATCACTCAAAAATTTTATCCAACCATATTTCTTGAATCCTTGCCTTATTCTAAGAACATCTCTAGTTATGAGTTTTCACTAAATCATTCATCTTGAGTTTCAAATCCAAGCTTCAAGTTTCTAGCAAAAAGGGTAAAGTTCATATTTTTTCACCTAAGCTTTTAGTTTTGATTTTATAAGCCATGCTTGAATCATGATTTACCTATTCTTTTACTTGTTATTGATTTTAAGATTTGTTTATGATTTTTAGGGATTTTTCTAAGGAGCTCCACGAAATTGATAGGAAGGGAAACCAAGTATTTTCACTTCATTCTTTACCTTAACCAAGTCTAAGAAGCCTTTCTCTCACAAAAATCAAAAACTCCAACTTTGTTCTTCAAGAGGAACCATTCGGCCATTCACCCAAAATCACCATCCAATCTCTTTTAATTTCATCCAACCATAGATCTTGAATCTACATGATATTCTAAGCAACTTTCATGTTGGAGACTTTCTCTAAATCATTCATCTTCAACCTTGTTCTTCAAGCTAAAGATTGGAGCTTTATTAGTGAAGTTTATTAATCTTCACTTTTCTTTTGATTTTCAAGGTTCTAAGCCATGTTTGATCCATGGTTTATCTTGTTCAAGCTTGATTTACTAATAAATATATGTTTTGTTTTGTATTTGAGAAGCCCTTGGTAGTGAAGGACTTGGAAAGAGAAGCAAAACAAGGAGCTTTTGAGGATCTTCAAGAGGTAAGAAGGAGATTCATCTCACCAACCAAGTATGGTGGTGAGAGATGGTTTGTGTATTTGATGGATTGAGAATCCATGTGAGGATTCATATCCATGGTCATGTAATAATTTGCGTATGTTTATGTGCTTTGATTATTTGCCTATGCTTGGTATGATTTGCATGAGTTATTGCTTGATTATGGCATGCTTGTGATATATATTTGAATATATATGTGTATGTTATGATTTGATGATGGAAAGAAAATTTATTTTTGGTTCCAAAGACCAAGAGGATTTCGGCCAAGACTCCTCAAAATAGGTGTTCACAAATTAATATTTTCATGAATGATAAAATTGGATGATTAGAAAAGCAAGGAAAATAAAAAAATGGTTTGTTTTTCAAGAAGTGGTCACGGTTTTGAGAGGGATTTTTATTGATTTATTTTGTGTAAAAAGTTTCTAAGCATTTTATTCAACAAGAGTTTTAAATGAAAAGAGCAATGAGTTGTTAATTTTAAGGATTTGCAAAGAAAGTGGAAAATGAAAATGAACAAATGATTTGATTTCAAAGACCAAGTGCTCACAGTTTTTGTTAAGTAATTTTTAATGGTTTTGTTTGTGTAAAATCATATTGACTTAGAAGGAAAAATATTTGATGGTTTAAATAATCAAGTACCACGGTTTTGAAGGCTTATGAATGCCTTGATTTTATGAAACAAAATGATTTTCAAATGGAAATATAATTGATTTGGCATAAGAAATTTGGAAAGGGAATCAGAGTGTTTTATCACTTGAGAAATGAAATTTTCATATGGAAATGGAAAAGAGAGGTTGAAAGTGTTTGAACCTCATTTTATTTTGAAGAGAATTGATTTTAGAATTTATTTGAGAAAAATAGAGAATATAATAGTGATTTGATATTTTCTAACATGTAACTCATCCTTTGGGTTTTGGAGAGCGTTAGTAATTTTTAAAGTTTGAAAACATTGATTTAATTCAATGGAATTGTGAATTTGTGGAATAAATTACAAAAAGGATTTTCTTGAGTAAGAAAATGTGGAAAATAATATGAGTAGTCATATTATTTTGACAAAGGTTGAAATAGAATTTTTGAAGGTTGAGAAATATTTTTCGTAATGGAATTATGGTGAAAAATGATTTACGTAACTTAAAAATGTGATTTTTAAGCTACGCGATTTGAAAAATGTTTAAATATTTTCACGCAATTTGAAAAATATTGAAATATTTCTACGCAATTTGGAAAGCATTTAAATATTTTTACACGTTTGAGATATTGTTGAAAAATCGCTACGCGATTTAAAAATGGTGGAATATTTTTACGCGATTGAGAAAACGTTGAAAAATCACTATGTGATTTGAAAAAGCAACGGAAATGTTGTAAAATTTTGAAAATGTAACAGAAATGTTGCGCAATTGTGAAAACACGATGAAAGTGTTTTGTGACTATGAAAACGCGATAATATGATTTCGCTGTCGAAAATATAGTATGATTACTGTTGGGCCAGTGTGTGGACCCTGATTATGAGATAATGAAATTAAAACTGAGAATGAGCCAATGTGTGGACCTTGAATATGAAAGTGTGAATTTTACCTATGATTGGCATTGGTGCATTGAACATGCATTGGAAATGAGGAATTTTGCCTGTGATTGGCATTGGTGCATTGAACATGCATTGAAAAGATATGCATTGAGGCATATGATGATTTTGAATTAAACAAAAATTGATAGCTGATGCTATTGGGACCCTTGTGGTTGAAGAGGGAATGTGAATTGATAGTGAGGTCTATGATGGATCTTGGGGTGCGTCGAGGCGCGGCGGTCGACCAGTGGATATCTGTCTGTGGGCTACGGCTGGACCATATGCCACTTGGCGATGCAGTCCGTTGCAATGCATTGATGATACCCGACAAGAACACGATTCTTTTCAAGAGCTGGACATTTGTCTGTGGGCTAAGGCTGGGCATTGTCTGCGGGCTAATCTGGAAGATTGTCTTTGGGCTAAGGCTGACAATTAACAGAGCATTCTTCTCGAAATTGTGAAAACCTCCATAGAGTAGGACATTGAGTCTACATGCATAACATATGCATAAATTTGAGTATCTATATCTGCATGATATAATAATTGAGGAATATTGGATGATGATGATGATAATCATATTGATGGCATTATTGTGATTATTGTGTGATGATAATAATGTTAATGGCATGATGATGATAGTTGATTAATGTTGAGTGCATTATTAGAATTCTGGTATGATATACTTGTATGATATGTTGTTTGTGTTATCTCTTTGCTACCATGTTGGTATTGGTGTAGGTGATCTCATCTCTTTGTTATATTGTGTTGTTGTGCTTGTATTGGTAAAAACTATATAATGGATGGAACGAGTTGTCTTAGACATACGGGTGATAAATACTCTGAGATCGGAGACAACATCAGAAAATGACCATTCCAGATTTGATATCGTGCAGTGTTGACAAGGAACAGATGTCTGATGCATCAAGATAGATACAAGAAGAAATAAGTATGTTAAGTTTTACAGTTAGTGTCTTACCGTGCTATTAAGTAGGACCCATCATGGGGTTTGCTACTGTTAAAAAGAGAGTCTGTTAGTTTTATATTTCTCTTTAAATTGTTAAATATTAATTGGTGTCAATATTGTATATTAATAATACTTATGGATTTCAGTAAGTTTATATTTCTGTAATAAGAAATTTTAAAACTCACCCTTTCATAACTCAAACCTTTTATGAAATCATTTTCAGGTTGGGAGTTGGTAGTCAGAAATGTGATGCCCTAAGGAGGGTGTTACATTGGGCATGTAAGAACCATTTTTAAAGACTTAAAAATATATTTGAGCTATTTTCTTGTAAAACCTCTATCTTTACATAGGAGAAAACCTAAAAAGAAAATATACCAATTCTAGTCCTTAGGCTTCTTGATGTAATCCAAGCTTCCACAAATTTCTTCTCTTCAAATCTTGTAAATTGCTTGGAACATCTTTATCATTTTCATTCTTCTTGAGTTGAGCATAGTTGTGATCTTTTGCTTTCTAGTTGCAATGCTCACTCTTGGTACTAGGACTATCCTACAAAGTATTACTCACTTAACACAAGCATAGTTAGTCCAAATTCATAACTCAATATCTTAATATGCATGATTCATAAATGTATAACTCTAGTTAGTCTAACATGCATATAAGAATGTTGCATATATCTCATTGCATGATTATTAAGTAAAGTGTAACTAAATAAAGTACATAATCATGCATGATCCAATATATCTCTTTTAACCACATATATGTAACATGATCAATATTCTTTTGTGATGCATTTGTCATCTATAAAGCACATCTATCAAGCATAAGCATCATTCTTTTTGTCTTGTATTTGTCATCATCAAAACTTAACATATTAAATCATTGATGCAAAGACAATTCTACAATCTCTCCCTTTTTGATGATGACAAATCACCAAAGAAAAATATGCAATATAGAAGAATGGATATTCATGTAAGCATTTCAAATAATAAGTACAATAACATACATATTTTTCTTTCCAATTTTCACTCCCCCTATTTGACATCAACAAAAAGGCTTAGGAAGGAAAGATAATATTTTCACTCCTTTAATAGATAAAACTCGTATTGTTAAAAAGAGTAGGATCATCAAAACCAAAAACTTCTTCAAGTTATTCAAACCATAACGATCTCCCCTTGTTTGATTCTACACATGATTCAAGAATAGAGAGATGAAACAAGTATGCTTTCAAGATATAAAAGATTATTCATGCAAAGCTTGTCATATTTTGGTACATCAACATTTAGCACATGATAGCAATGAGCTTAAGAAATTATGTCTAGCATATAATATCTTACATACCACATGATAAATAAGTACCACTTGATATCACTTGTTAGGAGTTACAAAATATTCATGTAAGATCATGGATTTGAGGTTTTCAAATGAAAGATCATACAACTTGTCACATATTAAGCATTTCTCAATGAAAAAATCAAAAGATATAAAGTTTAAGAATGTTTACCTTCTTTCATTGATAGAGGGAAAGACAATAAGAGATGATCTTTGTTGACATGTTGATAGTATTAACAATAAAACACTTTATGTCAAATAAGGATATAAGCCAAGAGATATAAGCAACAATTTAAGAACTAGGCTCCCCCTCAAAATATGCATATTATCAAAATATCAAACATAATAATTTAACATAGTTATGCATATGTTCTTAGTCAACAAGGATACAGAAGAAAGATATGTAAGATAAGCTCCCCCTTATTGAAGCACAAGATAGATAAAGAGAAATATGCATGCCAAGACCATGTAAGCACATTACCATAAAGAGAAGCAAGGCAAAGATATATATTCTTAATCCATCAATCACAAACCATCTTAAAACTTCTCCCCCTTTTAAAAAGAATTTTACAAGAACATATTACATTTTCAAAAACATTTTAGGAGGGTAAAGAGGTTTTATATTAAAACCACATATTCCTTGAAAGTGATCAAACTTAAGTCAAAGGAACATTTGAAAGTACATCTCCTTTCTTTTTTTCATTGAACAAAAGCCTTGAGAGAATAAAACACTTTGAAGAACAAGGCTTATCTTTTGATGTATCAAGATGAGCTCTATAGAACATTTCAAAAGATCTATTTGGAAACTTTCTTAAGCATTCTCTCAAGATTTAATAAGACTTTTCAAAGCACATGAAGAGAATACTACATTTATAGCACAAATTGAATGATTTCCAAATTTTCAAGACAATTAGGAGGTGAAAATACTTTCAAGGTCTTAAGACAAGTTCAAATGATTCTTAAGGATATGAAACTTTAAAAGCTTCTTTCAAATATGATAAGAGATTTTGCTTTAAAAAGAAAACTTTTTAGTCAAACCATAAACTCTTTTCGAAGCAAGTGCATGATTCCCATAGGTGTTACATCACTAAGAGACCATAGATCAAGAGAATCATTCACTTGATGAAATATGCTATAGGGATCAAAGTATGTATAGAACTAATATCATCCAACCTATATGCAATGACAAAAAAATTAGCAAGTTAATATCCAATTAGGCACTTTGTCAATGCTAAGCATACTTCTCATATAAGGAAAACATCTAATCATTTAATATCAAATTATCAACAAGTATCATATAATTCATAGCATATAGAATACCATAATAGCTTAGGGATATAGATACTTATTAAGAGAGTGATGCTTCTTTAGAATGTTCTTCATTTATTTGTCCTTTGAGTTTGAGTTTTCTTCCATTGAGTATTTTATTCCATTGCACTTAAAGAAAGTCTCCTCATGTCCATCTTCATTCAACTCTTCTCTTTATCCAATTATGCTTGACATTTCAATATTTGATGGCCTTTGAGTTTTTGTAAGTGACTCCAACTTCCAAGCTTCAAGTCTTCATGAAGGAATAGAGATTCTTTGCACCCTTTTTAGAAGTTGAATCCTTTTAAGCTTTACTAACCTCAAGTTGAATAATCTTATTCCATTTAAATGTTTGCTTGAGGTAGTTATCACCCTACAACACAATTCAAAGTACTTTCTTTGGTATCCATCAATTTTGGATCCGTAGAGGTTAGTCATTATGCCAAACTCATAAGCAAATAAGCATTAAAAAAAATAAATGATTTCACAAGGGCAAAAGATATTTCATTTCATTGATCTTTAAGCACATACCAAGAGAAAATGTGAGTAACAAAAGAAATATGGCTTTTTGTGCATTGAAACTCATTTTTAAAGCCTGTGTAATCGATTACAATATGTGTGTAATTGATTACTAGTCCTCTGGAATCCATGTGATCAATTACATGTTTGGTGTAATCGATTACAATATGTGTGTAATCGATTACTAGTCCTCTGGAATCCATGTAATCTATAACGCCCCTTTTTGGGAGGGAACATCACATTGTCAAACAAAAAAAAATATGCAGAAATCAAAATTTTCTAAATTAAAACCCAGTTCATTTTAGTTAAGATTAATTTGTACGATTCATTAGTACGTGAGTGAAAGGCAGTAGATTATTTATTTATTTATTTACTATTTTTTTTTGTTAATGAATAAAACGGAGTGACGAAATATGAATATCAATAAAGAGTAAGACAGAAAGTAAAACTCACATCTGAACAATATGCATATATATATATATATATATATTTTAATTATCAACTGTGTTTTAGATACAAGCCTGGAATTTCCAAAAAGCAAAACTATACCTGCCCAAAGGATCATACATACACATCCCCAAGATATTAGAATATACAGCCCACCAAAAATAAAACATCAGGCCCCCAAAATAAAACGCTGGCAGCCATCAGTAGCTACCAGCAATGTCAGTCCCTTAGACAAGGAGGGATTGTGTCAGCATCCTCCGCGGGGTCCTCCTCATCCGAGAAAACCTCCATAGGAACCACAGAGCCACGGGCAGGAGCCCGAGAAGTGGAATCAAAAGAGTCCTCTTGCGGGGTATAGTAACGGTCACCTCACATCTCCTGGATGGGCAGATAAAACTCCAAGTGTAGGCTAATGTAGCAGGTAAAGGCTCCAGGCTAGAGAAATCGACACGTCTTCTAGATAGACACAGCGGTCGGAACTCAGGTTAATGTGTCAGCACTCCGGCCCCCCAAGGAAGGTCAGACGCACATCACCCAAAAATCCGCGCATACGTGCCTCCATGCTCCACAGTAGATACTAGTCTCGATCGGGCCAGAAGCCGGGGAAATCGGGAGCTTCAACCTCCTTATCGTCGTCTTCGGTAAACACAATACACATACAGGCAGCAAATAACAGAAGTACAGGGAAGAGGTAAGACATCCTACCATCATTACCAATTATAGCAGCCAGAAACCAATACAGCGCAATGCACCCAAATAGCATTCCAAGAACAATAATAATAATGATAAATAGTAAACACATCAGTAAACAGTTCCAGGCAGTCATTCATCATAATAATAAATAAACAGTTCAAATTCCCACAAGGCAGTAATTATCAGATGGTATGACATCTCATGATGCATATGCACACAGTACCCAAAATCCTACTCCATGGAGCTAGACTCAAACAGTCGGAGAGAAAGATCAGGAGACACGTCTGCAACTTTGCTGCCGAGGCCAAAGTGCTATAACTCAATAGTTTCCCATGTGCACATTCAGGCATTGTACAGACAGTCTACGCTAGATCACGATATAGGACAGTGTCTCGGTCCAGATCGTCGGTGCATTTGCATCGGTTTGCCCCACGGGCAGGAGAGCTACCAACAGCCCATTGCGAAGGACCCGCACCCCGACGTCCCTAAGGTCATAAAATGACCTACACTAGTCTACTCACACCCACACTAAGGTGTGTTCAATCTCCTAGGCAACTTGGCCTTACAACAATCCACAGGACATTCACGATGCATAAGACTCTATGCATGAACATGTATGGTCAACATCACATACTATTCCATAATATGCCACAATTGGCCAAGATAAGCATCAACACATCATCGGTCACTCACATGGACCCATAATCGTACAATATTGAAATCAATTAATGTAATACATTTTTAAGGTCCACTATGCATTCTTCTTTAAGATTTGCCTTTCTTACAAGATCCCTCACTAGGTAAGTTTTCATAATTAATCCAATTTTCTAATGCACTTTATTCTCATACACATAGAAGGTTATTCTAAGGTCTCAAAGTCTCACACTCTCTTGTTCTTACCGTAATTGAATTTACCTTAAGTTTTATGACAAGTTTCATTCTTGGTTCCTTAGAATTTATGAATCTTCAATTGTATTTAATTCTTACAATTTGCTAATTTTCTAATCCATTACCTATGATTTAATCATTTAATTTTCTAAGTCCCAAGGTTACTAAAATTTGCATAATTAAGTCCTAAAAATCCCTAGAGGCCGTGGCCTCCCTAGAGGATTAAATTCCCAATTTTTCCATACCATTGATTTTTATATCACATACTTGATCAATTTAGACAATCACTTGTTATAATTTGTTCACAAAGAAACTCCTAATTTTTGCCCCAAAACCGTGGCCTTCCAAGAGGAAATCTCAATTCATTTTCTTCCATTTCAAGTCTTCTAATCCATTCCTATATACTCATATACGTCAACAATCAATCCAATGGCACAAACCAAGCAAAATCAACATGCAAACATACTAATCATACAATCAAAGAATAACCCTCATTAGGGTTTTCTCACAATCAACCACAACCAAGGTTCCTAGATGCTAATAGAGGTTGAGGAGGAGTGTCTTCCTCTTACCAAAGTGAAGAAATCAAGAGAAACCTTCAAGAAACTCCTTGCAAATTTAGATTGGGTGCCACCAAAACCCTAGAAATTTCAACTTAGTTAAAATAGCACAAAGGCTTAAAAAATGAAGTGTAGATGGTCACAAAGAGAACCTTGAAAACAAAAATGAAGAGAGGGAGTGAAGAGTCAAGAAACTTACCCAAAAACCCTAAGCTTGAAGCTTGAAGAAGATGGTGAAAATGGTGGATTTTCAAGATGCCACGAGTAAGAGAAGTGTTTAGGAGATGGAGAGGATTAAGAAAATGGGGTTGGTTTAAATTTTTGTGATGGATGAGGGGGGAGGGTTGCTGCTGGCCGAAGCTCTCCTAGAGAGAAGGAGGAGAAAACTAAAATGAAGAAGATGAGTGGAAGTAGAGAGAGAAAGGGCTTTAAGTGGATTTTTGAAATTATATGATATAATTAACTAATGAAAGGCAAATTAATTTCCCCCCCAAAAGCCTTGTTCCAGCCGTGCATGAAGAGAGAGAAGAGGGAGGTGGCTGCATTTGCACGGGGAAAAAGGGAGAGGAAATTTCCAAGAAGCTTCCTCCAAGTTTACAGGAGAAGCTTCGCACATTTCATGATAAAGTGAAAGTAAGATTATCTCCTAATTAAGCACACTAACACAGATAAATATTTACACTGTCAGTATTATTTTTCCCCCAGTGTAGAAGAGTCACAGATGATGAAAATAATATTTTATTATCCATCAGATGATTTTACGGTTCCGCGATTTCATTTATCGGGTAAAAACCTCGAAAAACATAAACTTCGTGAATTGTGCCCAGTCTCGGGTTTAGTAAGATCCCCCATCGACATGTCCACAATTTGGAGTTTACCAACCTCAGGGAGAATATTGCATCTTCCCGGCTCCGCTCAGTGCACACGCAAAACGAAGAATATATTAAAATATTCATCGTTTCTAAAAAATTCCAGAAAAATTCACATAATTCATAAATATTAGAAAATGACTATTTATGATAAAATAAATGATTTCCGAAGAGTTACACTGACGTCAGCAGACTTCTGCTCAGTGTGCATGCAAAATGAGGAATATATTAAAATATTCGTCGTTTCCAGAAAATTCCAGAAAAATTCCTAAAAATCAAGAATATTATGAAACGATCATTGATGATTAAACAAACACTTTTCGGGGTGTTACATAATCGATTACATGTTTGGTGTAATCGATTACCAACTTTCTAGGAACCTTGTAATCGATTACAGGGTTAGTGTAATCGATTACATGAGTTCTGAAAATGTTGTAATCGATTACATAGTATGTATAATCGATTACAGGCTCTCTGACTTTGCTTGGAATGCTTGGCAGAGCCTCTGTAATCGATTACAAAGGTCTTGTAATCGATTACAAGCTTGCTGAATTCAGTTTTTGCTCAAACAGTAAAGGACTGAACTCAAAGCTTTCAAATTAGTTCCAAAACTTCCCAAAACAATTCCAAACATCATGTAAGCATAAAAACTGACCAGTTCTTGATCCAAAACACATGTTTATGCAAAAACTACAAATTATGCTGAAGATTGTAACTTTATGAGCAAAAGTTATGATTTTTAGCAAGAATTAGATTTATGATTTATCCAATATGCCAAGTTCTAAGATGTTTACATTAAATGTGTTATTTCAAACAAGAAGTGAACTTATCTAGCATATTATCACATGTAGAGATATATAGAAAATTTAAAGCATAAAAAGCATCCATAGTCATAGAATACCATATTATCAAGAAATATGCAAGGTAGTAAGTAAAGGGTGTAACAAGAATATATTCATATGCTCTATATAATATTCAAATTTTACCAAGTACACATAATTCAATTAATCACTTAAGACCTACAAGGAATATACCTCAAATTCATTGACTTTGCAAGTGAATGTGCATTAGAGGTAGAAACTTTTGATACATTGGCCTTGGTAGTCAAGAAAACTCTTTTCCTTACCCATTGCTTCTCTTTTGGTGTTTTGAACTTTGCAAGTTCCAAATTTTGTACTTGAGAAGCTTTGGTTGAAGCCATCTTCCTTCTTTGACCAAAACTTCTACCAATGGGCTTTGGAAGCATTCTTCTTGATGATTCCTCTTTCTTTTGACCAATTAGTCCATGCTTTTGAGAAACTTTCTGCATAATTGAGACACTAGGAGGACATTTTGGTACCCACTTCATCTTGGGTCCTTGAATGTTAGTACTAGAACCTTTAAGACTTTTCAGAACCCAAACTAAGTTATTTCTCATATAATGATTTCTTCTATAATTGTACATATGAGAAATATGTCCTAGATTACCACAAAAAATTACAAATAATTGAATTTAATGATGACTTAGTCCTTTGAAGATCATTTTTGGAAAACATAAGCCTTTTGTTGTTTTTATATTCTATGTCATTTTTGCCACAAGCCTTACTTGAATTTCCATGTGAAATAACATCAATTTCATTCTTATTAACAATCATGGACTGTAAACAATTAGAATCATTTGCTTTGGAAAAATTAGAATATAAGTCCTCAACTGGATTTTCTAAATCAATGCACTTTTCACAAAAAGTTGAGATTTCACATTTTAAAGGCATTTCCTCATCAAGAAAAGTATATTCATTTTTTAAAGTTTCAATTTTATTTTCAAAGGAGGAAGTTTTCTAAACAAGATAAGTTTTTATTTTCTAAATTCAACAAATCATCATATAATTCATCATATGCACATTTTAGCTTATCATAGGAAGGACTATAATATGGTTTAGCATTATTTACCTTAAAGTCCTTTTTAAGGGAATCACCATCTTCCTCATTGTTGTCCATCAAGCATTCAAGAACATCTTCTTTCTCAATTTTGTTTTGCTTTGCCTCTTCTTCAAATTGAGCACCATCATCACCAAGAGGCATTGACCTCATTTTCTTGCTTTGATCATATTCTTGAGGACATTTTTCAATATTGTCTTCCTCTAGAGGTTTTTGCTCTTCTTGCTCTCTACATACAACTTTATGCAAGAAATCATTGTTAGCAAGATAAATAGAATCAAGAGCATCCCATATATCTTTAACACTAGAGCAACTCTTAATTTTAGCATGAGCATCATCATTTAAACTATTTCTTAGTATTTGCATTGCTCTAATGTTCAAGGAAAAACATTTCTTATTATAGGCATTCCAAGAATGTTTTGATTTACAAGTAAATCCATCAAGTACAATATCCTATAAATCAAGATCAATAGATTGCATATAAATTTCCATTCTAGCTTTCCAATAAACAAAATTCACACCATCAAAGAATAGTGGTTTATCAATTTCAAAACCATTCATTTTGAAAACCTTTTAATGGTTGCCAACAAATAAGGATCTTTAACTCCAAGTGGTTAAGCTTTTACCGGAGCACGAAGCTCTGATACCACTTGTTAGCCATGGCAACCATCACCCAAGAGGGAGGGTGAATTGGGTGATTACAAATTTTAATGCAACTTTGAGAAATTAAGCATTTTGAATCACTCAAGTACTAAATGCAGTGGAACATGTACAACAAAGGTATAACTATTATAGATTACTCAAATACAACTTGGGATATATAATGAATTAAGCAAATAAGCTAGATATCAAGTTCATAGAATCAAATCACCAAGATGACAAGATATGCAATAGATAAATATACTACACTAAATATTAAAATTAAAGAGTGTAGGGAAGAGAGAATCAAACTCAAGAATTTATCCTGGTTCAGCCACCAACCACTTGTGGCCTACATTCAATCCCCAAGCTTAACTTGAGATTTTCTTCACTATCTCCTAGACTTCACGGGTGCTAGGAAAACCTTTATACAAAACAAGAACACTCCTCACACCTTGGGATATCTCACCCTTGTGCTAGAGCCTCCAATTCTTCAAGCTTCACAGGTGCTTGATGACCTTTATAATCAAGAGCACTCACAACACCTTTGGGATACCTCACCCTTTGTGTTTGAGTCTCACTACAAGGGATACCTCACCCTTTTCTCTCTTGAGGGATACCTCACCCTTTTACAATGATTTCAAGGTGAATAGAAAGAATAGAAACTCTCACAAGAGTGGATATACAACTTGAAGAACAAAGTATGGATGATAAAAAACTCTCTGAAGAGTGGATAATACAAATTGAAGAATAAAATAATAGAAGGATTTTGCAATAAAGAGCTCAAAATATGATTTTGGTGATTCAAGGATCAAATCAAGTGTTCAAGAGGTGTATAAGCTTCATACAACACTTATACATAGAGCCCAAGAGATAAAATAGCCGTTGGTAGTGTTTAGAAATGATTTTTATGAAAACTAGCCATTTATAGCTATTGGGAATGTTTCTGGGCACTTGGTAATCGATTACACACTTCTGGTAGTCAATTACATGGCTTCTGTCAATGTTGTAATCCATTATAGGACTTGTGTAATCGATTACAGCATTTCTGGTTTTGAAAGATGACTTTAAAATGTTATAACTTCTTCATTTCTCATCCGATTAAAGAGAATGACCACTCATTGGAAAGATCTTTGAGTCTATTTTCAAATGAGATAAGTTCAGAACAAAACTCAAAGTATTTTGAAAGATATGATCAAAAGAGTAATCAAAGGTCAGCTTTTCAAAACTCAAACTTGACTGTTTTTGAAAACTGACTTTAAATGGTCATAACTTCTTCATTTCTTATCCGTTTAAAGCAAATGACCACTCATTGGAAAGATATTTGAGTCTATTTTTCATATGCAATAAGTTTCACAATAAAACTCAAAGTACTCTGAAATTTATGATCAAAATAGTAACCAAATGTCAGTTTTGTAAAACACAAACTTGGCTATTTTTCAAAGGTGTGAACTACCACCAAGATTAACTTTCCAAAAACAGTTTGTTGGGCATGTAAGAACCATTTTTAAAGACTTAAAAATATATTTAAGCTCTTTTCTTGTAAAACCTCTATCTTTATATAGGAGAAAACCTAAAAGGAAAATATACCAATTCTAGTCCTTAGGCTTCTTGATGTAATCCAAGCTTTCACAAATTTCTTCTCTTCAAATCTTGTAAATTGCTTGGAACATCTTTATCATTCTCATTCTTCTTGAGTTAAGCATAGTTGTGATCTTTTGCTTTCTATTTGCAATGCTCACTCTTAGTACTAGGACTATCCTACAAAGTATTACTCACTTAACACAAGCATAGTTAGTCCAAATTCATAACCCAATATCTTAATATGCATGATTCATAAATGTATAACTCTAGTTAGTCTAACATGCATATAAGAATGTTGCATATATCTCATTGCATGATTATTAAGTGAAATGTAACTAAATAAAGTACGTAATCATGCATGATCCAATATATCTCTTTTAACCACATATATGTAACATGATCAATATTCTTTTGTGATGCATTTGTCATCTATAAAGCACATTTATCAAGAATAAAAATCATTCTTTTTGTCTTGTATTTGTCATCATCAAAACTTAAAATATTAAACCATTGATGCGAAGACAATTCTACAAAAAGAGCTGGGGTGACAATTAATAATTCTCAGTAGTAAAATTTAAATCGTGAAATCATGGTAAATCTAGCTGTTTTGGGGTAAAACACAAATTATACGTAATCATTTGGAAAGATGGCAAAAGCCAAATATCAGTCATTTCCCTTCCCAAAGTAGACAATTCATTTAATAAATAAATCAGTTCTATCATTATATAGAAATTCAACATATATCACTATATATATTCATTATAACAGTTATGGATACTGGCAAGCATACTCATTCTCTTCATTACACACCATTAAGCTACACTTTGATATTCAACCAATGTAAAACAATACAATTTGTAACAACATTTAATTCACTTTAAATACTACTCTCAACATTTTCTAACTAGCTTTTATCCTTAATCTTCACATTTAATAAAAACAAGACAATTGCCTATATAGTTGTCAATTTTATGCAATGTATGGTCATGTTTGATTATGTCTAATGAAAGCCCTAAAGTTTGCTCATGCAATAAATTTTTTAAAAGATTTTGTTTTAGAAAACACAAATTATTTGAATATTTTCAGGAAGCCTTTTTGTTCTAGGAAGCTTTTTTGTTCCTTGTATTGTTTTTCGGGTAGACAAGACGCCATTTTATTCCTTGCTCTACCAAATATGGCACTTGGAGCCCTTTTGTCCAAGCAAAATTTTACAATACATAGAAACATCAAATAACAAGTTTGAAAACAAAATATGTAAGAGTATTAAAAACCTTTCCTTCTTTCACTTTATACATAATCATACTTTTTCTTATATAATAGGGAAGCAATTACTGTAATCATTAAATGTTCTATTTGTACATTACAATACATATTTGTAGAGAGAGACTCATTCAACCTCATCTACCTTTACATTTTCTTTTAATTTGCTTCCTAAAATTTTAACTATCATACTCATTCATACCATACAAGGTATATTCAAGGTTTCACATCAATTTCAATATCATTCATATTTATCATTTATTTTATATCAAAATATAATACTTTCATCATTTATACAATACATGGCTCAAAGCCCTATTTTTTTTTATCATCATATATTAGATGGCTCTAGGCCTTATTTTTCATCATTCTTACATTAGGGAATCACAGTATATCATTTAAAGTTAAAACCCTACGCATTTCATAGCATTTTCAAAGTAAAATTCCACATTTTTGAATAAGGGTCACGACTTCCACTCCATTTGTGCCACGACATCATTGTCTCGGGAAGGAATTTTCCTGCAGCTGAAAGTGGGGTGCTGCGGCTTCCTTTCATATGGTGTCGCGGCTCCCCTGTATCATTTTCTTTTTCCAACAGCAACCAGAATATATTCTCTACTCCTCCAATTAACACTCAAAACCATCAACTTCTAACCATTCAAACTTCAAATTCAACCAATATCAATTCTTCAACATCCTAACCAAAATAGTTAAGCAACCAATCATTAACAAATCAAACCAAGTATGGTTTCAACCCACCTTTCAAGCATCAAAGGTCATTCAAAAATCAACAACAAAACATGATTCCATAACTTAGTTCAAACCATAATATTCACTTCATCTATCTCTTTTCAAAATCATAACTCAAATCATAGATTTTCCAAGCTTGAGGAAAACAAAAAGGAAGGGAAAAGATGAAGTAAAAATCCCTTACCTCAAGCTTGAAGATGATGAAGCTCTTGCTTCCTTCTCTTTATTTTCTCATTTTCCTCTTCTTCCCCTCTTCCTTTCTTTCCTCTATTTTTATCTTTTGCTTTTCCCTCTGGAGCCGTATGAGAGAAATAAGAAAGATGAGAGAAATCTCATCTTTCAAAAGATGAGTTGTAAGGGCAATTTTGTCCTTTCGCTTAATTTCGTATCTGCTAAGAACACTTTGATTTAACTAAATCAAGTTTCCTAACTTCTAATAACCTTAGAATAAATCGCAAGACCATCAAAAATCTTATTTCATCATTTCCATAATTTTCCATATCTGTTGTGCCTCAATCCAGTACTTAAATACTCACTCAATATCTTTAAAAATACCAAAATGACTCCGTTTGCCCTCAAAATGTAACCATATTTTCTTTCACACATTTATGACCTAGAAATGAATTTTTCATATTTATTTCCTTTAATTACACATTTATCCTATTTTTCTGAGTTAAAATAGTCATTTTGCACGTTCTATGTTGCGGCAAAGTGCTTAAATTAACCCAAAATGTCACAAAATTTAGTGAACATGTTAAACCAGTATTAAGTTACCTCTATAACTTTATACAAGTCTAACATGTGTAAAAAGAGGATGTTACAAAGTTACTGAGTTTCCACCGGAGAGAGAGATAAAGTTTACTATAGACTTAGTGTCAGGGACTGGGCCTATATCTATAGCACCGTACAAGATATCTCCCTTAGAGTTGGTGGAACTCATAAAGCAAATAGAAGAGTTACTAGATAAACAGTTCATCCAACCCAGTGTTTCACCATGGGGAGCACCAGTACTTCTGGTAAAGAAAAAGGATAGGAGTATGCGGTTGTGTGTAGATTATAGACAGTTGAATAAGGTTACAATTAAGAACAAGTATCCATTTCCAAGTATAAATGATTTGATGGATCAATTAAGAGGAGCAACAATGTTTTCAAAGATTAATTTAAGATCAGGACACCATCAAATTAGAGTTAGGGAATCAGATATTCCTAAAACTTCCTTTAGGACTATAACACCCACCGTAGGGTGCCACATTTGTAACACCCTAAACTTTTGGGGTATTACCGTTGAGTCCCGAATGTACTGTTTGATGTTTTTAAACTTTAGGATAAATGACGGTTGTGTCCTTTTTGTACTGTTTGTTGTTTTTCTGTATGAATTACTGCTTTATAATACTGTCTGTTATTTTATTTAGACTTTTTGTGTGATTTGCTACGGGACAGGAAAATAATATTTTTCTGGGCCGGGGAAATCTTATTTTAATTATTCGAAGCTGGGAGATCTTACTAAACCTAATTCTGAATGATACGGTTTGTAATCTTTTAATTTTTAGGATTTTACTGTGAAATAAAATAATTTTATATTATTATAATATTATTTTATTAGTCAAGTACAAATAAGCGGTAATGGATCCGAAAATGTTTTACGGGACCCACGTTTAGTATAAGCTTAATAGGATTAGTAGCTTAATTAAGCATCATTAGTGGTGGAACATTCAAGAGCATGTGACTAAGCTTAATGACTAGGCTTAATTAGTGACTAAGCTTGATGACAAGGCTTAATGACAAGGCTAGGATTAACCAATGAGAGCAAAGCTTGGTGATCAAGTCTTAATCCTCACCATTGATCAATTCTAAGGCTAGGATGGAGCCAAGCTAATGGACACCTCTTGCCCTTTGAAGTCTACGGCCATTCACTCATTCAAGGCCATTCTTCACTTAATTTTCATGCATTTTCTCTCTTCTCTCTCTTCCAAAAACACAAAACTCCATTGTTGTTTCCTTTGTGAAGGTGCCAAGCACTCTTATACACCATCCATCCACCCAAAATTTCTTCTAACCAACTTTTCTAAACCTAAACACAATTCTAAGAACATCTCTAGTTGAGAGTTCTTGCAAAATCCTTCATCTTGGGCTTGAAAATCTACTTGGGAGATTTTACCTAGAAGGTGAAATTTCTTGTTTTTCATTTCTAAATTCTTTTTCAAAGTTCTAAGCCATGATTGATCCATGGTTTAAGCTTTCTTTCATGGTTATAATTTGTAGAATTTTGTTTAAGCTTGTTAGGTTTTGGAGGAGTGAAAATCGAAACCCTAGAAAGGAGTGACAATACAATTTGTCTTCATTTAAGGTAAGAGGAAGACTTAATCTTATCATCCTTGGGTGGTGGTAAGAAAATGGAAATTGTTTGTGATTGTAGAATCCATAAGGATTCATTTGTGTGTTTGTTAATAGCTTTCCTATTTGTGATTTGTATTAATTTGCATGTCTACAAGCTTTAAAAATATTGTATGTGTTAGAAATGTATGTGTAAATAGTAGGATGTGAACAACATGTCAAGGATTGCATGAGTGTTCCAAAGAACACACCACAAGGCTCACGGCCTCAACCAAAAAGGAGAACCAAAATGTTCTCAACAATTTTCTAAAAGAGTGATTTAATTGACTTAGGTAAAAGAACAAGATACAACATGATTTAGAAGAAGAAAAATGATCCAAAGATCAAATATTAAATTTTTGACCAATTCGACCAACATGCCTAAATTGAATATTTTGATTTCTAAAATTGTTTTTCAACAAAGGTTAGGTAATGATGCAAAAAGGAATTTTATTACAATGAGTTATAAGGAATAAAAGTGATTAGAGTAAGTTTAAGGAGTTAAAACTAATGATTTCAATGGTTAAAAAGAAATACAGTAGCTTTTGTAAAATTTCTAACATATAGCTCATATTGTATTTTGAAGCATGTTAGTGATTTTCATAAAGTTAAATTATACGGTTAAAAATTAAGTAAAAGAAATTTTTACAGAAAAATTAGGAAACCATTATTATAAGTTTCTAAACAAAATACTGTCAATTTTTATTAAAAACGGACAAATAAGATAGAAAAGATGTCCAAAAGACAGTATACGGTATGAAAAATATTCTACGTAATTTAAAAGTACTAAATATTATTTCTGTTTATTTAAACAGTAATTTTTAAGGAATTCGGACAAGAAAATAATTTAAAAACCTTACGCGATTGAGAAAACGTATTAAAAACTCTACGCGATTTTAAAAACAGCAAAATATATTTACGCGATTTAAAAACGTTTGTAAAAGCGACGAGATTTTGAAAACGCGATAAAATTTCTACGCGATTGACGAAAACAGCAAATTTTTACTGTCGGGCCAAAGTGGTAGACCCGGACAGATTGTGAAACAGTACTGTCAGATGGGACGTACTGTATATAAATAGTATTGTCAGGTGGGACGTACTATAGTATATAAATAGTATTGTCAGGTGGGACGTACTATCTATATATTTGAAATTTTTGCCAGTGAGGGCATATTTAGAAATTTTATCATGCATTGAGTCATGCTAATTTTGGTGGATTGATTGACGAGGTGAATAACATCGTGTTGTCAGTGTGATAAGATTAGTGTTGTTCAAATTTGAATAGACTTGGAGACATTAGTGTGCATAATCCCATCTGTGGACAGTTGGTCGCTCCTCTGGGCCGTGGTAACTGGTAACACACTGATGGACTCGACATGCACTATACTTAATCAAGATCTTGTGAAATCTATTAGTGCAAGCCTGTAGTGACACGACGTATGACAGTGTGCTACACCACTATACTGTTTCAGTGGGCTATAGACGCAACGTGAGACAACGGAATAGTTATTGGGCGGTCGACGGTACTGATAGGTTTTGCGGGTCGTTCACTCTGATGTCTGTATTTTTTAGCTCCATGGATGTAGTAGGGTTGAGTCACATTTCATATATCTATATTCTATACATTTTAATGTTATTTATCCGCACTATTTTATCCATCTCGTATCATTTTATTTATCCGTACCATTTGATTTATCGTATCATTGTATGTTGTTAGGGTATTGAGTTTATGTATTATTTAATATTATGATTCATGTTATTATGGTATATTATATTGTATGAACTGTTATACCTGTTGTATTGTCGTTTTCTTATTTTACCATGTTTGTGGTGATATAGATTGTCTTACCTCTTTCTTGTATGTATTATTTGTATATTTTGAATTATGTGTTAAAGAGTTTGAGGAAGAGGAACAGCCTCTTGAGTGTGAGTATCCTAAGGAGGAGGAAGATCAGTAAGTCGAAGATCAGTTCTACGATCAAGAACCATTTGATCATCCATATCCTTTGGATTGATTGTGTGGATATGACGCTACCAGGATTCTTTGGATTCGTGCGACTGGAGTTTCATGGAGGCTCTGAAGCCTGGCGTCTGCGAGAGGATCGAGATTCGGTGACGTATGTAGGACGTCTGACGGTGACCATACGTACTGAGTTTGATGGAGTGCCGATCTTTTCTACTTTGCTGTATCTACATGTGGAGTTGCCGTTATATCTTAGGCGTCATTGGGGCGGTATGTTTGATGCGCCTAGCGAGATCAGCAGCGTATCAACTGCACGGACTCGTGTCCGTAGAGGGTCGAGGCATCCTGGATATCTATCACCTGAAGTTTCATCTGAGAGTGATCCTTCAAAGGGCTAGATATTTATGATGTGTACTTGGGCGCGTCTGCGTTTGTACATATAAACCTTTTACTGCTTTGTTTACTGTTCTGTTTTAGTTTTAAATATAGGTAGTTGTACATTACTTGTATAATCTAAGATGAAACCCTATGTATATTATGTGTGATGATTGTGTGCTTATTTTATGTTCTGTGTTATTTTATCTTGTAATATTCTATTTAATCGGAAAAATTTTATAACCCGTATTATTATATAACAAATGTTTTACAACTTGGGTAGATTTTATTTATCTTTCTTTTATTTTATTTATATATGTGACATCCCCACAAGGGTGTTACATTAGTTAGTATCAGAGCCCAAGTTAGAGTCTTTTGGGGTTGTGGTTGGGTCTGTTTTTGTTTGTGTTGTGTGATTCTCTGTGATTTACTTCCGAAAGGATGTATCTAACTCTGCTTGTTATGTTTAAAGAAAGAAGATGTCTGGTAGAGGACGAGGACGTGCGAACGTAAATTAGGAAGTGGATCCTATGATTGCGACTGCTGAAGCTATGCAGCGAATGGCTGAGGTGATTACTCGACAGATCGAGAGCGGCTCAACAAAAAGATGCTAATTGCGATGCCCTAAATTTATCTGAATTTAGGCGTAACAATCAGCCGCAGTTTAGAGGCGAGGTTGATCCTGAGAAGGCGAGTCAATGGATACAAGACTTGGAGAGAATCTTTGAAGGAATGAGATGCTCTGATGAAAAGAAGGTAACGTATGCAGCCTTTATGTTAAGGGGAGATGGAGAACATTGGTGGAGAGGAACCCGCCGATTATTACAGGCTGAAGGAACAGAAATTACATGGGAAGTATTTTCTGATGCTTTTCTGGAGAAGTATTTTCCTGCGAGTGCTAGACATGCCAGGGAGATGGAATTTCTTGGTTTACGTCAGGGTAACATGACGGTGAATGAGTATGCTACAAAATTTGAGAGTTTGTCTCAATTCTCAGATTATGCTCAAACTCGACCGGATGATGCGTGGAGATGTCGGAAGTTTGAATCGGGGTTGAGAGTGGAACTGAAGCGAGGGGTGATATCCTTGAGGATGAATCAGTTTCATGCTTTAGTTGATGCTTGTGCGCGACTCGAGGAGTTGGAGCCGTCACGAGATCAGAGGAATCGTAGCTTTGGACCAACAAGGTTTCAGAGAGGTGGTGGCAGTAATATTAATCTGTTTCAGTGTAAGCCGTATTCTAGACCACTAGGGAGTCAACCTCAACGATTACCAGTTGGGGGAAGTGCAAGTGGTAGTGGAGCTGGACAGAGAATGGCGTTTACGCCAACATGTTTTAAGTGTGGAAAGAAGGGTCATCTTTCTAGTGAATGCCCTATCAGAGGAACAGTTTGTTTTAATTGCAAACAGCTTGGGCATGTATCTAGAGATTGTACTCAGCCAGAGAGAAAGCCAGCTGTGAGAAATGTTCGTGCTACTCAGCCAAGGTCAGGAAGTGTTCAATGTAACATCCCGAAAAATATCTATTTGATCATAAATATTCATTTTATATTATTCTTGATTTTTAGGAATTTTTCTAGAATTTTATGGAAACGTCGAATATTTTAATATATTCTTCATTTTGCGTGCACATTGAGCTGAGAATTTCTGAGATCAGTGTAACACTCCGGAAATTGATTATTTCACTACGAATAGTCATTTTCCAATATTTGTGAATTATGTGAATTCTTTCAGAATTATCTAGGAACAGCGAATATTTTAATATATTCCTCGTTTTGCACAAATATTGAGCAGAGTCGTGAAAATGACTGTAATGCTTCAAAAATTTGAAAATTATATGACGGATAGTCGTTTTATAATATTTGCAATTTTTTAGAATTTTCTGAGAATTTTCCGAAAATGTCGAATATTTTAGTATATTCTTCGTTTTGCGTGCTCACTGAGCGGAACTGGGAAAACGCGATGTTTTCTCTGCGATCCTTGAACTATGGATAAGTCAACGGGGGATCTTACTAAACCCGGGACTTGACACAGTTTACGAGGTTTCGTAAATTTTCGAGAAATCTTAACAGATAAAATAAATCAATACAGCGAAAAATTTATCTGTCAGATTAATTAAATACTGACTTCTGTCAACTGTAACTATTACCTATTGGATAATAGTATGTAATAAAAATACTATCACATTATCCTAATGCAATCTACTTTATGTCCAATCCATTCACTTTAATTCAAATTTAATGTTAAATATTCAAAGCTTCTTTGAGAAGCTTTGACCAACCAAAGACTCAAATGCCCTTGGCTTCCCTTGGAAGCCAATTTCCCTCTCTCTTCTCTCTCTCTTTGCACAGCTGGTAGCAGCCCATGCAAGGCAAATAATTGCATTTCATTTAGTTAATTTTACTACACTTTAATCATAATTATCAAAACACTTTCTCTCTCTACCCTTTCTTCTTCTTCTTCTCCATTTTTCTTCTCCTCCTTCTCTCTACAAGGCCATTCGGCCAGCAGCCCTCACCCACCCTAATCTTCACAAAAATTTCTTCTAATTACATTTCCTAAATCCTCTCACCATTCTAAGCATCATTTCTTCTTGGAGTTTCTTGAAATTCCTCCATCTTCACCATTTTCTCCAAGCTCCAAGCTTTGAGCTTTTTGGGTAAGTTTCAAGACCACTCTTCCCTCCCTTCTATTTTCGTGGTTATGGTCTTCATGTTGGCCATCCATGGCTTATTTTTCAAGCCTTGATATTGATTCTAACAAAGTCAACATTTTTAGGGTTCTTGGAGCTCAAATCCGAAATTTCAAGGAGCTTCTTGGCGTTCTTCTTGTTCTTTCACTTTGGTAAGAGGAAGACACTCCTCCTCAACCTCTCTTAGCATCTAGGAGCCTTGATTGTGTTGTTGGTGGAAAAACCCTAATGAGGGTTATCCTTTGATTTTGTGATTAGTATGTTTATGTGTTGATTTTAATTGATTTATGCTATTAGATTGATTTGTTGTATATAATGTAATATTGGATTGGTTTGAATGGTTTGAAATGGACAAAAAATAATTGAACACCCTTCTTGGAGTGCCACGGTTTTGGGGTGGAAATATTGGATAAATTGTGGTTAATGTGTAACAAGCATAAGATTAGGATTAATTAAGTAACAAGATGGAATTTAATGGAAGAGAAATTTGGAATTAAAACCTAAATGATGGCTACGGTTTTGAGGCCAAGAAAATAGGGTTCTTGGTGAGTTAATTTAACAAGTAAATAACTTAAAGGAATTAAGGGAATGACATGTATTAATATGATTTGAAAGGATTGGAAATTGTAACCATTGTGAGGCCACGGCCTCTAGGGCATTTGTAGGTAAGTGAGTGATTTTGGTAATTAGGAAGCATAAGGAATTAGGTAATTAGAAACCTAGGTAGTGGAGTGGATAATTAATGAGTTGGAACAAGTTAATGAAATCAAGACTTCATAAATTTTAAAGGACCAAGAGTGAAAGTATCATGAGATTTAAGGAAGTTATAATTGAGTGAAGAACATGAGAGTGTGAGGCCTAGGAGCTTAAACAAATTGGATTACCTTGGAATATTGAATTGATTTCAATAATTGATGTTGAACATGAACCTTGAAAAGAGAAATAAATTCTAAGTTAGGATTCATAATGAACCTAATGACACATCAATTGACTTGATCCTTGTATTATGATGTTATGGGTCCATGTGAGTGACCACTTGTATATTGATGCTTATATTGGCCTAATGTGGCATATTATGGAATTGTAAGAGATTGTGAATCATACATGTTCATGCATAGTGTCTTATGCATTGTGATTGTCCTTGTGGACTGTTGTAAGGCCAAGTTGCCTAGGAGATTGAACACATCTTAGTGCGGGTGCGAATAGACAAGTGTAGGTCATTGGTTGACCTTGGGGGCGTCGGGGTGCGGGTTCCTCGCAATGGGAGGTTGGTAGCTCTCCTGCCCGTGGGGTAGACCGATGCAAACGCACCGACGATCCGGACCGAGACACTATCCTATATCGTGATCTAGTGTAGAATGTCTGTACAATGCCATGATTGTGCACGAGAAAATTTATTGATAGCACTGGCCTCGGCAGCCGAGTTACAGACATGTCTCCTGATCTTTCTCTCCGACTGTTTGAGTTTAGCTCCATGGAGTAGGTATTAGGAAAGCATGCATGTGAACCATGATATACGCTGTCATCATTAATGTTTACTTTCTGCAATTATGACTGATTTGACTATCACTGTAATGAATACCTGCCTGGAACTGTTTATTTGCTTACTATTGAAATTATTGCCTATCATTTGACTATGCTGTTTCTGAATTGCTATTTAGGCGCGTGGCGCCGTACAGTTTCTAGCTGCTATAATTAGTAATGATGGTAGGATGTCTTACCTCTTTCTGTGTTTCCATTATCTGTTGTCTGTATATATATATTGCATCTATCGAAGACGACGACAACGAGTTAGAAGCCCCTGACTTCCCCGGCTTCTGGCCCGACAGAGGATAGCTTTCACTGCAGACGATGGGGATGCGTATGCGAGGATTTCTGGGAGATGTGCGTCTGACCTTCCTTGGAGGGCCAGAGTGCTGGCACATCAACCTGAACTCCGATCACTGTATCTACTTGGGGGACGTGTCCATCGCCTTGGCCTGGAGACAACATGAGGCACCTGTCTTCACCTGCCACATCAGTCTACGCCTAGAGTTTTACTTGCCCATCCGTGAGATGTGGGGCGATCGCTACTACACTCCATGGGAGGACTCCTTTGATTCCACTGCTCGGGCCCCGTCCCGTGCTTCTGTGGTTCCAATGGAGGTTTCCTCGGAAGAGGAAGATCCCGCTGAGGATCCTGACACGGTTCCTCCTCATCTGAGGGATTGATTTTACTGGTGGCTACTGATGGTTGCCAGTGTTTTTATTTTGGGGGCCTGATGTATTACTTTCTGGTGGGCTGTATATTTTGTATATGCATGATGGATATATATGCATGATTAGCTTGGGTTGGGTATAGTTTTTGCTTTTTGGAGATGTCCAGGCTTGTATTTAAAATATAGTCATATTTCAATATATATATGTGTATGTTATTCAGGTATGAATTCGGTTTACTGTTTTATTCCTTGCGGTTATACACATTCCACTTTATTTAATGAAAAAAAAAAGAAAAAAATATATATATATATACCGCCATTTTCTCACGTATTAAAGTATCAGGCAAATTAACTTCTAATTAAATGAACCGGGCCTTAATTGTTTGATTATTTAATTTTCGCATTTTATTTTATTTGACAATGTGACGTTCCCTCCCAAAAAGGGGCGTTACATTCAACCGAGATCTGGAGGGCGAGTGTATACTATGACTGGAACGGAAATTTCTCAATCTGATGATCTTATTCAGGGAGAAGGTGCTATTAGAGGTAATCTTCTGACTGTGTTATATGATTCTGGTGCAACACATTCATTTATTGCATATGATTGTGTGGAAAGATTGAAGTTGCCTGTATCTTCTCTAAATGTTAAATTGAGTGTTTCTACGCCAACTGCTAAACCTGTAATTACGTCTAAGATATGTTTGGATTGTCCTGTGGTTATCAAGGACCGTACGTTTTCGGTCAACTTGATTTGTTTGCCTCTTATTGAGATAGATGTGATATTAGGGATGGACTGGTTATCTTCTAACCATATCCTTATAGATTGTGCAAGCAAAACCATAGTTTTTCCTAAGGAAGAAAAGTCTGGATTCTTGACTGCTATTAAAGTCAAGTCATTGTTGAGAGAGGAAGCGCAGGGATATATGGTATTGTCTTCTCTAGAAGTCAAGAATGAGAAAGATGTGAATACTATTCCTGTTGTCAATGAGTTTCCAGAGATTTTTCCGGATGACGTACCTGGATTGCCACCTGAGAGGGAGATTGAGTTTTCAATTGATTTAGTACCGGGAACAGGTCCTATCTCAATTGCATCGTACCGAATGTCGCCAGCAGAGTTGGTGGAGCTAAAACAACAATTGGTGGATTTGTTGGAGAAACAGTTTGTGCAACCTAGTGTTTCACCATGGGGAGCACCAGTGCTTTTGGTCAAGAAGAAAGAAGGAACATCTTGACTTTGCGTGGATTATCGTCAGCTAAACAAGGTGACTATCAAGAATAAATATCCGCTTCCAAGGATTGACGATTTGATGGATCAGTTGAAGGGAGCAGTGGTATTCTCTAAGATAGATCTGAGATCGGGTTATCACCAGATTCGTGTTAAAGGGGAGGATATACCCAAAATAGCTTTTCGAACTCGTTATGGACATTATGAGTATCAGGTAATGCCATTCAGGGTGACGAATGCTCCTGCCATATTTATGGACTATATGAATAGGATTTTTCGTCCGTACCTAGACAGATTTGTCATTGTTTTTATCGATGACATTCTGATCTATTCTCAATATAAGGAAGAGCATGCTGAACATCTCGGTATTGTTCTTCAGATTTTGAAGGAAAAGCAGCTGTATGCGAAATTGGCGAAGTGTGAGTTCTGGTTGGAGGAAGTCCAATTTCTAGGTCACATGATTTCGAAAGAAGGTATTGTGGTAGACCCATCGAAAGTAGAGACTATTTTACAGTGGGAGAGGCCTAAGACGGTGACGGAAGTTCAAAGTTTTGTTGGACTTGCTGGATATTATCGGAGGTTTATCGAAGGTTTTTCTAAAATTGCTGGACCGCTTACGCAGCTCACGAGGAAAAGTCAAGCTTTTGAGTGGACGGAAGAACGTGAAGCCAGTTTCCAAGAATTGAAGAGGAGGTTAACAACTGCACCAGTGTTGATTTTGCCAGATTCTAAGGGAACTTTTGATGTGTATTGTGACGCTTCTTACCAAGGGTTAGGATGCGTGTTGATGCAAGATCGGAATGTTGTGGCGTATGCTTCTCGACAGTTGAAGGTTCATGAGAGGAATTATCCAACACACGATTTGGAATTGGCCGCGGTGGTTTTTGCTCTGAAAGTGTGGAGGCATTTTCTGTATGGAGCGATGTTCAATGTCTTTAGTGATCACAAGAGTCTAAAATACTTGTTTGATCAGAAAGAACTGAATATGAGACAGAGGCAATGGTTAGAATTCTTAAAGGATTATGATTTTCAACTCCAATACCATCCAGGAAAAGCTAATGTGGTAGTTGATGCCTTAAGTAGAAAGGTGCTTAGTGTTTCGGCGATGATGATAAAGGAGGAGGAATTGATTAACAAATTCTGAGATTTATGGTTGTCAGTGGAGTTTCTGCCTGAAAGAGTTCGTCTATGTAAGGTCGTGATTATAAATGAATTTCTTGATGTAGTCCGAGATCAAAAGGAAGACGTGTTTTTACAAAATGAGAGGGAATTGTTAAAGCAAGGTCATAAGGTGACGGTAGAGGAAGGAGCAGATGGAATCTTAAGGTTTAAGGGAAGAATCTGTATGCCTGATGATTCTGAATTGAAGAAGGGGATCCTAGATGAAGCTCATACTAGTGACTTGAGTTTACATCCGGGGATGACCAAGATGTACCAAGACTTGAAAAGGTTGTTTTGGTGGCCAAGGATGAAAAGAGACGTAGCGGAATATGTAGAGTCTTGTCTGGTTTGTCAGAAGGCGAAAGTTGAACATCAGAGACCCGCTGGTATGTTGCAACCGTTAGCTATTCCAGAGTGGAAGTGGGATAGTATCTCTATGGATTTTGTTACGGGATTACCGAAGACGAGGAAAGGTCATGATTCGATATGGGTTATAGTTGATAGGCTTACAAAGTCGGCTCATTTCTTACCAATTAATATTAAATATTCGTTTGAAAGATTAACCCAGCTGTATATCAGTGAGATTGTGAGATTACATGGTGTGCCTACATGTATAGTTTCTGACAGAGATCCGAGGTTTACGTCGAGATTCTGGCGGAGTTTACAAGAAGCAATGGGAACTAAGTTGCGGTTGAGTTCAGCTTATCATCCGCAAACTGATGGTCAAACAGAGAGAACTATACAGTCTTTGGAAAATCTGTTGCGAGCTTGTGTTTTAGAGCAACAAGGAAGTTGGGATGAATTTTTATCTCTCATAGAATTCACCTACAACAATAGTTTTCACGCAAGTATAGGGATGGCACCCTATGAGGCGTTGTATGGAAGGCGTTGTCGAACACCTTTGTGCTGGTATCAAGATGGGGAGAATATGGCTATTGGACCAGATCTTGTACAACAAACTACGGAGAAGGTAAAGATGATACAAGAGAAGATGAAAACAACGCAAAGCAGACAGAAGAGTTATGCGGATAAACGAAGAAGACCTCTTGAATTTGAGGAGGATGAGCATGTATTTCTAAGAGTGACTCCTACGACCGGTGTCGGAAGAGTTATCAAATCTAAGAAGCTTACTCCTAAGTTCATTGGACCGTATCAGATTATTCGACGTATAGGTCCTATAGCGTATCAGATTGCTTTGCCGCCTTTTCTATCCAATCTGCATGATGTATTTCATGTATCCCAGTTAAGGAAGTATATTCCGGATCCGATGCATGTTATACAACCAGACGAGGTACAACTGAAAGAGAATCTGACTTATGAGACTTTACCTGTCAGGATAGAGGACAGAAAGGTAAAGCAACTTCGGGGGAAGATGATCGAGTTGGTGAAGGTCATATGGAATGATGTGACGGGTGATGCTACCTGGGAGCTGGAAGACAATATAAGGGAGCAATATCCTTATTTGTTCTGAGGTATAACGAATTTCGAGGACGAAATTTTTGTTTGTTGGGGAGAGTTGTAACACCCTAAACTTTTGGGGTATTACCGTTGAGTCCCGAATGTACTGTTTGATGTTTTTAAACTTTAGGATAAATGACAATTGTGTCCTTTTTGTACTGTTTGTTGTTTTTCTGTATGAATTACTGCTTTATAATATTATCTGTTATTTTATTTGGACTTTTTGTGTGATTTGCTCCGGGACAGGAAAATAATATTTTTTCAGGCCAGGGAAATCTTATTTTAATTATTCGGAGGTGGAGGATCTTACTAAACCCAATTCTGAATGATACGGTTAGTAATCTTTTAATTTTTAGGATTTTTCTTGTGAAATAAAATAATTTTATATTATTATAATATTATTTTATTAGTCGTCTAAATAGCGATAATGGACCCAAAAATATTTTGCGGGACCCACGTTTAGTAAAAGCTTAATAGGATTAGGCTTAGCTTGTAATTAAGCATCATTAGTGGTGGAACATTCAAGAGCATGACTAAGCTTAATGACTAGGCTTAATTAGTGACTAAGCTTGATGACAAGGCTTAATGACAAGGCTAGGATTAACCAATGAGAGCAAAGCTTGGTGATCAAGTCTTAATCCTCACCATTGATCAATTCTGTTGGGAATTTGCGGATCAAAAGTCTCGTAGCGGAATAACAGAATTCCCTCTCAGGATCCATGCGAAAAATCCATAATCCGAGTTTTTTTTAAATTTTTTTACCTCTTGAAGCGTGATAGACACAAGCGAGGTGAATCACCAACACCGTAATAGCGACGATGTTTCGCGGTATCCACACGAACAGACTTGCAAAAGGAGTCACGCCTCTGTTTTCGTAGTGCTAGGCTGCGAAGAGAGGAGAAGAAGACCTCACTATCTCTCTACTGTCACTTTCTTGTAGGTGCGGCTAGCGTTGTGATGTAACCTAGTAGCAGCCCCCTTAGCGATATATTTATAACAAAGGCTGCCTTAAATGAGTGTGATCGTAGCAAGGTAAGTGGTGCAACCCTAAACCCATCTGTCATGAGTTAGGCCCACAGTTGAATCCGAGTCCAACTTGGATTCGATTACTCCAATTTAGTCTGTTCTAAGTGTGCGACCTGGACAGTTCTCATGACATTGGTAGTAATATTAAAATCTCATTTTAATATTACAAACGATGAGCGATATCTAGCAACACATCACTTTGCTACCTAAGTAATGAGAATGTCGGTGATTTGACATAACCTATCTCGTGACCAATGTTTCCGTGTAGTTTAGTCCCTTTGTCCAGATATCCAGTTGAACACAAGGCATGGAATGTGTCACCCTTGTTTAGTTCAATCTTCGCATTCTTCATTCCCGAGTAGACATAGTAATAGCAAATAAGATCAATATCTCATATTGACTTATTTGAGCATGGTCCATGCATTTCGTAGTCTCACTCAATCGGGGGGCCCGAAGATATCGCTCTGTTATGTAGGAGGGACAAATCCCATCTAGGTCACTCACATTCCTCCACATGTATTGCGGCATGTCTAATAACCAACGTTATAATCATCTTGTTACGTTGATGACGTTTGATGGCATTAAAACACATAACTCCTCATGTAGGAATCGTAGTGATTTCGGTCAAAGGACCACATACACCATTATCACTATGAGAATCGCTTATGACACTCACGTAACGATCCACGTAGCGTTCTCATGGCGGGTATGTCCAATACATCATTACTCTAATATGTATCCATGTGTAGACTTGATATCTCATATCCATGACCCATGAGATGTGGTCATCAGTCTACGCACATACTAGCCTCAATGTATTATTGTTGTCCTAATTAACAATAATACTTGACTAGGGACATTTAAGAATAGTATTTTATCCAATAGGATCTCACGATCAAGTCATCCACTTGATGTCCTATGGTATCAAACTTACTATTCTAAGGACTTTATTATGTCTACCAAAAAGAACACAATAAATGAAATGCCTCATATAAAATAACATAATATAATGTATGTAAATACAAACAAAATGTATTGGCCACTAGGGCATACACCAACAATCTCCCACTTGCACTAGAGCCAATCAAGCATATTTCTAATGCCTAAAGACCTAGTGTGACCCTCATGCTTACATGTTGTGCAAGAGGCTTCGTCAGTGGATCAGCAATGTTATCATCTGTTGGTACTCTGCATATCTTCACATCTCCTCTATCGATGATTTCTCGAATGAGATGGAAGCGCCTAAGTATATGTTTGGATCGCTGGTGAGATCTGGGCTCCTTAGCTTGTGCAATGGCTCCATTATTATCACAATAGAGGTCCACTGGGTCCACAATGCTAGGAACTACACCAAGCTCAATAATGAACTTTCTAATCCAAAACGGCCTCCTTTCTTTGCATTGGAGGCAAAGAATATACTCACCTGTGGTGGTAGAATCAAGAATCGACTGTCTCCTGCTTTGAACTCTTCCACTCACGGCCCCACCATTCGTGCAATAAATAAAACCCGATTGCTATCTGGAGTCGTCCTTATCGGTTTGGAAGCTAGCATCGTGTAACCCTTTACTACTAGTTCCTCTTCTCTCCATATACCAAAAACGAATCCTTAGTTCTTCTCAAGTACTTAAGGATGTTCTTGACAAAGACTCCAGTGACTCTCACCGGATCGATTAGTACCGCTCGTCATGCTCAAAGCATACGAGATATCCGGTCGAGTACATAACATGGCATACATGATAGATCCAATTGCGATGCATATGGAATCTTACTCATGCGATCCCTCTCATCTCTGGGTGGAAGGGATTGAGCCTTAGATAGGCTTATACCATGCGACATAGGCAAGAGTCCTTTCTTGGATTCATGCATGTTAAAACGTCTTAACACTTTGTCTATGTATGTACTCGACTTAGGCCAAGCAATCTCTGCGACCTATCTCTATAGATCCCGATACCTAATACATAGGTGGCTTCGCCTAAGTCCTTCATAGAAAAGCACTTCCCTAACCAAGTCTTTACTGGACCGTAGGGTAGGGATGTCATTTCCAATTAGTAGTATGTCATCTACATACAATACTAGAAAGACAACTGTGCTCCCACTAACCTTCTTGTAGACACAAGATTCTTCTTCATTTTTGATAAATCAAACTGTTTGATTGTATCATCAAAATGAAGATTCCAGCTTCTGGAAGCTTGCTTCAATCCATAAATAGATCGTTGCAACTTGCATACCTTTGTAGCATCCTCGTGGAGTGGCAAAACCCTCAGGTTGTGTCATGTACACATCCTCGAGAAGATTTCCATTAAGGAAAGCGGTTTGACATCCATTTGCCGATTTCATAATCATGGTATGTTTGCAATAGCAAGCAAGATCCGAACATATTTAAGCATCGCAACCGGGGAAAAAGTCTCATCATAGTCTACACCATGAATTTGCTTGAAACCTTTAGCCACCAATCGCGCCTTAAAGGTATGCACATTACCATCCATGTCGGTTTTTCTTCTTAAAAACCCACTTGCACCCAATGGGTTTTATCCTTTCAGTGGGTCAACCAAGGTCCACACCTGGTTGACATACATGGATTCTATTTTAGATCTCATGGCCTCAAGCCATTTCTCATGTTCTAGGCCAATAATGGCTTCTTGGTAAGTGACGGGCTCATCTTGATCCATGAGTAATACATCACCTTGCTGGGTCATGAGAAATCCATATCTCTCTGGTTGATGACGTATCCTGTTAGACCTACGCAGGTCTTGTTCTACTAGAGCAGGTTGTTATTTCACAACACTTTGTGGAGGCTGCTCTATTTCCACCATTGGTTCATTTGCTACTTTGTGAACTTTGAATTTCTTCAAGTTCTACTTTCCTCCCACTGATTCCTTTGGAGATAAACTCCTTTTCTAGGAATACAACAGTCCGTGCGACAAACACTTTGCCCTCGGTAGGATTATAGAAATAGTATCCCTTGGTTTCCTTAGGATACCCCACAAAGAAGCATTTATCTGATTTTGGGCCAAGCTTATCAGAAACTTGACGTTTCACATAAGCTTCGCAACCCCAAATCTTCATAAAAGACATACTGGGTCTTCTCCCAGTCCACATCTCATATGGTGTCTGTTGAACCGTCTTAGATGGAACACGGTTAAGTGTGAAAGCTGCTGTTAACAGAGCATGTCCCCAGAAAGAGCCTGGAAGGTCTGCATGACTTCATCATGGATCGGACCATGTCCAACAAGGTCCTGGTTCCTCCTTTCAGAAACACCATTCCATTGTGGTGTTCCAGGAGGAGTGAGTTGAGATATTATCCCACACTCTTTCAGATGATCATCAAACTGTTGGCTTAAGTATTCACCTCCTCGATCTGATCGAAGGATTTTAATACTCTTGCCAAGTTGGTTTTGTACTTCATTCTTGAACTCTTTGAACTTTTCAAAGGATTCGATTTGTGCTTCATAAGATATACAAATCCATATCTACTTGAAATCATCGGTAAATGTAATGAAATACGAAAACCGCCTCTAGCTAGTGTGTTTAGTGGCCCACATACATCACTATGTATGAGGCCCAAAAGATCACTAGCCCTTTCACCTTGTCCGAAGAATGGGGCCTTAGTCATCTTTCCCAATAAACAAGATTCACATGTCTCATATGATTCGTAATCAAACGAGTCCAAGAATCTATCTTTATGGAGTTTGGAAATGCGTTTCTCATTTATATGGCCCAAACGACAATGCCGAGAGATAAGTCGGGTTCATATCATTTGACTTGAACCTCTTTGTATTTACGTTATAAATGGGCGTTTCGAGATCAAGGACATAAAGTCCATTACTCAAATGTGCACTACCATAGAAAATATCATTCAAATAAAGAGAACAACTTTTGTTCTTAATTATAAAAGTAAAACCCTTCTTGTCCAAACAAGAAACAGAAATGATATTCCCGCTAATAGCAGGGCAAAATAACAATTATCCAATTCAATTACAAGCCCAGTTGGCAAAGCTAATAAATAAGTCCCTACGGCTAGTGCAAGAACCTTTGCTCCATTTTCCACTCGTAGGTCGACTTCGCCCTTAGTCAATGGTCTCTTGCTCTTTAGATCCTGCATATTTACACAAATGTGAGATCCACATCCAAGATCTAATACCCATGATGCGTAAGTAGATAAATTGACTTCTATAACAAAAATACACAAGTGGAAGTCTCACTTTCCTTCTTCTTCTTGAGCTCCTCTAGGTACTTGGCACGCTTCCTCTTCCAATGTCCTGAGTCGACCGCAGTGGAAGCATGTACCTTCTTTAGCCACTCCACCCACTGGTTTCAAGCTAGAAGTGCTAAGCTTGGACTTTTCTTTGCCCTTACCCTTCCACTTGTCCTGGGGCTTTTTCTGCTGTTTCTTGCCCTTATTCTTATGGACCATCATTATGGCCTTTCCTTTGCCTTTGTTTATGTTATGCTCAGCGAGCTCTCAACATGCTTAGCAGCTCTGGTAGTGGTTTGTCAATTTCATTCATGTTGTAGTTCATGACAAATTGACTAAAACTATCCGGCAATGATTGCAGGACTAAGTCAGTGGCCAACTCTTGGCCCATAGGAAAATCGAGTCTCTCAAGGTTTTCAATGTACCCAATCATTTGAGTACATGAGCACCAACAGGGCTTCCTCTACCAGATTTACACTGAAAGAGTGCTTTTGGAGACCTCATATCTCTCATGTCTAGCCTGCTCTTGATAAAGCTTTTTGAGGTGTACGATCATATCGTATGCTTCCATGTTCTCGTGTTGCTTTTGGAGCTCAGAGTTCATGGTGGCTAGCATTAGACATCCAATGTCCAAGGCATCATCTTGATGCTTCTTATAAGCATCTCTTTCACTCTAGGGGCATTAGTAGCAAAAGGTGGTTCGGGAATAGGTTGTTCTAAAACATACAACTTTTTCTCTTGCTTGAGGACAATCCTCAAGTTCTGTACTGCTAGGAAATTTGTCCCAGATAACTTGTCCTTCTCAAGGACCGATCGCAATGATAAGTTACTTGATGTGTTTGTTGCCATGGTAATCTATCAACGAAATATGCAAAATATAAGTATTATGCTATAAACATATTTAACAAGGTCTTTTAATTAAATACGTCTCCCACTATTTTATTCAAATCAATACCCTCAGCATTGACTTGGAAAATCCCATTGGAAGATTTCCTAGTGGGCCAAGATCCATATTTCACCTAGTTTTGAGTCAGCTTTGGCTGATCGCCCAAAATTCAGTTATTTAGGTAGGAAACTCTTTCCAATTACATCACATGCAACTCTTGGATAATTGGGTGAATAACACTTATTCTAATCCATCTAATGGACTAAAGCCCAACTTCATGCCTCTAAGCCTTCAATCCTATTGAAATGGCCTAGTTAAGTCAAACCCAATGGTTGACAATTGGATATTACTATTATCCTATCGCATCTTACTAATATAGATAAAGGCACCCTGCTTTGGCAGACCTACACTTGATCGATATTAGTCTTGACGAGTGTCACGCATTGGAAGGCATCACATAATGACTTAATATTTTCTTTGAGGGAATTTTATTATTAGATCTCACCATTTATTAAACTTGTTTAACATACCATAAACATTATCCATGCATCTCATACATATAAAGCATATAATAAACGTGACATGATTATGGCCTCTAAGAGAGTAGCATTAATTAATGCCGCTTCACCAAGCGTCTCCCACCAACGTCCTCACTTGATGTCGTCTCCTTGTCTCCACATGAAGATTACATTATAGAAACCTCTTTTACATTCGAGGGAGTTAGATGAGAAGAGAATGTACAATCAGAATGTAGAGAGAAAGGCACGACACGCAGGTCGTATTTAAAATAACCAAAATAGCATAAAATAAAGACTAAGGCCATAACCATGCACCATGCATCTCTAAGAATACATAAACACAAAGCAATAACACATTATTATTTTGTGAAATATAAAAACAGTTTTGAATATTGCACTTTCGAATACCACACACCACGAAACGGGGTTCGGGGTTCGGGGCAGCGCCCCGACGGGGGTCAAGGGGAGGCCGCCCCTTGCGGGGTGCGGGGCAGCGCCCCGGTTCAAAATTTTTCATTCATGTACCACCACTGGTTACTTTAACAAAAATTCGAGTTGGACCCCTCCTGCCTCTATGACGGCTAGGGCAACAACACTTGAACCCTAAGGCCCGCAAACACATGAACGCTTCATGTGCCGTAGGGGTTCCTCATAGCCGTCATCGCCTATCCAGAAACAAGGTTTCCAGAATGCGTGAAGACATGAACACTTCATGTCATGAGGAAGCTTTATGGCCGTCGCAAAACGGAAACAAGGTTTCCAAAACCTTGTGTCGCGCTGCTGTGTATATCGCATTCATACAGAAAATATGCAGAAATAGAAAGCATTCAAAACAGTTTTCGTAGAATCATACATATCACATATGTATATACCAGAAAAACGTAAAAACAGAAAGCATTCAAAACGATTTTCATTCATACATATCATATATATATACCGAAAAACGCGTAAAACATATGAAATCTTTCAAAATAGTTTTCGTAAAAAACATATGAACATCTTCATGGTTTCGAAACAACATATAAAGATCATATCTTTTATCAAAAGAAAGCAACGAATCATGTTATCGCATATAACAAGAAAAGCAAAAAACCGAATCATGGTTTCGCAAGTGTTCTGATACCACTGTTGGGAATTTGCGGATCAAAAGTCTCGCAGCGGAATAACAGAATTCCCTCTCAGGATCCATGCGAAAAATCCATAATCCGAGTTTTTTTTAAATTTTTTTACCTCTTGAAGCGTGATAGACACAAGCGAGGTGAATCACCAACACCGTAATAGCGACGATGTTTCTGCGGTATCCACACGAACAGACTTGCAAAAGGAGTCACGCCTCTGTTTTCATAGTGCTAGCTGCGAAGAGAGGAGAAGAAGACCTCACTATCTCTCACTCACTTTCGTAGGTGCGGCTAGGGTTGTGATGTAACCTAGTAGCAGCCCCCTTAGCGGATTATTTATAACAAAGGCTGCCTTAAGTGAGTGTGAGTGAGTGTGATCGTAGCAAGGTAAGTGGTGCAACCCTAAACCCATCTGTCATGAGTTAGGCCCACAGTTGAATCCGAGTCCAACTTGGATTCGATTACTCTCAATTTAGTCTTTCTAAGTGTGCGACCTGCAGTTCTCATGACATTGGTAGTAATATTAAAATCTCATTTTAATATTACAAACAAGGAGCGGTATCTAGCAACACATCACCTTTGCTACCCAAGTAATGAGAATGTCGGTGATTTGACATAACCTATCCGTGACCAATGTTTCCGTGTAGTTTAGTCCCTTTGTCCGATATCCGTTGAACACAAGGCATGGAATGTGTCACCCTTGTTTAGTTCAATCTTCAGTTTCCTGATTCCCGAGTAGACATAGTAATAGCAAATAAGATCAATATCTCATATTGACTTATTTGAGCATGGCCATGCATTTCGTAGTCTCACTCAATCAGGGGGCCCGAAGATATCGCTCCTGTTATGTAGGAGGAACAAATCCCATCTAGGTCCCTCACATTCCTCCACATGTATTGCGGCATGTCTAATAACCAACGTTATAATCATCTTGTTACAGATGACGTTTGATGGCATTAAAACACATAACTCCTCATGTAGGAATCGTAGTGATTTCGGTCAAAGGACCACATACACCATTATCACTATGAGAATCGCTATGACACTCACGTAACGATCCACGTAGCGTTCTCATGGCGGGTCTGTCCAATACATCATTACTCTAATATGTATCCATGTGTAGACTTGATATCTCATATCCATGACCCATGAGATGTGGTCATCAGTCTACGCACATACTAGCCTCAATGTATTATTGTTGTCCTAATTAACAATAATACTTGACTAGGGACATTTAAGAATAGTATTTTATCCAATAGGATCTCACGATCAAGTCATCCACTTGATGTCCTATGGTATCAAACTTACTATTCTAAGGACTTTATTATGTCTACCAAAAAGAACACAATAAATGAAATGCCTCATATAAAATAACATAATATAATGTATGTAAATACAAACAAAATGTATTGGCCACTAGGGCATACACCAACAAATTCTAAGGCTAGGATGGAGCCAAGCTAATGGACACCTCTTGCCCTTTGAAGTCTATGGCCATTCACTCATTCAAGGCCATTCTTCACTTAATTTTCATGCATTTTCTCTCTTCTCTCTCTTCCAAAAACACAAAACTCCATTGTTGTTTCCTTTGTGAAGCTTTCGGCCAAGCACTCTTATACACCATCCATCCACCCAAAATTTCTTCTAACCAACTTTTCTAAACCTAAACACAATTCTAAGAACATCTCTAGTTGAGAGTTCTTGCAAAATCCTTCATCTTGGGCTTGAAAATCTACTTGGGAGATTTTACCTAGAAGGTGAAATTTCTTGTTTTTCATTTCTAAATTCTTTTTCAAAGTTCTAAGCCATGATTGATCCATGGTTTAAGCTTTCTTTCATGGTTATAATTTGTAGAATTTTGTTTAAGCTTGTTAGGTTTTGGAGGAGTGAAAACCGAAACCCTAGAAAGGAGTGAAAGAGTATTTGTCTTCATTTAAGGTAAGAGGAAGACTTAATCTTATCATCCTTGGGTGGTGGTAAGAAAATGAAAATTGTTTGTGATTGTAGAATCCATAAGGATTCATTTGTGTGTTTGTTAATAGCTTTCCTATTTGTCATTTGTATTAATTTGCATGTCTACAAGCTTTAAAAATATTGTATGTGTTAGAAATGTATGTGTAAATAGTAGGATGTGAACAACATGTCAAGGATTGCATGAGTGTTCCAAAGAACACACCACAAGGCTCACGGCCTCAACCAAAAAGGAGAACCAAAATGTTCTCAACAATTTTCTAAAAGAGTGATTTAATTGACTTAGGTAAAAGAACAAGATACAACATGATTTAGAAGAAGAAAAATGATCCAAAGATCAAATATTAAATTTTTGACCAATTCGACCAACATGCCTAAATTGAATATTTTGATTTCTAAAATTGTTTTTCAACAAAGGTTAGGTAATGATGCAAAAAGGAATTTTATTACAATGAGTTATAAGGAATAAAAGTGATTAGAGTAAGTTTAAGGAGTTAAAACTAATGATTTCAATGGTTAAAAAGAAATACAGAGCTTTTGTAAAATTTCTAACATATAGCTCATATTGTTTTTTGAAGCATGTTAGTGATTTTCATAATGTTAAATTATACGGTTAAAAATTAAGTAAAAGAAATTTTTACAGAAAAATTAGGAAACCATTATTATAAGTTTCTAAACAAAATACTGTCAATTTTTATTAAAAACGGACAAATAAGATAGAAAAGATGTCCAAAAGATAGTATACGGTATGAAAAATATTCTACGTAATTTAAAAGTATTAAATATTATTTCTGTTTATTTAAACAGTAATTTTTAAGGAATTCAGACAAGAAAATAATTTAAAAACCTTACACGATTGAGAAAATGTATTAAAAACTCTACGCGATTTTAAAAATAGCAAAATATATTTACGCGATTTAAAAACATTTGTAAAAGCGATGAGATTTTGAAAACGCGATAAAATTTCTACACAATTGACAAAAACAACAAATTTTTACTGTCGGGCCAAAGTGGTGGACCCGAACAGATTGTGAAACAGTACTGTCAGGTGGGATGTACTGTATATAAATAGTATTGTCAGGTGGGACGTACTATAGTATATAAATAGTATTGTCAGGTGGGACGTACTATCTATATATTTGAAATTTTGCCAGTGAGGGCATATTTGGAAATTTTATCATGCATTGAGTCATGCCAATTTTGGTGGATTGATTGACGAGGTGAATAACATCGTGTTGTCGGTGTGATAAGATTAGTGTTGTTCAAATTTGAATGGACTTGGAGACATTAGTGTGCATAATCCCATCTGTGGACAGTTGGTCGCTCCTCTGGGCCGTGGTAACTGGTAACACACTAATGGACTCGACACGCACTATACTTAATCAAGATCTTGTGAAATCTATTAGTGCAAGCCTGTAGTGACACGACGTATGACAGTGTGCTACACCACTATGCTATTTCAGTGGGCTATAGACGCAACGTGAGACAACAGAATAGTTATTGGGCGGTCGATGTTACTAATAGATTTTGCGGGTCATTCACTCTGATGTCTGTATTTTTTTAGCTCCATGGAGTAGGATTGAGTCACATTTCATATATCTATATTCTATACATTTTAATGTTATTTATCTGCACTATTTTATCCATCTATATCATTTTATTTATCTGTACCATTTGATTTATCTGTATCATTGTATGTTGTTAGGGTATTGAGTTTCTGTATTATTTAATATTATGATTCATGTTATTATGGTATATTATATTGTATGAACTGTTATACCTGTTGTATTGTCGTTTTCTTATTTTACCATGTTTGTGGTGATATAGATTGTCTTACCTCTTTCTTGTATGTATTATTTGTATATTTTGAATTATGTGTTAAAGAGTTTGAGGAAGAGGAACAACCTCTTGAGTGTGAGTATCCTAAGGAGGAGGAAAATCAGCAAGCCGAAGATCAGTTCTACGATCAAGAACCATCCGATCATCCATATCCTTTGGATTGATTGTGTGGATATGACGCTACCAGGATTCTTTGGATTTGTGCAACTGGAGTTTCACGGAGGCTCTGAAGCCTGGCGTCTGCGAGAGGATCGAGATTCGGTGACGTATATAGGACGTCTGACGGTGACCATACGTACTGAGTTTGATGGAGTGCCGATCTTTTCTACTTTGCTGTATCTACATGTGGAGTTGCTGCTATCTCTTAGGCATCATTGAGGTGGTATGTTTGATGCGCCTAGCGAGATCAGCAGCGTATCGATTGCACGGACCCGTGTCCGTAGAGGGTCGAGGCATCCTGGATATCTATCACCTGAAGTTTCATCTGAGAGTGATCCTTCAGAGGGCTAGATATTTATGATGTGTACTTGGGCACATATGCGTTTGTACATATAAACCTTTTACTGCTTTGTTTACTGTTCTGTTTTAGTTTTAAATATAGGTAGTTGTACATTACTTGTATAATCTAAGATGAAACCCTATGTATATTATGTGTGATGATTATGTGCTTATTTTATGTTCTGTGTTATTTTATCTCGTAATATTCTGTTTAATCGAAAAAATTTTACAACATGTATTATTATATAACAAATGTTTTACAACTTGGGTAGATTTTATTTATCTTTCTTTTATTTTATTTATATACGTGACATCCCCACAAGGGTGTTATAACATTTATGTTACTTAATTATCAAATTACCCTCAAGTTCACATATTGTGATGTTATAACAAAAATACAAGTTGTAAATATTTTTTCTTTCTTCTTTGATAATGATAAAATAAACTTAGCGGAAAATAAAAATATAATACATCATCACACATAATTTACATCATCATACATTACAAATGTACTGTTAGGATTATTTATATACAGACCAAGTCTCAAAAGTATTTAAACATAATTTAAAACTAACACACTGCCCAAGTCTTACTAAATAGCAGAACCCTCAGACGAGTCCTCCTCAAATTCCTCAGCAGGAAGGAATCCAGCATGACGCGAAGCCCTACGGACAGGTGTCCGAGTGGACGACACGATACTTATCTCACTAGGCATACGGTAGTAGGCTCCCCAGTACTGCCTAATAGATAGTGGAAACTCTAACTGTACATAAATATTGACACTAAAATAGGGATTTTCTTGATAAAGCCTACTGTAGGTAATGTTCAGGTCCCCTATATAAAATATACACTGTCGATCCAAATGAACATGCCACGCCTCCGGATCTCCGCGAAACTGTAACGTCACGTATCCTAGAAAGCTGGGCATTTCCATCTTCTCAAAACTCTGTTTCCTCCACAGGAGCCTGCTCTTCTTCACCCTCTTGTTCTATGCCTTGCTCAACGTCTTTACCAAATATGATTACAGTACAAAATAAACATACAAAGAGATGAGATCACCTACGCCAATACCAACATGGTAGCACAGAGATAACACAACCAGCATGCCATACAGATATATCATACCATAATTACAATCATGCCATCAATATTATTTATCATAACAGATACAATAAATAATAATTACTATCATGCCATTAACATTATTATCATCATCATCATCCAAGTATTTCTTAACAGAACAATTTTCATAGCTAATATTCCTCAATTAATATGTCATACAGATATAAATGCTCAGATTTATGCATGTGCACTTAGACTCAATTTCCTACTCCATGGAGCTAACACTCAGTTCGGAGAAGTTGATTCGAAAGATTTGTCTGTACCAACATGCCTCAGACCACGTGCCACATTTCTTATATGTGTTTGCACATCTAGCATATACACGACAGTCTTTACTAGATCTTGATTAAGAATAGTGTCTCGGTCAGGATCATCGATGTGTTGCATCGGTCAAACTTACGGGAAGAAGAGCTACTAACCACCCATGTAAGCAACCCGCACCCCGATGCCCCCAAGGTCAACAAGTGACTTACACTACGCGTATCGCACCCACTCAAGAGGTGTACGTCTCTCCTAGGCAAATAGCCTCATACAGTCCATCGGACCTTTCCAATGCATGTTCAATGCACCAATACCAAACAATAGGCAAAATTCATATACAGTGTCTATACACCAGTTCATGCATATAAAATGCACCAATGCCAATCACAAACAAAATTTATCTTTTCTCATACAGTGTCCATTCACTGGTTTAACAGTAATCCTATTGTATATTTAATCGCAAAAATCATATTATCGCTTTTTTCATCAATTACGTAAAAATATTCCACCATTTTTAAATCACGTAATGATTTTTCAATAATATCTCAAACGCGTAAAAATATTTAAACGTTTTCCAAATTGCGTAAAAATATTTCAACGTTTTTCAAATCGCGTGGAAATATTTAAATGTTTTTCCAATCGGGTACCTTAAAAATCACATTTTTAAGTTACGTAAATCAATTTTCACCATTTTTCAACTTCGTAAAATATTTCTCAACCTTCAAAAATTTCATTTCAACCTTTTTCAAAATAATATAACTTCTCATATTATTTTCCACATTTTCTTACTCAAGAAAATCATTTTTGTAATTTATTCCATAAATTCACCATTCCATTGAATTAAATCAATGTTTCTAATTTTAAAATTTACTAGTGCTCTCCAAAACCCAAAAGATGAGTTACACGTTAGAAAAACCCAAGTTACCAACGTATTCTTTATAATTCCAAATCAATTCTAAAAATCAATCTGCTTTAAAATAAATTGAGGTTCAAACACTTTCAACCTCTCTTTTCCATTCACATAGGAAAATTCCATTTTTCAAGTGATAAAACACTCTGATTCCCTTTTCAAAATTCTTGTATTAAATCAAGTTATATTTCCACTTTGAAAATCACTTTGTTTTCACAAAACCAAGGCATTTCAAGTCTTCAAAACCATGGACATGGTCATTGAAACCATTCTTATATTTTTCCTTCCAAATCAACTAAGTTCCATTCTTGTTTTTACACAAAATAAATCAATAAAAATTCTTCTCAAAAATATGAACATTACTTCTTGAAAAACAAACCCTTTGTTTATTTTCCTTACTTTTCTAATCATCCAATTTTATCATTCATGAAAATATTAATTTGTGAACACCTATTTTGAGGTGTCTTGGCCGAAATTCACCATGGTCTTTGGATCCAAAAAAATAATTTCTCCACTTCATAATTTCTTTAAACAAATCAATTTCCTTGTTCTTGAAAATTTTTAACATGAAACCCTAATTTTTGAGTGTCAAAACCGTAGCCTCCTCTTGGCCATTAGAGCCAAAATTTCTTATGCCATCATACATCCATCATAACATATTCAACATATCTTCATCATACATATCATAAGCATACCATATTCTCATCATGCATATTATAAACATACCATATAAGCAATAAAATCATGCAAAACATATCAAGCATAGGCAAATAATCAAAGCACATAAACACACACAAATTATTACATGACCATGGATATGAATCCTCACATGGATTCACCATCCATCAAATACACAAACCATCTCTCACCACCATGCTTGGTTGGTGAGATGGATCTCCCTCTTACCTCTTGAAGATCCTCAAAAAGCTCCTTGCTTTGCACTTTGAACAAGATTTCCACCAACAAAAGTTTCTTGAACATAAAACAAACACAAAGAAAATTAGTATATTAAGCTTGAATAAGAAAAACCATGGATCAAATATGGTTTAGAACATGAAAAAGAAGAAAAGAAATGAAGTTTCCTTACACTTCACCTCAAAAACCTTAGAACTTGCTCTTGGAAAAACTCCTTGAAGATGAAAGATTTAGAGCTTGGTGTAAGCAACAAAGGTTCTTGGATTGATGTAAGGATTCAAGAAGTATGGTTGTATAAAAGTTTTGAGTGATGGAAGGTGGTGTAGGAGTGCTTGGCCGAAACATGCATGGAGAGAATGGAGAGAAATTTTTTTTGATGAGTTAGCTTTCTTGAAATTGTTCAATAATGACCAAGATTGAGAATAATTGGTGTCTTGAAACTTGGCTATTGTCTTAAGCTTCCAAAATCGTCCCCCCCTCTATGCCCTCTTCAAAGTGTGACTAATCTCCTAGCCATCATTATTTGAAGCATTCCTAACCAATGATTAGGATTAATGTAGGTTCTAGGTAGCCTTTAGATAGAAGACTTAACCTAGGCCATTGGATCTTTCTCCTTGAAATTCTAGCCATTAGATGTGTCTCCAAAATGAAGGGTTAAGATCACTCCTTCAAACTTTACATCCAATGGTCATAAATGGTCCTTGTTACCTTTTTAAGACCAAATCTCCACCCTTGATTAAATCAATGGTGGATCTCCAACACTTTTTAAGACTAAATCTCCACCCTTGATTAAATTAATGGTGGATCTCCAAACCACCAAGGTTGACTAATTAGTATAATATTTATTTTTACCTGCTATTACCCCACGAATAATATTTTTATTGTATTTTTATCATCCGATAATTAAATACAGTACAAAACACAGTAAAAAAAAATTTTAAAAACTGTTTCCGGATTCAAGTTTAGTAAGATCCCCTGTCTCCGTCTCAACAGTACAAATTTTTCTAATTATAGAAAATTTTTTCACTTTGCGGGACCCACCCCGGGCTCACATAAGGCCCACTGGGGCCCACAAATAACTCTAAAATATAAAAACTTCATAATCATCCACAAAATCATAAAAATTAGAAAAATCACAAATATCAAACTAGATTACGTAAAATAATTAAGACTTAACAGTAATAATTAAATTACGTAAAATTTTCCCCGGACCGAAAATTATTATTTTTCTGACACGGAGTAAATTACACCAAACGATCAAATATACTGACGGAATATTCAAAATAATTTTACAGACACGAAATCACTAAACAGTAGAATTCTGTTAACTGTCAAAATTACTGTCTATTAGATAGAAAGTTTGGGGTGTTACAATACTCCCCCTCTAAAAAGAAGTTTCGTCCTCGAAACTTGATAAACTTGACTTCACATCCTCAGAATAAATACAGATATTATTGTTTTATCTTTTCTTCCAGCTCCCATGTAACTTCACCACTTATATCGTTCCAAACGATTTTAACCAATGAAATTTCCTTACCTCGAAGTTGCTTTGTTCTTCGATCCTCAATCTTAACTGGAAACGTTTCATAGGTTAAGTTCTCCTTCAGTTGTACTGTGTCTGGCTCGATAACATGGGTAGGATCAGGAATATACTTCCGTAATTGTGATACGTGAAATACATTGTAAAGATTTGATAACAATGGTGGTAATGCAATCTGGTAAGCTACCAGACCTACCCGACGGAGTATCTGATACGACTCGATAAACTTTGGAGTGAGCTTCTTGGACTTAAGCACTCGTCCAACTCCAGTCATAGGTGTCACTCGCAGAAATACATGGTCACCTTCTTCAAACTCAAGCGATTTTCTCCTTTTATCAGCATAGCTCTTTTGCCAAGTTTGAGTCATTCTCATTTTGTCTTGAATCATCATCACTTTCTCACTTGTCTGTTGAACAATCTTCGATCCTAACACAACACTTTCACCGTCCTGATACCAACACAATGGTGTTCTGCATCGCCTCCCATATAATGCCTCATAGGGTGTCATCCCTATGCTCGAATGAAAACTATTGTTGTACGTGAACTCGATCAATGGTAAGAACTCATTCCAACCTCCACTTTGTTCTAGAACACATGCTCTCAACAAGTCTTCTAATGACTGAATTGTTCTTTCTGACTGACCATCAGTCTGTGGATGGTAAGCAGAACTCAAACGTAACTTTGTTCCCATCGCTTCTTGCAAACTATTCCAAAATCTCGACGTAAACCTTAGATCTCGATCTGAAATAATACTGGATGGTACACCATGAAGTCTAACAATTTCATTGATGTACACTTAGGCTAACTTTTCCATTGAGTACTTAATATTAATCGGCAAAAAGTGCGCCGACTTAGTAAGCCGATCAACAATTACCCAAATAGAATCATGACCTTTCTGAGTCCGTGGTAGTCCTGTCACAAAATCCATTGCTATGTCATCCCATTTCCATTCAAGAATAGGCAAAGGTTGCAACATTCCCGAAGGTCTTTGATGTTCCACCGTAGCCTTCTGACAGACTAAATAGGATGATACATACTCAGTGACATCTTTCTTCATTCCTTGCCACCAATATAATTATTTTAAATTCTGGCACATCTTTGTGGCTCCTGGATGCATACTCAACTTACTCCTGTGAGCTTCATCCAAAATCAATCTCCTAAGTTCTGGATCATTAGGCACACAAACTCTTCCTTGAAACTTCAAAATTCCATTAGCACCTTCGCTAAATTCCACCTCTGCACCTTGGCTCTTTGCTTCTTTTGCTTCTTGCAAATACTGGTCACTGATTTGTCCATCTCATATTCTATCCATCAAATCATTTGAAATGGTGATCATGTGTAATCGCATTCTTCCTGGCGTAAGTTTCACAGACAAACGCATATCCTGAAATTCTTCTATCAGTTCCTTCTCCTTGATCATCATAACAGAAGCACTAAGCATTTTCCTACTCAATGCATCCGCTACGACATTCGCCTTTCCAAAATGATATTGTAACTAAAAGTCATAATCCTTTAGAAACTCTAACCAATGCCTTTGTCTCATGTTCAACTCTTTCAGGTCAAACAGATACTTCAAACTTTTATGATCACTAAAAACAGTGAACGTTGTTCCATAGTGAAAATGTCTCCACACTTTCAACGCAAACACCACAGCTGTCAACTCCGAGTCATGAATCAGATAATTCCTCTCATGATTTTTCAACTGTCTTGAAGCATAAGCCACCACCTTAAGATTCTGCATAAGTTTACAACCCAATCCTTGATACGAAGCATCGCAATATACATCAAAAGGTTCGTTTGGATCAGGTAGAATCAATACTAGTGAAGTAGTCAATCGTCTTTTCAACTCCTGAAAACTTTCTTCGCATGCATCAGTCCACACGAACGGTTGATTCTTCCATGTAAGTTGGGTAAGAGGTCCTGCTATCTTTGAGAACCCCTCAATGAACCGTCTATAATAACCAGCTAATCCGACAAAACTATGAATTTTTGATACAGTCTTTGGTCTTTCTCATTCCAAAATTGTCTCCACCTTTGAAGCATCAACTTCAATTCCTTTCTCCGATATCACGTGTCCCAAAAATTGAACTTCGCTTAACCAAAATTCACATTTCGACAACTTGGCATGCAACTTATTTTCCTTCAAAATCTGGAGAACCATTCTGAGATGTTCAGCATGTTCCTCCTAACTTCGAGAATAAATTAAAATGTCATCTATAAAGATAACAACAAACTTATCCAAGTACGAATGGAAAATTCTGTTCATAAAGTCCATGAATATGGCAGGTGCATTTGTCACACCAAACGACATCACTAGATATTCATAATGCCCATAACGACTCCGAAATGCAGTTTTGGGAATATCATCCACTTTCACACGAATCTGGTGATAACCAGATCGTAAATCAATCTTGGAAAATATTGCGGCTCCTCGCAATTGATCCATCAGATCATCAATTCTTGGAAGTGGATATTTATTCTTAATCGTAACTTTGTTCAATTGTCGGTAGTCTACGCATAGACGAGAAGTCCCGTCCTTCTTTTTAACCAACAATACTGGAGCTCCCCATGGTGACACACTTGGTCTCACAAATTGTTTCTCCAATAAATCCTCCAGTTGTTTCTTAAGCTCTGCCAACTCTACCAGTGACATCCGATAGGGCGCAATAGATATAGGTCCAGCTCCAGGTACTAAATCAATAGCAAACTCAATTTCTCTTTCTGGCGGTAGTCCAGGTATATCTTCAGGAAATACCTTAGGAAATTCATTGACCACGAAAATATCTTTCAAGGCATCTTCACACTGAACCTCCAAAGAAGACAACAATAGATACCCATGATCTCCTTCCTTCAAACAAGCTTCTGCTTGAGTTGCCGTTAGGAATCTAGGATCCTTAGCCTCAGGAAATACTAGTGTCTTATTCGAACAATCAATTAGGATATGGTTAGAAGATAACCAATCCATTCCTAAGATTACATTAATCTTGGAAAAAGGCAAACAAATCAAATCCACATGAAAGATTCTATTCCTAACACATACAGGGCAATTCAAACATACTTTTGTAGTTATCACAGGCTAATCAGTAGGAGTAGCAACACTCAAATCATATGGCAATGTAGTCACAGTCAATCCCAAATGCTCTACACAATCACATGTAATAAAAGAATGTGTTGCTCCCGAATCATAGAGTACGATTAAAGGATTACCTTCAATAGCACACTCTTACATGATTAAGTCCTCAGATTTCGCAGCTTCTTCCTTGCTCATAGTATACACTCGACCATTCGCCAGTGGCCTTGCAGTACGAACATTTCCCACAGAAGGTTCCCTCTTAATCTGATCACAATCCCTGGATAAATGTCCAGGTTTCCCACATCTAAAACAAACAATTCCTTTATGTTGACAATCCTTAGTCAGATGATTCTTCCCACACTTGAAATAGTTATACGTAGGAGTTCCAGCTTGACTTGCCTTACTGCCAAAGTTCTTGTTTCTCGCCGCACGCTGTTGATCAATCTCCTCAACGTTACGGCACTTATCCATCAATTCTAGAAACTGCTCAATTCCCAGGGTTGCTACAGCTCGCTTAATGTCAAGCTTCAATCCTTCCTCAAATTTTCTACACTTCCAATCTTCATCTGGGTGCATTTGAAAGTACCTCGAAAACTTTGACAAGCTCTCGAACTTTGCCACATACTCACTAACAGACATTACTCCTTGCCTCAGACTAAGGAATTCCATCTCCTTAGTATGACACACACTTGCTGGAAAATACTTTCAAAAACTTCTGCCTAAAGAGCTGCCATGTCACAACTCTCCCTTCAGCTTCTAACAATCTTCGGGCTCCTGCCCACCAGTTTTCACCATCTCCGACTAACATAAAAGTCGCAAAAGTCAGCTTGCGTTCATCAGTACAACCCATACCTTCAAAGATCTTCTCTAATTCCTTAATCCATAGATCAGCTTTGTCTGGATCAAATTCTCCCTGAAACTTCAGTGGATTGTTCTTACGGAATTCTGACAAACTGTGAGCATCCTCAGTTGCTCTTTGATTTTGCTATGCAACGACATCAGCCATCCGTTGCATTACTGCTACAGCTGCAACCATGTTCTGGTTATCATTACCAATATTTTTCATTCCTGTTCTAGTATTGACACGTCCTCTTCCTCTTCCAGGCATTATTTTTCTCTACTCAAACTAGACAACACAAGAAAGTAAGGTCAATCTTCAAACAATATTGTTTCTTTTCAGAAAACAATCACAGAGAATCACACAACACAAACAAGACAGACCTAACCACAAACCCAAAAGACTCTAACTTGGGCTCTGATACCAACTAATGTAACACCCACCGTAGGGTGCCACATTTATGTTACTTAATTACCAAATTACCCTCAAGTTCACATATTGTGATGTTATAACAAAAATACAAGTTGTAAATATTTTTTTCTTTCTTCTTTGATAATGATAAAATAAACTTAGCAGAAAATAAAAATATAATACATCATCACACATAATTTACATCATCATACATTACAAACGTACTGTCAGGATTATTTATATACAGACCAAGTCTCAAAAGTATTTAAACATAATTTAAAACTCACACACTGCCCAAGTCTTACTAAACAGCAGAACCCTCAGACGGGTCCTCCTCAGATTCCTCAGCAGGAAGGAATCCAGCACGACGCGAAGCCCTACGGACAGGTGTCTGAGCAGAGGACACGATACTTATCTCACTAGGCTTACGGTAGTAGGCTCCCCAGTATGTAACACCCCCCGTAATGGCATCACATTTCCGACTACAAGCTCATAATCTGAAAATCAGTTCATAAAAGGTTTGAGTTATAAAATATGGGTTTCAAAATTTCTTTTCGTGGAAACATAAACTTACTGATATTTATAAGTAATACTGAAAAATAGATTTAAACTGATTAAAACCCATATAACAGGCATCACTTAATATTTAACAATTATTTAAGAAATATAAAACTTACAGACTTAATTTTAAACAGTAGCAAATCCTATGACGGGTCCTACTCAATAGCACAGTAAAACACTAACGAGAAAACTCAACATACTTATTTCATCTTGTATTCATCTTGATGCGCCATATATTTGTTCCTCATCAAAACTGTACACTAACCAGTCCGGGATGGTCACTCCTCGATGTTGTCACCGAACTCAGAATATCTACTTCCTGTCACGTCTAAGGAACTCGTTCCATCTATTATATAATTTTTAACAATACAAGCACAACAAAATAATATAACAAAGAGGTGAGATCACCTACGCCAATACCAATATGGTAGCACAGAGATAACACAAATAGCACACCATACAAATATATCATACCATAATTACAATTATGTCATCAACATTATTTATCATAACAGATACAATAAATAATAATTACCATCATGCCATTAACATTATTATCATCATCATCATCTGAGTATTTCTCAACAAAACAATTTTCATAGCCAATATTCCTTAATTAATATGTCATACAGATATAAATGCTCAGATTTATGCATGCGCACTTAGACTCAATTTCCTACTCCATGGAGCTAACACTCAGTTCAGAGAAGTTGATCCTTAAGATCAATCTATACCAAAATGCCTCAGACCACGTGCAACAATTCTTATTTGTATTTGCACATCTAGCATATACACGACTGTCTTTACTAGATCTTGATTAAGAATAATGTCTAGGTCAGGATCATCAGTGTGTCGCGTCGGTCTAACCCACGGTACAAAAGAGCTACCAACTGCCCATGTAGGCAACCCGCACCTCGATGCCCCCAAGGTCAACAAGTGACTTACACTACGCATATCGCACCCACTCAAGAGGTGTACGTCTCTCCTAGACAAATAGCCTCATACAGTCCATCAGACCTTTCTAATGCATGTTCAATGCACCAATGCCAATCATAGGCAAAATTTATCATTTTCTCATGCAGTGTCCATACACTGGTTCAACAGTAATCATATTGTATTTTTAACAGCAAAATCATATTATTGCGTTTTCATAGTCACAAAACACTTTCGTCGTGTTTTCATAATCGCGCAACATTTCTGTTACGTTTTCACAATTTCGCAACATTTCTGTTATGTTTTCAAATCACGTATTGATTTTCCATCGTTTCTCAAATCACGTAAAAATATATCATTTTTCAATCACGTAAAAATATTTACACGTTTCTCAAATTGCGTAGCGATTTTCCACCATTTTCACAATCGCATAACTTAAAAATCATTCTTTTAAGTCACGTAAACCATTTTCCATCATTTTCAAAATATTTAAACGCTTTCCAAATTTCGTAGAAATATTTTAACGTTTTTCAAATCGCATAGCTTAAAAATCACGTTTTTAAGTTACGTAAATCATTTTTCACCATAATTCCATTACGAAAAATATTTCTCAACCTTCAAAAATTTCATTTCAACCTTTCTCATAATAATATGACTTCGTACTTCATTTTCCACATTTCCATATTCAAGAAATCCTTTTCGTAATAAATTCCATAATTTCACCATTTCCATTGATGCAAATCAATGTTTTCAAATCTTTAAAATTCCTTATCACACTTCAAAACCCAAAGGATGAGTTATACATTAGAAAATATCAAATCACTATTATATTCTCCATTTTTCTTAAATCAATTCTAAAATCAATTCTCTTCAAAATAAATTGAGGTTCAAATACTTTTAACCTCTTTTTGTCTTTCATAAACGAAATTCCATCTTTCAAGTAACAAAACACCTTGTTTCCATTTTCTTTAATTCTTGTACTAAAATACTTTGTTCAAACACTTTGTTTCCACTTTGAAATCACTTTGTTTCATAAAACCAAAACTATTCCAATCTCCTAAAAAAAACCGTGGTACATGGTTCCAATGGCCATCAAATATTTTTCCTTCTAAATCAATTAAGTACCATTCTTGTTTTTACACAAACAAAACCATTAAAATTTCTTGCAAAAACCGTGAGACTCATGGTCTTTAAAATCAATTCATTTGTTCATTTTCATTTTCACTTTCTTTGCAAATCCTTAAAATCATCGACTCATTGCTCTTTTCATTTAAAACTCATGATTAGTAAAATACTTAGAATCTTTTGATTCAAAAGCATCCTTCAAAAATCGTGAACACTTATTCTTTGAAAACAAACCCTTTGTTTAATTTCCTTGCTTTTCTAAACATCCAATTTTACCATTCATGAAAATATTAATTTGTAAACACCTATTTTGAGGTGTAGAGGCCGAAATCCTTCTGGTCTTTGGAACCAAAAATTATTTTTCTTTCCAATAATTTTTATGGCATACATCACATATAATCAACATATTATATTTCAAGCATACCATAAAAGCAATAAAAATCATACTAAACATGCAAGCATAAATAAATCATGCAAAGCACATCAAGCATAAACAAATAATCAAAACACATAAACACCCACAAATAATTACATGACCATGGATATGAATCCTCATATGGATTCACCATCCATCAAATACCAAACCATCTCTCACCACCATACTTGGTTGGTGAGATGGATCTCCCTCTTACCTCTTGAAGATCCACAAAAAGCTCCTTGCTTTGCACTTTGATCAAGATCTCCACCAACAAAAGTTTCTTAAACATAAAACAAACACAAAGAAATTAGTATATTAAGCTTGAATAAGAGGAACCATGGATCAAACATGGTTTAGAACATGAAAAAGATAGAAGAAATGAAGTTTCCTTACACTTCACCATAAAAAAAAACTATAACTTTGCTCTTGAAGAAAGTCCTTGAAGATGAATGATTTAGAGAAAGTCTCCAACATGAAAGTTGCTTAGAATAAGGTAAGGCTTCAAGAAATATGGTTGTATGAAATTAAAGAGTGATGGAAGATAATCATAGAGGTCTTGGCCAAAACTTGCTTAGAGAAGAGATGGAGAGAAAAGTTTGATGAGTTAGCTTCTTGGAAATGAATCAATAATGACCAAAATAACAAATAATTGGTGTCTTGAAACTTGGCTATTGTCTTAAGCTTCACCAAAACCGTCCCCCCTTCCATGCACTCTTCAAAGTGTGACCAATTTCAATAGCCATTATTTGAAGCATTCCTAACCATTAATTAGATCAATGGTTAGGATTAAGGTAGACTTTAGGTATAGTTTTAGATTAGAAGACTTAATCTAGGCCATTAGATCTTTCTCCTTGAAATTCTAGCCATTAGATGTGTCTCCAAAATGAAGGGTCAAGATTACTCCTTCAAACTTTACATCCAATGGTCATAAATGGTCCTTGTCACTTTATAAGACCAAATCTCCGCCATAGATTAAATTCACATCCAACGGTCATAAATGGTCCTTGCCACTTTGTAAGACCAAATCTCTACCATTGATTAAATCTATATCCAATGGTTATAAATGGTCCTAGTCACTTTTTAAGACCAAATCTCCACCCTTGATTAAATCAATGGTTGATATTCAAAGTCTTCCTTATTAAGCTTGTTTTGACAACCATTGATTAGATCAATGGTGAACATCCAAAGCTTCCTAACTAAGTTTATTCCCACACCATTGATTAAATCAATGGTGATCATCCAATGCTTCTTCATTATGTTTGTTTCTCAACCGTTGATTAAATCAAGATCAACTCTCCACCGTTGATTAAATCAATGGTGAATATCCAAACCATCAATGTTGACTTAAGCAGTATAATATTTATTTTTCTATCTGCTATTACCCTACGAATAATATTTTTACTGTATTTTTATCGCCAGATAATTAAATACAGTACAAAACATAGTAAAAGAAAATTTTAAAAACTGTTTCTGGATTCAGGTTTAGTAAGATCCCCCGTCTCCATCTCAACAGTACAAATTTCTCTATGCGTTGAAAAATTTTCACTTTGCGGGACCCACCTGGGCCCATGTAAGGCCACCTGAGCCCACAAACAGCCCAAAACACAATCAGAGAAATATAAAAATTTCATAATCATCCACAAAATCATAAAAGTTATAAAACTTATGAAAATCAAGTCGAATTAGTAAAAATCATTAAGGATTTTCAAAAAGAAATAAAATACGAAGGTGGTATATAGCCTCAAAATAATATTAAAATAATAAAAAACGTAAAAACTCCCAAAAATTCCTAAAAATCACAAAAATTATAAAATCCCAGTAAGTCGAGTCGGATTATTCAAAATAATAAGAATTACCCGAAATAAATAAAATACGAATTTTCGGTGTATTACAATACTCGCCCTCTAAAAAGGAAGTTTCGTCCTCGAAACTTGATAAACTTGATTTCACACCCTCAGAATAAATATGGATATTGCTCTTTTATCTTATCCTCCAACTCCCATGTTGCTTTTCCACTTACATCATTCCCTTCGACCAATGAAAACTCTTTGCCTCACGTTCAACTTCTCCTGATCAAACAGATATCTCAGACTCCTATAATTACTGAAGATGTTGAATGTTATTCCATAAAAAAAATGTCTCCATATTTCTAATGCAAATTCAACAGCTACTAACCCCCATTCATGCGTAGAATAGCTTTTCTCATGTTAACTTCAATTCCCTTGAAACATACGCTACAACTCTTTTATTCTACATAAGCACACATCTTAAACTCCGATGTAACGCATCACAGTACACCTCTAACGGTTCACTGAGATTAGACAGAACTAATACCAGAGAAGTACTCAAACACATTTTCAACTCCTAAAAATTCTCCTTGTATGCATCAATCCATGCAAACGTTTAATTCTTTCTGATAAGCTAGGTGATAAGTCCTGCGATCTAGAAATTTTCCAGGATTTCTATAGTCTTTGACTTTTCCCACTGAAAAACTGTTTCAACCTTTGAAGGATCCACCACGCTTCCGTTGCATCACTCTGATACTATGACATGGATATAAATAGGAATATCCTTTCTTGCAAATTGCGATACATGAAAAACATTATGAGAGATAGCAAAACTATCTGATATGTTACCGGACATATCCAACAAAGAATTTGATATAACCCAATTTTCAAGAATGAATTTTCTAGAATACTAACACTTTATTGAGACAATCTCATAGGATGTGGTTAGAAAATAACCAATTTGTTTCAAAGATCACGTCTATTTATGCAAGAGATAAACAGATCAAACTAACACAAAAATTTAATCCATAACAATAATTTGACAATTTGAATAACTTGTGTAGCACGAAAGGCTAGTAATAGAAACAGAAGTAAATAAGTCAGAAGATAATGAAGACACAGATAACTCTAACATATAATTGATCCACACAATCATATGTCATAAAGAATAGATTGCTCTCAGAAATATACAGCATGGTTAAAGAATCACCTTCTGCAGCACAGTCTTTTTTGTTTAGGTCTTCAGCTCGGAACACTCCCGTTCCATTCGACGTATCGACTCTCCCTACTACCTGAGATTTTACTAACAGAAAACTTCGTTTTCAATGGTCCTAGTCACTTTTTAAGACTAAATCTCCACCCTTGATTAAATCAATGGTTGATATTCAAAGTCTTCCTTATTAAGCTTGTCTTTACAACCATTGATTAGATTAATGGTGAACATCCAAAGCTTCCTAACTAAGTTTATTCCCACACCATTGATTAAATCAATGGTGATCATCCAATGCTTCTTCATTATGTTTGTTTCTCAACCGTTGATTAAATCAAGATCAAGTCTCCACCGTTGATTAAATCAATAGTAGATATCCAAACCATCAATGTTGACTTAAGCAGTATAATATTTATTTTTCTATCTTCTATTACCCTACGAATAATATTTTTACTGTATTTTTATTGCTAGATAATTAAATACAATACAAAACATAGTAAAAAAAAATTTTAAAAACTGTTTCTGGATTCAGGTTTAGTAAGATCCCCCGTCTCCATCTCAACAGTACAAATTTTTCTATGCGTAGAAAAATTTTCACTTTACGGGACCCACCTAGGCCCACATAAGGCCACCTGAGCCCACAAACAGCCCAAAACAATCAGAGAAATATAAAAATTTTATAATCATCTACAAAATCATAAAAATTATAAAACTTATGAAAATCAAGTCGGATTAGTAAAAATCATTAAGGATTTTCAAAAAGAAATAAAATACGAAGGCTCGTATACAGCCTCAAAATAATATTAAAATAATAAAAAAAACGTAAAAACTTCTAAAAATTACAAAAATTATAAAATCCACAGAAGTTGAGTCGGATTATTCAAAATAATAAAGAATCACCCGAAATAAATAAAATACGAATTTTTGGGGTGTTACACAGTACTGCCTAATGGATAATGAAAATTCTAACTGTACATAAATATTGACACTAAAATAGGGGTTCCCTTGATAAAGCCTACTGTAGGTAATGTTCAGGTCCCTTATATAAAATATACACTATCGATCCAAATGAACATGCCACGCCTCCGAACCTCCGTGAAACTGTAACGTCATGTATCCTAGAAAGCTGGGCATTTCCATCTTCTCAAAACTCTGTTTCCTCCACAGGAGCCTGCTCTGCTTCACCCTCTTGTTCTATGCCTTGCTCAACGTCTTTACCAAATATGATTACAGTACAAAATAAACATACAAAGAGGTAAGATCTCCTACGCCAATACCAACATGGTAGCACAAAGATAACACAACTAGCATGCCAAACAGATACATCATACCATAATCACAATCATGCCATCAACATTATTTATCATAACAGATATAGTAAATAATAATTACCATCATGCCATTAACATTATCATCATCATCATCATCCAAGTATTTCTCAATAGAACAATTGTCATAGCCAATATTCCTCAATTAATATGTCATATAGATATAAATGCTCAGATTTATGCATGCGCACTTAGACTCAATTTCCTACTCCATGGAGCTAACACTCAGTTCGGAGAAGTTGATCCGAAAGATTTGTCTATACCAACATGCCTCAGACCACGTGCCACATTTCTCATATGTGTTTGCACATCTAGCATATACACGATGGTCTTTACTAGATCTTGATTAAGAATAATGTCTCAGTCAGGATCATCGGTGTGTTGCATCGGTCAAACTTACGGGAAGAAGAGCTACTAACCACCCATGTAAGCAACCCGCACCCTGATGCCCCCAAGGTCAACAAGTGACTTACACTACGCGTATTGCACCCGCTCAAGAGGTGTACGTCTCTCCTAGGCAAATAGCCTCATACAGTCCATCGGACCTTTCCAATGCATGTTCAATGCACCAATGCCAAACAATAGGCAAAATTCATATACAGTGTCCATACACCAGTTCATGCATATAAAATGCACCAATGCCAATCACATGCAAAATTTATCTTTTCTCATACAGTGTCCATTCATTGGTTTAACAGTAATCCTACTATATATTTAATCGCAAAAATCATATTATCACATTTTTCACAATTTCGTAACATTTCTGTTACGTTTTCAAATCACATATAGATTTTTCAACGTTTTCATCAATTACGTAAAAATATTCCACCATTTTTAAATCACGTAGTGATTTTTCAACAATATCTCAAACGCGTAAAAATATTTAAACACTTTCCAAATTGCGTGGAAATATTTCAACATTTTTCAAATTGCGTAGAAATATTTAAACGTTTTCCAATCGCGTAGCTTAAAAATCACGTTTTTAAGTTACGTAAATCATTTTTCACCATTTTTCAACTTCGTAAAATATTTCTCAACCTTCAAAAATTCCATTTCAAACTTTTTCAAAATAATATGACTTCTCACATTATTTTCTACATTTTCTTACTCAACAACATCCTTTTTGCAATTTATTCCATAAATTCACCATTCCATTGAATTAAATCAATGTTTCTAATTTTAAAATTTACTAATGCTCTCCAAAACCCAAAAGATGAGTTACACGTTAGAAAATCCCAAGTTACCAATGTATTCTTTATAATTCCAAATCAATTCTAAAAATCAATCCTCTTTAAAATAAATTGAGGTTCAAACACTTTCAACGTCTCTTTTCCATTCACATAGGAAAATTCTATTTTTCAAGTGATAAAACACACTGATTCCCTATTCAAAATCCTTGTATTAAATCAAGTTATATTTCCACTTTGAAAATCACTTTGTTTTCACAAAACCAAGGCATTTCAAGTCTTCAAAACCATGGACATGATCATTGAAACCATTCTTATATTTTTCCTTCCAAATCAACTAAGTTCCATTCTTGTTTTTACACAAAATAAATCAATAAAAATTCTTCTCAAAACCATGAACATTACTTCTTGAAAAACAAACCCTTTGTTTATTTTCCTTGCTTTTCTAATCATCCAATTTTATCATTTATGTAAATATTAATTTATGAATACCTATTTTGAGTTGTCTTGGCCGAAATTCACCGTGGTCTTTGGAACCAAAAAAATAATTTCTCCACTTCATAATTTCTTTAAACAAATCAATTTCCTTGTTCTTGAAAAATTTTAACATGAAACCCTAATTTTTGGGTGTCAAAACCGTAGCCTCCTCTTGGCCATTGGAGCCAAAATTTCTTATTGCATCATACATCCATCATAACATATTCAACATATCTTCATCATGCATATCATAAGCATACCATATTCTCATCATGCATATTATAAACATACCATATAAGCAATAAAATCATGCAAAGCATATCAAGCATAGGCAAATAATCAAAGCACATAAACACACACAAATTATTACATGACCATGGATATGAATCCTCACATGGATTCACCATCCATCAAATACACAAACCATCTCTCACCACCATGCTTAGTTGGTGAGATGGATCTCCCTCTTACCTCTTGAAGATCCTCAAAAAGCTCCTTGCTTTACACTTTGAACAAGATTTCCACTAACAAAAGTTTCTTGAACATAAAACAAACACAAAAAAAATTAGTATATTAAGCTTGAATAAGAAAAACCATGGATCAAATATGGTTTAGAACATGAAAAAGAAGAAAAGAAATGAAGTTTCCTTACACTTCACCTCAAAAACCTTAGAACTTGCTCTTGGAAAAACTCCTTGAAGATGAAAGATTTAGAACTTGGTGTAAACAACAAAGGTTCTTGGATTGATGTAAGGATTCAAGAAGTATGGTTGTATAAAATTTTTGAGTGATGGAAGGTGGTGTAGGAGTGCTTGGCCGAAATATGCATGGAGAGAATAGAGAGAAAATTTTTTTTGATGAGTTAGCTTTCTTGAAATTGTTCAATAATGACCAAGATTGAGAATAATTGGTGTCTTGAAACTTGGCTATTGTCTTAAGCCTCCAAAACCGTCCCCCCCTCCATGCCCTCTTCAAAGTTTGACTAATCTCCTAGCCATCATTATTTGAAGCATTCCTAACCAATGATTAGGATTAATGTAGGTTCTAGGTAGCCTTTAGATAGAAGACTTAACCTAGGCCATTGGATCTTTCTCCTTAAATTCTAGCCATTAGATGTGTCTCCAAAATGAAGGGTTAAGATCACTCCTTCAAACTTTACATCCAATGGTCATAAATGGTCCTTGTTACCTTTTTAAGACCAAATCTCCACCCTTGATTAAATCAATGGTGGATCTCCAACACTTTTTAAGACTAAATCTCCACCCTTGATTAAATTAATGGTGGATCTCCAAACCACCAAGGTTGACTAATTAGTATAATATTTATTTTTACCTGCTATTACCCCACGAATAATATTTTTATTGTATTTTTATCATCCGATAATTAAATACAATACAAAACACAGTAAAAGAAAATTTTAAAAACTGTTTCTGGATTCAGGTTTAGTAAGATCCCCTGTCTCCGTCTCAACAGTACAAATTTTTCTAATTACAAAAAAATTTTCACTTTGCGGGACCCACCCCGGGCCCACATAAGGCCCACTAGGGCCCACAAATAACACTAAAATATAAAAATTTCATAATCATCCACAAAATCATAAAAATTAGAAAAATCACAAATATCAAACTAGATTACGTAAAATAATTAAGACTTAACAGTAATAATTAAATTACGTAAAATTTTTCCCTGCCCGAAAATTATTATTTTCCTGACACGGAGTAAACCACACCAAACGATCAAATATACTGACGGAATATTCAAAATAATTTTACAGTGTAACACCCCAAATTTCTGTATCTCTTAAACAGTAATTTTGATAGTTAACAAAATTTTACTGTTTAATAATTTTTGTGCACTGTAAAATTATTTTGTTTATTCCGTCAGCGTATTTGATTGTTTTGAATGATTTACTCCATGTCAGGAAAATAAAAATTTTTGGGCCGGAGAAAACTTTACGTAATTTAATTTTTACCGTTAGGTAATTATTTTACGTAATCTGATTTGATATTTGTGCGTTTTCTAATTTTTGTGATTTTTGTGGATGATTTTGAAATTTTTCCTGTCTGTGGGCCCCGCAAGGGGTATGTGGGCCCAGGTGGCCATACGTGGGCCCAGGTGGGTCCCACAAAGTGAAAAAATTTTCTACGCATAGAAAAATTTGTACTGTTTAGACGGAGACAGGGGATCTTACTAAACTGAATCCTAAAACAGCTTTTAGAAAATTTCTTGTATTGTATTTTATACTGTATTTAATTATTGGATGATAAAAATACAGTAAAAATATTATTTGTAGGATACAAGAATAAATATTAAACTGCGTAGTCAACAAAGAGAGCTTGACTTGATTTATACCCTTGGATGAGAATACTTAGTTTGAATATTAACCATTGATTTAATCAAAGGTTAAGAACAAAACTTAATAAAGAAAGTTTGATAATAACCATTGATTGATTTAATCAATGGTGTGAGAATAAGCTTAGTTAGGAAGGCTTTGATATCAACCATAGATGTAATCAAAGGTGTAGAATTGGTCTTGAAAAATGACAAAGACCATTTATAACCATTGGATTTAGATTAAATCAAGGGTGGAGATTTAATCTTAAAAAGTAACAAAGATCATTTATGACCATTGGATGAAGAATCAATCAATGGTGGAGATTTGGTCTTCTAAAGTAGTGGACTAATTAGGACCCTTGGATTTAAAGTTTGAAGAAGCAATCTTGACCCTTAATTTTGGAGACACATCTAAGGCTTTAGAATTTAAAGGAGAAAAATCCAATGGCTTAGATTTAGTCTTTTAAAATTAAAAATCTATCTAAATCCTAACCATTGAATTAATCAATGGCTAGAAATGCTTCAAAGGGTGGCAAATAATGAAGACAACTACTTGAATGCATTATGAAGGAAGGGACGGTTTTGGCTTGTTTAGAAGACAAAGAAAAGATCTTTATGACCATTATCAATTCTTTATGTCATTGTTAGTAGTTTTGGTCAATGGTGTAATATTATTGATCATTATTGATCAATTTGCATTCAAGGAGAATGCATTGGAAGGGGGGGCTACGTTTGGTGCTGCTTTTGGAAACTAAAGCAAAGTTGAAGACCATTAATAGTAGTCTTGGTCACTTATTGATTATTCTTGACCATTTCCTTCAAGCAAGCTCTTCAAAATAATTTCTCTCCTTCTCCTCCAAGCTTGCTCACGGTCATGACCCATACAACACCCTCCATCACTCAAAAATTTCATCCAACTTGATTTTCTAAACCTAAACATCATTCTAAGAACATCTCTAGTTATGAGTTTTTCCAAAATCATTCATCTTGATCTTCAAATTCAAGCTTCAAGTTTCTATCAAAAATAAAAAATTTCATCTTTGTGCTTCAAGAGAAACCATTCGGTCAAGACCCCTAAAACCATTCTCCGATCTCTTTTAATTTCATCCAACCATAGATCTTGAATCTACATGATGTTCTAAGCAACTTTCATGTTGGAGATTTTCTTTAAATCATTCATCTTCAAGGAGTTTCTTCAAGATCAAAGTTATTGGGTTTTTGAGGTGAAGTATAAGGAAACTTCATTTTCTTCTCTTCCTTTTCATAATCTAAACCATGTTTGATCCATGGTTCCTCTTAATCAAGCTTAGTATACTAATTTTTATGTATTTTGTTTTGTATTTGAGAAGCTCTTGGTGGTGAAGGACTTGGAAAAAGAAGCAAAACAAGGAGATTTTGAGGATCTTCAAGAGGTAAGAGGGAGATTCATCTCACCAACCAAGCATGGTGGTGAGAGATGGTATTTTATTTGATGGATGTGGAATCTATGTGAGGATTCATATCCATGGTCATGTAATTAATTTGTGGGTGTTTATGAGCTTTGATTAATTTTCTATGCTTGATATGCTTTGCATGATTTTATAGCTTTGATGATATGCTTGATATGCTATACATGCTTTTATGGCTTTGATGGTATGCTTATATTATTTATGATGAAATATATATGTATATGCCATGACTTGATGGTGGAAAGGAAATTGATTTTCGGCTCCAATAGCCAAGGAAGAGCTACGGTTTTGATGCCCTTGATTAGGGTTCATGTTGAAAATTTTCAAGAACAAAAGAATTGATTTTTGAGTACTTAGAACATGGTGGATTTCGAACAAGACACCTCAAAATAGGTGTTCACAAATTAATATTTTCATGAAAGATGAAAATGGATGATTTGAAGAGCATGGAAAATAAACAAAGGATTTGTTTTTCAAGAGAACAAGAATATGATTTTTTGAGGAATTTTTATTGATTTATTTTGTGTAAAAAGATCCTAAGTGTTTTTCTAAACATGAGTTTTGAATGAAACGGGCAAACGTTGATTTTAAGGATTTGCAAAGAAATTGAAAAAGAATTTGTAAAGAAAGTAAAAATGAATTTGAACAAATGGGTTTGGTTTTATAACCATTGGTATTTCGGTTTTGAAAACAAAATTCTAATGGTTTTGTTTGTGTAAAACCATATCAATTTAAAAGGAAAAGTATTTGATGGCTTTAATGGTTTTGTTTGTGTAAAACCATATTGATTTAAAAAAAATATTTTGATGATTTCAATAGTCATGTCCACATTTTTGAAGGCTTGTAATGCCTTGATTTTTATGAACAAAGTGAATTTCAAAGTGGAAACGTGAATCGGATTTAATACAAGGATTTTGGAAAGGGAATCGAGGCGTTTATCACTTGAGAAAATCAAGTTTTTTTGTAAACGAAAATGTTTTCAACTTCAATTTATTTTGAAGAAGGTTGTGTTTGGAAATGATTTGGGAAAAATGGAGAATATAATGGTGTTTTGAAAATTTACTAACGTATAACTTATTTTCAAGTTTTGAAATACGTTAGAAAAATGTTAAGTTTTGAAACGTTGATTTATAACAATGGAAAAGTGATTTTGTGGATTATATTAGAAAAAAGATTTTCTTGAGTAAGAAAATGTGAAAAAAATGAAATACAAAGTTATATTATTTTGAGAAAAGTTGAAAGGAATTTTTGATGGTTAAGAAATATTTTTGTAATGAAATTGTGATGAAAAATGTTTTACGTATCTTAAAAATGTGATTTTTAAGCTACGCAATTTTTTAAAAAAAAAACGTATTGAAAATGATATTGATTTATTTAAGTCCAAAATAGTGTTTTGAAATTTTGAGGAATATTTTAAGTGATTGTAAAATGTTGAAAAATATTTTACATATCTTAAAAACGATTTAAAATACAGTAAAATATTTAAATATTTCTACGCTATTTGGAAAGCGTTTAAATATTTTACGCGACTGAAATATTGTTGAAAAATCACTACGTGATTTGAATAGTGATAGAATATTTTTACGTAATTGTGAAAATGATAGAAAATCATTATGTGATTTGAAAAGTGTTTTAAATATTTTAAAAATGAAAGAAAATGATTTACGTGATGTAAAAGAATGATTTTTTTTTAGTTACGCAACTTTGAAACAGTGGAAAAATACTATGCGATTTGAGAAACGTTGATGAGAAAATTCGTGCAAGTATACACGTCGCTCAAGTAATAGAGTGAAAAGTACGAGTCGAACCCACGAGGACTAGAACTAATTTTCCAACTAAGTATTAGTATAGGAAGCCCTACTAATATCCAAACAACAATAATTGATTTAAAGAGAATAAAACTCAGAGCAATCTAACTTGGAATAAAAAAAATAAGCAAGTAATAGAATTGACAAAGTATCAAATTCTCACAATGGTAAAAACCTAGGATTGTAACCCTTCTTGATATTTCACTTGGATTAAATCATACCCATTAGCCCAATCAATGTTACTTGAAGAATTAATCTAGAACTCTAATGTAAACATACCCTCTCCCGATGGCGATATGTTCTTTCCTTCTTAATCAACACAATATCCCTATTAGAATCAATTAACAAAGAAGCATTATATCGAACAAGTTCTATGCAAGATTACACATGGTCCTAAGCATATCCCTATGTCTTAGAACAAAACCCCCAAATTCAACCCTAGGGTTGGAAGTTCATGTGTCACCCATTCTAGTTCTAGGTTCAATTTCCCTTTCCCAAGTTCAAATCAAACCCAAATATCTACCAATTGGTGGCCAAACAATCAATAGCATGAAGCATAAGAATGGATAAAAACCTCTTATAACATTGAAATGGGTAAACAAACATTCAACAATCCAAGCTACATATCAATAGGAGTTACAATCCTAGAAACAAATTTAGCTCATGTTCAACATTTGGGAATAATCAATCAAACCAAATAATACATCCATTAAGCCAAAACAAGAAGAATGAGAAAACCCCAAAAGAAACCAAAGAGAAATGATGAAGAAGATGAAGCACAAACTAGCTCCAATGGTGAAAAGCAAGCAAATCTCCAAGAACTTCCTTGTTGCCTCCTCTCCAAATCAAGTTTCCCTAGGTTTCTTGATGTCCTCCACAGCTGCCCAAGCTCAGAAAATGTCCAGGTAGTGTTAGAGAATGAATCCCCCACGAAATGGATGCCCTAACCCAATAAAAATCCCCTTTGTGGAGCCAAAACGACGTAGCAGAATTTTAACAGGATGCCTCGGCCTCCTGGTGCACAGAATACAAAATCGCAGCATGATGCCGCGGCCTCAGAAGAGGATGTCGCGGCCTCCTGCCAGGATTCTTCCAAAACTGATATACTATGCTGAGGCATAGTTTTGGAGGCCGAGGCATAGTATATGGCTTTCATTTAAACATTTTTTCTTCATCAAAATGCAACCAATACTTGACTTCTTGGATTCCTATCTTGCTTCCTCAATTCAATGATCTTTCTTGAGCTTTCCCACTCTTCTTTTTCTCCACTTCTCTTCTTTAAAGCTTTATCTCCATTCTTCAAACTCTTCATGAATCAAAGGATTCAACCACCTATCAAGCATGAAATATTAAGTGAGTAATAATTCTAAGATCATTTCATTAAAACTTGTCAATATTAATCAAAAGAGTGCTCAATAGGTTCCAATTCCACTAAAGCTCTAACAATCAAATTCAAGCTCAAGATATCAAGAATATACAAGGAAACTAACACAAATTAACACAATTAGTGATCATTTAACTCTACTTTTGTAGAGTTATCAAACGTATATTTTTACGCGATTGAGAAAAACGTTAAAAATTAGTACGTGGTTTAAAAGTACAACAAAAGAGTTGCAACATTTTGAAAACGTAACAGAAATGTTACGAAATTTTGTAAACGTAATAGTAGTGTTACGGTATTGTAAAAACGTAATAAAAACGTTTTGGAATTTTAAAAAAACGTAACAAAAGTGTTACGGTATTGTGAAAATATAAAAGAAGTGTTATGGTATTGTGAAAACATAACAGAAACGTTTTTTTTTGGATTGTGAAAACGTAACAGAAATGTTATGCAATTGTGAAAATACGGTAAAAGTGTTTTACAACTATGAAAACGTGATAACATGATTTTCGCTGTTGAAAGTACAGTGTGATTATTGTTGAACCAGTGTCCATACACTGTTTGTGAGAAAATGACATATTTGTCTGTGATTGGATTTGGTGCATTATATATGCATTGGAATGGTCCGATGAGGACTGGATATGGCTGATTGCCTAGGAGAAATACACATCTTGAGTGGGTGCGATATGCGTAGTGTAGGTCACTTGTTGACCTTGGGGGCATCGGGGTACGGGTTGCTTACACAGGTGGTTGGTCGCGCTTCTTCCCGTAGGTTAGACCGATGCAACACACCGATGATCCTGACCGAGACACTATTCTTATTCAAGATCTGATAAAGACTGTCGTGTATGTGCTAGATGTACAAAAATTGAAATAAGAATTAAAGCACGTGGTCTGAGGCACGTGGTACCGACAGATCTTTTCGATCATTTCTTCGACCTGAGTTTAGCTCCATGGAGTAGGAAATCGAGTCTTGTGTACATGCATAATCTGAACATTTATATCTGTGTGATATATTAATTGAGGAATATTGGCTATGACAATTGTTTTGAATACTTGGATGATGATGATGATAATTAGGACATTATCGTAATTGTTGTTTATAATAATTGAATTGATAAATGATTTGATGATGATAGTTGATTAATATTGAATATATTATTGGAAGTTTGATATAATATCCCCGTATAATATTGTCGCTTATGTTATCTCTGTCTTTGCCATCTTTGGTATTACGGCGTAGGTGATCTCACCTCTTTGTTATGTTTGTTTTGTCTTTGTCCAGATCTTGTTAAAATCAAATAATAGAAGGATCGAGTTGTCTTAGACATAACGGGCGATGGATACTCGAGAGATTGATGAAAACATTGAAGAGTGGGCTGTCTCAAGTTCGAAGGTGTTCTGAGTAGACAAGGAGTAGAGTTCTGATGCAACAAGCTGGATACAAGATAAGGAATGAGTATGTTAAGTTTTATCATTTGTGTTATACCGTGCTATTTAGTAGGACCCGTCATGGGGTTTGCTACTGTTGAAAAAAAAAGAGTCTGTTAATTTTATATTTCTCTTTAAATTGTGAAATATTAATTGGTGTCAATATTGTATATTAATCAGTTTAAATATATTTTTAGTAATACTTATGAATTTCAATAAGTTTATGTTTCAGTAAAGAAAAAAAATTTTAAAACCCATCTTTTTATAACTCAAACCTTGTGTGAACTTCTTTACAGATTTTGAGTCGGGAGTCAGACATGTGATACCCTTGGGAGGGTGTTACATACAGCACACGGAAATCACTAAACAGTAGAATTCTGTTAACTGTCAAAATTACTGTCTATTAGATAGAAAGTTTGGGGTGTTACAATACTCCCCCTCTAAAAAGAAGTTTCGTCCTCGAAACTTGATAAACTTGACTTCACATCCTCAGAATAAATACAGATATTATTCTTTTATCTTTTCTTCCAGCTCCCATGTAGCTTCACCACTTATATCGTTCCAAACGATTTTAACCAATGAAATTTCCTTACCTCGAAGTTGCTTTGTTCTTCAATCCTCAATCTTAACTGAAAACGTTTCATAGGTTAAGTTCTCCTTCAGCTGTACTGTGTCTGGCTCGATAACATGGGTAGGATCAAGAATATACTTCCGTAATTGTGATACGTGAAATACATTGTAAAGATTTGATAACAATGGTGGTAATACAATCTGGTAAGCTACCAGACCTACCCGACGGAGTATCTGATATGGCCCGATAAACTTTGGAGTGAGCTTCTTGGACTTAAGCACTCGTCCAACTCCAATCATAGGTGTCACTCGCAGAAATACATGGTCACCTTCTTCAAACTCAAGCGATTTTCTCCTTTTATCAGCATAGCTCTTTTGCCGAGTTTGAGTCATTCTCATTTTGTCTTGAATCATCTTCACTTTCTCAGTTGTCTGTTGAACAATCTCCGGTCCTAACATAACACTTTCACTGTAACACCCCAATTTTTGGTTAATTACGTTTTTGCTCAAATTGTACTGTTTTCTATTTTTTGTGTGTTATAAAATTAATTTGACTGTTTCGTAACTGTATTTGATTGTTTTATGTGATTTACTCCGAGTCAAGAAAATAATAATTTTTGGGCTGGGGAAAATCTTGTTTGATTATTTGGAGCTGGGCGATCTTACGAAACCCAATCCAAATAATATATATATCAATTATTTAATTTTGAGGATTTTTCTGTGTAATAAAAACATTTATCATGTAGAAAAGTCCGTGGGACCCACGTTTGTTTTGTGGGACCCACGTTTGGTTTGTGGGACCCACGTTTGGGGGACCCACGCTTTGTTTGTGGGACTCACTTTTGTTTTGTGGGACCCACGTTTGGGTTTGTGGGACCCACTTTTAGGAAAAATTTACCAACGTAAATGGCTTGTAAAATTCTAAACCAAAAGGTTGAAAATCCATAAAAATAGTTAGGTTTAGTAGATTAGTTAGTTTAAAATCTAACTTAATGGAATAATTAGTCAAAAACTTAATTAAGTTAATCTAAGGTGTTTGAGTGGTAATTAAATGGAATAAAACCTAATTAATTTTTATCAAATTTTAGTTAGACAATGTATTAGTATAATTAAGTAGAAGATTAAGGATTCTAAGTAAATTAATAATTAACTAAAATACAAAGGAATCTAACTAACTTTTAATTAAACCTAATTAGGAGGACTTAAGCATAAATAAGACATTAAAAATCAATCAAATTTTGATTAGAATTCCTATAGCTATTTTTGGATTTATGCATGCATTATGCATTCAATTATGCACTCAAATGCAATCATGGAGATCTAGATGCTTAGTCATCCACCATCCAAATCATCAAAGGCAATTATGTTAGCAAAATTGTCAAAAAAGGGGGCTGCATTTGTCTTCGAAGTCTACGGCCATGCATTTTGGGGGGGGCAATTATTCACTTTATCATCTTCATTTCAATCATTCTAAACTTTCATTCATTTCTCTCCTACCCAAAGAACCCAAAGAAAACTTCAAGTCTTCATTTCACACACCATTCGGCCAAACACTCTTCTAACACTTCTATCCATCAAAAATTTCATCCAACACAATTTCCTAAACCTAAACCATATTATAAGAACATCTCTAGTTGTGAGTTTTTGCTAAATCATCCATTTGGAGCTTGGAAAATCACTTTGAAGTTTCTTTCCTAAAAGGTGAAAATTCTTCTTTCTTGTTTCTAATTTGATTTTTGATGTTCTAAGCCATGATTGATCCATGGTTTATCTTTTTCATCCATAGTTTATGACTTTATAATTTGTTTCAGCTTGTTAGGATTTTTGTTGAAGCTACACAAAATTTCTAAGGAGGAGTCCAAGGAGATCTTGTCTTCCTTATAGGTAAGAGGGAGATTTAATCTCATCAACCATGTGTGGTGGTGAGAAAATGGATGTATTTGTGGTGAAGAATCCATAAGGATTCATTCACTTGATTGTTTATTGTCTTCTCTATTTGTGATTGTGTATGTGTGCATGTTATTTTCTTTTCTATTTGTGGTTTATTATGCATACAAGCATGTTTATAGCTTTGATATTTGGTATGTGTTTTATTATTGCTTTAATATATGGTATGTGTTCATAAATATATGTATATGTTCATGGATCTAAGATAATTATTGTTGGATGTGCAAATATGTTGAGACTTGCAAAAGTGTTCCAAAGAACACAAGATGAAGAGCTTATGATTTTTACTATGAAAATAGAACCAATATGTTCTCAACCATTTTCTAGAAGGATAACCTAATTGATCTACTTAAGTTAAAGGATTTTTCAATGATTTAATGGATGAAAAATAATTTTAAACATGGTTTGTATAAAAATGGTGATTTTCGGCCAAAATATATTTTTAATGTTTAATTGATCCAAAATTTATTTTCTAAGTGTAAACTAGTTTATTAACCTAAAACGAATTCAATTACGATGGATTTTCAAGAGTTAAATAAGTAAATGAATTTTTACTAGAAGTCTAGTATGGTAAAGAAATAAATTTTAACACTTGAAAAATACTTATCTTTGAGTTTTTAAAGTACGTTAGCAATTTTTAAAGTGTATTTTATGGTTATAATTAAATAAAGGAAGTTTTAAAGGAAAACGTAGAAAATATCATTTAGTGGATTTTCTAAATTAAGTGCTGTCAAAATTGATTAAAAATGAGCAAGTATTGAAGAATGTTTCAAAATGGCATTTAAAAAGCAAAGAAATATTTTACGTAGTTGAAGAATAAAAATAACAGTAGAATTATTTTATTAAATTTGAATTTTTGAGAAAAACGTCAAAAATCATTACTTAGGGTAATTTTTGTAAGATAAATGGAAAATAATGTCTAAATAATATTTTAGTTTTGGAAAGTTTCAAAATTTAATTTGAAACATCAAGAAATATTTTATACAGTGAAAAATAGTAGAAATAGCTTATGTGTATTTAAAATGATAATTTTTTTAAACTACGCGATTGAGAAAATGATTTAAAAATGTTACGCGATTGAGAAAACATTGAAAAATATTTACGCTACTTATGGAAACAGTAAGTTTTTACTGTCGGGCCAAAGTGGTGGACCTGGACATGTTGGGAAATAGTACTGTCAAGTGGAGACATACTATTTTTGGAATTATTGATACTAAGGGTATTTTTGTAATTATGGTGATAATGAGGATATTTATATAATTATGATTCATAGTGATACTGAGGGTATTTTTGTAATTATGGATCATTACATACATAGAGTGGTATGTTAATTTGGTTGAAATTGACAATTGACTGACGAGATGAATTACACTGTGTTGCGGGTGTGATAGGCGTAGTGTGTTCATGTGGAGAACTTGGAGGCGTTAGTGTGCGATGAGATTCCACATGTGGACGATTGAGTAGCTCCTGCAGGCATGGTAACTAATAACACACACTAGCGATCTCGACAAATACTATTCTTAATCAGGATCTACTGGGGACTGTTTGGTACTATGCTTGATCGTACACGACGTATTTGACTGTGTACCATTCACACGACGTATTTGACTGTGTGTTGTTTACATGACGTATTTGACTGTGTACTATTCATATGACGTATTTGACTGTGTGCTGTTTACACAACGTATTTGACTGTAACAGTTGGTTGAGGCAGCCTGATGTGCGGACATGTCAACTGGATCATTCTCTCTGATGTTTGTGTTTAGCTCCATGGAGTAGGAACGAGTCTGAGCACATGACATATTTAATCTGCATCACTGTGTGAATAGTTATAATTTGATTTATGATATTTTGCATTTGTGATAATGCGAATAGTTATAATTTGATTTATGATATTTTGCATGTGTGATAATATGAATTGTTATATTAACTGTTATATTTGTTACATTAACATTATTATCATCATCATCATCCAAGTATTTCTCAATAAAACAATTGTCATAGCTAATATTCCTCAATTAATATGTCATACAGATATAAATGCTCAGATTTATGCATGCGCACTTAGACTCAATTTCCTACTCCATGGAGCTAACACTCAGTTCGGAGAAGTTGATCCGAAAGATCTGTCTGTACCAACATGCCTCAAACCACGTGCCACATTTCTCATATGTGTTTGCACATCTAGCATATACACGACAGTCTTTACTAGATCTTGATTAAGAATAGTGTCTCGGTCAGGATCATCGGTGTGTTGCATCGGTCAAACTTACGGGAAGAAGAGCTACCAACCACCTATGTAAGCAACCCGCACCCTGATGCCCCCAAGGTCAACAAGTGACTTACACTAAGCGTATTGCACCCGCTCAAGAGGTGTACGTCTCTCCTAGGCAAATAGCCTCATACAGTCCATCGGACCTTTCCAATGCATGTTCAATGTACCAATGCCAAACAATAGGCAAAATTCATATACAGTGTCCATACACCAGTTCATGCATATAAAATGCACCAATGCCAATCACAGGTAAAATTTATCTTTTCTCATACAATGTCCATTCACTGGTTTAACAGTAATCCTACTGTATATTTAATCGCAAAAATCATATTATCGCATTTTTCACAATTTTGTAACATTTCTGTTACGTTTTCAAATCACATATAGATTTTTCAACGTTTTCATCAATTACGTAAAAATATTCCACCATTTTTAAATCACATAGCTCAAACGCATAAAAATGTTTAAACGCTTTCCAAATTGCGTAGAAATATTTCAACATTTTTCAAATTACGAGGAAATATTTAAACATTTTTCCAATCGCGTAGGTTAAAAATCACGTTTTTAAGTTACGTAAATCATTTTTCACCATTTTTCAACTTCGTAAAATATTTCTCAACCTTCAAAAATTCCATTTCAACCTTTTTCAAAATAATATGACTTCTCACATTATTTTCTACATTTTCTTACTCAAGAAAATCATTTTTGCAATTTATTCCATAAATTCACCATTCCATTGAATTAAATCAATGTTTCTAATTTTAAAATTTACTAATGCTCTCCAAAACCCAAAAGATGAGTTACACGTTAGAAAATCCCAAGTTACCAATGTATTCTTTATAATTCCAAATCAATTCTAAAAATCAATCCTCTTTAAAATAAATTGAGGTTCAAACACTTTCAACCTCTCTTTTCCATTCACATGGGAAAATTCTATTTTTCAAGTGACAAAACGCTCTGATTCCCTTTTCAAAATCCTTATATTAAATCAAGTTATATTTCCACTTTGAAAATCACTTTGTTTTCACAAAACCAAGGCATTTCAAGTCTTCAAAACCATGGACATGTTCATTGAAACCATTCTTATATTTTTCCTTCCAAATCAACTAAGTTCCATTCTTGTTTTTATACAAAATAAATCAATAAAAATTCTTCTCAAAATCGTGAACATTACTTCTTGAAAAACAAACCCTTTGTTTATTTTCCTTGCTTTTCCAATCATCCAATTTTATCATTTATGTAAATATTAATTTGTGAACACCTATTTTGAGGTGTCTTGGCCGAAATTCACCATGGTCTTTGGAACCAAAAAAATAATTTCTCCACTTCATAATTTCTTTAAACAAATCAATTTCCTTGTTCTTGAAAAATTTTAACATGAAATCCTAATTTTTGGGTGTCAAAACCGTAGCCTCCTCTTGGCCATTGGAGCCAAAATTTCTTATTCCATCATACATCCATCATAACATATTCAACATATCTTCATCATGCATATCATAAGCATACCATATTCTCATCATACATATTATAAACATATCATATAAGCAATAAAATCATGCAAAGCATATCAAGCATAGGCAAATAATCAAAGCACATAAACACACACAAATTATTACATGACCATGGATATGAATCCTCACATGGATTCACCATCCATCAAATACACAAACCATCTCTCACCACCATGCTTGGTTGGTGAGATGGATCTTCCTCTTACCTCTTGAAGATCATCAAAAAGCTCCTTGCTTTGCACTTTGAACAAGATTTCCACCAACAAAAGTTTCTTGAACATAAAACAAACACAAAGAAAATTAGTATATTAAGCTTGAATAAGAAAAACCATGGATCAAATATGGTTTAGAACATGAAAAAGAAGAAAAGAAATGAAGTTCCTTACACTTCACCTCAAAAACCTTAGAACTTGTTCTTGGAAAAACTCCATGAAGATGAAAGATTTAGAGCTTGGTGTAAACAGCAAAGGTTCTTGGATTGATGTAAGGATTCAAGAAGTATGGTTGTATAAAATTTTTGAGTGATGGAAGGTGGTGTAGGAGTGCTTGGCCGAAACATGCATGGAGAGAATGGAGAGAAAATTTTTTTGATGAGTTAGCTTTCTTGAAGTTGTTCAATAATGACCAAGATTGAGAAATAATTAGTGTCTTGAAACTTGGCTATTGTCTTAAGCCTCCAAAACTGTCCCCCCCTCCATGCACTCTTCAAAGTGTGACTAATCTCCTAGCCATCATTATTTGAAGCATTCCTAACCATTGATTAGATCAATGGTTAGGATTAATGTAGGTTCTAGGTAGCCTTTAGATAGAAGACCTAACCTAGGCCATTGAATCTTTCTCCTTGAAATTCTTGTAATTGGCTAGCTATTATGAACAATAGTTTTGATGATAACAAACGTGAAGACAAACATGAAGATGATGAGGAGACTAAGTCCAAGATCTTCAAAGAATAGCTTTAGGACTTAGGATCTTTGTAAAGAGCTTTTTGGATATCTCATTATTTGGCGTTGCAAAGAAATGTTTTCAAAATTGTTTTTCCAAACTTAAACAATCATTTTCTAGACTTTTAAAAGCATTTAAAACTAATTTTATATCAGAGGTATTCGAATACCCCATAAGGTATTCGAATAGCACATTAAGTATTCGAATAACTTGCTTTTGCAGAAAACCTGTTTTATTATAGGTATTCGAATACACCATATGGTATTCGAATAACCATGTTTTAAAGTTTGTACGTTTTCTATTTTTCAAAGTGGTATTCGAATAACCACACTTGGTATTCAATAACCTGATTTCATAATATACCTCTTTAACTAAGGTATTCGAATACCCTTAACTGGTATTCGAATAACCCAGCTCTGATCAGTTTTCTAAAAGTGTTTTGGCAAGAGGTATTCGAATACCTCATAAGGCATTCGAATACTGTATTCCAGAATTGAATTTCACGAAGCTTTCGAAAATGGCAGCAACGACCATAATTTCAATAATTACTTGCTTTTAATTGCTCCAACGGCTATGTTTCTTCATTGCTCTATAAATAGAGACCTTGGGTCTCTTCTGAAGAAGCCCCAACCATTTTGAATTATTTGCTTGTGTTAAAACGTGATTCTTTCATATTTTCTGTGCTCTTTTTGCCAAAACCTTGAGACATCTTAAGAGAGCTTATTAGCACTTCAATTTGTAATATCTGCTCTAAGTGAGAGTTCATTTTTCATCTATTCTCTGATTCTGTAAAAGGGTGAGGTATCCCTTAGTGATTTTGTGAGGGTAAGGTATCCCTCTAGTAAAAGGGTGAGGTATCCCTTGTTGTAAAGAAGGTGAGGTATCCTTCAAAGGGGGTGAGGTATCCCTCTAGTAAATAGGGTGAGGTATCCCTGTTATGTAAAGGTTGCAAGCACCTGTTTTAAGCTTGTGTTGAATAGTGAAAAATCTCGAACTGTGTTTCGGGGACTGGACGTAGGCCACAAGTGGTTGGTGGTCGAACCAGGATAAATATTGTGCCTGCTTTTCTACCCTTAATCTTTTATCTTTATGCACTTTATTTATTCTTGCAATTTAATTATTAATTGTTCTTCTTATCTTCATCTTATTCACGACTTTTAATAATTAAATTCAGTATAGTTTATTTGTTTGCGTTTTTTGTAAAAAGTTTTCTAAATACTCAATTCACCCCCCTTCTTGAGTACTGAAGCCACTTGGGTAACAAGTGGTATCAGAGCTAGACTCTTGTATAAAGAGCTTAGCCGCTTCAAGAGTACATGGTTTCATCAAATGTTTTATCAGAAGCAACTTCCATAAATCGACCACCCTTTTTCAATGGGGATGGTTATGCATATTGGAAGGAAAGAATGAAAATCTTTATCGAGGCTATTGATCTAGATGTGTGGGATGCTGTCGAAAATGGTGCATTTATACCTACACGCGTTGTCAATGGTGTAAAAACCGAGACACCTAGAAGTGATTGGTCTGATGTGGATAAAAGAAAAGTTCAATATAATTTAATAGCCAAAAATATCATTACTACTGCTTTGGGATATGATGAATTTTTTCGAATTTCAAATTACAAAATTGCTAAAGAAATGTGGGACACTTTACAAGTTACCCATGAGGGTACTAGTGAAGTTAAGAGGTCGAGAATCAATTCTCTAACTCGAGAATATGAATTGTTTAGAATGAACCAAGGAGAAAGCATTCAAGAAATGCAAAAGAGGTTCACCCACATTGTTAATCATCTTGCATCATTAGGAAAGAATTTTACTAACGAAGATTTGATTAACAAAGTGTTGAGATGTCTTAGCAGGATTTGGCAACCCAAAGTAACAGTAATTTCAGAATCAAGGGACTTGACAACCATGTCATTAGCTACCCTTTTTGGCAAACTTCACAAGCACGAATTGGAACTAAACAGACTAAGTCAAAGTGAAGAAAATGACAAGAAGAAAAAGGGAATTGCACTCAAAGCCACCTCTTCCATACTTGAAGATGATGATGAAGGTGGTAAAGAGGATACTGAAAACTTTGAACTAAGTGAGGAGAATCTTAGTCTCCTTGTGAGAAAATTCGGAAGATTCCTAAAGAAAAAGGGATTTCAAAGAAGACCACCCCTTCCTCAAAAGAAGGCATATCACAAAGGAGAAGGATCCTCCACTCCTCCAAAATGCTACGAATGTGGAGAATTGGGACACATAAAGATGGAGTGCCCAACCTATCAAAGGAAAGTGGAGAAGTATGAGAAAAGGCACTCAAGGGAAAAGAAAGAAAGAAGAGCCTACATAGCATGGGATGACAACGACATGGACTCCACTGATAGCTCAGATAGCGAAGAAGCTTAACTTTGTCTCATGGCCAAAGGAGAAGAAGAAGAAAGCAAAAATGAGGTAAGTTCTAACTCTACTCTACTCCCTTCTTATGATGAGTTACAAGATGCCTTTGAAGAATTGCATGATGAAACTTTAAAACTCACAAAACAAATTTCTTCTTCTAAGAAAAAAATCTCTTCTCTAGAAAATCAAATTCTTATTTTAAATAAAGAGATTGAAGAACTAAAAATTGAAAATGAAACTTTGGGAATTATTGATGCATGCTCATCTCATCCCTCACATGCTTCTACTTCGTATTCTTGTTCTTCATGTCATTTGCTTGAAAATGAAATTGAAAATTTAAAGAACACCCTTGCCAAATTCACATGTGGAAGAGATAATTTAAATATTTTATTAGGAAAACAAAGGGTTGTTTTTGAAAAAGCTGGAATTGGTTATAACCCGAAAAATCAGCATAAATCTTATAAAAACTTCTTTGTTTATTCAAGCACTTCTTGTAGTCCTTTTATCAAATGTTTTTACTGTGGAAAGAAGGGTCACAGTGCTTCAACATGCAATGCAAGAAAGAATGTTAACACAAAAATTGGGACAAAAATGGTTTGGGTTCCAAAGGGTACATTGCCCAAAACTGACACTCAAGGACCCAAGAAAATTTGGGTACCAAAAACCAAAAATTAAATTGTGTTGCAGGTGTGCTTGAAAGCCTAGAACTGACTTCGGCATTTTTGAAAGTGGCTACTGCGAGCACAAGACCGGAAATAACTTCAAGCTCTCTTCCTTCTTTCCGTGAAGCTTGAAGTTGCAACGATGAAATAAGCTCTTAATCATTGGAACAGATAAGAAAATAATGGCAAATAATAAGGCAAGCTCTCTTACGGTATTTTCTTTGTGTTTCCATCATCAGGTAAGGTTTTCGTCTCTCAAACATGTAGTTTTGGACATATATATATGCTTTCCTGTTTAAGTTACTCGAATAACTATTTTTGGCATTCGAATACCATTGCTTTATACGTGAAAATCTATATTTTTCTGATAGGTCTATTCGAATACCCTCCCATGGTATTTGAATAACATACATCAGTACAGAATTCTTATGGTTTTATAAGCTGGTGCATTCGAATACCCAAATATGTATTCGAATAATCTGAGAAATCTTTATCAGTACTTGTTACATGCTATCTGGAGTATTCGAATACCTTCCAAGGCATTCGAATACGTGCTCCTTCTGGAGTTTATAAAATGTGATGGGTATTCGAATACAGCAAAAGGTATTCGAATACCACATTTTTTACGACGTGTTCTCTGTTTCGTTTCTGTTCATTTTCTTATACATATGCAATGAAAATATATTCCAACTATGAATAACATGCTTTAGATAAAATACATCTTAGTTCTTGAAACTATGTTTTGTACCTTAAATAGAAATTACATGATGTTCTTAAATGCACATTTTTGCTTGCTCTTTCATCTCCTTTTCTCTAGAATATGCTGCATATTTAAATTCTTTGTAAGGTAAATGCTCAATGTAATTGGCTACTATTTTAATAAATATACAAGTGCAATAAGTGGTATATGAAATATTTAATATCTATGCTTTTTATTGATATATGGCAGATTTATAAGAAATTGATAACAAGTGGTAAATGCTTTACATTTTGACAAACAAGTGGTATCAAACAAAGTGGTATGAACGTAATAACAAGTAATAACAAGTAATAACAAATGATAACAAATGATATCAAACAAGTGGTTACTTGGCCAAATTAATCGATAAATATATTTTTGCCCTTGAGAATCATTTGCTGCTTTTGCCTCATTGTTTTTTTAAATGCTTATTGGCTTATGAGTTTGACTAACCCCTATGGATCCAACATTAATGGATACCAATGAAAGCACTCTGAATTTTGTTGTAGGGAGAATACTACCTCAGCACAAATTTAAATGGACAAAATTCATTCAACTTGAGGACATGCATATGTTAATTTATATTGTTTTAATATGATAAAAGGGGGAGAAAAATACTTGCCCCATCTTTTTGATTATGACAAAAGGGGGAGAAGAAGTTTAAATGTCTTTGTTTGAGAAAAGTCAGGGAGAAAAAGTCAAAATAAAAATAGAAATTGAATTCCAAAAGTAAGGGGGAGCTGCTGTGCATATCTCTGATGTAAATCACCTCTTATGAAAAAGAGGGGGAGTAAGTATCTCTAAACAAACTTTGTGAATTCCAATTTATATGAACTAATGCTTTTCTCAAATGTTAGTTTGTCATCATCAAAAAGGGGGAGAATGTAATTGGCTAGCTATTATGAACAATAGTTTTGATGATAACAAACGTGAAGACAAACATGAAGATGATGAGGAGACTAAGTCCAAGATCTTCAAAGAATAGCTTTAGGACTTAGGATCTTTGTAAAGAGCTTTTTGGATATCTCATTATTTGGCGTTGCAAAGAAATGTTTTCAAAATTATTTTTCCAAACTTAAACAATCATTTTCTGGACTTTTAAAAGCATTTAAAACTGATTTTATATCAGAGGTATTCGAATACCCCATAAGGTATTCGAATAGCACATTAAGTATTCGAATAACTTGCTTTTGCAAAAAACCTGTTTTATTATAGGTATTCGAATACACCATATAGTATTCGAATAACCATGTTTTAAAGTTTGTACATTTTCTGTTTTTCAAAGTGGTATTCGAATAACCACACTTGGTATTCAATAACCTGATTTCATAATATACCTCTTTAACTAAGGTATTCGAATACCCTTAACTGGTATTCGAATAACCCAACTCTGATCAGTTTTCTAAAAGTGTTTTGGCAAGAGGTATTCGAATACCTCATAAGGCATTCGAATACTGTATTCCAGAATTGAATTTCACCAAGCTTTTGAAAATGGCAGCAACGACCATAATTTCAATAATTACTTGCTTTTAATTGCTCCAACGGCTATGTTTCTTCATTGCTCTATAAATAGAGACCTTGGGTCTCTTCTGAAGAAGCCCCAACCATTTTGAATTATTTGCTTGTGTTAAAACGTGATTCTTTCATATTTTCTGTGCTCTTTTCGCCAAAACCTTGAGATATCTTAAGAGAGCTTATTAGCACTTCAATTTGTAATATCTGCTCTAAGTGAGAGTTCATTTTTCATCTATTCTCTGATTCTGTAAAAGGGTGAGGTATCCCTTAGTGATTTTGTGAGGGTGAGGTATCCCTCTAGTAAAAAAGTGAGGTATCCTTTAGTGATTTTGTGAGGGTGAGGTATCCCTCTAGTAAAAGGGTGAGGTATCCCTTGTTGTAAAGAAGGTGAGGTATCCTTCAAAGGGGTGAGGTATCCTCTAGTAAATAGGGTGAGGTATCCTCATGTTATGTAAAGGTTGCAAGCACCTGTTTTAAGCTTGTGTTGAATAGTGAAAAATCTTGAACTGTGTTTCGGGGACTGGACGTAGGCCACAAGTGGTTGGTGGTCGAACCAGGATAAATATTATGCCTGCTTTTCTACCCTTAATCTTTTATCTTTATGCACTTTATTTATTCTTGCAATTTAATTATTAATTGTTCTTCTTATCTTCATCTTATTCACGACTTTTAATAATTAAATTCAGTATAGTTTATTTGTTTGCGCTTTTTGTAAAAAGTTTTCTAAATACTCAATTCACCCCCCCTCTTGAGTACTGAAGCCACTTGGGTAACAATTCTAGCCATTAGATGTGTCTCCAAAATGAAGGGTCAAGATCACTCCTTCAAACTTTACATCCAATGGTCATAAATGGTCCTTGTTACCTTTTTAAGACCAAATCTCCACCCTTGATTAAATCAATGGTGGATCTCCAACACTTTTTAAGACTAAATCTCCACCCTTGATTAAATTAATAGTGGATCTCCAAACCACTAAGGTTGACTAATTAGTATATTATTTATGTTTATCTGCTATTACCCCACGAATAATATTTTTACTGTATTTTTATCATCCGATAATTAAATACAGTACAAAACATAGTAAAAGAAAATTTTAAAAACTGTTTCCTGATTCAGGTTTAGTAAGATCTCCTGTCTCTGTCTCAACAGTACAAATTTTTCTAATTACAGAAAATTTTTCACTTTGTGGGACCTACCCCGGGCCCACATAAGGCCCATTGGGGCCCACAGATAACACTAAAATATAAAAATTTCATAATCATCCACAAAATCATAAAAATTTGAAAAATCACAAATATTAAACCAGATTACGTAAAATAATTAAGACTTAATAGTAATAATTAAATTACGTAAAATTTTTCTTGGCCCAAAAATTATTATTTTCCTGACATGGAGTAAATCACACCAAATGATCAAATGTACTGACGGAATATTCAAAATAATTTTACAGCACACAGAAATTACTAAACAGTAGAATTCTGTTAACTGTCAAAATTACTGTCTATTAGATCGAAAGTTTGGGGTGTTACAAGGACTCGTTATGGACATTATGAATATCTTGTAATGTCATTTGGTCTAACCAATGCACTAGCAGTGTTTATGGATTATATGAATATGATTTTTAGTCTTTACCTAGATAAATTTGTGATTGCCTTTATAGATGACATTCTCATTTATTCAAAGACAATTGAAGAGCATGAAGGGCATCTTAGGATAGTTCTAGAAATCCTAAATGAAAAGAAATTGTTAGCTAAGTTGTCAAAGTGTGAGTTTTGGTTAGAAAAAGTAAAGTTTTTAGGGCATGTGATATCCAAAGAAGGAATATATGTTGACCTTAGCAAAGTTGAATCGTTGTTGCAATAGGATAGACCCACTACAGTAACAGAAATTAGGAGTTTCTTGGGATTGACTAGATATTATAGAAGGTTTATAAAGGGATTCTCCCAATTAGCTTTACCTTTAACTAGGTTAACTAGGAAGGATAGTCCTTTTGTGTGGATGTAAGCTTGTGAGGATAGTTTTTAGGAATTGAAACAAATACTAACCATAACACATGTCTTAGTGATTCCAGATCCTCAGGAGGGCTTTGAAGTATACTGTGATGCTTCAAGGATGGGATTAGGATGTGTCCTTATATAGAATGGGAAGGTAGTTGCATATGCATCTAGACAGTTAAGGCCACATGAAGAGAATTATCCCACTCATGATTTGGAATTGGCAACGATGGTGTTTGCCTTGAAAATTTAGAGACATTACCTCTATAGTATTCGGTTTGAAGTTTTTAGTGACTACAAGAGCTTGAAATACTTGTTTGATAAAAAAGAATTAAATATAAGACAGAGGCGATGGATTGAATTCCTCAAGGATTACGACCTTGAGTTGAAATATCATCCAAGTAAAGCCAATGTAGTGGTTGACACTGTAACACCTCGAATTTCATTTTTTTTTCATAAATATGAGTTTTATATTTTTTGTGATTTTTGAAAATTTTTGTGGATTTTTTTGATATTGTGATTATTTTAATATTATTTTGAGTTGTATGTGGGCCCAAAGATTGTACGTGGGCCTAAGGCGAGCCCAAAAAAGTAAAAATTTTATGGAGTCAGAAAATTTTGTACTGTTGACGCGATGCTAAGGGATCTTACTAAACCTAAAATCGAGAACAGTTTTCAAAATTTTCTTTTACAGTAATTTTTGATCCGTTTATTTTCCATTTGGTAAAGTTATTGTCCATTAGGCAATAGATACTGATTTTATAAGCTATAGCTATTAACCATTGGATAATAGCTACTAGAAAAATATTTAGATGTTAGTCAACAATGATGGTTATGACATCTTTATGTTAAACCAATGAAAAACTAGTCTTCTTGTTAAGGACCAATAAGAACTAGTCAACAAAAATGGCTTGGACTCTCTAAACTACACCATTGGATGGAAGATTTGGAAGGAGAAAACTTTGACCACCATTTTGCTAGAGGAAGCCACGGCCAAGGCACAAATTGGAGAGGAATTCAATGGCTTAAAATTCATTCTTATCTTGGTAATAATATCTTACCTCCAGAAATATCTATCTAGCAAATATTAACACAAAATATCTCACTTCACTCTCCATTCACTCCACGGCGTCCTAAATTTCATTTCATTTCTATCATTCAACATCATCTTTTTCTCAAAAGAAAACTATCACAAAAGCTCTCAAAATTTTCTCTCACTTTGCTTCCCTAACCCCACGACCAAACACCCACACCATACCTCCACTCTTCTAAAATTTCTATCAACCTCACTTCTTGATTCCTCTCATCATTCTAAGACTCTTTGTAGTTAGAGCCTTAGCCTAAATTGTAACACCCTCCTTAGGGCATCACATTTCCGACTACCAACTTATAATTTGAAAATCAGTTCGTAAAAGGTTTGAGTTATAAAAGGTGGGTTTCAAAATTTCTTTTCTGCGAAAACATAAACTTATTGATATTTATAAGTAATACTGAAAAATAGATTTAAACTGATTAATATACATTATATAACAGACACCACTTAATATTTAACAATTATTCAAGAAATATAAAACTTACAAACTCAATTTTAAATAGTAGCAAACCCCATAACGGGTCCTACTTAATAGCACGGTAAAACACTAACGAGAAAACTCAACATACTTATTTCGTCTTGTATCCATCTTGATGCGTCATATATCTGTTTCTCCTCAAAACTGTACACCAACCAATCCAGGATGGTTACTCTTTGATGTTGTCACCGAACTCAGAATATCTACCTCCAGTTAAGCCTAAGAAACTCGTTCCATCTACTATATAATTTTTAACAATACGAGCACAACAAAACAATATAACAAAGAGGTGAGATCACCTACGCCAATACCAACATGGTAGCACAAAGATAACACAAACAACATATCATACAGATATGTCATATCATAATTACAATCATGTCATCAACATTATTTATCATAACAGATACAATAAATAATAATTACCATCATGCCATTAACATTATTCAAATCACACGATAATTACAATAATGCCATCAATATTATTTATCATCATCATCATCCAATATTCCCCAATTAATATATCATACAGATATAAATATTCAATATTTATGATAATGCCCTCGACATTATCCAAGTATTCAACAGTTCAATTATCATAACCAATGCTCAATAATTATGCATGTGCACAAAGACTCAATTTTCCTACTCCATGAAGGTTTTCACAATTTCGAGAAGAATGCTCTGGTTAATTGTCAGCCTTAGCCTAAAGACAATCTCCAGTCTTCGAAAAGAATCGTGTTCTTGTCGGGTATCGTCAATGCATTGCAACGGACTGCATCGCCAAGTGGCACATGGTCTTTTGCCAATCAACGTCCACTAGTCGACCGCCGCGCCTTGACGCCCCCAAGATCCATCATAGACCTCACTTTTCAATTCTCATTCTCTCTTCAACCACAAGGGTCACAATAGCTATCAGCTATTAATTTTCGTTCAATGCATGAATATCTCAATGCAATTTTGTTCAATTTCATCATATGCCTCACTGCATATTTTTCAATTTCATCATATGCCTCAATGCATATTTTTTTCAATCTCATCATATGCCTCAACGCATATTTTCCAATGCATGTACAATGCACCAAATGCCAATCACAGGCAAAATTCATAATTTTCTTATACAGTGCCCATACACTAGTCCAACAATAATCGTATTGTTAAATTCAATTACAAAATCATATTATCGCGCAAAACATTTTTGTAGCGTTTTTCACAATCGCGCAACATTTCTGTTACATTTTCACAATTTCGCAACATTTTCGTTGTGTTTTCAAATAGCGTAACAATTTTCTATTGTTTCTCAATCACGTAAAAATATTCCACCATTTTTAAATCGCGTAGCGATTTTTCAACAATATCTCAAACGCGTAAAAATATTTAAACACTTTCCAAATTGCGTAAAAATATTTCAACGTTTTTTAAAATAGCATGGAAATATTTAAACATTTTTCAAATCGCGTAACTTAAAAATCACATTTTTAAGTTACGTAAATCATTTTTCAACATTTCACCACTACGTAAAATATTTCTCAACCTTCAAAATCTCAATTCAACCTTTCTCAAAATAATATGACTACTCACATTATTTTCCACATTTTCTTACTCAAGAAATCTTTTTCACAAATTATTCCATAAATTCACTATTTTATTGAATTAAATCAATGTTTCTCACTTAAAATTCCCTAACGTGCTCCAAAACCCAAAGGATGAGTTTTACGTTAGTAAATTTTAAATCATCAATGTTTCCTTTATAAATCAAAATGACTTCTCAAATTCAATCCTCTTCTAAAATAATTTGAGGTTCAAACCCTTACAACCTCTATTTTCCATTCATAACCGAAATTTCTATTTCTCAAGTGATAAAACACTTTGATTCCATTTCCAAAATCCTTGTACTAAATTAAATTATATTTCTACTTTGAAAATCACTTTGTTTCATAAAACCAAGGCATTACAAGCCTTCAAAACCGTGGTACTTGGCCATTGAAACCATCAAATATTTTTTTCTTCTAAATCAATTAAATACCATTCTTGTTTTTACACAAACAAAACTATTAAATTTCCTTCAAAAACCGTAAATACTTGGTCTTTGAAATCAAAACATTTATTTATTTCCTTGCTTCTCTAAACATCCAATTTTACCATTCATGAAAATATTAATTTGTGAACACCTATTTTGAGGTGTCTTGGCCGAAATTCCTCTTGGTCCTTGGAACCAAAAATTGTTTTCCTTTCCAACAATTTTTATGGCATACATCACATATATTCAACATGTTATATTTCAAGTATACCATAAAAGCAAATAATAATCATACTAAACATGCAAGCACAAATAAACCATGCTAAGCACATAAATCACATAAACACCCACAAATAATTACATGACCATGGATATGAATCCTCACATGGATTCACCATCCATCAAATACACAACCATCTCTCACCACCATACTTGGTTGGTGAGATGGATCTCCCTCTTACCTCTTGAAGAAGCTCCAAAAGCTCATTGGTTTGCTTCTTTTTCCAAGTCCTTCACCACCAAAAGCTTCTCAAATACAAAACAAAACACAAATTTATTAGCATATTAAGCTTGAACAAGAAGAACCATGGATCAAACATGGCTTAGAACATGAAAAAGAGATAAGAAATAAAGTTTCATTACACTTCACCAAAAAAACCCTACAACTTTGCTCTTGAAGATGATAGATTCAGAACTTGCTCCAAACTATAAAGTGTCTTAGAATGAAGTAAGGATTCAAGAAATATGGTTAGTTGAAATTAAAGAGTGATGGAAGATGGTTCTAAGGTGCTTGGCCGAAACTTGCTTGGAGAAGAGGTGGAGAGAAAATTTTGAAGAGCTTAGGCTTTTGGAAATGATCAATAATGATCAAGATGAAGTAATAATGGTGTCTTAAAACCTTGCTCTTGCATTAAGCCACCAAAACCGTCCCCCCCTCCATATGCATTCAATCAGTGACCATTATTACTAGCCACCATTTTAAGCATTCCTAGCCATTGATTAGATCAATGGTTAGGATTAAGGTAGATTCTAGGTTTAGCTTTAGATTAGAAGACTTAATCTAGGCCATTTGATCTTTTCTCCTTGAAATCCTAGTCATTAGATGTATCTCCAAAATGAAGGGTCAAGATTACTCCTTCAAACTTTACATCCAATGGTCATAAATGGTCCTAGCTATTTTATAAGACCAAATCTCCACCGTCGATTAAATCAAGATCAAGTCTCCATCGTTGATTAAATCAATGGTGGATATCCAAACCACCAATGTTGACTACGCAGTACAATATTTATTTTTTTATCTGCTATACCCCTTCGAATAATATTTTTACTGTATTTTTATCACCCGATAATTAAATACAGTACAAAATATAGTAAAAGAAAATTTTAAAAAAAATGTTTCCGGATTCAGGTTTAGTAAGATCCCCCGTCTCCGTCTTAACAGTACAAATTTTTCTATCCGCAGAAAAATTTTCACTTTTCGGGACCCACCCAGGGCCCACATAAGGCCACCTGGGCTCACAGATAGTCCAAAAACAATCAGAGAAATATAAAAATTTCATAATCATCCACAAAATCATAAAAATTATAAAACTTACGAAAATCAAATCAGATTACGTAAAATAATTAAGACTTAACAATAATAATTAAAATACATAAAATTTTCTCCGACTCGAAAATTATTATTTTTTTGACACGAAGTAAATCACACAAAACGATCAAATGTACTTACGGAATACTCAAAATAATTTTACAGTACACAGAAATCACTAAACAATATAATTTTGTTAACTGTCAAAATTACTGTCAAACAATTAGGAAATTTGGGGTGTTACATAAATCATCCATTTTCATCTACTTTCTTCAAGATCAAGTTCTAAGGTTTCAAGGTGAAGTTCATGAAAACTTCACTATTTGTTTCATCTTCATGCTCTAGGCCATACTTTGATCCATGGTCTTCTTATTCAAGCTTTAGGTACTAATATACTTGTGTTTATTTTTGTTTTTAAGAACCTCTTGGTGGTGAAGGACTAGTTCAAGAAGAAAGGTAAGGAGCTTTGGAGGCATCACCAAAAGGTAAGAGGGAGATCTATGTCACCAACCAAGTATGGTAGTGAGATGAAGTTGCATTTGATGGGTGGTGAGTCCATGTGAGGATTCATTCCCATAGTTGTGTAATTTATTTATGTGTGTTTATGTGCTTTAAATTTATTTACTCATGTTTTTATGCTTTATATGATTTTATTGCTTTAATGGTATGCTTGATATATGTTATAGTATAATATGATGATTATATGCCATGTATGCTATGATATATGTTGAAAAGGAAATTAGTTTTGGGTTCCAATGGCCATGGTAAAATTAGATGTTTAGGAAAGCAAGGAAAAGAATTAATGATTTGGTTCCAAGGACCATGAGAGTCACGACCATGATGCCTCCAATATGGTATTTTGTTACAAAAATTTATTTGTCAAGTGTAACTTAGATGGTTAAGTATGAAAGGAATTAATTCAAGGATTTATGAAATATAATATTGAATGGATTAAAATAGTAAAGGATTTAAAGTAAGGAATTTTGAGATATAAAAATAAGAAAAACTTATTTTTGGAATTAATTAAATTAGTGAATTTAGTTTATAAATGAGAAATAAATTGGTGACTTGAAGTTTACTAACGTATAGCTCACCCGTTGGGTTTTCAAGCGCGTTCGAAAATTTTAAGCTATAACAATTCATTTAAATCAATGTAAAAGCAATTTTGTGGGAAATAGTATAAAAATTACGGAAAGGATTTCTTAAGTGAGAAAACGTGAAAAATAAAGTTAGAAATTGTATTAATTTTTGGAAAGTCCAAAATGATGTTTAGAATATTGAGAAATATTTTACGCAGCTGAAAAATGATGAAAACTATTTTATGCGACTTAAAAATGTGATTTTTAAGCTACGCGATTTCAAAAATGTTGAAAAAAATCGCTACGCGATTTGGAAAATATTTAAATATTTTTACGCGATTGAGAAAACATTGAAAAATAATTACGCAATTTAAAAATGCGACAAAAATATTGTGCGATCATGAAAATGCGGTAAAATGACTACACAATTGAAAATACAGTAGAATTACTGTTGGGTCAACATGTGGGATCCATATATGTGAAATTATGATTTTGGCCTAAAATTGGCCTGTGAGCATTTATTATGCATTGGGAAAGTCCTGTAGACTATATCAAGGCCGATGGCCTAAGAGTTGAATAATACCTTTGTGGGTGCGATATGTATAGTGTAGGTCACTTGTTGACCTTGGGGGCATCGGGGTGCGGGTTTTCCACAATGGGCAGTTGGTAACCCCACTGTACCGTGGATCAGACCGATGCAACACACCGACGATCTGGACCGAGACACTATTCTTAATCAAGATCTGGTGTAGACTGTCGTGTATAATATCAGATGTGCAAAAATGATGAAAATTATAGCACTTGTTCGGAGGCAGCCGAGATACTTATAGATCTTCTAGATCATTCTCTCCGACTTGTGTTTAGCTCCATGAAGTAGGAAATTAGGTCAGTATGCATGGGCATAGTCTGTATATATCTTTGTGATATTTTATTTGTTAAATATTGATTAATGTTTGATGCCATGACTACATTCACTGTTTGTTATATCTGTATGACATCACTGTCATTTTTGTTTCTTTACTGCTATGTTGGTACTAGTGTTGGTAGTCTCACCTCTTTGTATGTTGTTCTTGTACTGTATTCATATTTGGTAAAGACAGTGAGGAAGGCAGTGAAGAGCAGATTCCTTCTGTTGATACTGATTTCTGAGTTGATGGCATCAAGACATAGTTTCTTTGGTTATGTGAGATTGCTGTTTCGTGGTGGCGCTGGAGCCTGCCGTCTTAGTCCTGATGAGGAGGGTCTTATTTATCAGGGATAGTTGACTGTCTCTCTAAATAGGATCTACCACGAAGATCCTTTCTTCTCTGTTGACATATATGTACACGTAGAGTTTCATTTATCTAGTAAGATAGTATTGGGGTGGTCGTTACCATACCCCTAATAAGATTAGTATTGTGTCGTTTGTAATGCCCATTTTTTCTAGGAGAAGAAGGAACGTCACACCATAATAAAGCGAAATAAACAAAATGTAGAAAATATAAATTAAATCATAAATTAAGACCTAGTTCATTTTTAATACATGAATGAACATTTTCAATCGTAAGTATGTATTAATCGAGTATTGAAATATAGGTATATATTTTTTTTATGAGAGAATAATAAAACGTAGCTACAGTAAACAAAATCAACATGAAAGGAAAATGTACATCCATATGTTATATATATATAATTACATCAGTCTGTTTAATTACATCATCAAATTTACAAAAAGTAAAAGGCTTTACCCATCCCCAAGATGTTTACAAATTTACATCCCATCAAAATAGCAAAACATCAGGCTTTCCAAAAAAAATACACGCATAGCCATCAGTAGCCACCGACAATATCAGCCCCTAAGACTGACGAGAAGGAACCGTAACAAGATCCTTCTCAAGGTCTTCCTCGTCAAATGAGATCATCATTAGAGCGACCGAATTTTGAGCAGAAGCCCGAGTAGTATAAAGAAATGAGTCCTTATATGGGGTGTAATAAAGGTCATCCCACAAATGCCTAACAGGTAGGTAAAACTCTAAGTGAACAAAAGCAGTAGAATCAAAGACAGACGGGTCATAGCGACCCCAAGCTAAAGACACCGTCAGCTCCCCGTGGTAAATGCAATGGTCCGTGCTCAAATTTATATGCCAACAATCGAGTCCTCCATGAAAGGCCATCCTCGCATAACCCAAAAATCGGCATGGACGTGATGACATCTTCAAACAACACTAATCGTAATCGGGCCAGAAACCAGGAAACTCAGGTGCTTCCTTTTCTTCACGCATGTCTTCTCAGAAGCATATAAATAAACAAAAATATAGAGGTACAGAAAAGAGGTGAGACACCCAGCATTTATTACCAATATGGCTGTAAGAAAATAGAACGGCATTGGACGCCCACATAACATCGCAACACATACATTTATCAACAATAATAATAAAAATAAGCAGTAAGAGTAGAATAACAATAAGTCATAGTAAAAGTAAGCAATAAAAGATTAAATAGCACTGATATCCCAAACAGTCGACAGTTTAACAATTAGATAATAATTACGACAATAAAGAAAGGATGATTCAACAGTTGTAAATACTCATGCCCGATGAAATATGAGACTGACAATGCATAATGCATATGGTACCAAAATCCTACTCCATGGAGCTAGACGTCAACATTCGGAGAGAATGATCAAGGAGTCATGCCAGCATCTTGTTAGCCTTAAAATAAAGTGTTTTATCATAAAAATAATATTTTGTGCAACATGGCTTATACATGGCACCTCAACAATGATCGCGATATAGGACAGCGTCTCGGTCCAGATCATCGGTGTGTTTGCATCGGTCTATCCCACGGCCCCAGTGGAGCTACCACTGTCTATTGACACCCGCACCCTGACGCCCCCAAGGCCAATAATCATGACCTACGCTTAGTCTATTCGCACCCGCACTATGGTGTAATTCAATCTCCTAGGCATACATCACATTTCCCACAAAGTGCAACGAACATTCATATATGCATGACGACTCAATGTACATCATGTATGTTCATCAATTGTATGTTTCTCATAAAACAATGCACATCATGCATATTCCTTAACAGTATATTTCTCATGGAATATACCACAATGGCATATAATCAATCCTCAATAACTTCATGCCACAATTTAGTCAAGTACACATCAACAAGTACTTAGTCCCACAAATAGGCTTACAATATCATACAATTCATTCTCAATATCAACATTTCATATATATAGTTCAACACGCATCCCAATTCCATATCATGAATTCAACATTCCTAATTTCTTAAGTCTTGATCAATTATGCAAATGTTGGGTCAAAGAACCCTTAAAATCGTGGCCTCTTAAGAGCCATTACTCAATCAATTTCTTCCATCCTATTATAGATTACTTATATCTAAATTGCTTGATTCCCAAGAATACATAAAAGCACCACTTGGACTCAAAAAATCCTTTAGAGGCCGTGAGCCTCTCTAACACATCAAGATTCCAATTTCTTTCCATTTCATGCATAAATCCTTTAATACCTAATTACATAAGCTTTATTTCATACAAAGTTAAATCCAAGTCCTTAAAATTTGAGTTAAAAATTGTGACCTCCCTAATATAATAGGAAACCCTAAAATTTTCATCCATCAAATCCAATATTATCAAAGCATTTAAAACAACCAACACCTTAGTCTCAATCAAGAACACACAAACATGAAAAACAATCAAACAAAGTGAGCAATCCATTAAGGATTTCTCCATCAACAACCACACAAAAGTCTTCTCATCACCAATAATGATTAAAGTGAGTAAATCTCCCTCTTACCTAAAGGAAGAACACGAAAATCACCTCTTTGGTTGCTCCTTGGTGGTTCGGTTTTGGCCTTCCAAAAACCCTAGAAATCCATCTCAAAGAATCAACACCAATAGCTTGGAAAAGAAAGGATCCATGGCAAAAAATATGACCATAGAAACGAAAAATAGGAAGAGAAAATGAAGAATCAAAGATTTACCTTCAAAGCTTCAAGCTTTGTTCTTGAGAAAAAGTGAAGAAGATGATGGATTGAGAAGATGATCACTAAAAAGAAAAGCTTTGGAATGAAGAGAGGAGTGTAGAAATGGTGATGGTGAAACAAGAAAATGGTGATGGTGAAACAAGAAAATGGTGATGGTCACCAAATGGGGCTGCAACCGTGGAGAGGGTGAAGGAGAAGAAGAAAAAGAGAGAAAATGTGAGAAGAGAAAATGAAGAGAGAGAAAGTGATAGTAGAAAATGAGTGTAAATTTTGAATGAAGAGTAATAAGTGTGGGAAGCAAAATTTTGCTTCCCTTGGGCACCAATTGTCGTGGCAATGAGGAGAGAGAGAAAGGGTGAATGGCTTCTCCTACAAGCTTAGGGCATTCTAGTCATTTGGGGTCAAAGTTTCCATGAAAAACTTGATTATAATATATTATTTTTGAGATAAAAGTGATTTGATTAGACATAAAGTAGATTACATTAGGATAAGATGATAGGATTTTTAACACATGCTATTATCCAATGGACAATGGTTACAGTTGATAGTAGTCAGTATTAATTGTTCAGCGGATAATAAAATACATAACGATTTTTATTTATCAGATAAAATTCTCGAAAAATATGAAACCTTGTAAACCGTGTCCAGCCTCGGGTTTAGTAAGATCCCCCGTCGATGTTTCCACAGATCAAGGTTCTCGAAAAAAATATCTCATTTCCCGGCTCTGCTCAGTTTGTATGCAAAATGAGGAATAATATTAAAATATTTTGCGTTTTCAGAAAAATCCAAAAAAATTCACAAAAATCACAAATATTATAAAATGACTATTTATAATAAAATAAATAAATTTTGGGGTGTTACAATCTGCTCGGATACCTGTCCGTAGGACCACGCGTCACCCGGGTTTCTATCTTCCTAGGAGACGGAGAAAGATCCCGCGGAGGACCCGTCTGAGGGTTCTGCTCCATAGGTGTGTACTTGGGCCAGTGTAGTAATTATAATAATGTTTATTTTCTTTAAGAACTTTGTCTGTATATATTTAAGTTTGTCAGTATTGATGTCATGTATATGATATATATTATTTTGAGATACTGTTTGGTATTTTTATATTCTAGTAAATTTATATTATCAGTATCAAGAAATTTTACAACTCACATTTATATTATAAAATATTATTTTATAACTTGGGGTAATTTGGTAATAAATAATATAAAAATGTGATACCCTACGATGGGTGTTACAGACACCAGTAGGAAATCCTTACATGTGTCCTGGATGATGATTCAAGAAGTAGAACTTTTAGAAAACTTTAGAGATTTGAGTCTAACGGTAACTATGTCTCCACATAGTCTCTATATGACTAAAGTGGATATCATTAGTGACTTGAGGATTCAAATTAAAGAAACTCAAGAAAGATATGATTATTTAAGGAAAGTGAGAGAGTAAATCTTGTTAAGTGAACTTAAAGGATTTAGTATAGCAAATGATGGGATCATTATGTTTGGAGACAAGATATGCATTCCTAAAGAGGATGACCTTAAAGAGAAGATTTTAGAGGAAGCACATAAGAGTAGGTATACCATTCATCCTAGAGAAACTAAGATGTATCAAGTTCTCAAAAGAATGTTTTGGTGGTCATGAATGAAAACAATTATAGTAGATTATGTGTCCAGGTGCCTAGTTTGTCAGAAAGTCAAAATAGAACACTAGAAACCTTCAGGGCCATTACAATGCCGAACAATTCCGGAGTGGAAGTGGGAATGCATCACAATGGATTTTGTTATGGGATTACCAAGAACTTAGCAGGTTTTTGATGCCATATGGGTGATTGTGGATAGATTAACCAAATCTGCCCACTTTTTACCTATTAGAGCCAACTATTCTTTAGATATCAATTATACCTGCAAGAAATAGTAAGATTGCATGGAGTCCCCACCAATATAGTGTCAGATAGAGATCCTAGGTTTACCTCTAGATTTTGGGGAGCTTTGCAACAAGCTTTTGGGACCAAGTTGCATTTCAACACAGCTTACCATCCACAGACTGATGGACAGTCTGAGAGAACCATCCAAACCCCGGATCATAAGCTGAGAGCATGTGTGTTAGAATAGAAGGGTAGTTAGGATAGGTTCTTGCCTTTGGTAGAGTTTTCCTATAACAATAGTTACCATTCCAGCATAGATATGACACCTTTTGAGGCATTGTATGGTAGGAATTGTAGATCACCTCTATGTTGGTATGAGGTAGGTGAGTGAACCATTCTAGGACTTGAATTAATGCAACAAACAATAAACCAAATTAAGATGATCATGGAAAGATTGGTTACAACTCAAAGTATACAAAAGAATTATGCTGATAGGAGGAGGAGACCTCTAGAGTTCATGAAAGGAGAACATATTTTCCTGAGAGTCACTCCTACTACAGGGGTTGGAAGAGCTTTAATGACATGAAAGTTAAACCCACGGTTCCTTGGTCCTTACTAAATCCTGAAAAGAGTTGGACCCATAGCTTACTAAATAGCCCTCCCACCAAATCTGTCAAACCTTCACGATGTCTTTCATGTATCATAACTTCGAAAGTATAACCCCGATCCTTCACACATCATGGAACCTAAATCGATACAATTTAAAGATGACTTAACGTATGCAATGAAACCGGCGATGATCATGGATGTGGGAGCCAAAGAGCTTAGAGGAAAGTGAATTCCATTGGTGAAGGTTATTTGAAATAGTGTTGGTTTAGAATAGGCTACTTAGGAGTTAGAGTCCCACATGAGGCAGAATTATCCAGAGCTTTTTTACTGAGGTAAGCAATTTTTGGGTCAAAATTTAAAAATGTGGCGGGAATATAACATCCTTCTTAACATGTTAATAATGTTTATGGATAGAAATTAATCATAACATTTGCCTAATATGTCCAAATAATCCTGTGACTTTTTGAGTTAGTTTAGGCATTTTCTCGCAACACAAAACATGCAAAATGACTATTTTAACTCAGGAAAATAACATAAATTGCTTAGATAAGGGAAATAAACATGAAAAATTTATTTCTAGGTCACAAATGTATGAAATGAGGTGTAGTTAAAGTTTAAGGATAAACATAGTTGGTTTGGTATTTTTTGTTGGTGTATGCCTAGAGACTGATACTTTTTGTTTGTATTTACATACATTGTATTATGCTATTTTTAATATATGAGGTATTTCATTTATTGTGCTTTTTTATAAACATAATAAATTCTTTAGAATAGTAAGTTTGATGCCGTAGGACATCAAGTGGATGACTTGATCATGAGATCCTATTAGATAAAATATTATTCTTAAATGTCCTTGGTCAAGTATTATTGTTAATTAGGACACTAATAATGCATTGAGACTAGTATATACATAGACTGATGGCCACATCTCACTGGTCATGGATATGAGATATCAAGTCTTTACATGGGTACATATTAGAGTAATAATGTACTAGACAAACCTGCCATGAGAACGCTACATGGATTGTTATGTGAGTGTCATAAGCGATTCACATAGTGACAATGGTGTATGTGGTCCTTTGACCTGAAATCACTACGATTCCTACATGAGGAGTTGTGTGTTTTAATGCCGTCAAACGTCATCTGTAACAAGGTGATTATAAAGTCGGTTATTTGATATACCACAAATCATACAGAGGGATGCGAGTAATCTAGATGGGATTTGTCCCTCCTACATAACATGAGCGATATCTTCAGGCCCACTGATTGAGTGAGATTGCGAAATGCATGACCATGCTTAAATGAGTTAATATGAGATATCGATCTCATTTGTTGTTATTAAGTCTACTCGGGTATCAGGAAACTAAGGATTGAACTATAGAAGGGTGACGTATTCCATATCTTGTGTTCAATCTAGATATCTGGACAAAGGGACTAAACCACATGGTAACGTTGATCACGGAAAGGTTATGTCAAATCACTGACATTTTCATTACTTGGGTGGCAACGATGTGTTGCTAGATATCGCTCATTGCTTGTAATATTAAAATTAGATTTTAATATTACTGCCAACGTTATGAGAACTTGCAGGGTCGCACACATAGAGCAGACTAAATTGGAGTAATTGGGATCCAAGTTAGACTTGGATTCAATTATGGGTCAGACTCATAATAGATGATTCTAGGGTTGCACAACTTACCATGCTGCTGTTTTCACTCACTTAAAGCAGTCAACTATTATAAATAGCATTGCTAAGGGGTTGTCAAGGCATGCATTACAAACCTTGGCCGCACTTGACAGAAACAGTGAGTGAGAGAGTGATAGGTTTCTTCACTTCTATTCTCTTTGTAGCTAGCACTGTGTGTGAGAGGCGTGACTCCTATTTGCGAACGTTGGATGTTCGTGAGTTCATTCGTGTGGATACCGCAGAGACATCATCATTGTTATCGTGTTGGTGACTCATGTCACTTATTTTGATCACGCTTCAAGAGGTAAACAGTTTTAAAACTTGAATTATGGCTTTTTTGCATGGATCTTGTGAGGAAATTTTTATTATTCCGCTGCGTGATGTATCTGCAATTCTCAACATTTTTAAATAAACTAGTTGTATGTTTTAATACTAGATTGACTTGTTGCAGATATGGAAAATTATAGAAATGGTGAAATGAAGACTTAGATGAATCCTAGAATTTATTTTGATATCTTTGGAAGTTAGAAAACTTGATTTAGCAAGATCAAAGTATTCCTAAGAGATATAAAGTTCAATAAATAATACTAATAATTCAATGAACTTATCCTATAAACTATGACTTTTACTTATTTTTGGCCTTCATTCTACATCTCTTGCAGTAGAAAATAAGAGGCCAAAAGTAAAGGAAAATAGAAAGAAAAAAGAAAGGAGAGAAGTGGAGGAGGGGAGGAAAAAGAAAGGTAAAGACAAGGCACAACTTGAAGCTTGATTTCACAAGTGAGGTAGGGGGAAACACTTCCATAACTCCTCTCTTTCTTTCTTTCTATGTGCTGCACATTTTTTATGGCAAAACAAAAATGGGTTTTTAGTGTCAATTGTGAATTCTATGTTTGATTCTCATCTTTTTGAGCTTGATAATGGTTGGTTTTTAGTTTGTGCATCATGATTGTGAACTATGAGTTCTTGTTCTTCCATGAAATATGTAGTCTCAAAAATGAGTTTTTGTGGTTATGTTTGATTCCTTTAAGTCATGTTTGAATGGATTAAAAGGATGTATGAGGGCTACAAGATGCTTACGAATCATGGTTAATGCTAAAAATTGGTTGGAAGTTTGAATTTTAGTTTTAGTTTGATGAAATAAGGGAGGAAAGGTTTACTGGTCCACTGGCGCCTAGATGCCCAAGGACCAAAAGCTAGTTGAATGCAGGCTGGAGCACTACCGCCTAGGCGTCCAATGCCCAGCATCAGGAAAATGAAGGACAAAGAGTCTGGCGCCTAGGCGCCACTCCCAGAAATTGTCAGCATAATGTTTTTGTTAAAATAGAGCTTTGACAAGCGCCGAACTCACCAAAATTATAACCAAGTTATACCTACAGCTTGTAGCATAGAAAGCAACATCGGATCATCTCTTAAGGAATATAAAACGCAATTTAATCAAGTCAAGTTAAAATGGGGGCGGGGTTAGGCGAGATTAAGAAACAAAATTAACAAACAGAATTATAATTAATTAGAATTAAGAAAGCAACCAATCCAAGAAAATTGTCCAAACTTGATTTTAATCCATCCTTGATTACGAAAGGTCCATTCAATTATGAATCAAGTCCTTGGTCTTGACCACATCAAGAAGCCTCTCAATGATCATGGATCTTCTACTAGAAATGCTTCTAGATTTCAATTAATTAAGATTGGACAAGTTAAGCACTCATCAAAACCGAAATCAACTTAAAATCCGAGATCCAACCAAGTTAAAAATTTCATCAAACAACTTTAATTCCTTGTTTAATTTCTGAGTTCATCTCTTTGCACATGATAATTAAGCAATTAACATATTAAAATTCTAATTAAGCAACCAGAATTAACAAAGAGAAGAAGAAGAAGAGAAACTTGATTAATAGATGAACTTAAACATTAAAAATGAAATCTCAAGATTAACAACCAAGCATGTTCAATCTCTTGGATTGATCTAAAGACTATACCCCTCCATGAGAAGGGGAGAACTCAGAAAAATAAAAGAAGGAACAAGAAAACAAAAATTAGAGAGAAGGAGGAGAAAGAGAGTTCTAGAGAGAAGAAAGAAAATTGTCAAAAAGGAGGTGCCTCGGTTTCTAAATTGCCACCCCCCTAAACTACCCCTTATTTTGGCTTTACATAATTAAAAACTCATTACTTACAAAGTTGGGTCAGTTATGAACATTTGGGCCTAAACCCCATGCAATTTGGAGGTCTATAACTCAAGTTATGACCAAAACAACATCAAAGAGTCTCTAAACTCGTATTCTGATTTCCATGCAAAATTAGGCCCACTAGACATCTGAGTAAGACTTCGAGCTCTTCATCAAAGTTGTAGAGCTTCCTCTTAGCTTTCCTACAAGGTAAAATTCATGATTATCAGATATCTATAACTCAAGTTATATCCAAAATACATAAATAGTGTCAAAGCCCAATAATGCTGGAAAAATTCAATTAGGCCCAAATTAAGCCCAAACTCACAAATCATGACCAAACTCAATCAATTAAGGATATGGAGAGTGCAAATGACTAAACATGAGAGTTTATTAATGAATCAAATGTGTGATTATTAAATTTTCCTACACTTAGCTTTTTGCACTTCTAAGCAAAACACAAAAGACCAAAACAAGGGCAAAAAGGGATCAACAAAAAGAACTCCAATTCCAATGACATTCAAGAATGCAAAAGTTTACAAGCAAGAAGAACAACCAAAGGTTCAAGGGATCAAAACATTTATGAGTTAACATTTCTTCACAACTCAAACCGACAAGCTAGGTAGCTTCAAATTGAAAGCATGAATTAAGAATGATAGACCCTCACAAGATATACTCTCAACCCTCAAGTGTTTACAAGGTAAGTATTTCACTCAATTCCACCCATGAAAATTGCACTACCATAAGCTTGCTTATCTTCTACTTCTCCACTACTAAACACATGCATGCAAAAATCAAGAGGACTTTATTCAAGGTTGTAATGGGGCCAAGGTAAGGGAAGGAAACAATATGGATATGGCAAGTTAAGCACTCAAGAGAATAAAAGAGCAATGGGGAGGAACTCAAATGACAAGTAACAAACATGAAATTTTGCCCCCAAAAATTCATGTAATGCACTTTCTCTTACATATTCCTTTCCTTTTGCTTTCACAACCTTTCTTGCATTCATTCTTTTTCTCTTCATTTTTCATTTCATTTTTCATTTCATTTTTTTCATTTTTTTTCCATCACCTTGCATATTATACATCAATTTGCACAACCCCCACACTTGAACTATTAATTGCCCATAAGCAAAAGAGCTCCTCAAATGAAAATGAACCAATGCTCTCACATTCCCTAAGGGAAGGTAAAATCATGGTTTTTCACAAAGGCATAAAATTAGCTAAGACAACGAATAGGAAAATAGGCTCACGGGGGTTAATCAAAGGGAAATGATGCAAGGTTAGCTATTTGGCCAAAGTAGCTAATCAAGAAAGTAGGCTTCAATCATGTTTATGCATGCAAGTAAAATGTAGCCTCAAAAAGAATCAAAGCAAGTTCTAGAATGAATATTGAAACGAGTGAAAATCACACAAGAAAGAAGGAAATGGTGCAATGTTAAATTCATCCATCAATAGGCTCAAAATCTCACAAGGTATGCATCTATCGAACTCAATCCACCAATTCAAACATCCACTACCAAGCAAATCAATTTCAAAAAGGAAGAAAATTTATTCAATCATGCAATGACCTTGAATTTCAATTGCTTCAAACTCATAAACATCACAAATCTCAAAACATCAAAAAAAAATTATTTATTTATTTACAGAAAACAAAAATTAAAAACAACAAAAATGTAGCAAAATAGAAATAAAGAAAATAGAAAAACAACAGACAACATGCTAAATCTCTCCCCCACACTTAAAATTTGCATTGCCCTCAATGTAAAGCTCAAAAATCAGTAGCAAACCAGCAATAACATCAACAAATATGAGACAAGCAAAATAAGAGAAAGGGGAAAGAAACAGCCTGATCAAGTGGGGTAGATGGCTTCTTGCAAGGTGACCACCTCCACATCGTCTGCTTGAGCATGAGCTCCCTCATAAAATGGCTTAAGGTGGTAGCTGTTGACTATGAAAGCTTTCGCAATGGCCTCACTTGTAATTTGCACAACACCAGAAGGAAAAATGTTAGTGACAACAAATGGACCTAACCATCTAGATCGAAGCTTCTCGGGCATGAGCTTGAGGCGGGAGTTGTAGAAGAGAACTTTTTGGCCAATCTCAAATGTTTTCCTCAGAATCATCTTATCATGGAAGGCTTTGGTCTTCTCCTTATAAAGTTTGGAACTTTCATAAGCCTCAAAGCGGATCTCCTCCAATTGCTGCAGCTGTAGCTTCCTCTCCATGCCTGCTTGATCTAGGTCCAAGTTGCACCTCTTCACCGCCCAGAATGCGTGATGCTCAATTTCCACCGGTAGATGGCATGCTTTGCCAAAAACAATCTGATACGGAGACATCCCGATCGGTGTCTTATAAGCAGTCCAGTAAGCCCATAAAGCATCCTCAAGCCTCTTGCTCTAGTCTTTTTTGTTAGGTTGAACTGTCTTCTGGAGTATCTGCTTGATCTCCTTGTTGGAAATCTCAGCTTGTCCATTGGTCTGGGGGTGGTAAGGTGTAGAAACCCTGTGCAAGACCCCATATTTTTTCATCAAAGCCTCCATGCTCCGATTGCAGAAATGCGAACCCTGATCACTAATGATAGCCCTCGGGACTCCACATCTGTAGAAAATATGTGATCTAACAAAATCGACAACAACATTGGAGTCATCAGTCCGAGTGGCTCTCGCCTCTACCCACTTGGAGACATAATCAACAGCCAGTAGAATGTAAACAAAGCCAAAAGAAATAGGAAAAGGTCCCATAAAATCAATACCTCAGACATCAAAGATCTCACAAAACAGTAAAGGTTGTTAGGGCATTTCATTCCTACAAGAAATATTACCTGTTCTCTGGCACTGTTCACAAGAATTACAAAACACAGTAGGCCAATATAAACTAGAGTCCAAAACTTTCCTAGTTGTACGAGTAGGTCCAAATGTCCACCACATGCAAATGTATGACAAAAGCTAAGAACAGAATCAAACTCATGATCAGGGATGCATCTCCTAATTAACTGGTCACTACAAAATCTCCAAAGATAAGGATCATCCCACACATAATACTTAGACTCACTCTTCAACTTATCAATCTGAGCCCTAGTAAAACATGCAGGGAAAACACCAACAACTAAGAAATTGACCATATCCGCAAACCAAGGAGAAATGACCTTACCTTGCAGCTGTAAAAGCTGCTCATCAAGAAATGAATCATCAATAGGAAAGGGATCCGAGACTCTCTCAATTCTGCTCAAGTGATCAGCCACTAGGTTCTCTGCTTCACTCTTATCTCGAATCTCTACATCAAATTCCTGGAGGAACAACATCCACCTAATCAATCGTGGTTTAGCCTCAGGCTTCTTCAGAAGAAATGTCAGAGCTGCATGATCAGAAATACCACAACCTTAGAACCAAGCAAATAAGATCAAAACTTGTCCAATGCAAACACAATTGCTAAAAGTTCTTTTTTTGTGGTTGTGTAATTTGCTTGAGCAATATCCAAAGTGCGTGAAGCATAGTAGATCACATGGGAAGCTCTGCCCACTCTCTGTGCCAAGACCGCTCCCAAAGCATAGTTAGATGCATCACACATAAGCTCGAACAGAAGTGTCCAATCAGGTGGTTGAATGATAGGGGTACTGGTTAAAACTCACTTCAAGTGATCAAAGACCTGCATGCATTTCTGGTCAAACAAGAACTCCACATCTTTTTGTAACAGGTTGGATAGAGGAAGGGCTATTTGACTGAAATCTCTGATAAAGCGCCTGTAGAAACCCATATGTCCAAGAAAAGAACGAACTTCTCGCATGTAAGTGGGGTAAGATAAACAGGTAATCATATCTATTTTTGTGGGGTCAACAACAATACCCTCACTAGACACTATATGACCCAAAACTATACCTTGTTCTACCATGAAGTGACATTTCTCAAAATTCAGGACAAGGTTAGTTTCAATGCATCGATGCAGTACTCTAGACAAACTATCCAAACAAGAATCAAAAGAAGAACCATAGACAGTGAAATCATCCATAAATACCTCCATGCACTCCTCTAGAAAGTCAGAGAAAATACTTACCATGCACAGTTAGAAGGTACCAGGGGCATTACAGAGGCTGAAAGGCATCCGCCTGTAAGCAAAGGTGCCAAATGGACAGGTGAATGTGGTATTCTCTTGGTCCTTAGGTGCAATGTGAATTTGAAAGTATCTAGTGTATCCATCCAGGAAGCAATAATAGGATTTCCAAGCCAAACGATCCAACATCTGATAAATGAAAGGCAAAGGGTAGTGATTTTTCCTTGTGGCCAGGTTGAGCCGCCTATAATCAATGCAGACTCACCACCTGTTCTGCACTCTAGTAGAGATCAACTTATTCTTTTGGTTGGCCTCAACCATCACTCCAGACTTCTTAGGGACGACTTGCATCGGACTCACCCAAGTGCTGTCAGAGATGGGGTAAATAATACCAGCTTGCAGTAGCTTGGTGACCTCTTTCTTTACCACATCCAAAATAAGAGGGTTCAATCTCCTCTGGGGTTGGCGCACTGATTTAGCTCCATCCTCAAGGAAAATTCTATGCATATAGGTGGAAGGGCTAACACCAAGAATATCTGCCAGTGTCCATCCAATGGCCCTCTTATTTTCTCTCAAAACTTTGCAGCAATCTCGCCTCATATTCAGCAAGGAGGTTCTTGGCTACAATCACCGGAAACTGCTTATCGTCCATTAAATATGCATACTTCAGATGCTCAGGCAAAGGCTTAAGGTCAAGGGTGGGTGGTTTTTGGATTGAAAGTATCAAACTGGTTGTAGAAACTTCCCAAACAGCAAGATCATGTCTCATAGGGGAAGGTAATGTAGAACATGTAGAGTTATTATTTTCAGAACAACCAGAATTACCAAATTTAGAACAACTAGAGAAAACAAAATCAGGGACAACAATAGCAGCAGATGATTTATCATAAATAAAAGCAGAATCAGAAACAACAAGGATCTCAATTTTATCAGAACAAGCAAATGCAGAAACAAATATGGATTAGAATGGACAGTCGAAGCATATGTAGAAACGGATTTAACAATATCAAAAGTAGAAAATTCAGATTTATCAAAATCAGCAAAATCAAGAACAGTAGAATTTTGAACAGCAAAATTAAGAACAACAAAATTATGAACAACAGAATTATCAACAGAAGAATTATGAACAGTAGAATTATCAATAGCATAATTATCAATAGCAGAATTATGAACAACAAAATTATAAGTAGCAGAATTATGAACAGCAGAATCATGTACTGCAAAATTATGAACAGCAGAATTATGAATAGCAGAATTATCAACAGCAAAATTATCAACAACAGAATTATCAATAGCAGAATTATCAATAGTAGAAACAGCACATGCATATTTAGCAGAAATAGTAGAAACAACAACACCATCTAGAAATCCCACAATCCCAAGAAAATCAGCAAGCATGTCAAAATGCACATCATCAACTAACATATCAAGGACATCTAAATGAAAGACAGAATGCTCTTCTAATGGATGTTTAATGGCATCAAAGATATTAAATTGAATAATGTTATCACCAAATTCCATGGAAAGGGTACCAGCATGCACATCAATCTCCGTCTTAGTAGTTTTCAAGAAAGGTCTACCTAAAATTAATGATGGTTGGCTAGATGCAAATTCATCTTCTATATTCAGAATGTAAAAATCTGCTGGAAAGATTGGCTCATTTACCTTTACCAAAATATCCTCAAGCACTCCTACCAGATGAGTTGTGCTCCAATTTGCTAGCTGAATGATGATTCCAGTGGGCTTCAACTCTCCAATGTGCAAGGATTCAAAAACTGATTTGGGCATGACATTGATGGAGGCTCCCAAAATCCAGCATTGCATAAGTAAAGTGTTGGTTGCCTATGCTGCAAGGAATGGTGAATGTTCCAGGATCCTTGCATTTTTGTAGCATACTTGGCTGGATCATTGCAGACACATTTCTACCCATACTAATCTTCTTTGTGCCCTTAAGTCTTCTCTTGTGAGTGCACAACTCCTTGAGAAATTTGGCATACTTTGGAATTTGGAATCTGCTTGATTGTATCTAGGAGGGGGATATTGATTTCCACCTTCCTAAATGTCTCCAGGACTTCTATTTCTATGTCAGCTTGCACTGCTTGCTTAGACTGTGTGACTCTATTTGGGAAGGGTAGAGGAATGGCCAAATCTGATTTTTCTGCACAATTCTTTTGTGCCATGGATTTTTGGTCTGAGCCACTTATGTTTTGCTCAAGGTGCTACTGCTACTGATGTTGTGGAACTGGATGCTGAACTGGTTATTGCTCAGTTTGCATCTTGGTTTGCATCTCAGGTTACATAGGACCATCAACTTCTCTGCCACTTCTCAAGGTAATGGCATTTACATTGCTTCTTGGGTTATTAACTATTTATGAAGACAATTGGTTTGATCCTTGACTTTTCAGTTCATTAACAGTGGTTGCCAGCTGCCCAATCTAAGTTTGCAGGTTCTGAATTATGGCATTGACATTCTGTTGGAACTGAATGTTGGTTGAGATCATCTGTTTCATCAAGTCTTCCAAGGATGGCTCGGCTGGAACGGCTGCTGGACTAGGTAGTTGGAGGGGTTGCTACATGGGTGGTAGCACAGGTTTTGCTTGCCTGAATGCAGGTGGTTGGTACTTGTTACTAGGGCCTGCAGCTTGGTATCTAAACTATTGTTGCTGCTGCTACTAGTGGGGCGGTTGTTGCTGCCCAAAATTCCCATATCTGAAGTTGGGATGGTCTCTCCAGCTAGGGTTATAAGTACTCAAAAATGGATCATATCTTGGCTATTGGGGCTGCTGGTATTGGGGTCTACCAGGAAAAATGCCTGCTGCAGCAATAAGATATGCTTGGTTACCAGAATTCTCTTCTTTAAGGGTTGGACAAGCATCAATATGATGGGATAGACAAGAACAAATTCCATAAGCAGTGGCAGCCATTTGCATAGGTGGTTTCTGTGCCACTGCTAGCTGCCTTACCAAACATGTTAACTCATCCAATCTGTGTTCCATTCTTTGTTGGTCTACATGAGACACTTGAAGCTCATTGACTCTTCTGGTTAAGGTGATCATTCAAGTTCCAAACTACTAAGTGTTGTCTGCCATGTTTGCTATCAAGTCGTTGGCAACAGCAAGGGTCTTATCCACCAAAGCCCCTCCACTGGCAACATCAATCATGCTTATCTCTATTGGCATCAGTCCCTCATAAAAGTATTGGATCAACAATTGATCACTGATTTGGTGATGTGGACAACTTGAACATAACTTCTTGAACCTCTCCTAATATTCATGCAATGTTTCACCAGAAATCTGCTTGATGCCATAAATGTCCTTCCTAATTGACGCAGCTCTGGAGGCAGGAAAAAATTTCTCTAGAAACAACCTCTTCATATCATTCCAGGAAGTCACAGAACCAAGTGAGAGATAGTAAATCCAATCCTTGGCTGCATCAGCAAGGGAGAAGGGAAATGCCCTCATCTTGATGTGTTCTTCATGGATGCTTTGAGGTCTCATGGTTGAGCACACAACATGGAATTCCTTAAGATGCTTATGAGGATCCTCACCTACAAGTCCATGAAACTTAGGCAACAAATGGATTAGTCCAGACTTTAGCTCAAAATCAGCATCAATCTTAGGATAGTGGATGCATAATGGTTGATAAGTGACATTAGGGGCAGCAAGCTCTTAAAGAGTCCTATTATGCATGTTATCAGCCATGGAGCTAGACATAAACATTTTCGGAGTGAATGATCAAGGAGTAATACCAGTATATCATCAGCCTTAAAAATAGTGTGCTTCATCTCATAAAAACATTTGTGCAACAATGGCTTATACATGGCACCTCAACAGTTGATCGCGATATAAGACAGCGTCTTAGTCCGGATCGTCGGTGTGTTTGCATCAGTCTACCCCATGACACAGAAGAGCTCTAAACTGTCCATGATGAGGCACCCGCACCCCGATGCCCCCAGAGCCAACCACTATGACCCTACGCTTAGTCTATTCGCACCCACACATAGGTGTTATTCAAAGTCCTAGGCACATATTGCCTTTACAACAATGTCCAATGGACAACACATATACATGATGATGTAATGTCCAATCATGTATATTTATTAATTTAAATATGTCCAACGGACAACACATATGCATGACGACACAATGTCCAATCATGTATATTCATCAAAGATACATTTATCATATTCAATACCACGACGGTACATAATTCATCATCAATGTCAATACATCCTATCAATGACACATCATAATCTCATCAATAATTACTTAACCCCACATAGGGTCTTACAACAATATAGAACCACCTCTCACCTCAATGTAGGTTTATGGTCCATCCCTTATCAACATTCCCCATTAAAGGTTCAATGTTCCCAATAACTTAAATCTTGATAAATTATGAAATTCCTTAGGTTAATTACCCTCACAACCGTTGTAACGCCCCTTTTTGGGAGGGAACGTCACATTGTCAAATAGAAGAAAATGCAGAAAATAAAATTTTTAAACAATTAAGACCCGGTTTATTTAATTCAAAGTTAACTTGCTCGAATGCTTTTATACATGAGTGAAACTGGCAGTATATTTTTTTTTTGTTAATTAATAAATACAGCTATGTGATGAAGCTTGAACAATAGTAAAAATAAGACAGAGAATAAATTCCACATTTGAATAACATGTACAATATATATATACATATTTCAAACCTTACTGTACTTTAAATACAAGCCTAGAAATATCCAAAAAGTAAAACTATACCTGCCCCAAAGGATTATACAAATATATCCCAGAGATATCAAAATATACAACCTATCAAAATAATACATCAGGCCCCCAAAATAAAACACTGGTAGCCATCAGTAACTACCAGGAAAGTCAGTCGCTCAGAGGAGGAGGAACCGTTTCCGGGTCCTCAGCAAGATCCTCCTCTTCAGAGGAAACCTCCATGGGAACCACGGAACCACGGGCAGGAGCCCGAGCAATAGAGTCAAAAGAATCCTCCTGTGGGGTGTAATAACGGTCACCCCACATCTCCCTAATGGGCAGATAAAACTCCAGACGTAGGCTGAGGTGGCAGGTAACACGTCACCCATGTAGACGCAACGATCAGAACTTAGATTGATGTGCCAGCACTCTGGCCCTCCGAGGAAGGTCAGACGCACGTCGCCCAGAAATCCGCGCATGCGTGCCTCCATCGTCTCAGTAGAAGTTAATCTTGGTCAGGCCAGAAGCCGGGAAACTCGGGATCTTCTGCCTCCTTGCCGTCGTCTTCGATCAATACAGTATACGCACATACAGTAAGTAATAGAGATACAAGAAAGAGATAAGACATCCTACCATCATTACCAATTATAGCAGCTAGAAACAAAATGGCGCAACGCGCCCAATGGCAATTCCAAACAGCATATCCAAATATTAAACAAGAACCGACAAAGAAAAATGAGATAAACAATTCCAGTCAGATATTCATTACTATAATGATACCAACAGCTCAAGTTCACATAAGGCAGTAATTATTAATAGTAAAGTATATCATGATGCACATGCATGCTTTCCCAATTCCTACTCCATAGAGCTAGACTCAAACAGTCGGAGAGAAAGATCAAGAGACGTGTCCGCAACTCGGCTGCCGCGGCCAAAGTGTTATACATCAATTGTTTTCCTCGTGCACATCAGGCATTGTACGGACAGTCCACGCTCGATCACGATATAGGATAGTGTCAAGTTCAGATCGTCGATGCGTTTGCATCGGTTTGCCCCACGGACAGAGGAGCTGCCAATTGCCCATTGTGAAGGACCCGCACCCCGACGCCCCCAAGGTCATAACAAGACTCACACTAGTCTACTCGCACCCGCACAAAGGTATGTTCAATCTCCTAGGCAACTTGGCCTTACAACAGTCCACAGGACATTTACAATGCATAAGACTCTATGCATGAACATGTTTGATTCACAATTTCACACAATTCCATAATATGCCACAATAGGCCAAAATAAGCATCAATATACAAATGGTCACTCACATGGACCCATAACATTATAATATAAAAATTAAATCATTTGGTACATTCTTAGGTCCATTATGAATCCTAACTTAGAATTTGTTTCCCTTTTCAAGGTTCATATCCAATCCAATTTGTACAATTAACTAAATCTCCCAAGGCAATTTAATTTCTCACAACTTGTAAACTATTTAAGTCCTTAGACCTCACACTCTCTTGTTCTTTACTCACTTGCCATTACCTCAAGTCTTATGACTATCTCACTCTTAGTCTTTTAAGATTTATGAAACCCTTGATTATATTAAATTCTTCCAATTTATTAATTCCCTATCTCATTACATAGGCTTTTAATTGCATAATTACTTATGCTTCCAAGTTACCAAGGTTACATATTTACACCTAAAAGGCCTTAGAGGCCGTGGTCTCACAAGTGTTTCCATTCCAAATTCATTTAAGTCATCACATTACATGCCATTCTCTTAATTCATTTAATTGTCCACTTATTAAATTAGTTCACCAAGAACCCCAATTTCCTTGACTCAAAACTGTAGCCTCCCTAGGAATTCCCATTTCAAGTTTTTCTTCCATTGATTTCATTTTGTCACTCAATTAATTTAAGTCTTATGCTCATCGAAATTTGTTCACAATTTACCCCTTCTTCAAGCTCAAAACCATAGCCCTCCAAGAGGGATTCTCAAATATTTTTCTTCCATTTTCAATCATCCAATCCCATCCAATATACCATTATATACAACAAATCAATCTAACAGCATAAACAACATAAAATCAATACACAAACATTCTAATTACAAAATCAAAGAATAACCCTCTTTAGGGTTTTTCCACAACCAATACAATCAAGGTTCCTAGATGCTAAGAGAGCTTGAGAAGGAGTGTCTTTCTCTTACCCAAATGAAGAAATCAAGAGAAATCCCAAGAAAGCTCCTTGAAATTTCGGATTGCTCCTCCAAGAAACCCTAGAAATTTCAACTTTGTTAAATCAACACCAATGCTTGAAAAAAAGAAGAAGCATGGATGGCCACCAAGGAGACCATGACCATGAAAATGAAGAGAAGAGAAGAGAAGTTTTGAAACTTACCCAAAAAGCTCAAAGCTTGAAGCTTGGAGAAAGTGATGAAGATGGTGGATTTTCAAGAAACTCCAAGAAGGAAAGATGTTTAGAATGATGAGAGGATTAAGAAAATGTGCTTGGTTAAAATTTTTGTGAAGATTGAGTTGGGGAAGGGGCTGCTGGCCGTAGCTTAGGGTAGAGAGAAGGAAGAGAAAACCAAAATGAAGAAGAAGGAAGAAAGGGTAGAGAGAGAAAGTGTTTTGGTTAATTATGGAAATTATGTGATAAAAGAATAAATGAAACAAACTAATTTCCCTTGTTTTGGGCTGCATTCAGCCATGCATAGAGAGAGAGAGAGGGAGAGTGTGTTGGCTTCTCATGGAAGCTAAGGGCATTTGGGTCATTGTTTGGTCAAAGCTTCTCAAAGAAGCTTTGATTATTTTATATTAAATTTAAATTAAAGTGAATTGATTAGACATAAAGTAGATTTCATTTAGATAATGTGATAGAATTTTTATTACATGCTATTATCCAATGGATAATAGTTACAGTTGACAGAAGTCAGTATTTAATTAATCTGACAGATAAATTTTTCGCAATATTATTTTATTTTATCTGTTTGAATTTCTCAAAAACGTAAAATCTCGTAAACTGTGTCCAGCCTCCGGTTTAGTAAGATCCCCCGTCGACATGTCCATAGTCCAAGGTTCTCGGAGGACATATCGTGCTTCTCCGGTTCTACTCAGTGCGCACGCAAAACGAGAAATACACTAAAATATTCGACGTTTCCAGAAAATTCCCAGAAAATTCTCAAAAATTACAAATATTATAAAACGACTATTCGTCATATAATTTTCCAATTTTTGAAGCATTACAGTCGTTTTCCCGACTCTGCTCAATATTCACGCAAAACGAAAAATATATTAAAATATTCATCGTTTCCGAAAAATTCCAGAAAAATTCTCATAAATCACAAATATTAGAAAATGACTATTTGTGGTAAAACAAATGATTTCCAGAGCGTTACACCGACCTCAGCAATTCTCAGCTCAATGTGCACTCAAAACGAAGAATATATTAAAATATTCATCGTTTTCCAAAAAATTCTAGAAAAATTTCTAAAAATCAAGAATATTATAAAATGATGATTTATAATTAAATATATATTTTTTGGGATGTTACAACCGTGGCCTCACAAGCCTTCAAAATTCTAAATTTTCTTCCATTTTATGCCCTAGTCTCTTGATACCTAATTACTTAGCTTTTATTCCACATGGGGTCAATTCAATTCCTCAATAACAATAGAATAACATTCTCAATATTAATATGTGTTCACATATAGCTCATCAATTTTCACAAGTTTATATCTTGGATTCATATTTTTAAAGTCTTAAACTTTTGGTCAATTATGAAAATTCTAGGGTAAGTTACTCTTCAAAACCGTGGCCTTCTCAAGTCTCATTATTCAATTTAATTCTTTCACTTTGTTATGGATTATGCATCTCTCTAAATTCTTGATTTCCAAAGATGCACTAAGGCATTATTTAAATCTTAAACTTCCTCTCCAAAATCATGGCCTCTCAAGGTTCTCAAAGTCTCAATTCCTCTCCATTTTATGTACTAGTTTCTTGATATCAAATCACTTTAATTTTAGTTCACCAAAGCCAACTCAATCCCTCATGGATCCAAGCCCAAAACCATGACCTCCTTTTGGGGTATTAAACCCTTAACTTTTCCATTTATTACATTTAACATTATTATTCAATACTTAACCATTTAAGCTTCACTTGACTCTTATTGCAAACCAATTTTACATTCCTAGGTTCTCATCAAACCATGACATCCCTAATTATTAGGAAAAACCTAAGTTTTCCATAATCAATTCCATTAGAATCCTTAATTCTTTATTATCCCATTACACAAATATTGTTGCTTACCAATTTAATCCAAACTCCTATTTACTTGGGTTAAAACCGTGGCCCCCCTTTGGTGTAGGAAACCCTCAAAAATTTCTATTCATTGGTTCCATCATTATCATTTAACATTTGATTACATAGCTTTATTTTATTTGTGTACAAAAATCAATTTACAACCCAAAATCCCTATCAAACCGTGGCACCATGTTAGGGTAGGAAACTCCAAATTTTCCATTTAACAACCCTAACATGATCAAGCATTTTCAACACATCCAACACATTCAAGATCACCATTCAAGCATTAATCACATTCAAGAACATATAAACATGCAAAATCACTAAATAAAGTGAGCATACAAAGATGGATTTTTCATCAACAAGCACACAAAGTCTCCTCACCACCAACAGATGGTTGAAGTGAGTAATCTCCCTCTTACCTAAAGGAAGAACACGAAAATGGGCTCCTCTTTTCTTCTTTGTGAATTCGGTTTTGGGGTCCAAAAACCCTAGAAATCTGAAGACAAAGAATCAACATCAATGGTTGAAAAAGAATAGATTCATGGTCATCAATGAGGCCATGAAGCACGAAAATGAAGAGAAGAAAGAAGAAAAATGAAAACTTTACCTTAAAGCTCGAAGCTTTGTCTTGGATGACAATGGAGGAAAAGTAAGTTTTTGAGAAAAACCCTCCAAATAGAAGTTGTAGAGGAGGTTGAGGGAAGTGTAGAAATGGTGTTTATGAAGAGAAAAGTGAAGAGAAATGATCACAATGGTGGCTGGAATTTTCGGATTGGAGAGGAAGAAGAAGCGAGAAGGAAGAGGGAAAATGGAGGTGAAGATGGAAAATGAAGAAACTTTCAAAATAAAGAAGGTAGAGGAAGTAAAGGTGAGTATAGAAATGAGCTTGGTAAAGAGAAAAGATGAAGAAAAGTGGTGGAGGATGGGGCTGCAATTTCGTAGCTAAGGAGGAGGAGTAGAGAGAAGGAAGAGAGAATAAAGAAGATGAAGATTAGAGAGAGAAAGTGTTAGGTTTCAAATGGGGTGATTTTGGGTGTGTTAGGTTAAGTGGGGAGGCAAATTTTTGCCTCTCATGAAGGGCATTGCCGCGGCACACAAGGGGAAGAGAGGGGGAGAATTTGGCTTCCCCTACAAGCCAAGGGTAGCTTAGTCATTTGTGGTCAAAGCTTCTCAAAGAAGCTTTAAAAAAGTACACTAATTTGAATTAAAGTGGATTTCATGAGACATAAAGTGAATTGCATTGGGATAATGGGATAGGGTTCCTAATACATGCTATTATCTAGTGGACAATTGTTATAGTTGACAGAAGTCAGTATTAATTGTCCAGCGAATAAAAATTACACAGCGATTTACCACTCTATTAGATGAAATTTCTTGAAAAACGTGAAATCTCGTAAATCGTGTCTAGCCTCGAGTTTAGTAAGATCCCCCGTCGATGTTTCCGCAGTTCAAGGTTCTCGGGAAAAATATCTCATTTTCCTGGGCCAACTCAGTTTGCACGCAAAATGAGGAATAATATTAAAATATTCCGCATTCTAAAAAAAATCCAGAAAAATTCTCAAAAATCACAAATAATATAAAACGATTATTTGTCATGAAATTATTGATTTCGGGATGTTACAACACTCTCCTTCAAATAGAAATTTCGTCCTCAAAATTTTCATTCCTTAGAATAAATATTAATTTTGTTTCTTCTTCTTATTTTCCAACTTTCACACTGCGCTTCTAGTCAAGTCAATTCAGATCACCCTTACCAATGTGATCCCCTTGTATCTGTGTTGCTTTGCTCTTCTATTCTCGATCTTCACAAAAAGCATTTCACAGATCCTTCTAAATTGTACTGTGTCCCGTTCGATGACATGGCTAGATCGAGGATAAGCACTCGCAATTATGTTATATGGAAGATATCATGAAGATTTAGAAAAAAAAAAAAAAAAAGATGACAAAAACTTGTTGACAGGCTACTGGACCAAAACTGACGAGCATTCGAATGTTTCCTCGATTATAGGATAACTTTCCCCACATGTGTTGGCCCATAAAAGTTTGATGCTCTTCGTCGCAAACTACATAAGAGATTCTACTATTGTGGAGAACTCATCGACGCTCCAACGATAGAAACTAGCTAACCTTGTAAGTTATTAGGGCGTCATGGTTTCCAGTCCTTCTTACTACAAAACTGCTTCAACTTTTGATGGACTCACAGCAATCTCTTCATTTGAATTCTCATGACTCAAAACTGAACCTCCTTAAACGAGAATTCATACTCTGATACTTAGGCATTCGTCCCTTCTCTTTTAAAGTCTGGAAAATTGGATCAAGATGTCCAACATGTCTCTCCACGCATTCGAGAATAGATCAGAATGCCATTGATAAGGATAATAACAAATCTGTCTAAATAAGGACGAAAGATTTGAATCACGCAGTCCACAATTATGACAGGAGCAATTGTCACTCCGAATGGCATTACGAGATACTCATAATGTCCAAAGCGCATCCGAAATACCGTTTTGGAAACATCCTCAAATTCCCACGAATTTAATGATGACCAGAACGTACATCTATCTTAGAGAGAACAATGACCCCTTCTTCGCTAACCCATCCAATTGATCATCTTTCTCCGAGGACAATCATCCTTGATCGTAATCTTGTCCAACTAATAACGGTCCTTATCTCATCGGGAAGTTCCATTCTTCTCCCTGACCGACAGCTGTTACCCAAGTGGCTTCAGTACTCAAGAGGGGGGTGAATTGAGTAATTAAAGATTTTTCGCAAAAGCCTTAAACAAATAAATTATACTAAATTTAATTATTAAAAGTCGAGAATGAGATGAAGATAAGGAGAACAGTTAATAATTAAATTGCAAGAATAAATAAAGTGCATAAGAAATAAAAGATTAAGGGTAGAAGAAGCGGGCACAATATTTATCCCGCGACCACCAACCACTTGTCCTCCCCGAAACACAGCTCGAGATTTTTTACTATTCAACACAAGCTTAAAACAGTGCTTGCAACCTTTACATAACAGGATACCTCACCCTATTTACTAGGGGATACCTCACCCCTTTGAAGGATTTGGGATACCTCACCCTTTTACTAGAGGATACCTCACCCTCACAAAATCACTAAGGATACCTCACCCTTTTGAGAATCGAGAATAGATGAAAAAAGAACTCTCACTTAGAGCATATTACAACTTGAAGTGCTAATGAGCTCTCTAAAGGATATCTCAAGGTTTTGGCAAAGAGAGCACGAAAAGAGAGAAAATAATGTAAAACTCGTTCACCAAGCAAAAATAATTCAAGTGGTTGGGGTGTTTTTGGAAGAGACCCAAGGTCCGTATTTATAGAGCAAAGAAAGCAACTAGCCGTTGGGTGCCAATTAAGAAACCATTAAAAGCAAATATGGCCGTTCTTTGCCATTTTTGAACGTTTCTGCAAATCATCATATTCGAATACCTTATGAGGTATTCAATGCCTCTTGCCAAAACTCTCTTAAAAAAGCGATTAAAATATTCGAATACCGAGTTAAGGGTATTCGAATGCCTCATTTAAAAAGGTTCATTCTGAATCTAGGGTATTCGAATACTATGGGGTATTCGAATGCCTCTCGTTTTAACAAGTAGGAAACAAGTTATTCGAATACCATAGATGGGTATTCGAATACCACTTTGAAAAACAGAAAACGTTCAAACTTGAAAACACTCTATTCGAATACCTAACAGGGTATTCGAATACCTCTGTTATAAAACCAGTTTTAAATGCTTTCAAATGACCAAAAAAGTTGTTTAATTTTAGAAAAACAATTTTGAAAACATTTCTTTGCAAAGCCAATTAATGAGATATATGCTTTCAAATGACCAGAAAAAGGTTGTTTAATTTTAGAAAAACAATTTTGAAAACATTTCTTTGCAATGCCAATTAATGAGATATATGCTTTCAAATGACTTTTGAAAACATTTCTTTGCGATGCCAATTAATGAGATATATGCTTTCAAATGACCAGAAAAAGGTTGTTTAATTTTAGAAAAACAATTTTGAAAACATTTCTTTGCAATGCCAATTAATGAGATATCCAATGAGGCTTTTACAAGGATCCTAAGTCCTAAAGCTTATTCTTGAAGATCTTGGACTTGGTCTTCTCATCATCTTCATGTTTGTCTTCACGTTTGTTATCATCAAAACTATTGCTCATGATAGCTAGCCAATTACAACAGCATCGTAGCTCATCATGCAGAACTCTTTGACTACAAGAGTGACATTTATATCCCCCTTGCCTTTGTCCTCCAAGGAAGATATTGACATGTATTCTTAGGCTCCTTTTCCTCACAAAGCTTCGACTTTGTTGGCCATCATGAACTCAAAAGCCTTAGCCTCAAGAAACACTAAGGTTTTCATTGGAATGGTTTCACCAAAGATAACTAGAGAAATGGCCAATCTATCTCTAAAATCATGGACCCTAATAGGTGTGATTTTTTATATGCAAGTCAAATCAACAAAAGATTCGATCTTTAGTAGAAGTAGGATAGGTTAAACAACTTAAGCGTCAACGACAAGTCTTAATAACGGAAGTGGAAATAACTAGGCCAAAGATAATGAAGACGCAGATAAATTCAAATGATCCATACAGTCATAAATTGTAAAAGGAAGGGTTGCCCCCAGAATTGTACAGCACAATGACGGGCTCATCACTTGAGGTACAATTTCTGTTGTTTAGATCTTTAGATTTAGAGACCTCAGTGCCACCCAGGGTATCAATTCTGCCATTTGCTTGCGATTTCGCAGTCCTGCAGCATTGACTGAAGAATCTGCCTCTGCTTGATTGCAGTTACGAGAAACGTGTCTAGGCTTTCCACATTTAAAGCAGATGATTCCTGCAATTGTACAATTCCTTGTTAGGTGTTCCTTGCTACACTTGAGACAGACTATCCTCTTGATCTTACATTCCTTCGTTGAGCAGTCCTTTCTGCATTTCTTACATCCTGGCAAGGATGTCGGGGTCTTGATTGGATCCACTACCACTAGCACTTTCCCCATGAATTGGATGTTGCTGTTGCTGTTGCTTTCCTGACAATCGGGAGTATTGTTTCCGCTTAAATCAATTAGCCTTTTTATTATTCCTCCTTTGGGATTTAGGTAGCCTAAGGTCATCCCAAGTCCATCTTTCCCTCAACAGCTTCAGAATCTTAACCTCCAATTCTCACTGTTGGGCGACCCTCTGATTTTGGTGAGTTGTCACATCAACCATCCTCTACATTTCTTCTGCAGTCGCAATCATGCTTCCATTGTCTTGTCTTGCACTTATATACGTACGTCTACCACGAGCCATCGACTTTCTTCGAAGACGGATGAAAACATAACATAACAAGACACACGTAATTATTTCAAACAGTATTGTTTCTTTTCGGAAACCAAACACAGATAATCAAACAATTCAAACAAGACAAGTTCAATTCACGGGTCCTCACATTCTCCAACTCGAGCTTCTTTGTTCTGCCTTCCTTAGCGTGATCTCTTGTAAGTCGTCAACCCCCATGCAGCTTCTCAAACCAAACCTACACCAATCATTTCTTTCTCCAGAAGATCGATTCCCCAAAGCCTTTTGATCTCCTTACAAAAAGAATTCCTATTTTCCTAGTACAGTACGCCTAGGCGAAGTTATAGTTTTCTGTACACACAGAACATTACATATTGAGTAGGTCAGTCCTCAATATTATGCAACTGCATAATAGTAGCTACTAACATTCAACCTACAACAAGCCATGCATTCCTTTCCCATCATCTCAATCAAGAGACAAGGAAATGTACAACAGACAAAATTTTAACATGCCTAAGCATAGCAAGTCCATACCCCGGCTCAACAGGATGAACTGCTCTGATACCACCTAGTGTAACGCACCTAGATATAATAACCATAGCACAATCGTCATTACACCACAGTCACTAAACCCAGACGTGTCACAACATCAATACCAGTAATTAAAAAAAATTAAAATTGTTTCCGTTATGCGTAAATAGAAAATACGAGCCACGATATGAAATATAATTATATTGACTTACAATCCAAATACAACATTGGTTTACTATAAAATACATATCCAGAATCCATGCATAAAGAAACTTACAACAATATTAAACTTAAGTTTTACATAACATAACATAACATAACATAACTACCATATAAAAGTTCAGCTTTCCTTGAAGTCTAACATACAAATTTGATGGTCCTGCACTTGATCTTCTTCAGCATTCCCGACGGGTAATACTCGCCCTTGCGACACGTCCAAATGGATAGGAGTACGAACATGCATCATAACCAAAACCTCTCTAGGGAAGAGGCGACGGTTACTCCACATCTTCCCAATGGGTATAGGGAACTCAACACGTATAGGAACATACGAGATGTTCGTACCAGCTCCAAGATCATTACCACTCTGAACAAGAGTCACGTTCCAAATATAAGTAACACGCTCTGCGTCACGGTCGAAATGCCAAGCTTCCGAGCCTTCATGAAACTGTATCCACGTACGGATGAGAGGAGCTTGTCCAGACGCCATCACAACAAACAGAGGTCGATTCTCCAACAATAAGCTAAGTAAGTCCAACTCGAGTTCTTCACAGTCTTCATTCAGCGTAACATAAGACAGAGTAATGAAATGAAGAGGTGAGACACCCAACTTTCATTACCATTATGGCAGTAAGAAAACATCATGGCACAGAGCTCCCACATAGCAATACAGTTCATATATTCATTAACAGTAACAGTAGAATTTATGGTAAAGCAGTACAATTACAAGCAATAATATCTCAAGCAATCAGTATAATATCCAGACAAGTATGACAGAATTAAAATAGATATTTTCATAGTTACAAGTGCTCATGCTCAACAATTTATAAGACGACAATGAACAGTGCACAATGCATTATGGTACCAAAAACCTTACTCCATGGAGCTAGACATAAACATTTTCGGAGTGAATGATCAAGGAGTAATGCCAGTATATCGTCAGCCTCAAAAACAGTGTGCTTCATCTCATAAAAACATTTGCGCAACAATGGCTTATACATGGCACCTCAACAGTTAATCGCGATATAGGACAGCGTCTCAGTCTGGATCGTCGGTGTGTTTGCATCGGTCTACCCCATGGCACAGAGGAGCTCTAAACTGTCCATGATGAGGCACCCGCACCCCGACACCCCCAAGGCTAACCACTATGACCCTACGCTTAGCATATTCACACTCGCACATAGGTGTTATTCAAACTCTTGGGCACATATTGCCTTTACAACAATGTCCAACGGACAACACATATGCATGACGACGCAATGTCCAATCATGTATGTTTATCAATTTAAATATATCCAACGGACAACACATATACATGACGACACAATGTCCAATCATGTATGTTCATCAAAGATATATTTATCATATTCAATACCACGACGGTACATAATTCATCATCAATGTCAATACATCCTATCAATGATACATCATAATCTCATCAACAATTACTTAACCCCACATAGGGTCTTACAACAATATGGAACCACCTCTTAACCTCAATGTAGGTTTATGGTCCATCCCTTATCAACATTCCCCATTAAGGGTTCAATGTTCCCAATAACTTAAATCTTGATAAATTATGAAATTCCTTAGGTTAATTAACCCTCACAACCGTGGCCTCACAAGCCTTCAAAATTCTAAATTTTCTTCCATTTTATGCCCTAGTCTCTTGATACCTAATTACTTAGCTTTTATTCCACATGGGGTCAATTCAATTCCTCAACAACAATAGAATAACATTCTCAATATTAATATGTGTTCACATATAGCTCATCAATTTTCACAAGTTCATATCTTGGATTCATATTTTTAAAGTTTTAAACGTTTGGTCAATTATAAAAATTCTAAGGTAAGTTACTCTTCAAAACCATGGCCTTCTCAAGTCTCATTATTCAATTTAATTCTTCCACTTTGATATGGATTATGCATCTCTCTAAATTCTTGATTTCCAAAGATGCACCAAGGCATCATTTAAACCTTAAACTTTCTCTCCAAAACCGTGGCCCCTCAAGGTTCTCAAAGTCTCAATTCCTCTCCATTTTATGTATTAGTTTCTCGATATCAAATCACTTTAATTTTAGTTCACCAAAGCTAACTCAATCCCTCATGGATCCAAGCCCAAAACTGTGACGATGAAGGAAGAGAGAATGAAGAAGATGAAGATTAGAGAGAAAAAGTGTTAGGTTTCAAATGGGGTGATTTTGGGTGTGTTAGGTTAAGTGGGGAGGCAAAATTTTACCTCCCATGAAGGGCATTTCCGCGGTACACAAGGGGAAGAGAGGGGGAGAATTTGGCTTTCCCTATAAGCCAAGGGTAGCTTGGTCATTTATGGTCAAAGCTTCTCAAAGAAGCTTTGAAAAAATACACTAATTTGAATTAAAGTGAATTTGATGGGACATAAAGTGAATTGCATTGGGATAATGGGATATAGTTCCTAATACATGCTATTATCCAATGGACAATTATTATAGTTAACAGAAGTCAGTATTAATTGTCCAACGGATAAAAATTACACAGCGATTTATCACTTTGTCAGATGAAATTTCTTGAAAAACATAAAATCTCGTAAATCGTGTCCAGCCTCGGGTTTAGTAAGATCCCCCGTCGACGTTTTCACAGTTCAAGGTTCTCAGGAAAAATATCTCATTTTCTCGGGCCAGCTCAGTTTACACGTAAAACGAAGAATAATATTAAAATATTCTGCGTTCTCAGAAAAATCCAAAAAAATTCTCAAAAATCACAAATAATATAAAACGATTATTTGTCATGAAATTATTGATTTTTGGGATGTTACAACATGAGCATACTTTAGGATTCTCATTAGGCATAATCATATATCATCATACATTGCATAAAAATTGACAATTGTATGGACAATTGTCTTGTTTTTATTGTCTTGTATGCAGCACACGGATTACCCGTCAAGCACGGTCTTCATCCATGTATCTTACCACATCTAGCACATCTTAGTGACTTGAAGCTCAGTTTACCTTTTTCCTTAGGGTTGCTCATCTAAAGCACTCTACTTATACTTATCATCACTCCAAGCTTCCACTGTGCAACTCTGATACAAATTGAGATCAAGAAGCACCCTTACTTATCTTAACATCTAATCTTTTCCTCTTTAGGAACCTTCTAACTCTTGTTCCAACGAGACTCTAAGATTATCTACTTCTACAACTTGCATTCACTGACTAGAGTGAATAAGTCCTTAACCTCATTTTGCTTCGCAACTCTTCTAATGTCCTCTCCAAGTTCTACTTCAAACATTACTCACTTCTAGTCTTCATCTGGATTGGACATAAAATAAGAAAAGAACTTCTGACATTCTTTGAATTGCTCCGCATACTGATCTACAGTAATATCCCCTTGCTCAGACCTTAGAAAATCCAAATTTCTCTTCATTTCATAACTCAAGGGAATAATACTTGTCTAAGAAAGTAACTTTAAACACCTTCCAGGTGATTCGAGTACTAACCATCTCTAGTAACCTCTCTGCTTGATCTCATCAGCTTTTGGCTTCTCCTACTAACCCTTACGAAGCAAGGTCACCTTCCGTTCATCAGCGCATTGCATGACCTCGAGGATCTCTTCCATCACGTGAAACCACTTTTCGGCTCTGACAGAACCAAACTCTCATTTCAAGACAAAGAAGTAAATTTCCTGAACTCTGAGAAAAATTGATCTCTCATAAGTTCCTTCTCATTCCTGCAACTAACTATGTAAGTACTATTCTATCGCTTCTAATAGACTTCTACTAATGGCTGCCTGCTCTCTCAATACAGCAGCCATTTCTCCAAGAGCTCTGGTTATCTCCTCTTTTACCTGTCTCCTAGTCTCATAGGTTCGCCTAGTAGTTGCCATAGTTTCCTATACACACAGAACATTACATATTGTGTTAGCTAGACTCAATATCATGTAACTGTGCAACAGTAGCCAATAGCATCCATACCTAAGGCTAGTCATGCAATTCCATTTGCATATCTCAAAAAGAGATAAAAGAATGCATAACTTTCTACTAAACTGCTACTTATGCATAAGCACAGTTAGTCCATACCTTGGCTCAACAGGATGAATGGCTCTGATACCATAATGTAACATCCTAATATAGATATTTGGATATATCATAGTTACATAACGATATATAAAGATAACGGTACTAGAAACGTCACTTCTACATAACTAACTAATGACATATATCTATAATCACAACTGAGTAATCATAGAAAGCCTTGAGAGATTGTGGAGAAACTTAAACCTCATACATATATATATACAACACTAGCCACAAAAGGGTATATTGTAATAGATACTACTCAAAACGTACCAAACAAATATAAACTTATACATAAGCTTTGTTTACTGAAGCATATAAAACTATACTAGTCTTCATGCTTCACCTTTATTCCCTTAACAGGGTCTGTACCTAGATTTACATGGAAGAATAAATAGGGTGAGAATTAACATTTTTAGTAAAAGCAATTCCAATACCAGCTAACTATAACATTATATATAGCAATTATATAACAATTTCTATAACTTCTAACATAGGACTTTCCTCCTTTTTTTCTCATAATTGCACACTACCTAGTAGTGTGATATCAACCGATAGCCTACACACTGTTAACATATACAACGCCCATACAACTGTAAATACCAACAGTGATGGATAATGCCCATACAATTATCCGTAAATACAATAAGAATGATATGTAATATGAATTTGTCTAAGAAGATCCTAAGGCATATGCAGGGTTTTGTTTTGAAATACATGCAGAAGTTTATGTTAAAAATAAAGAAGTTTGTTATGACCTGGTTCATAGACTTGCGTACTTAGGAATCCTGGTTTCTCATGTTTACCCCCTTATAGATAGGAAATATAAATTTCTACATTACATACAACCTTAGCTGGTGGTTAGAAATACTGTCCCCTTAGGAACTTCTCTGATTCCTTACCTTCTTAGCTAAATGACCTTGCGCCATATAAAGTTACATTCTCAAGTAAACATTACCAGACCATTCCCCATACTTGTACCTAGACACCACCTCGTCACTCCTATCTCTTAAGTGATTTCTAATGCAACACTATGTTGCTGAGGTGTTAGGTACTCACCTATGGCAAACCACTAATCTTGGTTGCACTAAGGTTCTTACTCTTCACATACATACTAGATTAACTAACTAGTGTGTGAAAAGCATAGTGTTATGTTTATCTCTTACATAAACACCATCTTAACTTTCCTATAGACTCAACTCATCCTAGTGAAAGTGTCTATCTTTAACTAATGCCTCATTCAACCTTACTTGAGGAAATAAATGAGCATTTCTCTAAAACTTTGCATACTTAATGAATGTAACAAGCTTACAAGTCAACATTCATCCTTTTGTGTATTGTACAATGCATAAGGTCCCACTTAATTAGAGACTTAGTACATAACATTCCTCCTTCAGAACTAAATACACAACCTTATCTCCACTCAAGTGAATTTATTGCAAGAGTGGTTCTTACTTGCAACTCTTTGTTGCTTAAAGTTTTAGGTACCTTCCCAAAGTAATCCGCTACTCTTGGATCTCCTAAGGTTCATACATTTCCCATACTTACTAGAGTGAGTACTATTAGTTCATCCTAGTATACTTGTATCAAACACCACTTATCATCACATCTCTAGTGAAACTAAGTAACAACAAATTACCATAGGTGAAGGACACTTTTTATAGCAAACTCTTGCTCTTGGTTGCTTTAAAGTTCGTTCTAACATATGCATATCAAAGAAATCATCCTCTTTGTTGAATTACCTTTCTTAACATGCTTGACACCTTCTATGTCATTCTCTTGTTCTTAGATAACTAAAAACTTAAACGATTCTCTCAACTCTAGGTGATAGTTTCCCTAAGGAAAATACCCCTATTAATGCCTCAACATACTTAGGAAACATATACATATGGATCCATCAAATGTAGCACATCAAATGGTGAAAAAAAACCATTTTTCTAGTTTCAGGGCAGCGCGCCGTGGCGCCACCCTTCCCACGCCGCGACGCCCATGACAGAATGCAGCATTCTGCATAATTTTGTAGCATAGTACTGTTCCATTGGTCATTTGCACAGATTTTGGTCATTTCTAAATAGTTTGTAGGTGATCCTAAGTTCCTAACTAGTTCATTAACACATATGAGTCATCAATCACCATCCTAAGCCTCTTGATTTGGATTCATGAGCCAAGAACCAACATGCTTGACCTTAAACCCCAAAATGAGCATCAATTGTCTAAAAAAATTGTTCTAAGCTTCTAAATTTTGTTTATGACATGAACAAGTCATAAATGACCTAAGAAACATATTCATGCAAACCAAACACATTAAACTCATCTAGGACTCAATTTGGCCTATTAGGTTGTTTAGGTACATACATGAAGAGAATAGAGAAAAAAGATGAATAGAAGTCATAAACCCCTACCTCTTTATTGAATGATCACCTTCAAGCTCTATGCCTTGCTCTTGATCTTCTCTAGCTTTTCCCCTTCTCTTACTTCACCTTTCTCCCTTCTCTTCCTTCATTTTCTTCTTTTTTTTCTTTTCTCTGTGGCTTAGCTGCTTTTTTAACAAAGAAAGGGAAATAGGAAAATGACCATCACGTCCCTTAGGATATTTTACTGAAACATCCTTATCTGCTAAGAACACCCGAATTATACTAATTCAAGTTTTCCAGTTTCCAACAACTTTAGAATAAATCATAGGATTCATCTAAATTATTGTTTCACCATTTTCATGATTTTCTATATCTGCTGCTAGTCATTCGGTATTAAAATGCACAACCAGTATACCTAAAAATACCAAACTGACTCTGATTCTCTTGAACTTTTTACCACATCTTACTTGGCTTATTTGTGACCTTGAAACAAACTCTCTATGTTTATTTCCCTCAACTTAGCAACTTATGTTATTATCTGAGTCATTTTAAGCTACTTTTCAACTTCTGTGTTGCAACTCAGTGCCTAAACGAACTCAGTTTGTCACAAAACTTCACTAGCATGCTAAACAAGTCAAATGCTACCTTTGGTAACCATTTACTAGTCTAACATGTGTTTAAGGGTGTTACATGGTATACTCTAATATTTAGAATTAGGGTGTTACAATATATGGGTCTCATAGGGGCGAGTGCTAGAGGCTCTTCCACGGCCAATTTCCTTTGCCTCGCCATTAGACACCGTGAAAAAACTCGTTGAGGCTGTTAAGCTAATGTCAGAATCAAGAATGCCGACCTATTGATTCAGACATGGAATAGAGCAAATCTTGGAGAATCTGCATCCATCCTCAAACCTTAGAATTACAGCCTTAAAGCCCACAAAGGTTTAAACCTTAGTAGGACTCCTTCGTTGCTCTTGACGTAGCAGAGAGGGTACTCCACAAAAAGGGTGATGCAGAAAAAGGAGCAAAGAGGACAAAAAACAGAGGTTTGGGAGAGATGTACCTTTAAAAATGGAAGAAAAAGGTGACTTGAAGTTGATGATTTGAAGAGGGAGTCACTAAAAATTGTTGCAAACTGCTCGAAATCAGACCCCTTGGCTGTATAAGCTCGTTGAAATTTCTTAGACCACTACAAATTTTTAGAAACAATAAAGTGTGGATAAGACGTCCGTAGCCTCTATTTATATAGGTAAGACGATTGGGGAATACTTTTGTCCAACCATTCCATTTTTCAAAAAACCCTTCATCATGGCGCGTAAAACCCTAGTAACGGCCCCCATCAAAATGAGCCACGTGGACGCCATAGTTGTCTAAGCAGTTGAAGCGGAAGTTTACTCAAGAAACCAAACCATCACGAAAACTCTCCTAAATGAGTCCAGATTTTTTGCACAAACCCCGATGGAACACCAAGTCATCCAACAAAGATACCTTAACTCTTAGCTGGATGGCAGACCCCAGTTATAAAATGGAACTTCCACACATTGACAAATATCAGACTACAAAACGATCACAATTTTTAGGTGACTCTACTTTCTCGAAATACCACTAAGTTAAAACTTATTCCCTTATGGGCATGACGGACTCTGGCTTTACATAAAGCATGGATCCCCTAAACCGAGGGCATTGAGATCTACCTTGACACTTAGCTATGACATGCTAAGTACCAAGTTGAGGGCAACATAACAAGGTCGAGTACATCTTTACAAGTTGAGCGTTGGACTCAATACAAATAGCAGATAATGGTGAAAAATAAAAAGATGAATAACAGAAATTTAAACAAGAGATACAAAGTTCAGAAAAAGAAATTTTATTATTCTTCTTATTTCATACATCATCAGCTCTAACAAAAAGAAAAAAGAAAAGGAATACATAGTTTTTGACAAAGATAAAAAGAGAAAGAAAAATACATCAAAAAGTATACTGTCAAGAATGCCCATTGGAGAACCCAGGAAGGAAGCTGACATCATAATCATTAATGATGATGGCTCCCCAAGTCACTGCCACCTCCACAGTCCCTCCAAAACCAGTATCTGTCTCTTCCCAGTTGAAAAGGATGCTCCGCCTCAAGTAGCTCTGAAAGAGCTTTCCCCAGAAGGACCATCCTGCACATCCAACTATGTAACACCCTCCTTAGGATGTCATATTTACAACAATTATAATAAAACCTTACCCAAGTTATAAAACGTTTCTTAACATATAATAATATAAGTTGTAAAAATTTTCTTTTTGTACATTATATCAGTAAATAAAATAAACAGAACATGAAATAAAACAAACTATTAAATACACATCATAATTATACATATGATTTTGTCTTTAAAGATACAAATTCTTACATACCACAAACTATTTTATAAAGCTGAAAACTATTTGGCAAAGCAGTAAAATATCTATCTCAATACAAACCATATACTAGCCCAAGTACAAAACTAAAAGTTCTGATCCTCTGAAGGATCCTCTTTAGGGAGATCATCAGAAGACAGAAACCTCAGATGTCGTGCAGCCTTACGGACAGGAGTTTGTGTTGTCGACACACTACTAAGCTCACTAGGGGCATGGAAACGACTATCCCAATAGCGCCTAATAGATAAGGGCAACTCAAGATGCACATATACAGTAGTGAAAAACATTAGAACACCATCATATTCTCTACTAAGGGACAGAGTCACTCGTCCCACATACACAACTGACTCCCTTTCAGCTTGCAGATGCCAAGCTTTAGAACCCCCGTGAAACTCCAGTTTTACGAACCCCAGAAAACTTGGTAACGTCATACCATTTTTAAAAATCAATCTAGATGATAAGAATGATCCAGAGGCTTGCCCTCCTCGCACTGATCACTCGGATGTTGTTCCTCCTCGTATTGACAATAAGGACATTGCTCTTCTTCTTCTTCCTCACAATCTTTACCGACATAAATAATAATACAGAAATACATACAAAGAAGTGAGACAATCTACATCAATACCAGTATGGTAGTACAGAAAACAACAGTACATACAGATATAACAATTAATACAACAAATCATATTGTCACATCATACATAATATTTCAAACCAAATATAAATATCACATCATGATGCAGACTACATATGCAAAATGTACACAGACTCATTCCTACTCCATGGAGCTAAACACAAACATCAGAGAGATTGGCCTAGTAGATCTGCCTGTAGCTCCGGCTGTCTCGGCCAAATATTATACTGTCTAATCGTCATGTACAATAGGCATTGTTCCAGACAGTCTAACAAGATCGTGATTAAGAACAGTGCTTGTCGAGATCGCTAGTGCGTTGCCTGTTACCACGACATAAAGGAGCTACCAATTGTTCACATATGGAATCCTCCGCACACCAACGCCTCCAAGTTCACTTAATGAATAGCACTACGCCTATTGCACTCGCACTACGATGTAATTCATCTCGTCAGCAACTTGCCAATTTCAACCAAATTGACACATTTCTCTATACATGTGCATGAGCCAAAATACATAAATAACAATGTTATCATTATTTCTCATAATAGTATGCCACCACTTAGCAGTACCATTTTTCAACATATCCGGGTCCACCGCTTTAACCCGATAGTAAATTACTATTATTCTCAATCACGTAAATATTTTACCACATTTTCACAATCGCATCACTTTTTCCAACGTTTTTAAATCGCGTAAATATTTTTTAACGTTTTTAAAATCACATAATATTTTTAAATCATTTTCTCAATTGCGTAACGTTTTTAAATCGTTTTTTCAATCCCATAGTTTAAAAATCATTATTTTAAATATGCGTAAGGCTTTTCTAATATTTTTCAACTACGTAAAATATTTATTTACTGTCTAAATTATATTTTGAAACTTTCTCCATTATATATTTATTTCTAGCTTCATTTACAACATTTCCTTTTAAAAATCCTTTACTTAATATTTTCTATTGTTTCCTTTAAAAATTACCTTTCTTGGGCATATTCAATATTTATATCTCGAAACTTGCTAACGCGCTTCAAAACCCAAAGGGTGAGCTATACGTTAGTACTTTTCAAGTATTTATTTCATTTCTCATCCTTACTTAATTTCTTTAATTAAGTTTCTTAATATAAATTCATTCATTTTATTCTCTAAAATTCATTGAAATTGAGTTCTCTTTAATTTACATAAATCTATGCTTAGGAATAATTTTGAATTAAAAACATCATAAGTAGGCATGTTGGCCAAAAATCATTCTATGCCTTATAAATCATATTTACTTAATTTCCATCATCTAATCTCTTATAAAAATTCTTAATCCAATTAAATTAATTAATCCTTGATTTAGAAAATATTTGAGAACATCCTGGTTCTCTTTGGGGTGGTGAAGTCGTGAGCTTCATGTGTTCTTTGGAACACTTATGCAATTCTTCAACATGTTATTCACATCCTATTACATATAATAACTATCATACATCCATAAACACATACCAAAACATATATCAAAGCTATAGACATGCTTGCATCAAAAATCAATCACAAATAAGAAAAACTTTAAACAACCAAGTGAATGAATCTTTGTGGATTTTTCACCACAAACACATCCATTTTCTCACCACCAACACATGGTTGATGAGATTAAATCTCCCTCTTACCTCTTAGGAAGACAAAAACCCTTCTAGCTTGATCCTATGGATTTCGTGTAGCTTCCAAGAAAACCCTAGCAAACTTAAAGCATTTATAAAGTCATAAACTATGGTTGAAAAAGAAAAACCATGGATCAATCATGACTTAGAACTTCAAGAATCAAATTAGAAACAAGAAACAAGGATTTTTACCTTGTATGGAAGAAACTTCAACCTTGTTTTCCAAGCACAAGATGAATGATTTTGAAGAAACTTATAACATGAAAAGTGTTTAGAATGGTGTTTAGGTTTTAGAAGTGGTGTTGGATGAAAATTTAGAAAGGTGGGGGTATCGAAATGGTGTGATGGTCATGAGCTTCACAAAGGAGAAAAGGAGAGAATTTTGGTGAACTTGCTTTCTTTAGAGAATGGATGAAGATGAAATGACTTAGCAAAATGCCATCCTACCCCTCTTAAAGCCTTTGGTCGTGGAGCTCCAAAGGAGGTGGCCACTTTGGTTGACCATTCAAGACTTCCTAATAGCCTTAGAAGAGATCAATGGTTGATCTTCAAAGCTTTGTCTCCAAGCTTGTTTCCTATTAGCTTAGAGAATCAAGTCATCAAATTTCATGAACCTTGTTGAAATGTCTTGGCCGAAATGCTCAATGGGAGAGCAAACCAAGTTTTGATTCATTTTAGTTTCCTAGTTATGCTTAAGCCATTCTAGTTAGGTTCCTTTGATTCTAATGAAACCAAGCTAACCTAGTTTGATCTCCTAGTTACTTGGGTGTGAATCACCAATGTCTAGAAGAATGGTGAAGCTTCATAACTATGGTTTCAAAGGAAAAGCTAACCAAGTTTCATTCCATTTAGTTACTACATAGAATATAGGCTAACTTAGTTTGGTTTTCTAGTTACTAATCTAACTAGTCCAACCATTTTTATTGACCTCTTCCTATTGGTTTAGAAATTTCAAGCCAATATCGTTGATCAATTTCTATTGGTTCACTGAATTACAAATCACAAAGACTTTTCTGGTTCCTATTGTCCACTGGGCAGAAACTACTACTTTAAAGTTAGTAGGTATTGTCCACCAGATAATAAAATAATATTAAAATATAAAATATTTTTATTTCACAGATAAATTCTAAAAATTAAAAGATTGATATACGTATCACTCGAAATTAGGTTTGGTAAGATCTCTCAGCTCCGAATAATCAGATAAAGATTTTTCCCGACTCGAAAATTATTATTTTCTTGACTCGGAGTAAATCACACACAACAATCAAATACAGTCACGAAACAATTAAAATAATTTTACAGCACACAGAAAACACAATACAGTACATTTTAGACATTACTGTAAAATTAGTAAAATTTATGGTGTTACGCATGTGGTGTCCCGGGGCCGACGAGGGCGGGGAATAGACATCGGTGCTAAGAGAAAGCATCAATGAGCGGCTCCTAGCAGGCTTCTAGGCGAAGGGTCCCATGAATGAACTGAATACGCATCAGAATGAGAGGGATTCATATACTGTACAGGTATGGGACTGCATAATTGAGGATAACTTAAAGGAATTGATTAGGCGTATCCACATCAACAAGTTGTAACTTCTTTTCAGGAGCCTAGAACATAAGAATTTCATGGTTAAGCATGCTTGACCTAGAGCAATTGTGAGATAGGTGATCTCCTGGGGAGTTTCCTAGGATGCGTGTGAGTGAGGACAAAGCATGCTGAAAAGACCCGTGTTAGTTTGTGGAGACACTCGTCAATCCTGTAGGCAGTCTCGGACGTTACAAATGGTATCAGAGACGGGACCTCTCCCAGTACGGTGTGGTTCGGAGACGAACCAAGCGGAAGTTGGTGGGCATGTGGCATCCTGGGGCCGACGAGGGCGGGGAGTGGACGCTGGTGCTAAGAGAAAGCATCAATGAGTGGCTCCTAGTAGGCTTCTAGGTGAAGGGTCCCATGAATGAACTGAATATGCACCGGAATGAGAGGGATTCAGAGACTGTGCAGGTATAGGGCTGCATAGTTGAGGATGACTTAAAGGAATTGATTAGGCGTAGCCATATCAACAAGTTGCAACTTCTTTTCGAGAGCCTAGAACATAAGAACTCCATGGTTAAGCATGCTTGACCTGGAGTAATTATGGGATGGGTGACCTCTTGAGAAGTTTCCTAGGATGTGTGTGAGTGAGGACAAAGCACGCTGAAAAGACTCGTGTTGGTTTGTGGAGACACTCGTCAATCCTGTAAGTAGTCCCGGATGTTACAAACTACACTTAGAGGACCTGCTAAAAGACCGAGCTAAGTGCCTCCAAAGCACTTGGAAAGGAGGAGGGGCAAGGGCAAAGCATCTCCAAGTGTCTCCATGCATCACGACAGAAACTGTGAACATTCTTGGCAAGAGCGAGTAGATCAAACAATCCAACGTATGCCGGGAGAGAAAGGCTCTTGTTGCCTAAATACATATGGACCCACACAGGTAGGGCAGTTACTTGATCCTCACCAGACCATTACCCCGAGAAAGAAAAGCTCTCGTTAAAAGCATTGGACATGAAAAACAAAATATTTTTAAAGATTTTCGAAAGAAGAGGAGAATAGTTTCAGAGGCAGGTGAAGTTTTTCACGTATTCATGACTGACAAACATAAGATCATTCTCTGGAAAAGACTATTAAAATACAAGTGAAGAATGACAAAAGCAGATGATGATCCTCCAACAAAAATTCCCTATTTATAGAGGGAATAAAACGTAGTAATTGGTCATCCAAAAGGTAAACTGATCGCACGTTTAAAGCCACTTTTAATGCTCTTACTTCGTCATTGGCTACGAAGACAGTAGGTAGTTGGACGACAGCATGAAACTGTAACCCCCTTAAATGCGATTTTAAAATCTCAATAAATTCAAAGTAGCAGTTTCCTAGGACAACACAAACTGCAACCAACTGCGAATTCAAGGATTACGACAAAGACACTCAATAAGCCCCGTGAGCTACGCATGGGGGCAACTTGGTGCATACCATGAATAATGGAATGACAACTAAGCATTCATACTTGAAAATTGGACAAACCCATCGATTATGGGAAACATAACTACGCAACGCAGATCTTGGCCCATTCCGTACACATCGCGAAACCCGACATTAATGCTAGGACTCCTTTGTACGTTGCGTTCCTTTATACGTTGCATTAATGATAACCCTGTTTTCCCTCAAAATTTAACCACATCATCTTCCACAGATTTGTGATCTAGAAATGAATTTTTCAAACTTATTTCCTTTAATTTAGCATTTATGCTATTTTTCTGAGTTAAAATAGTCATTAGTTGGAAATAGGAATCTCAGTTGAATGTTCTGCAGAACACAGTTTTACAAGGAAGCCACAGCGCTCCCCAAGTGAAGCCACGACCTACAAGTCTCTACATCTCAGGAAATGGTTCTTGATATCAGGGAGCCACGACACAACAAAAATGGGAGTCGCGACCCTTTGTCAAAAACATTGCAAAATGTTTGTTGTGGTGTTAATCACATATCTTGAGCTATAGATATCAGAATGACCTGATTCTAGTGGCATTTGAAAACTAACGTGTAAGGCTATTTGCCCATAAAATTTCAGAATGTTTGAAGTTAGGATACACATTTAGTGCAATCTTAAAAATCAGCCTTTTGAGGCAAATATTGAGGTGTTTTGGGATAGTTTAAGCTTGAATGGTTTGTGAGCCATGTGTTGCTCTCTTTTTGGCTAAGGTTGAGCTAGGATGATGTGATAAAAGGGTGTTAGATCCTAATTTTGATGGATTTTGCTATGTAATATATTATGTGTTGTTATTAAATGATGTAATGTTAAGAAGCATATTGATTTATACATGTTATCAAATGATGTTGGTGAGCATGACATTGGGAAGCAATATAAACGGAATGATAAAGGTAGATGAGGTTGAATGAGTCCTTCTATACAAGCATGTATGATAATGTAAAAAGAGAAAGTTTAATGATTATGGTATTGCTTCCCTTTTATGTAATGAAAAATATGATTAAGTAAAAGTTAAAGAAGATAAATTTTTTAATATTATGCATGTTTTTTTTTTCAAACTTGTTATTTGATGTTTTTGTGTATTGTAAGCTTATGGCTTGGACAAAAGGGCTCCAAGTGTTAAAGTTATAAATGTTTGGTAGTGCAAGAAACAAAAGGGCGTCTTGCCTACCCAGAAACAATACAAGGAACAAAAGAGCTTCTTGGAACAAAAGGACTTCTTGGAAATAATCAAATAACATGTGTTTTCTAAAAATAAAATCTTTTAAATAAATCATTGCATGAGCATACTTTAGGGTTTTCATTAGGCATAATCATACATCACCATGCATTGTATAAAATTAACAATTATATGGGCAATTGTCTTGTTTTTATTTGATATGGAGAGTAAATATAAAAACTTATTAGAAAAGGTTGAGAATAATATTTAGGGAAAACTCCAAAAAATCCCTTGTACTATACGCCATGTGCACTTTGGTCTTGTTACTTTAAAAAAGTGCAAAAAGGACTTGTTACTTTGCGTTTTGTACAAAGAAGTACAAAATGGTAACAGACGTTACATTTTAGATGGAAACATGCGCGTGCATTACATATGCGTGTCTGAATTTCTAAAGGGCAAACACAGTCTTCTTCAACCTCTTGCTTACCCAAAAGGGCGTCTTGCCTACTCAGAAACAATACAAGGAACAAAAGAGCTTCCTAGAACAAAAGAGCTTCCTTGAAATAATCAAATAACATGTGTTTTTTAAAAATAAAATCTTTTAAATAAATCATTGCATGAGTATACTTTAGGGTTTTCATTAGACATAATCATATATCACCATGCATTGCATAAAATTGGCAATTGTATTATTTTTATTAAATGTGGAGATTAAGGATAAAAGCTTATTAGAAAAGGTTTAGAATAGTATTTAAAGTGAATTAAGTGTTGTTTCTAGTATAATGATAATTGTTTAAAGTACATGTTATTTGAATTGATTGTTATGTAATAAATGAATTATTTTATAACTGAATGAACTATCTGCTTTGGGAAGGAAAAAGACTAAGATTTGGCTTATGCCACTTTTCCAAATGATTAAGAAAAAAATGTGTTTTACCCCAAAGCAGCTAGATTTACCATGATGTCACTATTTAAATTTTACTAATAAAAATTTTTAATTCCCACCCTAGTTCTTTTTATGTTTTCCATGATAAATCCAGAGGAAGATCCAAGCAAGCGTAAGAGCAAGGAGATGAAGACTTAGTTAAATAGTGTATGTAAATAGATTTGTTTTGTATTTATATTAATGGCTCTGTAATTAAGTTTATGTCATTAGTTTTGTAAAGGTTTGTAATATTAGACATATCAGATAGATTTCTAGTAAAGAGCAAGTTTCCTGAGGTGTATAATGTATTGTTCTCTTACTTTTGTAAAGGCTCTATATATTTACTCGTTTATAGTTATTGAACATGTTGTAAATTTACGCTTTAGTTAGAAAGTGGCATACTAATTCTATTTATTTAGTATATTTAGGGTATACTATAGTATTTAGAATTAGGGTATTACATTTTGGTATCAAAGTAGTTTATCTTGTTGAGCCGAGGAATGGACTAACTATGATTTTGGGCATGATTAGTTATTTTTGTTTGTGTCGTGCATTCTTTTATCTTACTATGGGATATTTCAATAGAATTGTATGGCAGCCTTACGATTGGATGTTAATAATTACTGGCACACTGTTACATAATATCGAGTCTGGTTAACTCAATATATAATGTTCTGTGTGAACAAGAAATTATAACACCTCCTAAGCGAATATGGGAGAATATGAAAGTTTTCATGAAAGGGTAATCATGATATATCTGAGATAGTTAGGTCGTTGATGAAAGTAATGAGAGAACGAAGTGCCGCCGCTGGAGAATAAAACAGAAGTTATTAATGGAATTATGCGGAAGCAGACTAAGGCTATTAGTAGCATGAGGAAAAAGGAGGAGACCAAATTCGCTAGTTGAGGATGACAAGACTGATTTTGAGAGAAGGTACGAAATAGAGTTAATAGTTATTTGATGTTGCTTTCTCAATGATGTGATAAGAACAGAAAAGCTCAAGGTTTGAATAGTAAATATGATGAAAGAACTTAAGAACAAAAAGGTTAGGAAGAAATATGCCTCAAGGTTTTTGAGGACATGCAATTAGCTGAAATGTTGAAATTTTGTAATAGAGAGGCTAAGCGCAAGGAAGAAGATATTCGAGGTAATAAGAGTTCCATATGAACAAAAGGTGTAGTTCATTTCTTTTATGTTGAAAGGAGAAGTGGAGCATTGGTTAATGAGTTTGAGATTATTAATGGAAGCTACTGGTACATAGATGAATTGGAAGAAATTTAGAGTGACCTCTTTAGATAAATATTTCCTAAAGGACAAGTGAGAAGATAAGAAAAATGGAATTCTTGAGTTGAAGTAAGGTAGTATGTTCATAAAGTAATATGAAGCATTAGTTTGATATATAGTAATGAGTTTATTTTGATACTTGAAGTAAAATCATGATACAGTAAAGTTAAGTTATAAGTTATGGAATTCACTAGAGATGGTATTGGTGATATGTTTAAAAGAATTAAGATAGTGGCAATTGTTGTGAGGGAATGGATTACTAGTGTTAACAATATTTTTGTTAGGATAAAAGCCAACCCACTTCTATAAATAGGATTAGGATTCCCATGATTATCCAGAGCTTAGAGAGGCGAATTTATTATTAATCAGAAAATGATATAACTAGTGATAATCAAGGACCTAAGTGAATTAGTAAAGCCTCTAAGAGAGTAAAAGGTCATATATTAAAGTTAGATTTTCAATTTCTACAACATAAAGGAAAGCAAGTTCAAGTTGGAATATGTAGTCAAAAGTGCGCGAAATGTGGAAAGTAATATGAAAGTCAAGTTGATAGGTCGATTAGTATGTTATACATATAGTAAACCACGGGATTAAATGAAGGATTGTCCATAGGGGATTATTCATCAAGATAAAGAGTATGATTTTCCAAATTGTTTTGAGACAAACATTTTTGAAGGTTACAATTTTCAAAGATCTAAATCGAGTTATGTTTTCTGAAGAGATAATGGTAAAGATATGTTTGTAAATATGGAAGCATTCATTAGAGTTGTTGTTTCTACATGAGATGCAATGTCGTTAGATACTGTAAAGTTAAGAAAAAAGTATGGAATTGAAAGAGAAGGAAAATGGTCATTTTGAAGTTTAGTTTGTTTTTCTCTAGTGCTCTTTCCGAATCAGATCAAGTGGTAACCCGAAAAGAATAATATAGAAAGTTATAAGTTTGGAGGTATCAATTGATTGAATTTGCAAGTTTTTACAAATACATCAACTATGAAAGAGAACGACAATTATATTTTGAATGAGATTCTTATGAGCCACTTGTATATCACTGATATGTTTCTTTAGATGGGAGCTTGAGGTTCAAAGGCCCTATTTTACATAACAAATGAACACACCCGCATTAATCTCTTGGTGATGACAATGTTTTGGTTGTTAAATTTGTTGAAAAGAGGAATGTAAGGAATTTTAAGATCATTGTTCAAGAAGTTGATGTTTTCTATGGAAATTTGGAAAAGAAGAAAGACCCAATAACTTCTCTTGTGAAATGTTATTTTGTTAGAATAAAAGTATATTCTTCTAAAAATGAGAAGACATCTTACATCTTGTCAAATAAGACAATGTTTGAAGCTAGATCTTTATTCATGTATGCTAATATGTTAGCTAATGTGGATAAGTATATGGCTAGGGTTTATCCATTCTGTCAAAATCTTAAAATTCAAAATTGACTAGGTAACTATGAAGCTTTAAGCTATTGAAGATACATACCGCCAAGATGAAAATTGCGACATTGTATATGATAAGGAGAAGCCATGTATTCACACGGATGGAAGTCTTGGAAGATTTGGCAATGTTTTGCTTTTGCAATGTAAGGAAAGGAAGGCACTCAAAGAATAAAATAATTAAGGGAATTCCTAATATGGTCGAACTTTTAAGACAATGGACAAAGCAAAGTATTGGTGGAGGAGTTGAATAAGACTATTGGGAGTTATATATACTTATGTAACGTGAGAGGTATTTAAGGAGATTTTCTTAAACAAGTGTTTTCTAAGAAATATATATGATGATAAAGGAGTAGAATATTTTTGGAACAAAAATAAGAAGGCATGTCTATTGTATAATATGAAGTGAAGTGAAGTTTGGAGAAATTTTCAAGTTTTCCTCATATGTTAGGATCAATCTAAACGAAAACTAAAAGTGTGTCGAGTTTGAATTTGGATTGAAGGAATAGAAAGCAAGAGATTTGCTAGGCTTATGGAGATTAGGGATTTTTCCCACCTTAGCTAGGAAGTGTAAAGTTTCACATTGAGCAGAACATCACGAATCTTCAAAAGAAGAAAAGGATAAACAAAGAGGACGAAGAATACAATTTTACATTCAATGAATTACAAAATGGAAATTGTGAAGCCTGAATGATTCAAGGGTGGAAGAAGACAACATGACAACAAATTTTGTTTGTTGTGTTATGAGTGCAATTAACTAGGGTGTTATGTTAGTAGGTGTTAGTAAAGGCATAAAGTTTTACTCAATCCTAGACTACAGGTTCCAAGAAAGGTATATATTTTAAGAAGGTATGAAGGGAAGTTCAATCTTCCGACTCTTTACAAAATAACCCTCGTCAGAAATGAAAAAAAATTAATATCTAAGTTTGGTCAAAGGTTGAAATGGATAAGAGGGATACAATGAAAAGGTAACTGTTATGGTTCTCTAAACTATTAATATGAGCATCTAAATTTTGAGGACAAAATTTTTATAAAGAGGGGATAAATGTAACACCCTCTTTTTACACATGTTAGGCTTGTATAAGGTTATAGAGGTAGCTTAATACTTGTTTAATATGTCTGTTAAATTTTGTGACGTTTTGAGTTAATTTAGGCATTTTACCACAACACAGAACGTGCAAAATGACTATTTTAACTCAGAAAAATAGCATAAATGCTAAATAAAGGAAATAAGTATGAAAAATTCATTTCTAGGTCACAAATGTATGGAAAAGAATGTGGTTAAATTTTGAGGGCAAACGGAGTCAGTTTGGTATTTTTTTAAAGATATCGAGTGAGTGTTTTAGTACCGGATTGAGGCGCAACAAATATGAAAAATTATGAAAATGATGAAACAAAAATTTTGATAGATCTTATTATTTATTCTAAGGTTGTTGGAAAGTAGGAAACTTGATTTAATAAGATTAAAGTGTTCTTAATAGATACAAAGTTAAGCGAAATGATCATTTTGCCCTTAATGTCATCTTTTAAAAAGATGAGATTTTTCTCATCTTTCTCACCTCTCTTCTACGTCTCCAGCAAAGGAAAATGAAGGAAAGAAAACAGAGAAAGAAAAGGGGGAGAGGAAGAGGAAGAAAATGGTGGAGAAAAGAGGAAGGAGAGCTTGGAGCCTCCATAGTCATCTTCAAGCTTGAGGTAAGGGGTTTTTCCCACCTCTTTTCCTCCTTTACTTTGTACCTTAAAATTTGAAAACTTGATGGTTAGTTTGAGATTATGGTTGATAATGGATTGTATGGTTGTTTAAGGATTTCAATAAGTTTAGGTGTTGGTTTTACACATGTGTATGCCTTGATTTAGTATGAATTTGAGTTAAGGTTTGATTCCCAAAAATCATGTTTAGATGTCTTAAAAATTATATATGTGGTGTGATTGAGGTTTACAGGTGTTAAATGCTTATGTTTATGTAAAGAAATATTTGGAAATGGTTAGAAATGGGAGTCTCAGTTGAATGTTCTGCAGAACACAAAGTTTTACAAGGAAGCCGCAGCACTCCCAAAGTGAAGTCGCGGCCTACAAGTCTCTGCGTCTCAGGAAATGGTTCCTGATAGCAGGGAACCGGGGCACAACAAAAGTGGGAGTCGCGACCCTCTGTCAAAAACATGGCAAAATGTTTGTTGTGGAGTTTATTGCATATCTTGAACTATAGATATCAGAATGACCTCATTCTAGTGGGCATTTGAAAACTAACATGTAAGGCTATTTGCCTAAAAGATTTCAAAATGTTTGAAGTTAGGATGCACATTTGGTGCAATCTTGAAAATCAACCTTTTTGAGGTAAATATTGAGGTGTTTTGGGATAGTTTGAGCTTGAATGGTTTGTGAGTCATGTGTTGCTCTCTTTTTGGCTAAGGTTGAGCTAGGATGATGTGATAAAAGGGTGTTAGATCCTAATTTTGATGGATTTTTCTATGTAATATATTATATGTTGTTATTAAATGATGTAATGTTAAGAAGCATATTGATTTATACATGTTATCAAATGATGTTGATGAGCATGACATTGGGAAGAAATATAAACAGAATGATAAAGGTAGATGAGGTTGAATGAGTCCCTCTCTACAAGCATGTATGATAATGTAAAAAGAGAAAGTTTAATAATTATAGTATTACTTCCCTTTTATGTAATGAAAAATATGATTAAGTAAAAGTTAAAGAAGATGAGGTTTTTAATATTATGCATATTTTGTTTTCAAACTTATTATTTGATATTTTCATGTATTGTAAACTTATGACTTGTACAAAAGGGCTCCAAGTGTTAAACTTATAAATGTTTGGTAGTGCAAGGAACAAAAGGGCATCTTGCCTACCCAGAAACAATACAAGGAACAAAAGAGCTTCCTGGAACAAAAGGACTTCTTAAAAATAATCAAATAACATGTGTTTTCTAAAAACAAAATCTTTTAAATAAATCATTGCATGAGCATACTTTAGGGTTTTCATTAGGCATAATCATACATTACCATGCATTGCATAAAATTAGCAATTATATGGGCAATTATCTTGTTTTTATTAGATGTGGAGATTAAATATAAAAACTTATTAGAAAAGGTTGAGAATAATATTTAGTGAAAACTCCAAAAAATCCCTTGTACTTTATGTCATATACACTTTGGTCCTGTTACTTTAAAAATATGCAAAAAGGACATGTTACTTTGCGTTTTGTACAAAGAAGTACAAAATGGTAACAGACATTATATTTTGGATGGAAATGTGCACGTGCATTACACGTGTGTGTCTGAATTTCTGAAGGCCAAACACGGTCTTCTTCAACCTCTTGACAATGGGAAACCTGTAAAAATGAGGGATGAAAAATTGGGGGTTTCAATTTTCGCACACGAATCTCAGGATTTAGGGCTTGAAAATTTTGATATTTCAATGTTCGCTGTCCAATTTGAGAAACCCAAATCCAAAATAGAACCCCCAAAAACCCATATCCACCTCGCGCAAACCACCACCGCGCACCACCCGTGAGCCACTGCGCTCCACCGTTCCAAGCCACCACCGCGCACCACTGTTCCAGATCCGCAACCTACGAGCTTCATTGCATCGCCCAAATCTGCTATTGATTCCCCAACCGCGATGCACCCATGGGTCTCTACTGTCCATACGACCCACTGTCCAGTCGCCCCGTCGTAAATTCGCCCAGATGGGTCTCTACTCTGGGATTTCATGTTTCGTTGGCTTGGAGCTATGGAATTCTAGGGTTTTCAGACGAAGAAGAAGAGGTTGAAGAAGACCTCGTTTGGCCTTCAAAAATTCAGACGTGCACGTGCAACACGTGCACGTTTCCATCCAAAATGTAACAGTTGCACGTGTACGTTTCTATCCAAAATGTAACGTCTATTACCATTTTGTACTTCTTTGCACAAAACGCAAAGTAACATGTTCTTTTTGCACATTTTTAAAGTAACAGGACCAAAGTGCACATAGCATATAGTACAAGGGTTTTTTTTTTTTAGTTTTCCCTAATATTTAAAGTGAATTGAGTGTTGTTTCTAGTATGATGATAATTGTTTAAAGTACATGTTTTTTGAATTGATTGTTATGTAATAAATGAATTAGTTTATAATTGACTGAAATGTCTGCTTTGGGATGGGAAATTATTGACATTTGGCTTATGCCACCTTTCTAAATGATTAAGAAAAATTTGTGTTTTATCATAAAGCAGTTGGATTTACCATAATGTCACTATTTAAATTTTACTACTAAGATTTTTAATTCTCACCCTAATTCTTTTTATGTTTTCCATGATAAATCCAGAAGAGGATCCAAGCAAGCGTAAGAGCAAGGAGATGAAGACTTAGTTAAATAGTGTATGTAAATAGTTTTGTTTTGTATTTATATTAAAGTCTCTGTAATTAAGTTTATGTAATTAGTTTTGTAAATATTTGTAATCTTAGACATATCAGATAGATTTCTAGTAAAGAGCAAGTTTCTTGAGGTGTAAAATGTCTTCCTCTCTTACTTCTATAAAGACTCTAGATATTTACTTGTTTATAGTTATTGAACTGGTTGTAAATTTAGGCTTTAGTTAGAAAGTGACATACTAATTCTATTTACTTAATATACTTAGGATGTACTACAATATTTAGAATTAGGGTGTTATACACTATCTGACTTGAGTGTTTGAGTCCCTTTATAGGTACCAACTCCCCTGGTTAAACACGCTCTATTGCTACACAAAGAAGAAACTACTGTGACATACCTATCTCAAGTATACATCTAAATCGACTTTAGAACAACTTCCACTCAATTTACAAGAGCTTTTTTGTTTTCTCTTAATTCTAGTCATTATCTTTAACTAAATGTATAGTTTTATTGAATAGCGTTAAAACAAGTTAAATAACTGAAGCAACTAACATTAGTTTGATATAAAAGAGCCAAAAATATATTTAAAAAAAAATCATCCGTATTGGGGAAGGCAAGGATGGAGAATGAAATTCTCAAATTGCTCAGAATTCGTCAAATTTTACTACCGGTTCACCACCATTTCCATCAGCCAGTGAGTAATATTTAATACAGAGACCTACTCCAATTATTGAAATTAGAAAATGAAAAGGAAATATATTCATTCATATATAGAAACAATTCAACGCATCTTTGTATTAGATTTTTGCCACCTACGTTCGACAGTTCGAGGCGGCGTTTAACAAAAGGAAGTATTATCTTCATTTTAACGGGCGGCGACGTTGATCAAAATGCAAAACAAACGGGCCATAAAATGCTAGAACTGATACAAATTCAAGATACATTATTCCTATCATAAAAGAACAATACTAGTTTACGACCAAAAAAAAAATACTATACATAATTACATACAGCAGGAAAACTGTTTAAGAATGGAATAAAAAGATGTCAAAATTCATTATCCTGATTGGTAATAGAAGCTGCTAAGGTTGCAGACAAGCAAACTCATGCTGTTTAGATATTGGCATATTGCATGATTAAGGATCCCAGCCTGAAAGCAGTCTCACAACATCCTGTTCTTTTGATCGGTTAAAGCTCTAATTGATGCTTAAGCACGACGCAAAATCTCCTGTCCTATATACAAGGACTAGTATCTCATGAGACTCATCATTGGCTCAAGCTTTCGGGTTTAAGGACCGTTCAATTTCTTCTAGAGAGCGCCCCTTAGTTTCTACTATGAAGTAATAGGCAAATGCTGCAGCTAACAGGGAAACTGCTCCAAAGCTGGCATACACTGGTGCAACTCCAAATTTCTCCACCAACTCAAGGAAGAAAAATCCCACCACAAAGTTGCAAACCTGGATATAAGGTATAAAATTAGTTGCATACTTTAAATTGAACACCAACATGATGAAGCATATTTCTTTATATACAAATGAGCTTATGTACAAACCTTAGCAATACGCATAAAACTACTTTAAAAACAGCATAAGAAAGAGGAAAAAGGAGGGGGGAAGGGAATCACACATGCAGCTCCAAGTACAATACGTTTCATCACAAGTACCAATTGAAAAGTGACATAAAAAGAGCTTTCAATAGAGGAAAAAGCACAAAAGATGTTTTAGTACCAACCCAATGGGTAGAAAAACTGAACCCCATGATCTTCCCTCGTGTCCTGGTGCTGCTAAGCTCTGGTATAATAATGCCAGTTACTGGGCCAGCTCCAATTGCAAAAAAGAATATATACCTGTAAAATTGTAAAAGGGGAAAATGCTATATCCATGTGCCAATATTCCAGAAAATATCAAATACAAGAAACTACACCAGAACATCTTCATGTTATCATCTATGGCCATGTTAATAATGAAAGAACTATGCTAAGTGCTGACATCCTAAAAGTAACCATATATTGAAGTGTCAGAGGAAATTAAGAATGGGAATGACTAAATCAATCTATTAGTCTCCCTATATATATATATATACACACACTGAGAAATAGAGATCAGTTAGTACAAGAAAGACAGGTCCAGCCCAATAACACATAATAACCTAATAGCTATTCTCTAACACTCCCCCTCAAGCTAAAGCACAGACATTAATCATATTTAGCTTGTTACAAATATAATCTATTCTATTCTTGTTAAGTGTTTTGGTGAAGATGTCTACAAGTTGCTCTCCAGTCTGCACATGTCTAGTGACAACAAGCCCCTCTTGAATCTTTTCACGCACAAAATGGCAATCAGCCTCAATATGCTTTGTTCTTTCAGGAAAAATAGGATTGGACGCAATATGAATGACAGCTTGATTGTCACACCATAATTTCATAGGCATTGCACTCTTGAATCCAATCTCATTAAGAAGATGATATATCCACACCAATTCACATGTAGCTTGAGCCATGGCACGATATTCTAATTTAGCACTAAACCGAGCAACAACACTTTGCTTCTTATTTTAACAAGAAACAAGGTTGCCACCAACAAGAACACAATAGTCAGAAGTGGATCTCCTATTAACAAGGGATCCAACCCATTCAACATCAGAGAAACCCTCCACTGTAGTATGTCCATGATCTCAATATATGAATAACTACCTCCCAATGGGTGGTTCGAGGAGATGACATGAACTGACTAACCACATTGACAGAGAAGGCGATATCAGGACGAGTGACTGTGAGGTAATTAAGCTTACCCACTAGTTTTTTGTACTTTTCAGGATCCAAAATAACATCTCCATCATCAACTAAAAGTTTAACATTAGGAACCATAGGGGTTTTAGCAAGTTTAGCTCCAAGTAAACCTGTTTCTTTGAGCAAATCAAGAACATATAAACTTGTTTCTTTGAGCAAATCAAGAACATACTTTCTATGGCTCTGAAAAATGCCCTTCTTACTATTCATCACCTCAATACCCAAGAAGTACTTCAATGCACCCAAATCCTTGGTTTGAAACTGTATTTGAAGAAAATCCTTGAGTTTTCTAATTCCAGCCTCATCATTCCCAGTAATAATTATGTCATCCACATAAACTACTAGAAAGATACAGCCACCATGAGAACGTTGGAAGAAGACTGAGTGGTTAAAATTACTTCTTCGAAGTCCAAATTGTAAGACAACCTAGCTAAATCGTCCAAACCAAGCCCTTGGGGCTTGTTTAAGGCCATACAATGATTTCTTCAATCTACACACCTTACCTTTCTCCCGCTAAGCAACAAACCCCAGTGGTTGCTCCATATACACCTCTTCTTGCAAGTCACCATTGAGATAGACATTTTTGACATCCAATTGATGCAAATGCCAATGATGGCTAGCTGGAAGAGAAATAAATAACCAAAAATAAGCAAGCTTAACAACTAGAGAAAATGTGTCAAGATAATCAACACCATAAACCTGAGCATAACCCTTAGCAACTAGACGGGCTTTCAAGCGAGCCATAGAACCATCAAAGTTGACCTTGAGAGTGTAAACCCATTTACAACCAATCGCCTGTTTACCAGCAGGTAGAAAAACCAAATCCCAAGTGTTATTATATTGAAGGGCATGCTTCTCATCTAACATAGCCATACACCATCCCTCATGAGACAGGGCCTCAATGACAGTGGTAGGAATAGTGAGAGAGTCAAGAGCAGCTACAAAGGACATAGTAGAGCTAGATAAACCATCATAAGAGACAAAAGAAGAAATAGGATAAGTACAACTATGCTTACCTTTCTAAAGAGCAATCGGGAGATCAAGACTAGAATCAAAAGGAGTAGGATCCAAGGAGGAAGAAAGGATCGAAGGAGGTGGTGAATCTGGAGGCCTTGGAGCAGTAGTATCAGTCACAACTGATTGCTTGTTTCTCCAAACATAGTGGTTGGGAAAGGGGGAAATAGGAAGGGGACGAGGCCAAGAAGACATAGGAATAGTAGAATCTACAGAAGTAGATGAACCAGATGAAGAAGATACAAGAAAGTAATATACCAAGAAGTCATCATCCTCACTTGTGGTAGACGGAGGGGATAACTTCTGAAGAGAAAGGAGTAGTCTCAAATAATGTCACATCTGCAAAGACAAGATAGCGACATAAGTCAAGAGAATGTATAAACCTTTTAACTGTGAGAGTAACCTAGGAAGATACACTTGAGAGAACGAGAATCCAACTTAGAGACTTGAGGACAAACATCTTGGACAAAACAAGTACAACCAAAAGTTTTGGGAGGAAGAGCAATTAAGGAATGAGAAGGGAAGAGAAGAGAATAAGGAATTTGACCATCGAGGACAGAAGAGGAGAGGCGGTTTAATTAAGTAACAGGCAGTAGAAACGGCATTGGCCCAAACAGATTTGGAGACTTTCATTTGAAACAAAAGAGCACAAGCAATTTCAAGTAAGTGGCGATTCTTTCTTTTAGCCACCCCATTTTGTTGAGGGGTAACAACACAAGATGTTTCATGAATAATGTCATGAATGAATTAAAAGAGGTAGAAAGATTTTATTTTATTTTTTATAGAAAAAGAAATATTATTAGAAGCCAGAAGAAAAGTACAAAGAAAGAGGATAAGTAATCCTCTCAAAAATCACAGCTAAAACCTATGAGATTGTATCATGCAACAAAGCAAGCCAATCTCTTTGCATGTCTACCAAAGAAACGCCAACAAAGAAACCATGCGCTGAACACCAAAGAGAAGCCAAAAGGAGAACTTTATCCCAAATAAAGTCTAAACTTAATGAAAGCCCCTTAAAAATTCTAGCATTCCTTTCCAACCATAAACACTACAAAATAGCGATGATAGAGCACTGCCAAAGGATCTTTGCTTCTTTGCAGGAGCCAAAACCTATAAACTTAGTTAGAATAAAATTATGCAAATCCTTAGGGCAGATCTATGCCTCTCCAAAAAAACCAAACATCTTATTCCAGAGATAAATTTGCTACAGAACAATGCAAACAGAGGTGATCCCTTGATTCCGAAGCAAAGCAGCACATTAAGCACATATCAGGAGACAAAACAGAGTTAGGTTTGCGCTTCTAAAGTATGTCGTTAGTGTTAATTCTATTAAGAACAAGATTCCAGACAAAAGCTTTAATCTTTAAGGGAACTTTAGACTTCCAAAAGGGCTTTTCCAAAAGGAATCTTTCTCTATTAGGAGAATGAGTCAAGAACTGAAAATAAGATTTACAAGAGAAAGATCCAGAAGATTCAAGAGTCCAAGTTCTAGTATCAGGAAGAAAAAAAAAAGGGGACAGATTCAAGCAAAGACAACAGAGTTTGAAGCTCAATAACCTCTCTATCAAGCAAGTTTCTGAAAAAATGAAAATTCCAAGAGAGATTAATTTAAGAATAAAATTGACAAACAGGAACATTGTGTAAGGAAGAAAGGCGACAAAGCCTTGGAAAAGCCTCAGAAAGAGGGGCACTACCAACCCAAACATCTTCCCAAAACTTTATACGAGATCCATCACCCAGATGCAGGGATAAAAGAGAAGAAAAAGAAGGCAATCCTTGAGAAATAAATTTCCAAGGACTAGCATGAGTCACTCTACCTGCAGCGTTGGTATCCCACCCATTCGAATGCAAACCATATTTACTTTTAATCACTTGATGCTATAAAGAAAACGGTTGAAGAGGAAAACACCAAAGCCACTTAGTTGCCAAAACAATATTCTTATGCACCAAGTTACCAAGACCCAACCTCCTCCTCCTTAGGTCTACAACAAACCTCTCGAGTGCATTATCACTTCTAAGAGTGCAGATAGTAACATTAAATTGAGTTTGAACTTCAGCACAAAAAGCACGAAATACATTAAATAACTCAAAGCGATTTTTCATAAAATACAGCTAAGTAACACGAAAGTAATCATCAACACAAGTAACAAAATAGGGAAAACTAGACTTAGACTCAATGGGACTAAGGCCCCCAAATGTCAGAATGAACAAGCACAAAAGGGGATGCAACCCGTTTATTGACTTTAGGGGGATGATCCTCGATGGCATTTGGCAAATTGACAAGACTTAATTCAAAACAAAAGAGGATTCTAACGTAGGACACAACCTTTTCAAAATTTTCAAGGGTGGATGTCCAAGACTGTCATGAAGCTGAAACAGAGAAATAGAAGTGGAACAAGCAATCTACCGTGGCTCTTGTGCTTGTGACTCCAAAACATATAACCCATTAGATTCACGACCCCTAGCAATCACCTGCTTCGTCCCAAGATCATAAAACAAGCAATATTTAGGAAAAAATTTAACACTACAACTCATGGTATTTGTGATTTTGCTAACAAACAAAAGATTAAAAGGAAAGTTAGGTAGACAAAAGCCAGAGTGTAAAGGAAGGGAACACGAAAGATTGGCAGTGCCACGTCCTACTACCTGAGCAGAAGAACCATTGGCAAGAGTGACACTAGGTAAGAGAGAAGAAGACTGAAATGAAGAGAGAATACCTATTTTACCAGTCATGTGGTCTGTGGCACTTGAATCAATGACCCAAGTGCAAGAGGAAGAAGTAATACAAGTTGTGGGACTACTTGACTGAACAAGGGTAGTAGTAGATGAAGTGTGAATACCCTGTGAAGCCCAGAATCAAGTATAAGCATCAATTCAGTATCAGACATGGTAATAGTTTTGAAGCCTTATGTTAGAGGAGTAGATATGGGTCAGAGTAAAAGACCTTCTTGGGTGACTACATGAGCACAACACTGGCCTTGATATTGTGTAGGTTTCCCATAAAACTTGTCATTGGTAGTTTGAACCAAAGCTGAAATCGCCTGAGGCATAACTGTAGGCTTCGTAGAGATATCAAACACATCAGAACTACTGGAACTCGAGTCAGAATGACCATTCGCCATCTCAAACAAGTATTGTAATACCAACCCAACAAAGAGAGTCAAGGCCTTCACCTTCAAAACTCCAAAACACAGCAACTGAGCCCTACCAAAGCTAACAAACGACAACAAAGGTTGCTGGAAACCACCAAATTGCGCCTCTCTAACTTCAATCCAGCTCTCAAAACTCAAGAACTTTACTGGGCTTCAAAGGAAACACCAAAATCACACTAAACAGCACATAGGTTTCGAAGAAAACATCAAAATCACACCAAAATCACGCCAAGCAGCACCTGGGTTTCAAAGAAAACATCAAAATCGTACCAAAAATGCACCAACCAGCAACTGGGCTAATCATCAAAAACACATCCGGACAACCCCTGGTTGGTTGCACCATTCTGGCCGGCAGCGATAACCCTAGTTGCCTGAAAACGCACGTGCGGCACGTTGGGCCACTGTTCACTGCATTAGGAGTGAGAAATCACACCCAAACCACCTCAAAACAGCCAAAAACTTCCTCAGCAGTGGACAAAACAATTTTTGGAGCTTAGAAATAGGTAGATCAGCTGATTCTGATTCAAAAAGGCCAAGTTTTTTTTTTTTGGAATGGGAAGAGGAAGCTGGTGTTCTAGGATTTCTCTAACCTAGCTTATGATACCATCCATGTTAGAGGAAATTAAGAATGGGAATGACTAACTCAATCTGTTAGTCTCCCTATATACATACATATATATATATATATATATACTGAGAAATAGAAATCAGTCAGCACAAGAAAGACAGGTCCAGCCCAATAACACATAATAACCTAATAGCTAATCTCTAACATGATGAAATGTTATCTCTCATCATTAGTGAGTTAGAACAAACAGTAAGCTATTCCATTTCCAAATTCAACCATAATAGATGCCATGTTGGACAGAATATACATAGAATCATGCTTTTGTAAATATTACATGGTACAATGAAGGTACCGTGTAGATCCAATTAAAAGTAAGTTAACTATTCTAATCATATACAGTTATTTAACCAAGTCCAGCTAAGTTCAAAACCCCACTTTCTGTAAATAAGTAATACACAAGCTATTGGACATATTTATTCAGAAACAAGTATTTGGAGAGAGAGAGAGGGGGGGGGAGGAGGGAGAGAAAGCATATCAATTTGCACAATCACCTAGTTATTGCCACCTAAGTTTTAATTGGGGAAGAAAAAGCTAGGATGCTCTCTCAGAAGGCCTATTTCAATAGATTTTTAGAGCAGTAGCAAGTAAATGCTTACATAATAGTTCCTAGGATTGATAAGTTGCTGCTGAGTTGCTCATCCAATGGGAAGATGACTGCGCAGACCACAAGAAACATTGAAATTGCCTACAAAGAGAGAGAATAATTTTTAAGATAAGTCATGAGTAACAATCCCGTGAGAAAAGGGTAGTCTTAACTAGGACCAAGATCTAAATGAATTCAGTGTGTGCCTATGCGTGCGCATGTGCCTCTATCTATGCATTCTTGTGTGTGGATGACTGGATGTGCTTGTGTTTACATATAATTTCCTAGAGAGAAGTTATAGACATCTTGTACACACTCACCATTCCTAAGTAGCTTCCTATTAGAAGTTTCTGTCTCCCTTCCCTATCGATTAAGTATAAAGCACAAAGTGCACCTGAAGAAAAGTAATAGTTTGCAGCAATCAGAACCTGATTCCAAGAACAAATTTGTTTTTAGATAAAAACGAAATGCAGTGCAGACTGCAAACCTGCAAAGTTAGTAAGTCCAACAAACAAGCTTGCTAAACCACTGCTTTGAACTCCAACATCTTGAAAGGTTAATGATGAAAAATAAAGAACTCCATTTATGCCTGCAAACTGCTGAAGTACAAAAAGGGTAGCCCCAATAAGGGCAACTGCAATCATACAAGAAAATCCACTATGAATTTTATGCTTCAAGTGCCATGTGTAAGTAATGATTATAAACATGTACTTGTTTACGAAAGAAGAAATGTCTATTTTATGAAGCTAAATTCAATCCCATTTCCATGCCCAGAATGCTGTCTAAATGTAACAGCCAAAACACCTTGACACAACCTCTAGAATGCGGCTCCTCCAGGATCTCTGACCATCTGTTGTCCAAATCACTACCATCATTCCTGCTGACAGACTGAAATTCTTCAATTGCGCTCTCAACTTCAGATGCTCCCCAAAGCTCACGCACTACCATTTTAGCATCATCCATTCTCCCAGCCTGAGCAGAAATATTAAAGCTTTATAAAGAGTGGTAAAGCATATAAATTGTCAGATAGGGAAACAACAAAGTCCTACCTTGCAAAGCCAGCGCGGACTATCAACAGCAAACTGCATACCAAGTGCAACAATAAAACCAGGGATGCTTGCAATATACAGCATTGTCCTCCACCTGAAATATGTATTTATTGATGCCGTGTAGGCATTAGTTAGAAAACAATTTCTGTTTTCAAAGACTATAACACACGAATGATAGAAGAATCATAATCAAAGGAATCAAAAACTGTTCTCATAGGAATTTTTGAGTGCCGGTTTGATTTCAGTGAACATCATAAAAGTGTACTCCGTTTACAGTTTCAAGTTCAAAGTGGATGAAGTATTGAAAACAAGAAGTGCCTAAAGGCCATTATTACAAAAAATTATTTTCACCATAGGTTTTCGAAAACTGCAAAATAAGGCTGCGAGCCTGTGGCCTGCAATATTCGTCTATTTGAATAAATTACGAACATAATATACACTTACATGTAGTAAAAACTAAATAAAAGAAAATGATTGTCAGTGACACACAAAGAAAACTGCTGTGTCTAAATCAGTCATTAAAGAACACAGACACAGAACTGAAATCGAAAGTCATATTCCACATTATTCAACCTCCACCCAATGTTAGTGCAAGGTTCTCAAATTCTAGTGAAAAAATTATTTTTTTCATAGAATATGCTTCCTTTAAACATTCCATATTAACATCTTAAAAACATGAAAAATTTGAGTCCAGAAATATACAAAAGCAATTCTGTTGCTAAAAAATATATTATGAGGAATAATAATATTAAGCATATCAACGCAACAGGGCATCATCTATTAATTTTTTCAAATCTAGAGTAGGCTCTGACCAGTTCGGTCAACCAACTCTATGCACACTCAACCAAAAAGCATTACTGTAAAATAATGAAAACCAAGACAATGCCCTATCAAAAGCTCACTTTCGTTTGAATTCTCCCCATCCTTTTGTATCAGCAGCCAAAAGTTGATGATCTGCCAAATCAACCCCATCATTTCTAACCAATTTCACCCCTTTTAATTGAAGTGTGCTTAGTACAGGTGCTCTGAAGCATGGAGGTACCGGTACCTGGTATGTACCGGGTACGGGTACGCAGTGGGTACATACCGGGTACATACCCAAATTTATTTATTTATTTTTTTGAATTTGGGTACAGCTCCTAGGAGGCTGGGTGCGGCTTGGTGCGGCTCCGGCGACGGCTGGTGCGGCTCCGGCGACGGCTGGTACGGCTCGGTCAATTTTTCTCCAAAAGCACAGTCGTTTTGACGCACAAAAAAGGGGTATTCTGATTCAGTTTCAGAACCCCTAAACACGAGCAGTTCTTCATTCTCGAATTCGAATCTCGACCTTCAGCAGCTCTTCATTCTCCTTCTACCCGAGCGGCGCGACCAAGCTCAAGCGTCTGTAACTCCGGCGACTGCAACTCCGACGGCTCAAGCGTCTGCGACCAAGCTCAAGCGTCTCGGTTATGATGTGCAGCGTCAGACACGGATGAGAAAGCTACGGAGACGAAAAAGTGGACGTGTATTGTGTGTGTATCTGAGATCTATAACTATAAATCTTTGTTTTCTGTTTCAGCACACAAAGGAGAGGACCAAGATGCCTTAGATTTGGGTTTCGGATGAAGAAAATATAAAAATATTTTAATTGGAAAAAAACTCTGCTCTCTTTTCTTTTTCTTTCTGTCTCTGTTCAATGAATTGGGAACGTTGGATTATTCTAATGAGTCCTTATAACTGGCTAACTGCTGTCCAAATGAAGCTGACTGACAGCTATGATTCATTTGTGGTGGCTTCATGTTGGTTAGACTTAGTATTTCTTTTTTCTTTTTAACTCTATAAATATTTATTTATTTATTTGTATCTTGTGATAAGGTTTTGATCTAGTCTACTATTGTCCCTCGTCCAGTCATAGATTTTTTTAAAAAAATTGCTAAGTTTTTGTGTAAAAGTATATATTATTTATCTGAGTCTAATATGTATATAATTATGACAAATATTATAATATTTATAATTATTAAACAAGATTATTTCTTACATTTAGATTCTTTTTATAATAAATATTATGATTAATTTTTTTATAATTGTTTTCGGTTGAATTTTGATTAGATTATCTTTTGATATACACATATAATTTTACAATTATATTAATCTATTTAAATTACTTTAATTTAACATAAAATAATATTTAAATGTTATTTCTTTCTTATTTCTAAACTTACCATTAGATTTTTTATTTTTGAAAAAAAAAAGCAATTATCTTGCAATAAAAAACGCACATGTTATAGATGAATTTACTTTTATATTATATTGCCATATTTTATTGGATAAAATTTTAATTTATTATCTATATATATATATTGTATCTATATTTTAATTTTTTAAAAATTTTCATACACCATACCCAAATCGAGTACCGATACCGTACCCGTACAACGTAGTACAGGTGAAAGTGAGAGCAATGGTAAAAACAAATTGGTAATTGCAATGTATATTTTAAGAGAAAAGCTTTATAGCCCGGTTCAAAATCCTACCGGATGGCCTGGATAATGGTAAAGTTTCAAGATTGAGGTGGGTCCCACCACTTGCTTTTTGAAAAAGCTGCTGTCAGGTGAATGACTCAAGATGCTCCGGGCTAAGCCGGGCCATGTAGCAGCTCTCATATTTTAATTTCACTTCCCTCCCTGCCAGTGGCGAGGAAATTCCTCCCATTTTCTTTACACCACACATAGTACAAACCGTAAGACTATTATACAATTGATTAACAAAATACTATAAAGGCTGACAATTTGGTGGCTCAGAAAAATCAGTATAAGATTATTGCAGCTCATCCGCAACATGTACAGCCACAACTCAACTTGCAGATAGAGGACGTAAAATATTTAAGCCAATTTAATCTTTGTAAGCCTTTTAACCAAATAATATTCACTTGTGAGATTGATGTGAGATTTGAGGTGTAACAATTTCCATGCCATACCTAAGGTGTAACCATAACAGAATGCAATATAATTACATAGAGTTACATTTACATGTATCAAAGGTCTAGTCATAGCCACGTTACTTGCATATCTTATACATGCATAGCTCCTTCCTAGGTGCATCAGTGCTTCATATATAAAAAAGTAACAAGGTATGCTTTCAATTATTTACATGTAAACCAAAAGATCCTATGCAGATCACCATATGCTTTTAATTGATAAAACGGAATTTCTATGGTACCCTAATGGGTTTGGTACCTAGGATGAGTTGTCAAGCATACATTGAATGCTGAATTCAAGGAGATCCTTTATCTCCATTTCTTTTTACCATTGTGGTCAATGTGCTTAGCCGTTTAGTGTCTAGAGCTGTAAATAATGGGTTGGTTAAGGGTTTAACTGTTGGTTCAGAGGAGGTTTTAGTCTCTCATCTTCAGTTTGCCAATGGCACTGTTTTCTTCTTGGAACCTGATGTTGATTTCTTTGTTAATACTTTGACTATTTTGAGGTTCTTTGAGGTCATTTTGGGTCTTAAGATTAATTTGGCAAAAAGTGGTTTGGCGGGTGTAAATGTGGACAATCAGATTTTATCCGTTTTTGCTACTTTAGCAGGTTGTCAAATTCTTCAGTGGTTTCTCACTTACCTTCGGATTCCTTTGGGAGGTAATCCTTGTGCAGTTTCCTTTTGGGACCTGGTGGTTTGTAAGATCTCTAAGCGGTTAGATTGTTGGAAGGGTGCCTTTTTTTTTGGGTGGTCGAATCACTCTTATTCAGTCTTGTTTGTCTAGTATCCCTCTTTATTTTCTCTCCCTTTTTCGTATTCCTGTGGTTGTGGCTCAGAAATTAGAGAGAGTTATGAGGGATTTCCTCTAGTCGAGGGCGGGAGATTCTAGTAGAAACCACCTTGTTAGCAGGGAGGTTTGTTGTAGACCTAAGAAGGAGGGAGGGTTGGGTCTCAGTAATTTGGTGTCCAAGAACAAGGTATTGGCAACTAAGTGGCTTTGGCGTTTTCCTTTACAAGCTTCTTCTTTATGGCATCATGTTATTCGAAGTAAGTATGGTTTGCATCCAAATGGGTGGGATACCAATTCTGCAAGTAGAGTTTCTCATGCTAGTCCTTGGAAATTTATCTCTCAGGGTCTTCCTTCCTTTACTTCTCTCTTGTCCTTGCATCTTGGTGATGGTTCTCGTATTAAATTTTGGGAAGATATTTGGGTTGGTACTGTCCCTCTTTCTGACGCTTTTCCAAGGCTATTTCGCCTTTCTTCTCTACATATTGCCCCTATTTGTCAATTTTTTTCTCATGATAACTTTTCTTAGAACTTCTATTTTTAGAGAAATTTGCGTGATAGAGAAGTTAGTGAGCTAGAGTCTCTCTTGATTTTAATTGATTTTATTCGTCTTTCTTCTGTGCCTGATTCAAGATCTTGGACCCTTGAATCATCAGGAGTTTTCTCTTGTAAATCTTATTATCAGTTCTTGACTCAATCTCAAAACAGGGATAAATTTCTCTTGGATAAACCCATCTGGAAATCCAAAGTTCCCGCAAAGGTTAAAGCTTTTGTCTGGACTGCTATTCTTAACAGGATTAACACTAATGACATGCTTCAGAAACGCAGGCCTTTCACTACTTTGTCTCCAAATATGTGTATTATGTGTGGTTCAGATTTGGAATCAGGAGCTCATCTCTTTTTGCATTGTTCTGCGGCTATTTATCTTTGGAATAGACTCTTTGGGATTTTTGGAGAGTCTTGGGTTTGCCCGATGGATTTGCATCTTTTTCTCCTTACCAAGTTCAGAGGTTTTGGTACTCGTAAAGAGGCTAAGATTTTGTGGCAATGCTCTATTTATGTTGTTCTTTGGTGTATTTGGTTGGAAAGGAATGCTAGAATCTTCAAGGACTCTTTTATGTCTCTAGACTTCATTTGGGATAGGGTTACCCTTTTGGCATCCCTTTGGTGTTCTGCTCATGGTCTTTTTAGTGGTGTTTCTTTGGCAGGCATGCAAAGGGATTGGCATGCCTTGCTGCATGATTTTCCCACATAGGTCTTAGTTGCTTTTTTTAGTTTTCTTTTTGTGAGGATTCCTTATCTTCTTTCTTTATACTCTCTTCTTCTCATCTAATAATATTTCTTTTTTTATCACAAAAAAAAATGTTTAAAATAATCAATAGCCAATTAAATGCTTGACAACTTACCCTAGGTACCAAAACCCTGGAAAAAAATATGGGTACCATAGAAATCCGCTTGATAAACATATTAAACTGAGCTTCGATTAAAAAAAGTATATTATAGCACATCAATAGACAATTTCAGGGGAACAATCTCAGGAAACCTAATAAATTATTCATCAAATACACCTATTGTCCTTGTTTAACATTCAACATATTTTAATTTCCAAGTTAACCAATTACATCAATCTATCATACAGACACAAGTGAAAATTTGAGTTACATCCCACTTCCACGAGTCTACAAGGAAGAAAATACAAAGAAACTCACCAATGTGGATCATTCTCAGAAGGAATTCCAAGAAATAATGAAGCAATAATGCCAAGGCAAGTGCCAATTTGACATAAGGACCCAAGTGCACCCCTATATTTTGTTGGAGCAACCTACAGCACATATGAAAGTGAAGAGACATGAGTGAGAAGAACTTGCAATTGCTGTCTTGATATTTCTTTCCTCCACATATCAAAAAATTTTACCAAGTATATCATGTTTGAACTATTTTTATTGGAAGCATGATTATACTTTTTCCTTGGGAGGGGGCCCTTGAAGTATGATTACACAAAATAATAAAAAATAGAACTTAGCCTGTTTTATTTCCATTCTAGTCACAAAATAAACACCACTTAATACTTATGTAAAATATTACATGTATTTGATATATGCTGTAGAGACAACCCAACCCAATAAAGTTGGAGAACGAGAAAATAATTACGTACAAAGCTGAAATTGATATCAACAAGTACCTCAGATATATATATTGGAACAAGAACGGTATTCACACCTATACCGAGACCAACAAGAAATCTTCCCCCAAGTATTTCATTCAAGGAGTGTGCTTTTGCACTGTCACAAATTGGAACAGGTAAGTCATACATATCCTCTAGCAAAGCAACTATAATTGCAAATCAAAGTGTTTGCAATCTGTGGGTGACATTATTGATGGTCAACAAGAATATAAAGCCAACCATGTTATAATCATAAATCATCTATACATAACAAAATCATATTTCAGAACAAAGGGTTACTAATAGCAGATTCATTTAATAATGCTACAGTAGAGAAACATAATGCACTAGACATTTTTCAAACATCATAAATAAGTTCAGAAATCTAAGTTACCTAATAAAAGTTTAAGTATGAGAAACATGTCTGATACTGAACAACATTAGCCACAGATGCCAAAAGGAAAACAGTCCCAGATATTATCTTAGCTAAAAGAAAAATACAAGCCTTTTGTTTTTTTTTCCCCTCTGCAATCCAGGGTATAAGGCAGGCGAAAAATAACTAAATTCAGAGTCAGTGGAAAAAGAGAAAATGAGACAGTCAAAAAAGAAGGATATAAAAGAAGCAATGCTATTATACCAATCAATGTTTTGAAACCAAAAGTATGCAGGCCAAACATAGCAAATCCAATCTTTACCCACATGTCATATGAACCTTTTGAGATACTTCAGGCATGCATAACACCATTAACTATAATTCTATAAATGAGATAGTAGTTTTTCAACCTATTGAAGTTGCCTAGTGCCTACTTTCAAAAGGATGATTGCAAAGAGATTTAGGAACACTGTTTGGTGAAATCTTGTAAAAGCTACTGCAATTGTCTTTCCAAAGCTAAAATCACTTTTACAAAAAATGTTCAAAAATAAATTTAAGAGGAAATTAAACAACATGAAAAGAGTGCTTGATTTGAAATTCTATAATTCTTTTTGTGTTAGGCCAAGAAGTTTTATTCAATATTCTATAAAATTAGCAAGGTTAAGATTACATCCTTTTGTACATTACAGTGTTTGAATTTAATCAGCTATCACTGTAAAACTTTTACACTATTAGGAAACCAGAAGGTGCCACATCATTGTAATAAGGTTTTTGACATCTAGTAAAAGCCTTCAACTGTTTCTTAAATAGGTGGAACCATATGGCTTACTAACTTTTCACACAGTGAATGAATCAAATTTAAATCCAATTAAAAAATCAGCTAGCTTCTGAAGCATGGGGTGTTTTGTGAAGGAAACTGCAAATTTTAAAATGCATGCAAATGAATCAGTTATGAAAGTCATATTATAAGTCATAAGAAGTTTTTGCTGTCAAGAAGCTTTGATTCTGAAGATAATTCATACAATAGAAACAAGTATCAAAATAGTTAACAGTAGAAATTAGTGAACATACTCCTAGAAATAACTCAAAAGTTCTGATGATAGTTAGGAGGATTCATTTTCGAAAGCTTCACATGAAAACTAGACAATCTCAAAGTCCACAAGAAAAAAGGATGCTGCTACCAATAAAATTCATTAACCAAGTATATTACCTTATAATTGCCCCAAGGATCAAGGGTATGGTATCAATCTGAAATGTGAGCCGACAACCAAGTTTATCTACCAAAGAGCCGGTGCTTATGCTCCCAATAAATGCACCGGCAATAAATATACTGACCACAAGTCCCTCAATGAATGATTTTCCCTCAAAACCAAGCTCCCGGGCAATGGAAACAATAGGACCATTCATGACTCTGCAAATATGCAATCCGCTTCCAAATAGTTCATAAGAGGCTAGAAAATCAAAAACCAAATCACCACATAATGTTTAGAAGTTCATCAAGTTGTGCCTCAGTTTATCACATAAAAAAAAATTGCAGATAATTGGCTTTAGATTTAGAATAGTCTGTCAAAACTAATCATTTGGTCTTGCTTTAAGAAATGGAATATCATCCTGGGTTTTACTTTTACAAGCTCAATGAAATAGACTCAACCTGCTTTATTAAACTTCAATTATAATTTTTGAAGAGTTTAATTTTAATCTTAAATATTTTAAAAGCATCGTCAAATCATGTGTTGTGTAACATGACCAAAAGAGTCAGATCATAATCAAACTCTTTTAATGATATAACAACACATGATTAAACGATATGTAAAAAAGTTTTATACTCATAGTTGATCAAGGTTAAACTCATATTTTAGTGTGTAGAATACTTGATCCTGTTTCCCGTTACATAAAATTCCCAGCATCTAAAATACAACCTGTCACAAATTTGTAAAAGTCTTAACTTGTAAAACCTTAGTTCCCCAACATAGAAAATGGCATCTTTCATTAAAATACACCTCTATAATAATTTCCTAACACTTCCTTCTACCAAAAATTAACGTGGCAGAATGAATATAGATAAGAGACATAAATAGAAAGAGAAAACTGACCCAATGTGATACCCAAATATAAAATTGGACATTGAAGCAACCAGAACGTGAGGAAAAGCAGGCAGCCACCCTAGATCAAATCCTCCACCACCCTTTTCATCAAATGAAAGTTTTCTTCCCTCATCTGCGACATTACGAGTCTCTGACTCGGGAAGTTGATTCCTGAGGGCAGAAACTCTGAGCTTAGAAAGACGAAAGGAGCAATTGAGAGCGCAATAAGGCTTGGTTAAGGTTTTGGCTTTCGAGAAGGAAAAGGCTCCAACAAGTTTTGGGTTGGGAGGAGCGGAGAGGATCGCTGCTGAAACCGGCCACATCGGATAATGTTTAACAGATCACAAATTGAACCCATTCACCTTTAAAATCGGAAAAAAAAAATCCCTTAATCATGGATAACAGAAAATAATACAAAGGTTATGTTTGGAATTTTATTTATTTTAAAAAATTGCTTAAAAGTTTAAGTTAAAGAACAAGTCATCTAAATTTTAAAATGAGTTTATTTTTAAAGTAAAAAGGTAAAAATATATTCACTTTTAATTTAATAAAGTATACTTAAGATTTTAACTTAGTAAATAATTTAAAGATAAATATACTATTATTTTCTTATTTTAAAGATAAAATCACTTTAAAAGAATTTTTTCCTTCACACTACCAACCCACTTAGATAATAGCGATATTTTTGTTGACTTTTGATTTCTAGTGCTTTGTCACGCAAGTGACACCATTCTTCTTTTTCTTATTTGTTCAGGTCTCTTACACAAGCTCAAATCTCAAATATTCCTAAAGTCTTTCACTTAACTCAAGCTTGTCACCTTATTAGTAGTGACAAGTACCAAAAAAAAATATTTATTAGCAGTGTTACCATTTATTTATCTTTAGGGCATTACTTTTGATCAAAACCAGGTTCAAAGTTTGTACCTGATTACTACCAAAACGGTTAAGAATGGTTGAAGACGGTGGCTCCTTCTTTTGCGGCAGCGAGAGAGCTCGATAAGGTTCAGCTTATGTAAGACTTGCTTGATAGGTTGATCCATCCTAACAATGACAGGATGTCATTGAAAGTACTGCCTTAACCATCTTGTCGTTATGAGGAGCGCGAAGGCAACATTTTCAATCTTCTGATATCGGAGTTCGGGTCCTTGGATCACTTTATTCATAGAATAAATTGGCTTTTGTCCTTCATTCGTTTCTCGGACCAAGATGGAACTTATGGCTTCCTCGTTGTCAGAGAGGTAAAGGTAGAGCATTTCTTCTAGTTCCGATCTAGTCGGGATAGGTGGAGATGCTAAGCACTTTTCAGGTCTATGAAGGCTTCTTTGCACTCTGGGGTTCACACGAAGTCATTTCCTAAGTGTTTTAAAGAAAATGAGGGACTTGTATGCCACTTTCCCCACGAATCTGGTGAGAACCACTATCCGCCTTATCAATTGCTGGACCTCTTTAATTGATCCTGAACTATGCATGTTGATAACGACTTAGCATTTGTTGGGTTGGCTACAATCCCACAATTCGTTAACATAAAACCGAGGAATTTTTTGGCTTGTACCCCAAAGGCGCACTTTTCCCGGTTGAGACTTATGTTGTGCTTTCGGAGTTGTTGGAACACTTCTTTAAGATCTTGGATGTGGTCATCCAAGGCAGGAGTTTTTACGATCATATCGTTGATGTAAACTTCAAGCATTCTCCCGATTTTCTCCTCGAAAACTTTGTTCATCATCCTCTAGTACGTGACACTAGCATTTTTTAGACCGATGGACATAACCTAGTAATAGTAGCTAGCTCGACCTGTGATGAACGTTGTATTGTCTTTATTGTCGGGATGCATTGGAATCTAATTGTACCCAGAGTAGACTTGGCCTTATGTAACATCCCAATTCTGATATACCATTAGACTTGATCTACACAAAATATTCAGTATTGACCATGCTATCACTAACAACCAAACTCATAATATTCACATAAATAAATAATTATAGAGAGCCACGTTACTAACCGTTATATATATGCATCACAGCCACAAAAGGGCATACTGTTATACATAACTCAAAACAAACTAAGCAAATATAAACTATATACAAGCTTATTCCAAAACAACATCTATATTATGCTACTCCTCATACATATTCTTCTTCCCTTTTGAAGAACTTGTACTTGGATTTACATGGCAAACAAACAGGGTGAGAAATTACAATTCTCAGTAGAAGTATTCCAATACCAGCATTTTATACAATCATACAGATTACGAAGTTAACACTTCAATCACTGAAGTACACAATTACCCATACAATTGTAATGTCATGAGTTTATGTTATGGTGACAACCGCCCATACAATTGTCATGTTATACTTAATTATGTCCAGTGTTTATGTCTATGCAAATCGTAAGTATGAAATGAGTAATGTTATGTAACCACGTCTATGGTAATGTTATGATTTATCAAGCATAGTAAGGATATGACTCACTTACACTATCCATCAACACAAACAGAGGATATTACTCACCTCACTGTTCTACCAAAAATAAGGAGGATATTACTCACCTCCACCAATCCACAATCATGATGAAGAATTACTTACCTCATTAATCAATCAATTTAAAGAGAATATTACTCACCTCCTTACTCAACAACATAAAGAGGATATTACTCACCTTCATATGATTAAATCAACATTAAGAGAATATTACTCACATCAAAATGTTTCACAAACATCACATGCAATACAATTCCTAATTACTTCTCATAATTAGCTCCACAATTGATTTATATGCATTCTCAAGTTCATTTCATCCAAATACTTCTAAAAGTACTTCAACACTCTTAAAAGAGTACACATGAGTGATTCCAACTCCTAGGGAAACTCATTTTCACAACATCACAAATTATGTATATATACATATCCATGCCTAATTACCTCACATAATTAGCATTACAGATCATTCATGATTATCACATTCTCACTTCATTAAATATCCTTATTAAGGTCTCATCACACTTATAAAGACATACATGAAAAGTCCTAACACTTAGGAACTTCCAAGGATATCAAAAACACATTTTTGAAGATTTTTAGAGCTCACACCGCGGCACCACCAGTGCAAAACATGGATTCTGCAGAATTCTACAGAATACGGGTACTGTTCCATTGGAACAAGTTCCAGATTTGGCCACTCCAAATTAGTTCCTAAGTGATTTAAGGTCCCTAACAAGTTTATTAACATTTAGGAATCATTAATCATAAACAAAAACCTCCAAATTGGATTCAAAGACCAAAATCATCATCCATAACCTAACTTTTCCCACTTTTAGCATCAAAGGTCCAAATGACAAATTATAAGTTTCTAACCCAAACTTATCTCATGAACAAGTCATAAACAACCAAAGAAACTCATCTAAGCAAGAAAAACACTTCAAACAACTCTAACATCCAAGATGACCTATTATGCATCACATATGCATAATGGTGAAAATGGAAGAAAAGAAGATGTAGGGAACACAAAACCCCTACCTTAAGATCTTAAAGATGAAGATATGCTATGGAGATTCAAGCTTTCCTCTTGGCTTGCCTTGATTCTTCCTTGGTAGTTGCTCCTCCTCTTTGGTTTTTTTTCCTTCCTCCTTCTCTTCTTCTTTCTCCTCCTTCTTCTTTTCTCTTTTCTTTCTTCTCTTTTGTTTTTTGTTTTTAGCTACTTTCTGCCGTGGGGATCTTTATATAAGGGAAGTCAAATTTGGCTTCTCTTAGATAAACACTAAAACCTCGATTTGTTAAAAACACTCAGATTTCACCAAATTCAGTTCTCTAACTTCCAACAAACTTAAAATAAATCCTAAGATTCATTAAAAGTTTGTTTTCACCATTTCCATATTTTTTCATATCTACTGGCAGTCAATCCGACATTAAAACACACAACTAGTATACTTAAAAATATCATACAAACTCTGATTAACCTCAATTTTTAAATGTAGCACAGTTCACATATTTGTGACCTAGAAATAAACAAACCCTTCACATTTATTTCCATTAACTAAAAAGTTTAAGCCATTTTCTGAGCTAAAAACAGCTATTTTCCACACATAACATTGCAGCAAAGTGCCTAAACGTGCTCAAAACGTCACAAAACTTAATAGACATGTTAAGCAACTATTAGGCTACCTCTGTATCCATATACAAGCCTAACATATTTTTCTTGGGTGTTACATCTTAGCCTCCACATTTTGGGCCTGGGTCGCCAAGGGTCTCTGATCCTTCTCTAGCTTCATCTTCTCACCGCAAAGCCCATCCAACTCCTCCCTCAGCTTCCTTACTTTGTTTTTGTCTTGAGCACGACGGTCTTCGGGTAACGGAAGAGGGAAGCATTCCAAAGACTCCAAACTTCTCCCAAATGAAGCTGGTGCGTAAGGTCAGCCTCCACCAACTTCTCAATATCGATAAGAGTGAGAAGAGCTTCATCTATCAACTCTTCGGCCCGGTAGATGACGAAAATTGAATGAGAGTGTTTGGAGACGCCTCTTTATCCTAGCCCACCGTAAGGTCCGTGAGGGGAACCATGGCAGAGGTAACCTTTTTCAATCGTCTTTAATTGCCTTGGGATGTCGACTTCCTTTTCCCCCTGTAAGCCAGAAGTTTGCCCCGAAGACTCAGAGTTTGGCTCTTGAACCTGAACCATGGGAGTGGTTGAAGCACCAGCCCCAGTAGTAATAGCAGCAGTAACGACCTCCTTGCGAGCATTGTGTTCCTCAAGCTGCCTTTGCAATTCCTTGACATTGTCAATTGGGGCCATACTCTCTGCAAGACAAAAAATTCTAAGTATTAGACACTTGATAAACACAATATAAACAAATATGGAATACTACAAACAAACACAACACCTATCCACCCTATAACCCACCTATAATGGTGTGGACATCGTTGTCTGGCACATTAATGATCCAAGCAATTTTAATGAAATCCTTCTTATAAGCCCACCTAATGAAAAAGGCAGTCGCATCCACATTATCCTTCGAAAGCTCGTGAACCACTATCTCGATCTCCTCGGCACGACGATCTTAGGTGGTCTTGTCTTAGTAAAGGTAGATAACTGGATTTCCATCTATAGTTAGAAAAAAAGGCTAGGTTCTTAGTGTCTCCTTGAGTTGGAAGAATTTTCTCTTAAACCCTTTATACGACTATTCATAGGGCTCGAATACTTGCCTCATGGTGTGCACCCATAAGGAATGTAACACCCACCGTAGGGTGCCACATTTATGTTACTTAATTACCAAATTACTCCCAAGTTATAAAATGTGATGTTGTGATAAAAATACGAGTTGTAAAATTTCTTTTTTCCTCTTTGATATTGATAAATAAACTTAGTGGAAAATAAAAATATTATACATCATCACACATCACTTACATCATCATACATTACAGAAGTACTGTCGACATTATTTATATACAGACCAAGTTCTCAAAGTAGTTAAACATAATTTAAAACTCACATACTGTCCAAGTCTTACTAAACAGCAGAACCCTCAGATGGGTCCTCCTCAGATTCCTTAGCAGGAAGGAATCCAGTACGATGCGAAGTCCTACGAACAGGTGTCCGAGTAGACGACACAATACTAATTTCCGTTGGGACATAATATCTAGTATCCCAATGCTGCCTGATGGACAGCGAAAATTCAACATGTACATATATAGTTACAGAAAAGAATGGATCTCTACGAAACTCTCTGCTCATAATGACCGTCAGGTTTTTCTCATAAATTAGTCCCCTCTCATTGGGACTAGTCCTCCACGCTCCAGCTCCACCATAAAACTGTAATCTCACGTATTCGAAGAAACTAGATCTTGAGGTCATCTTGTCAAAACTCCACTTCCTCTGGAGCCTGCTCTTCTTCACCCTCTTGATCAATTCCTTGCTCAGTATCTTTACAAATATAATTACAGTACCAAAAGAGACATACAAAAAGGTGAGATCACCTACGCCAATACCAACATGGTAGCACATAGATAATACAAATAGCATACCATAATTACAATCATGCCATCAACATTATTTATCATAATAGATACAATAAATAATAATTACTATCATGCCATTAACATTATTATCATCATCATCATCTAATTATTCCTCAACAAAATAATTGTCATAGCCAATATTCCTTAATTATTATATCATACAGATATAAATGCTCAGATTCATGCATGCGCACATAGACTCAATTTCCTACTCCATGGAGCTAATACTCAGTTCAGAAAAATTGATCCGAAAGATCTGTCTGTACTAACATGCCTCAGACCACGTGCCACATTTCTCATATGTGTTTGCACATCTAGCATATACACGACAATCTTTACTAGATCTTGATTAAGAATAGTGTCTCAGTTAGGATCATTGATGCGTTGCATCGGTCTAACTTATGGAAAGAAGAGCTACCAATCGTCCATGTAAGCAACCCGCACCCCGATGCTCCCAAGGTCAACAAGTGACTTACACTACACATATCGCACCCACTCAAGAGGTGTACGTCTCTCCTAGGCAAATAGCCTCATACAATCCATCGAACCTTTCTAATGCATGTTCAATGCACTAATACCAATTATAGGAAAAATTCATATACAGTGTTCATACACTAGTTCATGCATATAAAATGCACCAATGCCAATCACAGGCAAAATTTATCTTTTTCTCATACAGTGTCCATCCACTGGTTCAACAGTAATCCTACTGTATATTTAATCGCGAAAATCATATTATCGCGTTTGCATAGTCGCACACCACTTTTATCGCGTTTTCATAATTTTGCAACATTTCTGTTACGTTTTCAAATCACATATAGATTTTTCAACGTTTTCATCAATCACGTAAAAATATTCCACCATTTTTAAATAACGTAGCAATTTTTCAACAATATATCAAACGTGTAAAAATATTTAAACGCTTTCCAAATTGCGTAGAAATATTTCAACGTTTTTTTTAGAATCGCGTGGAAATATTTAAACGTTTTTCAAATCGCATAGCTTAAAAATCACGTTTTTAAGTTACGTAAATTATTTTTCACCATTTTTCAACTTCATAAAATATTTCTCAACCTTCAAAAATTTCATTTCAACCTTTCTCAAAATAATATGACTTTTCACATTATTTTCGACATTTTTTTACTCAAGAAAATTCTTTTTACAATATATTCATAATTTCACCATTTCATTGAATTAAATCAATGTTTCTAATTTGAAATTTACTAACGCTCTCCAAAACCCAAAGGATGAGTTACACGTTAGAAAATCCCAAGTCACCAACGTATTCTTTATAATTCCAAATCAATTCTAAAAATCAATCCTCTTTAAAATAACTTGAGGTTCAAACACTTTCAACCTCTCTTTTCTATTCACACACAAAAATTCTATTTTTCAAGTGATAAAACACTCAGATTCCCTTTCTAAATTTCTTGTATTAAATCAAGTTATATTTTCACTTTGAAAACCACTTTGTTTTCATAAATTCAAGGCATTTACAAACCTTCAAAACCGTGGACATGGCCATTGAAACCATCAAAATATTTTTCCTTCTAACTCAACCAAGTTCCATTCTTGTTTTTACACAAACAAAATCATTAAAATTTTCTTCCAAAACCGTGAGCTCTATTTCCTTGAAAACAAACCTTTTGTTTATTTTCCTTGCTTTTCTAAATATCCAATTTTACCATTCATGAAAATATTAATTTGTGAACACCTATTTTGAGGTGTTTGGTCGAATTCACCATGGTCCTTGGAACCAAAAATCACTTTCTTTTCCATCATTAAATCATGACATACATATACATATTCAACATATATATCACAAGCATGCCATAATCAAAGCAATAAATCATGCAAATCATACCAAGCATAGGCAAATAATCAAAGCACATAAACACACACAAATAATTACATAACCATAGATATGAATCCTCACATGGATTCACCATCCATCAAATAAATAAACCATCTCTCACCACCATACTTGGTTAGTGAGATGGATCTCCCTCTTACCTCTTGAAGAACCTTGAAAAGCTCCTTGCTTTGCATTTTGCATAAGTTTTCCACCAACAAAAGTCTCTTGAACATAAAACAAACACAAGTTTATTAGTATATAAAGCTTGAATAAGAGAAACCATGGATCAAACATGGCTTAGAACATGAAAAAGAAGAGAAAAAATGAAGTTTTCCTTACACTTCACCACAAAAACCCTAGAACTTGTTCTTGGAAAAAGTCCTTCAAGATGGAAGATTTAGAGCTTGGTGTAAACTACAAAGGTTCTTGAATTGAAGTAAGGATTCAAGAAATAAGGTTGTTTAGAATTTTTGAGTGATGGAAGGTGTTGTATGGGTACTTGGTCGTGAGCTTAGAGAAGAAGAGAAATGGAGAGAAAATTTGATAACTTAGTTCCTTGAAAATGTTCAATAATGACCAAGGTGATCAATAATGACTAAAGACTTTGCTTTAGCTTCTAATTCATCATCAAAACCATCCCCCCTTCTTGTTTCTCCAAAAACCATCCCCTCTTCCATGCATCATCAAAATGTAACAAATCTCCTAGCCACCATTTTAGGCAATCTTAACCATTGATTAGATCAATGGTTAGGATTAATGTAGGTTTTAGGTTTAGGCTTTAGATGGAAGACTTAATTTAGGCCATTGGATCTTTCCTCCTTGAAATCCTAGCCATTAGATGTATCTCCAAAATGAAGGGTTAAGATTACTCCTTCAAACTTTACATCCAAGGGTTATAAATAGTCATAGCCACTTTGTAAGACTAAATCTCAACCGTTGATTATATCAATGGTGGATATCCAAGCCACTAATGTTAACTATGCAGTACAATATTTATTTTTTTTATCTGCTATTGTCTTTCGAATAATATTTTTATTGTATTTTTATTACCCGATAATTAAATACAGTACAAAACACAGTAAAAGAAAATTTTAAAAACTATTTTCGGATTCAGGTTTAGTAAGATCCCCCGTCTCCGTCTCAACAGTACAATTTTCTGGCTACAGAAAAATTTTCACTTTTCTAGACCCACGCCGGGCCCACATACGACCTCCCTGGGCCCACAGACGGCCCACGGATAACGCTAAAATAATCAGAGTAATACAAAAATTTCATAATCATCCACAAAATCACAAAAATTAGAAAATTCATGAATATCAAATCAGATTACGTAAAATAATTAAGACTTATCAGTAATAATTAAATTACGCAAAATTTTCCCCGGTCCGAACATTATTATTTTCCTAACACAGAATAAATCACACAAAATTATCAAATGTATTGATGGAATAATCAATATAATTTTACAGTACACAGAAATTACTAAACAGTAGAATTCTGTTAACTGTCAAATATTTAGGAAAATTTGCGGTGTTACAAGGAAGGCCATGGCTTTGTTGCCTCCACCCCGAAAGGTCTCATTAAGGGAAAAATCCAGAAGAACGCCCTCACCAAGATGGAGAGCTTCAAATGTTGGTAGACAATCTTATGCTCTAGCACAAAGACCCAACTATTCGGATGGTTCAACATGGTCCATTGAAATTCTGTGAAAGGTAAATGCAATCCAAGACAGATGAACATCGTCTCATATAGATAAATGAAATTTCAGGGGTCCAAGGTCTGGGTTGTGTAAACTAGCTCTTGATCCCCTTGCGGATAGCATACGAATTCGTCATCACGGATACTGCCTTCCGTTAGTTGAAGCTATCGCCTCCCACATCGATCAAAGATGGTGTTCTGAGAACCTCCTTATCCATCCATCGATTAAGCTTACATCGTGGGGTGGCAGATAGAAGCTTGATAAAGTTGTAACTGTAACACCCCAATATAATTTTCGTAAAATACGCAAAATATTTTAAGATAAATCGCATTAAACGTGTCATGTAACATCCTTTGTCACTCTTGTTAGGCTTGTATAAAGTTACAAAGGTAGCTTAATACTTGTTTAACATGTCTGCCAAATTTTGTGATGTTTTGAGATAATTTAGGCACTTTACCGCAACACAGAACGTGCAAAATGACTATTTTAACTCAAAAAAATAACATAAATATGTAATTGAAGGAAATAAACATGAAAAGTTCATTTCTAGGTCACAAATGTGTGGAAGAGGATGTGGTTAAATTTTGAGGGCAAACAGAGTTAGTTTAGTATTTTTAAGGAGACCGAGTGAGTAATTACGTACTGAATTGAAGCACAACAGATATGGAAAATTATGGAAATGATGAAACAAGAATTTTGATGGATCTTAGAAATTATTCTGAAGTTGTGGGAAATTAGAAAACTTGTTTTTAGTAAAATCAAAGTGTTTTTAACATATACGAAATTTTGGTAAAAGACTAAAGTGTCCCTAAGTTATGTTTTAAAAGTGAGTTTCACTCACTTTTTCTCTTCAATTCTCGGATGATAGCAGAATAGAGAAACAAAAGAAGAGAAAGAGGAAGAAAGGGAAAGAGGGAAGAGAAGAAAGAAGAGAAAGAGGAAGAACCAAGACAAGAATGAAAGATTATCTTCAAGGTTGAGGTAGGGGTGTTTATTTAATCATCTTTATCTCTTTTCTTTCCTTCTTCTAACATATAGGTTTTCATGGGTTGTTCAAAAATGGATTTTTGAGAGAAGTTCTAAATGGTTAGAATTGGATGAGCATAACTGTAACATCCCAAATTTTCGTATCTCTTAAACAGTAATTTTGACAGTTAACAGAATTTTACTGTTTTGTAATTTCTGTGCACTGTAAAATTATTTTGTTTATTCCGTCAGCGTATTTGATCGTTTTGAGTGATTTACTCCGTGTCAGGAAAATAAAAATTTTCGGGCCGAAGAAAACTTTACGTAATTTAATTTTTACCGTTAGGTAATTATTTTACATAATCTGATTTGATATTTGTGCATTTTATAATTTTTGTGATTTTTGTGGATGATTATAAATTTTTTTCTGTTTGTGGGCCTAGGGGGTGTATGTCGGCCTAGGTGGCCATACGTGGGCCCAGGTGGGTCCCGCAAAGCAAAAATTTTTTACGCATAGAAAAATTTGTATTGTTTAGACGGAGACAGGGGATCTTACTAAACCTGAATCCAGAAACAGTTTTAGAAAATTTTTTGTACTATGTTTTATACTGTATTTAATTTATCAGGCAATAAAAATACAGTAAATATATAATTTCATGGGGTTTTAACAGATAAAAATATAAATTAAATTGCTTAAGTCAATATTGGTGGTTTGGATATCCACCATTGATTTAATTAATGATGGAGACTTGATCTTGATTTAATCAACGGTGGAGATTTGATCTTAAAAGTGAATAAGATCATTTATAACCATTAGATGGAGATTAAATCAATGGTAGAGATTTGGTCTCAAAAGTGACAAAGACCATTTATAACCATTGGATTTAGAAGTGATCAAGGGTGGAGAATTGGTCTTGTAAAGTAACAAGGACCATTTATGATCATTGGATGTTAATTTAATCAATGGTGAAGATTTAGTCTTAGAAAGTAGCAAAGACTAATTATGACCCTTGGATTAAAAGTTTGAAGGAGCAATCTTGACCATTAATTTTTGGAGACACATCCAATGACTAGAATTTCAAGGAGAAAAATCCAATGGCCTAGATTAAGTCTTCTAAAATCAAAAGTTTACCTAAATCATAACCATTGAATTAATCAATGGCTAGAAATGCTCCAAATGGTGGCTAATTATTATGGTCATTTATTGAATGCACAAGGAGAAGCATGCATGGAAGGGGATGGTTTTGGATTGTTTAGGAGACATTTTTGAGTAGCCTTTTTGGGCCAAAGAAAAAGTTTCATGTCATTATTATTGGTCTTAGTCAATGTTTCATCATAATTAATCATTATTGATCAAATAGCACTCAAGAAGAATGCAAGAAGGGGGGGCTACGGTTGTGGTCTGAATTTAGGAGCTTTGAAGACTACAATTGATCACCTTTGGTCATTATTGATCATTCATTCTTGTCTCCAAAATTATCAAGAACCAAAACACAAAAGTTTTCTCTCCATTTCTCTCCTTCTTCATGTTTTGGCCATGACCATCAAGAACACCTTCCATCACTTTTTAATTTCATCCAACTTGATTTTCTAAACCTAAACACCATTCTAAGAACATCTCTAGTTATGAGTTTTTCCAAAATCATTCATCTTGAGCTTCAAATCCAAGCTTCAAGTTTCCATCAAAAATAAAAAATTCCATCTTTGTGCTTCAAGAGAAACCATTCGGTCAAGACCCCTAAAACCACTCTCCAATCTCTTTTAATTTCATCCAACCATAGATCTTGAATCTACATGATATTCTAAGTAACTTTCATGTTGGAGATTTTCTCTAAATCATTCATCTTCAAGGAGTTTCTTCAAGATCCATTTTATTGGGTTTTTGAGGTGAAGTATAAGGAAACTTCATTTCTTCTCTCTTTTTCATGATCTAAACCATGTTTGATCCATGGTTCTCTTAATCAAGCTTAGTATACTAATTTTTATGTATTTTGTTTTGTATTTGAGAAGCTCTTGGTGATGAAGGACTTGGAAAAAGAAGCAAAATAAAGAGCTTTTGAGGATCTTCAAGAGGTAAGAGGGAGATCCATCTCACCAACCAAACATGGTGGTGAGAGATGGTCTTATATTTGATGGATGTTGAATCCATGTGAGAATTCATATCCATGGTCATGTAATAATTTATATGTGTTTATGGGCTTTGATTAATTGCCTATGCTTAATATGCTTTGCATGAATTTATGATTTTAATGGTATGTTTATACTATGCATGATGATAATATGGCATGCTTTTGATATATATATATATATATATATATATATATATATATATATGATGTGTATGTATGTGTATGCCATGATTTGATGATGGAAAGGAAACCAATTTTTGGCTTCAATGGCCAAGGAGAGGGCTACGGTTTTGATGCCTATAATTAGAGATTCATGTTGAAATTTTTCAAGAACAAGGAAGTTAATTTGTTTAATGAAAATTATGAAGTGGAGAAAAAAATGAATTTTCTTGGTTCTAAAGGCTATGGGATTTTTGGTCAAGACACCTCAACATAGGTGTTTATAACTTAATATTTTCATGAAAGATTAAAAAATTGGATTGATTTGAAGAGTATGAAAAATAAACAAAGGATATGTTTTTTTCAAGAGAACAAGAACATGGTTTTGAAGGATCTTTATTGATTTATTTTGTGTAAAAAGATCCTAAGTGTTTTTCTAAACATGAGTTTTGAATGAAACGGGCAAACGTTGATTTTAAGGATTTGCAAAGAAAGTGAAAAAGAATTTGTAAAGAAAGTAAAAATGAATTTGAACAAATGGGTTTGGTTTTATAACCATTGATATTTCAGTTTGAAAATAAAATTTTAATGGTTTTGTTTGTGTAAAACCATATTAATTTAGAAGGAAAAATATTTGATGGTTTCAAAAGTCATGTCCATGTTTTTGAAGGCTTGTAATGCCTTAATTTTTATGAACAAGGTAATTTTCAAAGTGGAAACGTAACTTGATTTAATACAAGGAATTTGGAAAGGAAATCAGAGTGTTTTATCATTTGAGAGAATAGAAATTTTTGTAACGGAAAACAAAGAAGGGTTGAAAACGTTTGAACTTCAATTTATTTTGAAGAAGGTTGTGTTTGGAAATGATTTGAGAAAAATGAAGAATATAATGGTATTTTGAAAATTTACTAACGTATAACTTATTTTCAAGTTTTGAAATACGTTAGAAAATGTTAAGTTTTGAAACGTTGATTTATATAAATGGAAAAGTGATTTTTGTGGATTATATTTTGGAAAAAGATTTTCTTGAGTAAGAAAATGTGAAAAAATGAAATACAAAGTTATATTATTTTGAGAAAAGTTGAAAGGAATTTTTGATGGTTAAAAAATATTTTCTGTAATGAAATTGTGATGAAAAATGTTTTACGTATCTTAAAAATGTGATTTTTAAGCTACGCAATTTGAAAAAACGTATTGAAAATGATATTGATTTATTTAAGTCCAAAATAGTATTTTGGAATATTGAGAATATTTTACATGATTGTAAAATGTTGAAAAATATTTTACGTATCTTAAAAACGATTTGAAATACATAAAATATTTCTACGCAATTTGAAAAATGTTTAAATATTTTTACGCGATTTGGAAAGCGTTTAAATATTTTACGTGACTGAAATATTGTTGAAAAATCACTACGTGATTTGAATAGTGATAGAATATTTTTACGTGATTGTGAAAATGACAGAAAATCGTTATGTGATTTGGAAAGTGTTTTAAATATTTTGAGAATGATGGAAAATGATTTACGCGACTTAAAAGAATGATTTTTAAGTTACACGATTTTGAAATAGTAGAAAAATACTATGCGATTTGAGAAACGTATATTTTTATGCAATTGAGAAAAATGTTGAAAAATTAGTACGTGGTTTAAAAGTGTAACAGAAGAGTTGCGGTATTTTGAAAACGTAATAAAAACATTTTGGAATTTTAAAAACGTAACAGAAGTGTTACGGTATTGTGAAAATATAACTAAAATGCTTTAGAATTGTGAAAACGTAACAGAAATGTTACGCGATTGTGAAAACACGACAAAAGTGTTTTATGGCCATAAGAACATAATAACATGATGATTACTGTTGAACCAGTGTCCATACACTGTTTGTGAAAAATAATGAGTTTTGCCTGTTATTGGCACGTGGTGCATTTTAGATGCATTGGAAAAAAAAAATATATACGTTTGAGGCATATGATTTAATTGAACAAATGAATTTGAAAAGAATGGCCCTTGTGGTTGGACTTGCACTGATATATTCATGCATTGTATAAACTATATATGAGAAATTATGAGATATACTTGTGATTGGTATTTGGTGTATTATACATGCATTGGAATGGTCCGATGAGGACTGGATATGGCTGATTGCCTAGGAGAAACACACCTCTTGAGTGGGTGCGATATGCGTAGTGTAAGTCACTTGTTGATATTGGGGGCATCGGGGTGCGGGTTGCCTACATGGGTGGTTGGTCGCGCTTCTTCCCGTAGGTTAGACCGATGCAACACACCGATGATCCTGACCGAGACACTATTCTTATTCAAGATCTGATAAAGACTGTCGTGTATATGCTAGATGTGCAAAATCAAAATGAGGATTATAGCACGTGGTCTGAGGCATGTGGTACCGACAGATCTTTTCGATCATTTCTCCGACCTGAGTTTAGCTCCATGGAGTAGGAAATCGAGTCTTGTGTACATGCATAATCTGAACACTTATATCTGTATGATATATTAATTGAGGAATATTGGTTATGACAACTGTTTTGAATACTTGGATTGATATATGATTGGATGATGATAGTTGATTAATATTGAATATATTATTGGAAGTTTGGTATGATATCCCTGTATGATATTGTTGTTTGTGTTATCTCTGTGCTGCCATGTTGGTATTGGCGTAGGTGATCTCACCTCTTTGTTATGTTGTTTTTTGTGTCTCTGTACTTGTTAAAATCAAATAATAGAAGGATCGAGTTGTCTTAGACATAACGGGCGATGGATACTCGAGAGATTGATGAAAACATTGAAGAGTGGTCATCTCAAGTTCAAAGGTGTTCTAAGTAGACAAGGAGTAGAGTTCGATGCAACAAGTCGATACAAGATAAGGAATGAGTATGTTAAGTTTTATCATTAGTGTTATACCGTGCTATTTAGTAGGACCCGTCATGGGGTTTGCTACTGTTAAAAAAAAAGAGTCTGTTAATTTTATATTTCTCTTTAAATTATGAAATATTAATTGGTGTCAATATTGTATATTAATCAGTTTAAATATATTTTCAGTAATACTTATGAATTTCAGTAAGTTTATGTTTCAGTAAAGAAAGAAATTTTAAAACCCATCTTTTTATAACTCAAACCTTGTGTGAACTTCTTTACAGATTTTGAGTCGGGAGTCTGACATGTGATACCCTAGGGAGGGTGTTACAATAACCCAATGGTTGTTGACCCTTTTAACCATGTTTTGAAATCACTTTGGTTGAGGATTTTTGTTGTTGAGTTGAAAGGTGTTCTGGGATGGAGTTTCACGTGTGAACTCTATGTTTTTCTACTGAAAATGCATCAGATGACCGGTTAGGCAAGCTTGCTAACCAATTATCTAGGCTATGTAAGGTATTGTCATAAAGCCATAATCGGTTATGGGAATTGCCCTAACCAGTTATGCATTAAATTAGAGGCTCATGTTGGAGCCATAATCAATTAGGCATTGTGGCCTAACGGGTTATTTTTGCATGGCAGAGAGGTTGGAGAAGGAGATAACTGGATAGCCTAACATGCTAACCAATTATTGGGGACTTCTAACTAGATATGAATGTGTGGAAAACAGAATTGCGAGATTCTTGAGCATGATTTAAGACTTGTTTAAGCTTGTTAATTTATACCCATGCATCAATGAGGCATTTTCAAAGATTTGAAACCCTAGTTCTTCCTTAAAGGGTGAGATTGAGTTTAAATGGTTTGAGATACATGTTTTGCTCTCTTTTTGGTTAAGGTTGAACTGGGATTTTGTGATAAAAGTGTATTAACTCCTTTATGTAATGAAGTTGAGCTAGAGATGCATGATCGCTAGTTTTCTCCTTTCACTTTGTTGTGTGAACCTTATGATTGATTCTAGAGTGGTTTGAACGTTATGTTGTTTTTAAATGGAGACAAGCATGAATATCTCAAGTAAAATATGTATGGTTTATGAATATCTATAAAAGTTTTGAATTGAGAATAGATAATTATTTATTGAGTGTTGAGATAGAACGAATATATGATAGTTAATGTAAGAATGACTTATGAAGTAGATTATGATATGTATTTAGTATGAAAAGAATGATGAAAATGAGGCATTGAGCCATGATATTGTGGATAAATGACCCTAGTATGTTTTTGATTAATAACTAAACTTAACATGATTATTACTTTGATTCACTAACTACTTGCCAAGCTTAATTTTTTCAATGAGATTTAATGGAGCAAGAAAAGTGGATGCAAAGGATCATGGAGCAAAGCATTTCAATGCAAGGATCATGAAAGAAAACTTGAAGAAGGAGCATCATGAAGAAGGAATTCAAGGAAGATCATTAGGAACCTTTTTGTAAAGAAAAGACTTAGTATAACTCTTTGATTAAGCTATCTAAAATAATTAAAAATGATTTTCAAAAGTAAAAATGGACTAAGAATGAAAAAAGTTAATTAATAAGTCTGTACATCTATGTGTACATCGTTGTACTTTCAGTTAATTAACTAACTTTTAATGAAAACCTCAGTGTACATCTATGTATAAATGTTATACATCTAGGTATACATTGATTGATTCTGGACTTACTTGATCAGTATGCACCTTTGCATATGTACATCAATTGGTACATCAATGCATAAGCCAAAACAGAAGCAAGGACTTTTTGAAATAGCCTTACAATCGATCGGGTAATCGATGTATGAACTTTTAGGTTGAAAATGCAAGTGTTTTTCAAGAACAACATTGATGTACTCATGTGTGTATCACTTAAGATCAAGAACATCCAAGAACACAATCGATTAGGAAATCGATGTACACACGTTGTAAGAGTGAAATTTTGTTTAATACATCTGTGTACAAATCGATTAACTGATAACAGAATTTTTCAGATAAGTTTGTTTTGATCTTAACTGACTTGTAAAGTGTGTCCAACGGATCTATTTTGAAATATGCCTATATAAGGACAATGGCAAATACTTTCTTACTAACAATTCATTCAAATCTTGAGATCAAACACACAAATACTAAGAGAGCTTTTCATTGAAAGAAACTGAGTATTTTTCTGTAGAACTTCAAATTGTAATATTTGATTTCTTAGAATCTGATTCAATCTTTTCATATTGAAAAAGAAAGATAAGAGAGAAGGTTCTCTCGCTGATTAAATCAAGAGTAGAAGGGACTCTTGGTGTTGTGCAAGAGTAGAAGGAACTCTTGTGGGAATTGCAAGATTGCTTTGACTTGAAAAGTTGTCATTTGGGTAGAAGGAACCTTTAAGTGAAGCTTATGTAAGGAATCTTGTAAATTGATTTTTGATAGTGGACGAAACTTACAATGATGTGGGGACTGGATGTAGGTTACCAGAGGAGGTACCTGAACCAGGATAAAACTCGATTTGCAATTTTCTCTATCCCTTAACTCATTATTTGCTTTATTATTGAATGTATGAATTAAGCAATATGTTAGGGATGCCTGCATGATTTGATTAGTTTATGGTCTTGTTCATATCTGAAATCAACCTTATTGTTAATATTTCTTTATAAGTTTCAAATCTTGATAGAAATACATCTTGAAAAAACACATTTTGGTTTGTTGGTTGACAAAATCTTTTTCATAGTCAAAGAAAAGAATCAATTTTTGCAAAAAGGGAAAAAAGTTTCAAAAAGTTATCATACTCAATTCAACCCCCCCTTCTTGAGTATTAAGAAGCCACAACCAACAGATATAGTGTAATGTAAAGAAGTATATTGATTTATACATGTTATCAAATAATGTTGATGATCATGATATTAGGAAGCAATATAAAAGGAAGGTAAAGGTAAATGAGGTTAAGTGAGTCCCTCTCTACAAGCATGTATGATAATGTAAAAGAGAAAGTTTAATGATTATGGTATTGTTTCCCTATTATGTAATGGAAGATATGATTAAGTAAAAGTTAAAGAAAGAAAGGTTTTAATATTATACATGTTTTGTTTTCAAACTTGTTGTTTGATGTTTTCATGTTTTGTAAATCTATTACTTGGACAAAAGAGCTCCAAGTGCCATGTTTGGTAGTGTAAGGAACAAAAATGCATCTTGCCTACCTAGAAAACAATACAAGGAACAAAAGTGCTTTTTAGAATTAAAGGGCTTCTTCAAATAACATGAGTTTTTCTAAAACAAAATCTTTTAAAAATCATTACATGAGCATACTGTAGGGTTTCATTAGGCATAATCATACATCAACATGCATTGCATAAAATTGGCAATTGTATGGGCAATTGTCTTGTTTTTATTAAATGTGAAGTTTAAGGATAAAAGTTGTTTAGAAAAGGTTGAAGGTCAAAGTGTAGCTTAGAGGTGTATAATGGAGGAAATGAGTATGCTCGCTAGCCTCTATAACTATTATAGTGAATATATGTTGACTCATGTTGAGTTTTTATATAATGATTGAACTGTTTTCTTTATTAAATGAATTATCTGCTTTGGGAATGCAAAGGAATGAGTTTTTGGCTTATGATAACTTTCCAAATGTTTAAGTACAATTTGTATTTTATCCAAAGCAGCTGGATTTACCATGATGTCATGATTTAAATTTTATTACTGAGAATTATTAATTCTTACCCCAACTCTGTTCATGTTTTCTATGATAAATCCAGAGAAGAACCAAAGCAAGCACAAGACAAGGCAATGAAGACTTAGTTAAGTAGTTTATATAAATATATTCATTTCGTAATTATATTTATGGTTATGTTATTAATCTTATTCGATTAGCATTGTAAAAATTTATAATCTCAGACATATCATATAGATGTTTTAGTAAAGAGCAAGTTTCTTGAGGTGTAAAATGTCTTGCTCTCTTACTTTTGTAAAGGCTCTATATATTTACTCGTTAATAGATATTGAACAGGTTGTGAATTACGTTACGTAAGAAAGTGACATACTAATTCTATTTACTTAGTATACATAGAATATACTATAGTGAATGGGATTAGGGTGTTATATTTTGATATCAATGGACTGACTATGCTTTTGAGCATGATGTTTTTGTTTGTGTCGTGCATTCTTTTATCTCAAAGTGAGATATATGAATATAATTGCATGACAACTTTAGGATTGGATGTTGATAATTATTGGCACACTGTTACATAATATCGAGTCTGGCTAACTCAATATGTAATGTTCTGTGTGAATAGGAAATTATAACACCTCCTAGGCGACTATGGGAGAATAAGAAAGTTTTCTAAAAGGGTAATTGTGATATGTCTGAGATAGTTAGGCCGTTAATGAAAGCGATGAGAGAACATAGTGTCATCACCGGAGAATAGACAAAAGTTATTAATGGAATGATGCGGAAGTAGACTGAGGCTATTAGCGGCATGAAAAAAAAGAAGAAGATCAAATTCGCCAGTTGAGGATGATAGGAATGATTTTGAAAGAAGGTACAAAATAAAGTTAGTAACTAATTGATGTTGCTTTCTCATTGATGTGTTAGGAACAGAATAGCTCAAGGTTTGAATAGTAAATATGATGAAAGAACTAAAGAATTGAAATGTCAGTAAGAAATATGTCTCAAGGTTTTAAAGGATACACAATTAGATGAAATGTTGAAGTTTTAAAATAAAGATGGCTAGTTGTAAGGCAGAAGATATTCAAGGTAATGAGCTGTCTAGACGAATAAAATGTGTAGTTCACTTCTTTTGTCTTGAAAGGAGAAATGGGGCATTAGTGGATAAGTTTGGGATGATTAATGGAAGTTGTTGGTACATAGGTGAACTAGAAAAGATTTAGAGTGACCTATTTTGGATAAATATTTCCTAAAGAACAAGTGAGAAGATAAGAAAGATGGAATTCTGGAATTGAAGTAAGAGTAGTATGTTTATAAAGTAATATGAAGCAAAAGTTTGATGAATAATAGAGTTTATTCTGATGCTTGAAGTAAAATTATGATATAGTAAAGTTAAGTTATGAGTTATGGAATTCACTAGAAATGGTACCAGTGATATGTTTAAGAGAACTAAGATGGTGGTAACTACCATGAGGGAACAGATTGCTAGTGTTAACAAGATTTTGTTAGGATGGAAGCTAACCCGCGTATGTAAATGGGATTAGGATTCCCATGTTAACTGGAGTTTAGGGAGGAGAATTTATTATCAAACAGAAACAAATACAATATAGTGATAAACAAGGAACAACATGAATCAGTAAAGTCTCTAAAAGAGTAAAGGGTCAAATATGGAAGTTAGATTTCAATTTCTACAATATAAAGGAAAGCATATTCAAGTTGGAATATGAAGTCAGAAGTACGCGAAATGCAAAAGTATTCAACACAGTTTGTTATGGAGTTCTGATTCAATTTTACATGAGATGTGGTGCCTTTAGATACTGTAGAATTAAGATGTTGCTTTAGAAGTGAAAGAGCAGGAAAATGGTCATTTTGAAGTTTTTAGTTTGTTTTTCTCTAGTGTTCTTTCCAAATTAGATCAAGTGGTAACCTGAAAAGAGTAATACAAAAAGTTATAAGTTTGGAGGTATCAAAGGGTTGAATTCGCAAGTTTTTAAAGATACAATAACTGTGAAAGGGAACGACAATTGTATTAGGAATAAGATTCTCATAGGTCACATCTATACCTCTACTATGTTTCTTCAGATGGAAGCTTGAGGTTCAAAGGCTCTATTGTACATAATATAAGGACACGCCTACATTAATCTCTATGTGATGACAATGTTTTGGTTGTTAATTTATTGAAAAGAGGAATGTAAGGAATTGTAAGACCAGTGTTCAAGAAGCTGATGCTTTCGATAGGAAATTTGTAAAGGAAGAAAGACCCAGTGACTTCTCTTGTGAAATGTTATTGTGTTAAATGGACGTATATTCTTTTGTAAATGAAAGGGCATCTTATATGTTGTCAAATAAGATAATGTTTGAAGTTAGATCTTTAATCATGTATGCTTACATGTTAGTTAATGTGGACAAGTATATGACTAGGGTTCTTCCCATTCTGTTAAGACCTTAACACTCAAAATTAACTTAGTAACTGTAAAGGTTTAAGCTATTAAAGATGTATACTACCAAGATGAGAATTGCAACATTATACATGATAAGGAAAAACCACGTATTCACATGGATAAAATTGGGTTATCTTAGAAGATTTGGCAATATTGTGCTCTTGCAATGTAATAGATGGAAGGGACTCAAAGAATAAATAAATTAAGAGAATTCCTAATATGGTCGCCCTTTAAGACAATGGACAAATGAGAGTATTGGTGGAGGAGTTGAATAAGACTATTGGGAGTTGTATGTACTTATGTAACGTAGGAGGCATGTCCATTGTATAATATGAAGTGAAATTTAGAGAACTTTTCAAGTTTTCTTCATATGAAGACTCAACCTAAACGAAAACCAAAAGTATGTTAAGTTTAAATTTGGATTGAAGAGATATACAACAAAAGATTTGCCAAGCCTATGAAGATTACGGATTTTTCCCATTTTAATCAAGAAGTATAAAATTATAGAGATCATTGAATCCAAGTTTCATATGGAGCAAATCATCGATAATCTTTAAAAGAGGAAAAATGATGGGCAAAGAAGAAGAACGCAATTATACATCCAGTAAATCACAAAACGAAAATGAGCTAAATCACATGGAAATTATGAAGTCTGAATGCTATAAGTGTGGAAGAAGATAACATGGTGACAAACTTTGTTTGGTATGCTACATATGAATCAACTAGGGTACTATGTTAGCGGATGTCAACGGAGGCAAAAAGTTATACCCGATCCTAAACTATAGGTTACATGAAGGGTATATACTTAAAGAAGACAAGAAGGTAAGTTTAATAATTCTGACTTTTTCCAGGGCAACCCTCGTTAGAAATGAAAGAATATGAATATCTAAGTTCGGTAAAAGTTGGAATGGAAAAGATGAATACAGTGAAGAGGCAACTGTTATGATTCTCTAAATTATTAGTATGAGCAGCTAAATTTTAAGGACAAAATTTTTAAAAAGATGAGAGAATTGTAACATCCTCTTTCACTCATGATAGGTTTGTATAAAGTTACAAAGGTAGCTTAATACTTGTTTAACATGTCTGCCAAATTTTGTGATGTTTTGAGATAATTTAGACACTTTACCGCAACACAGAACGTGCAAAATGACTATTTTAACTTAGAAAATAACATAAATATGTAATTAAAGGAAATAAACATAAAAAGTTCATTTCTAGGTCATAAATGTGTGGAAGAGGATGTGGTTAAATTTTGAGGGCAAATAGAGTTAGTTTGGTATTTTTAAGGAGACCGAGTGAGTAATTACGTACTGAATTGAAGCACAACAGATATGGAAAATTATGGAAATGATGAAACAAGATTTTTGATGGACCTTAGAAATTATTCTAAAGTCGTGGGAAATTAGAAAACTTGTTTTTAGTAAAATCAAAGTGTTTTTAACAGATACGAAATTTTGGTAAAAGACTAAAGTGCCCTTAAGTTATGTTTTAAAAGTGAGTTTCACTCACTTTTTCTCTTCAATTCTCGGATGATAGCAGAACAGAGAAACAAAAGAAGAGAAAGAGAAAGAAAGGGAAAGAGGGAAGAGAAGAAAGAAGAGAAAAAGGAAGAACCAAGACAAGAATGAAAGATTATCTTCAAGGTTGAGGTAGGGGTTTTTATTTAATCATCTTCATCTCTTTTCTTTCCTTCTTCTAACACATAGGTTTGCATGGGTTGTTCAAAAATGGATTTTTGAGAGAATTTCTAAATGGTTAGAATTGGATGAGCATAACCCAATGGTTGTTGACCCTTTTAACCATGTTTTGAAATCACTTTGGTTGAGGATTTTTGTTCTTGAGTTGAAAGGTGTTCTGGGATGGAGTTTCACGTGTGAATTCCATGTTTTTCTATTGAAAATGCATCAGATAATCCGTTAGGTAAGCTTGCTAATCGATTATCTAGGCCATGTAAGGTATTGTCATGAAGCCATAATCGGTTATGGGAATTGCCCTAACCAGTTATGCATTAAATCAGAGGCTCATGTTGGAGCCATAATTAATTAGGCATTGTGGCCTAACGGGTTATTTTTGCATGGCAGAGAGGTTGGAGAAGGAGATAACTGGATAGCCTAACATGCTAACCGATTATTGGGGACTTCTAACCGGATATGAATGTATGGAAAACAGAGTTGCGAGATTCTTGAGCATGATTTAAGACTTGTTTAAGCTTGTTAATCAATACCCATGCATCAATGAGGCATTTTCAAAGATTTGAAACCCTAGTTCTTCCTTAAAGGGTGAGATTGAGTTTAAATGGTTTAAGATACATGTTTTGCTCTCTTTTTGGTTAAGGTTGAACTAGGATTTTGTGATAAAAGTGTATTGACTCCTTTATGTAATGAAGTTGAGCTAGAGATGCATGATCACTAGTTTTCTCTTTTCACTTTGTTGTGTGAACCTTATGATTGATTCTAGAGTGGTTTGAACGTTATGTTGTTTTTAAATGGAGACAAGCATGAATATCTCAAGTAAAATATAGATGGTTTATGAATATCTATAAAAGTTTTGAATTGAGAATAGATAATTATTTATTGAGTGTTGAGATAGAACGAATATATGATAGTTGATGTAAGAATGACTTATGAAGTAGATTATGATATCTATTTAGTATGAAAAGAATGATGGAGGCATTGAGCCATGATATAGTGTAATGTAAAGAAGTATATTGATTTATACATGTTATCAAATAATGTTGATGATCATGATATTGGGAAGCAATATAAAAGGAAGGTAAAGGTAGATGAGGTTGAGTGAGTTCCTCTCTACAAGCATGTATGATAATGTAAAAAAGAAAGTTTAATGATTATGGTATTGCTTCCCTATTATGTAATGGAAGATATGATTAAGTAAAAGTTAAAGAAAGAAAGGTTTTAATAGTATGCATGTTTTGTTTTTAAACTTGTTATTTGATGTTTTCATGTATTGTTAATCTATTGCTTGGACAAAAAGGCGCCAAGCGGCTTAGACAAAAGGTCTCCAAGTGCCATGTTTGGTAGTGCAAGGAACAAAAGGGCATCCTGTCTACCCAAAAAATAATACAACGAACAAAAGAGTTTCAAGGAACAAAAGGACTTCCTGGAAATATTCAAATAACATGAGTTTTTCTAAAACAAAATCTTTTAAAAATCATTACATGAGCATACTATAGGGTTTCATTACGCTTAATCATACATCAACATGCATTACATAAAATTGGTAATTGTATGGGCAATTGTCTTGTTTTTATTAAATGTGAAGTTTAAGGATAAAAGTTGTTTAGAAAAGGTTGAAGGTCAAAGTGTAGCTTAAAGGTATATAATGGAGGGAATGAGTATGCTTGCTAGCCTCTATAACTGTTATAGTTAATATATGTTGACTCATCTTGAGTATTTATATAATGATTGAACTGTTTTCTTTATTAAATGAATTATTTGCTTTGGGAATGGAAATGAATGAGTTTTTGGCATATGCTACCTTTCCAAATGATTAAGTACAATTTGTATTTTATCCAAAGTAGCTAGATTTACCATAATGTCTTGATTTAAATTTTACTACTGAGAATTATTAATTTTCACCCCAGCTCTGTTCATGTTTTCTATGATAAATCCAGAGGAGAACCAAAGCAAGTGCAAGACAAGGCGATGAAGACTTAGTTAAGTAGTTTATATAAAAATATTCGTTTCTTAATTATATTTATAGTTATGTTATTAATCTTATTTGATTACCGTTGTAAAACTTTATAATCTTAGACATATTAGATAAATGTCTTAGTAAAGAGCAAGTTTCCTGAGGTGTAAAATGTCTTGCTCTTTTACTTTTGTAAAGGCTCTATATATTTACTCGTTAATAGATATTGAACTGGTTGTGAATTACGTTACGTAGGAAAATGACATACTAATTCTATTTATGTAGTATACGTAGAATATGCTATAGTGAATGGGATTAGGGTGTTACATGTCACTTCTAAGAATGTATATAAATAAAACCAAAAATAACCTTTATAATCATTATAGAGAGCCTCGAATGATAAAAAGATCATATATACAAATATCACTGGCTAACAAGCCATATTGTATACATAAACTTCTACATACAACCAGAAAAGTAATCATATACAAACTAGTTCAAAAAGAGTTAAAACTGCTAAACTAAGCCTTCAAAATCTTTTTCTTCTTTTCCTTGTCCTTTCCTTCTGGAGGGTATTCACCTGGATTTACATAGAGTATAAAGGGGTGAGAAATCACAATTTCTCAGTATTCGCATACCAGGAGCAGTAGTTAATCATTTACAACAAATAATGAACTGAACACATTAATATTCTAAATAACATAATATCTGAAAATCAATAACATCAAAAGATCGCATATACAATCCTAAGATACTATCAACAAACAACCAACCAATAAATCGATCAAGTAGTGACAACTGTCCAAACAATTGTCAATCATGCAATGCTTTTTATTATGAGGAATGATTATGCTCAAACAAAGTTCTAATAGAATGATTATGCAATGCTAATGCAGATTTTAAGATTTAAAAACACAAGCTACTTGCTTAATTTTCCAGAAAGCTCTGTCTCACGTATATACAATATAGGATAAGCTTAAAAAGCCTAAATACGACTTGGTAATAGGTAAAAACCCTCCCCTCACCAATGTAAGAGTACTATTGTCACTCCCATACCGGTAACCCTGACCATAATAGTATACTTGCTACGAGAATCTAAATCAACACCTTGTTCTCTGGTCATATGGTTATGCACACCATGATAAGTTATAATACATAGGGAACTAACAAGTACCAAATTTGAAAACCAAGTATCAAGAACTATCTCAATTCACAATTAAGACATATCACAAGATTCACATAACTAAGTAACTATCCAATACTGATACATATAGGTCCTAGCATCCCCTATCCCACAAGGTAGCAAGAACTATGTAACTAGTATTTCCTTACCTAAAACTTCTCACCATCATTTCACAAGTGATTTCCAAGTCAACCTCATGTTGATCAAAGTTTTAGATTGTCCCTATGGCATCCTATTTCTCAAGGAATACCTACATTTTTTCACAAATTCTCATATATGGTAGGAGGTTAATATCTCTAAGAAATACCTCCATTAGTGTCTTAACACACTTAGAAAGGCATATATGAGGGATCCTATCACTTAAGGAATACCAAAACCTCAAGAACACAATCCTGAAAAATCCCGGTACTCACGCCTAAGCGTGACATTCCCACGCCTAGGCGTGACCCTCTCTGTCTTGCTTGACTAAAAAACCTGAACACCCACGCCTAGGCGTGGTTTTGTCATGCTTAGGCGTGACCCCGAGACAGTAGCTTCTACAGAAGTGTGACACTGTTCCATTAGTGCCACACACGAAATTTGTTCATCTCAAATCTATTTCTTGGTGGTTTTAAGTTCCAAACAAGTTTACAAACATGAGGGAAACATAAAACACCTATTGATTTCATCAAAATTGGATTAAAACACAAGATCATCCATCAAAACCCCAAATCCTACACTTTAAGCATTTTAGGTCCAAAATGGATAGTTTTGGTTTCTAATCCAAACTCTTTGCATAAATAAGTCATAAACAACATTTATAACTCATCCAAGCAAGAAAGTCACATAAAACACCACAAGAACTCAATTTGACATATTAAACCTCAAATAATCCTAATATAGAAAAATGAAGAAAAAGATGGAGTTGAGCTCAAGAACCCGTACCTTAAGTTCTTCAAGCTTCTATAGTGATGGAGATGATGATGGACTTGATCACAAATCTTCAAGCTTTCCTTTTCCCTTGGATTCCCTCTTCTTCCTTTCCTCTTTTTCTCCTTGTTTTTCCTTCTCTACTAGTCTTGTTTTCATCCGTATGAGAGAGTGAAAAACAAGTGAAATACTTGGTTGAAATATCACATAAAATGGTAAAAAATGAGGGCTACAATCTGTGGAGTGTTAAGGGCCAAGGGATATCACACTAATACTTCTCGATCTGCTAAAAACACTCAATTTTATCTAAATCAAGTTTTCCAAGTTCCAACAACTTTAAAATAAATCATAGGATTCATAAAAAATATTATTGTACTAAAATAATCATTTTTCATATCTGTGACTAGTCATTCCGGCTTTAAATAGACAACCAGTATGCCTAAAAATACCAAACTGACTTTGAAAAGTCTCAAACTTAAACCACATTACAGAATACAAATTTGTGACTCATAAATAAATTATCCACACCTATTTCCATTAGCTAAGCCATTTATGCCAATATATGAGTCATTTTAAGCTATTTTTCACCTTTCGGCTTGTAACAAAATGCCTAAACTAACTCAAATTATCACGAAATTACACAAACATGTTAAGCAAGTATTAAGGTACCTTTGTAACCATTTACAAGTCTAACATGTTGAAGAGGATGTTACATTTCTCCCCCTATTTAAAATTTTGCCCCCAAAATTACTTACCTCATATAAACAATTGCGGGTAGTCTTGTTGCATGTGGGACTCCAACTCCCAAGTTGCCTCCTCGAAACCAGAACCATCCCAAAGCACTTTCACCAGAGGAATCTGCTTAGCTCTAAGCTCTTTGACTCCTCTGTCCACAATCCTTATCAGTCGCATAACATAAGACAAATCCTCTCTTAATTGCACAGATTCATTTGTCATAACATGTGAAGGATCTGGATTGTATTCCTAAGCTGTGACATATGAAAGACATCATGAAGGTTAGACAAGTTGGGTGGAAGGGCAATTTGGTAAGCTATGGGTCCAATTCTCTTTAGGATTTGGTAGGGACTAATGAAACGATGGTTCAACTTCTGTGTTCTCAATGCTCTACCAATCCTAGTTACAGAGTGATTCATTGAACTCTAGAGGTCTTTTCCTCTTATCAGCATAACTTTTCTGCCTACTGTGAGCCCTAACCAATCTATCCTGGATCATTTTAATCTGATATGTGGTCTGCTGCACTAACTCAGGACCTAGAATGGTTCCCTCTCCAATCTCATACTAACACAAAGGGGACTTACACTTTCTACCATAAAGTGCTTCGTACATTGCCATACCTATACTAGCACGAAAACTGTTGTTGTAGGCAAACTCCACTAAAGGTAAAAACTTATCCTAACTCTTTTTTTGCTTTAGCACACATGCTCTTAGCATATCCTTTAGGGTTTGAATAGTCCTTTCTGACTGACCGTCAATCTGTGGATGGTATACTGTGCTTAAACTAAGCTTTGCCCCAAAAGCTTTTTGTAAGGCTTCCTAAAATCTAGATGTGAATCTAGGGTCTCTATCAGAAACTATAGAAAGGGGAATAGCGTGCAACTTAACTATCTCATGAAGGTGTAACTAAGCTAGTCTATCCAAGGAGTAGTTAACCTTATAGGGTATAAAATGGGTAAACTTGGTTAATTTATCCACTACAACCCATATAGCATTAAAACCTAACTGAGTCCTGGGCAAACCCATCACAAAATCCATTGTGATATTATCCCATTTTCACTCAGGAATTACCAAAGATTGAAGAGGTCCAGAGGGTTTCTGGTGTTCTGTCTTGACCTTCTGACAAGTTAAGTACCTAGACACAAACTTAGCGATGTCCCTCTTCATTCCAAACCACCAAAGCAAATTCTTCAAGTCTTGATACATTTTCATGGCCCCTGGATGTATAGAGTACTGACTATAGTGAGCTTCTTCAAGGATCCTTTCCTTGATCACAAATTCACGAGGAATGCAAACTCTACCTCTAAACTTAATCATCCTATCATCCGCCATATCAAACTCTCCGGGATTATCTAAAAGATCTGCTCACTAAGATCACTAATAGTATCATTGTTACCAAGTAGCTTCCAGTACTCAAGAGGGGGGTGAATTGAGTAATTAAAACTTTTTCACAAACCTTTTTTAACACAAATTTCTCGAAGCAATATATTGAATATATAAAGATGATGAAATGCCTTAAGAATAGTAAATAAACAATTAAGCAATAATAAATAAATTGTAATAAATAAAGAGATAAAGAGAAGAAAAGCAAGCACAATATTTATCCTACTTCGACTACTAAACCACTTGTGGCCTACGTCCAGTCTTCGAAACACAGTCCAAAATTTTTCCACTAATAATACAAGCTTAAACAGGTGCTTGCAACCATTACAAACTAGAGCACTTTTCACACACAGGGACATTGAACCCTTGTGCTAAAGCCTCAACCTTCAGGGATACCTCACCCTTATACAATCCTGAGGGATACCTCACCCTCGATACAAAGAATCAGAATATAGATGAAGAGAAACTCTCACAAAGAGTAAAATATCACAAATTGAAGTACTAGGGAGCTCTTTCAAGAATATCTCAAAGTTTTAGCAAAAAGAGCACATAAAATAAGAGAAAAAGATGAAACACATTTTTCAAGCAAGCAGAGAATAATCAGATTATTAGGCAATGATCAAAGGTGACTTAAGGCCTTTATTTATAGAGCCTCGTATGAGAATGACCGTTGGGTGCAATTAATATGATAATAAATGCTGAAAACGTTTACATATGAATTCAAAAAAATAAAACAGAGCCTCATGGGTTATTCGAATACCATCATGGTGTATTCGAATACCACAAATTTTATTACTTATAAAATACAGTTCAGAAGCAGGTTATTCGAATACCATTAGGGTGTATTCGAATACCTCTATTTTAAAGACTTTGTAAAACGGTTTAGAAGGATGTTATTCGAATACATCTTAAGTATATTTGAATACCTCTATTGAAAACATAATTTTCTGAAATCAAGTATATTCGAATACCACATGGGTTATTCGAATACCTTAATTTTAAAAACAATTTTTGAAAGGCTTTGTATTCAAAGTCCATCATCCTCTTTTGAAAACATGAAAACGTATTAAGATAGAAGCACATTATTTGAATACATTAGAGGTTATTCGAATACCTCTATTGAAAACCATTTGAAAAACCTTTAGAAAACAGACCAGGTGATTTTCAAATTTCTACAAACTTTTTTTTGATCTTTCAAAAACCATATTGAAACTTTAATTTAGTTTGTAAGAAACAAGTTTTTAGATCTTCTAAGTCAAACAATGAGATATCCAATAAAAGCTCCGTACAAAAGAGATCCTAAGTCCTAAAGCTAATCTTGAAGATCTTGGACTTGGTCTTCTCATCATCTTCATGTTTATTATCATCAAAACTCATCTTCATTGTTGCATAGTAATCACATTCTCCCCCTTTTTGATGATGACAAACTATCATTGAGAAAAGCATTAGTTCATATAAATTGGAATTCAAAAAGGTAGGTTAAGAGACTTACTCCCCCTCTTTTACGTAAGAGGTGATTTAAATCAGAGATACGTGCAACTCCCCCTTATTTTTGGAATCCAATAAGTGTTACTTAAGTTACCTGTCTTTTCTCAAAATTTACTGGGTTATATATTTTTGGAATCCAATATGTGTTACTTAAGTTACCTGTCTTTTCTCAAAATTTACTAGGTTATATATTTCTCCCCCTTTGGCATAATAAAAAAGATATAACAGATATATATATATATATATATATATATATATATATATATATATATATATATATATATATATATATATATGAAAAGCATAGAAAGAAATACATAATGTATCAAAAACACTGATTTCATTAATAATTGAATTGGCCAACATACATTTTCAATTTGCATAACCAAAAACATGTAGCCAATACAAACAAAAACAAACTAAAGACAAAGCCTAGAAATAGGCATCAGGTGGAGGAGGAGGGGAGTCAGAACTCCTCAGAGTCAGCAAAGCACGTAAGGCAACCTACTCACGTTCAACACCTTCAAGATGATCAAATAAGACAGAGAAGGTATGCTCCTGGTAAGCTCGATTATCCTCTATATAATCTCGGTTGGCCTGTAAGGTGGCTATGACTTGATCTAGAGTAACTGGACCAACAATAACAACATTAGCTGAAGCAGCAGGGGCTGCAGGGGCAACATGATCAGTAGGTTCGCCTTGGGGTTCATCCTCATCATCTTCCACTTCAACTGGGAACACCCAACCTTCATCGGTCTTGATCATCTTCATTTTGTTTAGAGTAAATGAGCCAAACACATGATGATGAGTCAGTGGAGTTGCTCGCTCGGTTTCCAAAATCTAAGGATACTTGCCTAGGAAGGCAGTGATAATCAAACCATAGGGTAATTTAGACCGCTCTTTACCTTTGGCCCTCATCATATGCTTCATGATGAAGACAGGCCAGTTAATTTTGTATCTTCTTTTCAGGATCCATAGCATGAACACATTATCTTCGCTCAAGTAGATGTAGTTCCCACCTCTAGGAGTTAGGATGTGGGCATAAGCATAATGTAGGAGCCTATCCTGACTCTTCATCATGTCTCCTTTGACTCCCTTTTGAGTCGAAGGTAATGCCAACCCAGGTCTCAAAACGTCTTCTATTGCTCTGTTCATATTGAAGTCCGGGAGATGTGTGCTCGCATCTTCTTCAAAGAGGCATCTATCAAGCTATAAGCCAAAGAGCTGTTCCCAATCTAGGGGAGTGATCATAATATGTTGATCACTGACGTCAGAGTGAAGTTCCTGACCGTCGATCTTCAGGTTACAGTAGAACATCTTCACTAAATCAAGATAGAGAACAACTTTGTAAGAGCAGAACCGAAGTACGCCTTGATGGTTTAGCTAGTTCAGAAAATCAAATCCACCTTCTTTTTCAAAGAACCCCAAGTTGAGGTACTTTGGTTGCACCAAATTACGCTCTTGGAAATGGGTAATGAAACGACCAAGAACCTCTCTGTTGGAGGAGAGTCTTCACAGATCCAGCGAGTTATTGCATGGGGCCATCTTCGTGCGGGGACGTTTGGAGGAGGATGCCATGGATAGAAAAGACGAAAGAGATGGTAAGAATGGTAGTGGATGGAACAAAGGTGAGATACGAGAGAAAGGGGTTACAGAGAGAAGAGGGAAACCAGAAGGTTTTGAAATGGAGAGAAATGAGAGAAAGAGGGAGTACGGGCACGAAGGGGGTATATAAAGCAGACCCCAAATCTATTCGAATACCATGAGATGTATTCGAATAGATCCGTTGGGAAAGCCAAAGGACGCACCTTTCAGATAGGAGGTATTCAAATAACTTAATAGTTATTTGAATAGCTTGGCCAATTTGGCTTGGCTCCCAGCCATGGGTTATTCGAATACCTATTCCTATTCGAATACCCACCACAGAAAAGCAAACAAGGCAAGAGCAAGTATTCGAATATATTGGAAACTATTCGAATACTCCAGAGGCATGTGAGAAGCACTGATATTGATATGTATCAGGTTATTCGAATAACTACTTAGTTAGTCGAATACATCAGCTTATAAAAACACAAGAATGCTGTATTGATGTATGGTTATTCGAATAGCCAGAAGTCTGTTCGAATAGACCTATCAGAATAAATAATATTTACTATCATGCCATTAACATTATTCAATTCACACGATAATAACAATAATGCCACCAACATTATTTATCATCATCATCATCCAGTATTATTCAACAGTTCAATTATCACACTGATAATTACAAAAATGCCATCTACATTATCCAATATTGTTCAATCAATATATCACACAGATATATATATATATATATATATATATATATATTCAGATTATGCATGTGCACAAAGACTCGCTTTTTAAAATCTCCATGGAGGTTTTTCACAAAATTCGAGAAGAATGCTCTGGTTAATTGCCCAGCATAAACCCACAGACAATTGCCCAGCCTTAGCCCACAGACAATGCCCAGCTTAGCCCACAGACAATCTCCCAATCGTCAAAAAGAATCGTGTTATTGTCGGGTATCATCAATGTGTTGCAATGGACTGCATCGCCAAGTGGCATATGGTCCAGCCTTAGCCCACAGACAAATATCCACTGGTCGATCGCCGCGCCTTGACGCCCCCAAGATCCATCATAGACCTCACTATTAATTCTCATTCTCTCTTCAACCACAAGGGTCACAATAGCATTAACTATTAATTTTTGTTCAATTCAAAATCATAATAAGCCTCAATGCATATTTTTCAATTTCATCATATGCTTCATTGCATATCTTTCCAATGCATAATCAATGCATCAATGCTATTCACAGGTAAAATTCATCATTTCTAATGCATGTTCAATGCACCAATGCCAATCATAGGTAAAATTCATCATTTTCTCATATAGTGTCCAGACACTAGTTCAACAGTAATCATACTGTATATTAAATCGCGAAATCATATTATCGTGTTTTCATAGTCGTGAAACACATTTGTCGTGTTTTCACAATCGCGTAACATTTCTGTTACGTTTTCACAATTTCACAACATTTCTGTTACATTTTCAAATCACGTAGCGATTTTCCATCGTTTCTCAAATCACGTAAAAATATATCATTTTTCAATCACGTAGTGATTTTTCAACGTTTTCTCAATCACGTAAAAATATTCCACCATTTTTAAATCGCGTAGCGATTTCTCAACAATATTTCAAATGCGTAAAAATATTTAAACACTTTTCAAACTACGTAGAAATATTTTAATGTTTTTCAAATTGCGTAGAAATATTTAAACGTTTTGCAACTCGCGTAGCTTAAAAATCACGTTTTTAAGTTACGTAAAACATTTTTCACCATTTTACAACCACGTAAAATATTTCTCAATATTCCAAACATTATTTTGGACTTTCAAACAAATCAATATCATTTCCAACATCATTTTTCACATTTCTCCTTTAAGAAATTCTTTACTCAAAATAATATGACTTTTCACATTTTCTTACTCAAGAAAATCCTTTTCACAATATATTTCACAAATTAACAATTCCATTGAATTAAATCAATGTTTCTAACTTTAAAAATTACTAACGCTCTCCAAAACCCAAAGGATGAGTTACACGTTAGAAAATATCAAATCACTATTATGTTCTCCATTTTTCTCAAATCAAATCTAAAAATCAATCCTCTTTAAAATAAATTGAGGTTCAAACATTTTCAACCTCTCTTTTCCATTCATATACGCAAATCCCATTTTCTCAAGTGATAAAACACTCTGATTCCCTTTCCAAATTCCTTATACTAAATCAATTATATTTCCACTTGGAAAATCACTTTGTTTCATCAAAATCAAGGCATTACAAACCTTTCAAAACCGTGGACATGACCATTGAAACCATCAAAATATTTTTCCTTCTAAATCAACTAAGTTCTATTCTTGGTTTTTACACAAACAAAACCATTAAAATTCCTCACAAAACCGTGAGACTCATTGTCCTTAAAACCAATTCATTTGTTCATTTTCATATTTCACTTTCTTTGCAAATCCTTAAAATCATCAACGTATTACTCATAATTAGTAAAATACTTAGAATCTCTTGTTCCAAAAATTAATTTGTGAACACCTATTTTGAGGTGTCTTGGCCGAAATTCCTCTTGGTTCTTGGAACAAAAAATTGTTTTCTTTTTCATCATCACATCATGCCAAACCTATACATAATCATCATATATATCACAAGCATGCCATAAACAAAAGCAATATATCATACAAATCATATCAAGTATGAACAAATAAATCAAACACATAAACACCCACAAATAATTATATGACCATGGATATGAATCCTCACATGGATTCAACATCCACCAAATACAAAACCATCTCTCACCTCCATACTTGGTTGGTGAGATGGATCTCCCTCTTACCTCTTGAAGAACCTCAAAAGCTCATTGGTTTGCTTCTTTTTCCAAGTCCTTCACCACCAAAGGTTTCTTAAACACAAAACAAAACATGTATTTATTAGTAAATCAAGCTTGAACAAGAGGAACCACGGATCAAACATGGCTTAGAACATGAAAAAGAGAGAAGAAATGAAGTTTTCTTACACTTCACCTCAAATACCCTATAACTTTGCTCTTGAAGAAAGTCCTTGAAGATGAATGATTTAGAGAAAGTCTCCAACATGAAAGTTGCTTAGAATAAGGTAAGGATTCAAGAAATAAGGTTGTATGAAATTAAAGAGTGATGGAAGGCATTCTTGGGTGCTTGGCCGTGAGCTAGCTTGGGGAAGAGGTGGAGAGAAAATTTTGAAGAGCTTGCTTGAAGGAAAGTTCAAGAATGATCAATAATGACCAAGATAGCTAATAATGGTCTTCAAACTTTTGCTTTAACTCCTAAACAAGCACAAAAACTGTCCCCCCTTCATGTATTCTCCAAAGAGTGACTAATTTCACAAGTCACCATCTTAAGCATTCTAAGCCATTGATTAATTCAATGGTTAGGATTAAGGTAGACTTTAGGTATAGCTTTAGATTAGAACACTTAATCTAGGCCATTGGATCTTTCTCCTTGAAATCCTAGCCATTAGATGCATCTCCAAAAATGAAAGGTCAATATTACTCCTTCATACTTTAAATCCAATGGTCATAATTAATCATAGCCTTTTTAGAAGACCAAATCTCCACCATTGATTAAATCCACATCCAATGGTCATAAATGATCTATCTCCACCGTTGATTAAATCCAAATCCAACAATCACAAAAGGTCCTAGCCACTTTGTAAGACTAAATCTCTACCCTTGATTAATTCTTCATCTAATGGTTATAAACGGTCATAGCCATTTTATTAGACTAATTCTCCACCATTGATTAAATCGATGGTTGATATCAAATGCTTCAACATTAAGCTTGCTTCCTATTGGTCAGTCAAAAAGTCGTCATAACCACTATTGTTGACTAAGCAGTATAATTTTATTTTTATATCTGCTATTACCCTTCGAATAATATTTTTACTGTATTTTTATCGCCCGATAATTAAATACAGTACAAAACACAGTAAAAGAAAATTTTAAAAACTGTTTCCGGATTCAGGTTTAGTAAGATCCCCTGTCTTCATCTCAATAGTACAAATTTTTCTATGTGTAGAAAAATTTTCACTTTGCGAGGCCCACCCTGGGCCCACATAAGGCCACCTAGGCCCACAAATAGCCCAAAAATAATCAGAGAAATATAAAAATTTCATAATCATCCACAAAAATCATAAATATTAGAAAGCAGATGAAAATCAAGTCAGATTGTTAAAAATAATTAACAATCAAGAAAAATAAATACATAAAGATTTTTCCCGACCCGAAAATTATTATTTTCTTGACACGGAGTAAATCACTCAAAATGATCAAATGTACTGACGGAATACTCAAAATAATTTTACAGTACACAGAAATCACTAAACAGTAAAATTTTGTTAACTGTCAAAATTACTGTCTAATAGATAGGAAATTTAGGGTGTTACAATACTCCCCCTATAAAAAGAAATTTCGTCTATGAAATTTGATAAACCTGATTTCACACCCTCAAAATAAATATGGATAATGCTCTTTATCTTATTTTCCAGTTCTCACGTTGCATCTTCACTTACATCATTTCATATTGTTCTAACCAATGAAATATCTTTCCCTCTCATTTCAACTTCTCCTGATCAAACAAATATCTCAGACTCTTATAATACTGAAGATATTGAATGTTACTCCATAAAGAAAGTATCTCCATACTTCTAATATAAACTCAGCGGCTACCAACCCCCATTCATGCGTAGAATAGTTTTTCTCATGTAACTTCAATTTCCTTGAAACATACACTACAACTCTTTTATTCTGCATAACCACATATCTTGAACTCTGATATAACGTATCACAGTATACCTCCAATGGTTCATTGAGATTAGACAAAACTAATACCAGAGAAGTACTCAAACATATTTCTACTCCTAAAAATTCTCCTTGTATGCATCAGTCCATACAAACGCTTAATTCTTTTTGATAAGCTAGGTGAGAAGTCCTACGATCTAGAAATTTTCTAGGATTTCCATAGTCTTTGACTTTTCCCACTGAAAAAACTATTTCAACCTGTGAAGGATCCACCACGCTTCCGCCGCGTCACTCTGATACTATGATATGGATATAAATAGGAATATCATTTCTTGCAAATTGCGATATAAGAAAAACATTATAAAAGATAGCAAAACTATCTGATATGTTACCGGATATATCCAACAAAGAATTGATATAACCCGATTTCAAGAATAATTTTTTTTTCTGGAATACTAACACTTTATTGAGATAATCTCATAGGATATGGTTGGAAAATAACCAATCATTTCAAAGATCAGGTCTATTTATGAAAGAGATAAACAGATCAAACTAACACAAAAATTTGATCCATAACAATAATTTGAATAACTTGAGTAGCACGATAGGCTAGTAATAGAAACAAAAGTAAACAAGTCAAAAGATAACGAAGACACAGATAACTCCAACATATAATTGATACACACAATTATATGTCATAAAGAATAGATTGCTCCCAGAAATATACAACCATATCGTTAGTGTCACGTTTTGCTTCCACACGCGTACGTCTACCACGAGCCATTTCCTTTCTTCAAAGACGGACAAAGCAAAATAAAATGGATACCAGATGTAACCATTTCAAACAACATTGTTTCCTTTCAGAAATCAAAAACACAGAGAATACAACACAAGCAAAATAGACCTAACCACAAACCCCAAAAGACTCAAACCGTGCTCTGATACCAACTAATGTAACACTCCCTGTAGGGCATCACATTTCCGACTACAAGCTCATAATTTGAAAATCAGTTCATAAAAGGTTTGAGTTATAAAATATGGGTTTCAAAATTTCTTTTCGTGGAAACATGAACTTACGGATATTTATAAGTAATACTGAAAAATAGATTTAAACTGATTAAAATCCATATAACAGACATCACTTAATATTTAACAATTATTCAAGAAATATAAAACTTATAGACTCAATTTTAAACAGTAGCAAACCCCATGACGGGTCCTACTTAATAGCATGGTAAAACACTAACGAGAATACTCAATATACTTATTCCGTCATGTATCCATCTTGATGCGCCATATATCTGTTCCTCCTCAAAACCACACACTAACCAGTCCGGGATGGTCACTTCTTGATGTTGTCACCGAACTCAGAATATCTACTTTCTGTCACGTCTAAGAAACTCGTTCCATCTACTATACAATTTTAACAATATAAGCACAACGAAACAATATAACAAAGATGTGAGATCACCTTCGCCAATACCAACATGGTAGCATAGAGACTATACAAACAGCACACCATCCAGATATATCATATCATAATTACAGTCATGCCATAAGCATTATTATTATCATATAGACGTAATAAATAATAATTACGATCATGTCCTCAACATTATTTATCACAATAAATAATATTTACTATCATGCCATTAACATTATTCAATTCACATGATAATAACAATAATGCCACCAACATTATTTATCATCATCATCATCCAGTATTATTCAACAGTTCAATTATCACACCGATAATTACGATAATGCCATCTACATTATCCAATATTCTTCAATCAATATATCACACACACACACACACACACACACACACACACACACACACACACACACACATATATTCAGATTATGCATGTGCACAAAGACTTAGTTTTTCAAAATCTCCATGGAGGTTTTTCACAAAATTCGAGAAGAATGCTCTAGTTAATTGCCCAGCATAAACCCACAGACAATTGCCCAGCCTTAGCCCGCAGACAATGCCCAGCTTAGCCCACAGACAATCTCCCAGTCGTCGAAAAGAATCGTGTTATTGTTGGGTATCATCAATGTGTTGCAACGGACTGCATCGCCAAGTGGCATATGGTCCAGCCTTAGCCCACAGACAAATATCCACTGGTCGACCGCCGCGCCTTGACGCCCCCAAGATCTATCATAGACCTCACTATCAATTCTCATTCCCTCTTCAACCACAAGGGTCACAATAGCATTAACTATTAATTTTTGTTCAATTTAAAATCATAATATGTCTCAATGCATATTTTTCAATTTCATCATATGCTTCATTGCATATCTTTCCAATGCAAAATCAATGCACCAATGCCAATCATAGGTAAAATTCATCATTTCTAATGCATGTTCAATGCACCAATGCCAATCACAGGTAAAATTCATCATTTTCTCATATAGTGTCCATACACTGGTTCAACAGTAATCATACTGTATATTAAATCGCGAAATCATATTATCGTGTTTTCATAGTCGTGAAACACATTTGTCGTGTTTTCACAATCGCGCAACATTTCTGTTACGTTTTCACAATTTCACAACATTTCTGTTACGTTTTTAAATCGTGTAGCGATTTTCCATCGTTTCTCAAATCACGTAAAAATATATCATTTTTCAATCACGTAGTGATTTTTCAATGTTTTCTCAATCACGTAAAAATATTCCACCATTTTTAAATCACGTAGCGATTTCTCAACAATATTTCAAATGCGTAAAAATATTTAAACGCTTTCCAAACTACGTAGAAATATTTCAATATTTTTCAAATCGCGTAGAAATATTTAAACGTTTTTCAACTTGCGTAGCTTAAAAATCACGTTTTTAAGTTACGTAAAACATTTTTCACCATTTTACAACCACGTAAAATATTTCTCAATATTCCAAACATTATTTTGGACTTTCAAACAAATCAATATCATTTCCAACATCATTTTTCACATTTCTCCTTTAAGAAATTCTTTACTCAAAATAATATGACTTTTCACATTTTCTTACTCAAGAAAATCCTTTTCACAATATATTTCACAAATTCACAATTCCATTGAATTAAATCAATGTTTCTAACTTTAAAAATTACTAACGCTCTCCAAAATCCAAAGGATGAGTTACACATTAGAAAATATCAAATCACTATTATATTCTCCATTTTTCTCAAATCAAATCTAAAAATCAATCCTCTTTAAAATAAATTGAGGTTCAAACATTTTCAACCTCTCTTTTCCATTCATATACGCAAATCCCATTTTCTCAAGTGATAAAACACTCTGATTCCCTTTCCAAATTCCTTATACTAAATCAATTATATTTCCACTTGGAAAATCACTTTGTTTCATCAAAATCAAGGCATTACAAACCTTTCAAAACCGTGGACATGGCCATTGAAACCATCAAAATATTTTTCCTTCTAAATCAACTAAGTTCTATTCTTGGTTTTTACACAAACAAAATCATTAAAATTCCTCACAAAACCGTGAGACTCATTGTCCTTAAAACCAATTCATTTGTTCATTTTCATATTTCACTTTCTTTGCAAATCCTTAAAATCATCAACGTATTACTCATAATTAGTAAAATACTTAGAATCTCTTGTTCCAAAAATTAATTTGTGAACACCTATTTTGAGGTGTCTTGGCCGAAATTCCTCTTGGTTCTTGGAACAAAAAATTGTTTTCTTTTTCATCATCACATCATGCCAAACCTATACATAATCATCATATATATCACAAGCATGCCATAAACAAAAGTAATATATCATGCAAATCATATCAAGTATGAACAAATAAATCAAACACATAAACAGCCACAAATAATTATATGACCATGGATATGAATCCTCACATGGATTCAACATCCACCAAATACAAAATCATATCTCACCACCATACTTGGTTGGTGAGATGGATCTCCCTCTTACCTCTTGAAGAACCTCAAAAGCTCATTGGTTTGCTTCTTTTTCCAAGTCCTTCACCACCAAAGGTTTCTTAAACACAAAACAAAACATGTATTTATTAGTAAATCAAGCTTGAACAAGAGGAACCACGGATCAAACATGGCTTAGAACATGAAAAAGAGAGAAGAAATGAAGTTTTCTTACACTTCACCTCAAATACCCTATAACTTTGCTCTTGAAGAAAGTCCTTGAAGATGAATGATTTAGAGAAAGTCTCCAACATGAAAGTTGCTTAGAATAAGGTAAGGATTCAAGAAATAAGGTTGTATGAAATTAAAGAGTGATGGAAGGCATTCTTGGGTGCTTGGCCGTGAGCTAGCTTGGGGAAGAGGTGGAGAGAAAATTTTGAAGAGCTTGCTTGAAGGAAAGTTCAAGAATGATCAATAATGACCAAGATAGCTAATAATGGTCTTCAAACTTTTGCTTTAACTCCTAAACAAGCACAAAAACCGTCCCCCCTTCATGTATTCTCCAAAGAGTGACTAATTTCACAAGTCACCATCTTAAGCATTCTAAGCCATTGATTAATTCAATGGTTAGGATTAAGGTAGACTTTAGGTATAGCTTTAGATTAGAAGACTTAATCTAGGCCATTGGATCTTTTTCCTTGAAATCCTAGCCATTAGATGCATCTCCAAAAATGAAAGGTCAAGATTACTCCTTCATACTTTAAATCCAAGGGTCATAATTAATCATAGCCTTTTTAGAAGACCAAATCTCCACCATTGATTAAATCCACATCCAATGGTCATAAATGATCTATCTCCACCGTTGATTAAATCCAAATCCAACGATCACAAAAGGTCCTAGCCACTTTGTAAGACTAAATCTCTACCCTTGATTAATTCTTCATCTAATGGTTATAAATGATCATAGCCATTTTATTAGACTAATTCTCCACCATTGATTAAATCGACGGTTGATATCAAATGCTTCAACATTAGGCTTGCTTCCTATTGGTCTGTTAAAAAGTCGTTATAACCACTATTGTTGACTAAGCAGTATAATATTTATTTTTATATCTGCTATTACCCTTTGAATAATATTTTTACTGTATTTTTATCGCCCGATAATTAAATACAGTACGAAATATAGTAAAAGAAAATTTTAAAAACTGTTTCCGGATTCAAGTTTAGTAAGATCCCCTGTCTCCGTCTCAACAGTACAAATTTTTTTATGTGTAGAAAAATTTTTACTTTGCAGGACCCACCCTGGGCCCACGTAAGGCCACTTGGGCCCACAAATAGCCCAAAAACAATCAGAGAAATATAAAAATTTCATAATCATCCACAAAAATTACAAATATTAGAAAGCGTATGAAAATCGAGTCAGATTGTTAAAAATAATTAACAATCAAGAAAAATAAATACATAAAGATTTTTCCCGGCCTAAAAATTATTATTTTCTTGACACGGAGTAAATCACTCAAAACGATCAAATGTATTGACAGAATACTCAAAATAATTTTACAGTACACAGAAATCACTAAATAGTAGAATTCTGTTAACTGTCAAAATTACTATCTAATAGCTAGGAAATTTAGGGTGTTACAAGTATTATCACATCTTATAGGGATGTGATCTAGCTGAAGTCCAAAGTCTAGAAGTTGTTGCTTCATCCATAGGATTTGAGCATAACAACTTCCGGCTGCAACATATTCAGTCTCAACGGTGGATAATGCCATACTATTTTGTTTCTTGCTATGCCAAGAAACTAGGGAATTACTAAGCAAGTGACATGTCCCACTAGTGCTTTTCTGATCCAATTTGCATCCAGCAAAATCAGAGTCAGAATAACCAATAAGACTATAAGTGACACCTTTGGGGTACCACAAGCCCACTTGTGTAGTGCCACCAAGATATTTCATAATATGTTTTACAACACTTAAATGCGACTCTTTAGGATTAGCTTGGTATCTAGCACACATGCATACACTAAACATTATGTCTGGTCTACTAGCAGTGAGATAAAGAAGAGATCCAATCATACCTCTATATTTGGTAATTTCTACAGGATTACATGCTTCATCCTTATCCAAGTAACATGAGGTACTCATTGGTGTATCCATATGTTTTGAGTTATCCATTCCAAACCCTTTGAGAAGCTCTTTGCAATACTTGGTTTGGCTAATGAATGTTCTATTCCTTGTTTGTTTGATTTGAAGCCCAAGAAAGAAATTGAGTTCTCCCATCATGGACATCTCGAACTCGCTTTGCATGATTTTAGCAAATTCCTTGCACAAATTTTCGTTAGTGGCACCAAATATAATATCATCTACATATACTTGTACAAGGAGTATGTCATGCTTTTTATTTTTAATAAAAAGGGAAGTATCAACTTTTCCTCTTGTAAAACCATGTTTTAAAAGGAACTTACTCAACCTTTCATACCAAGCTCGAGGAACTTATTTTAAGCCATATAAAGCCTTTTTCAATTTGAAAACATGGTTGGGTAGTTCATGATTTTCAAAACCTAGAGGTTGATCAACATATACCTTATCTTGAATAAAGCCATTTAAGAACGCACTTTTAACATCCATTTGATATAATTTAAAATCCATGATGCAAGCAAAGGCAAGTAACATTCTAATAGCTTCTAATCTAGCTACAGGTGTATAGGTTTCTTCATAATCTATACCTTCTTCTTGATTATATCCTTTTGCTACAAGCCTAGCTTTATTTCTTGTTATTAGGCCAGCTTCATCAAGCTTGTTCCTAAACACCTATTTGGTTCCTACAATTGGATGATCATTGGGCCTTAGAACCAATTCCCAAACTTGATTTCTTTCAAATTGGTTTAGCTCCTCTTGCATGGCCAAGATCCAATGTTCATCATTAAAGGCTTCATTGACGTCTTTAGGTTCAATTTGAGAAACAAAAGCCAAATGATTACATGCATTTCTAATTGAGTTTTGAGTATTTACACATTTGGATACATCACTTATAACTTGATCAAGCGGATGATATCTTGAAGTTCGCCACTCTTTGGGAAGATCCATGACTTGTGAAACCTCTTGATTTTTTCTTGCTTCTTTACTTCCTTTTCTTGGTCATCCAAGTGTGTTTTTGTTAAAGCCTCTGCAACATCGTCAACAACAAACTCCTTTCTTGATCCATTTGGATTAGTCTCATCAAATGCAACATGAATGGATTCTTCAATGGTCATAGTTCTTTTATTATATATTCTAAAAGCTTTACTATGATTAGAATAGCCAAGAAATATACCTTCATCAGACTTAGCATCGAACTTGCCTAGGTTATCTTTCCCATTATTTAAAACGAAACACTTACATCCAAAAACATGAAAATGTGACACATTAGGCTTCCTTCCTTTGTATAATTCATATGGGGTTTTCTTTAAAATTGACCTTATAAGGGCCCTATTCATTACGTAACAAGCGGTACTTACCGCATCAGCCCAAAAATACTTAGGAAGTGTAACCTCATTGAGCATAGTTCTTGCCATTTCTTCCAAGATCGATTTTTCTTTTCTACAACCCCATTTTGTTGTAGAGTTCTAAGGGCAGAAAAATTATGCTCAATGCCGTATTCATCACAAAAGTTTTCAAAATCATGATTTTCAAACTCACCACCATGGTCACTTCTTATGGATGTAATTGAAAAACTTTTTTCATTTTGGATAACTTTGGCAAGTTTCTTAAAAGCTAGAAATGCATCTTTTGTGAGAAAGAAATAAAGTCCATGTGAATCTAGAAAAATCATCCACAATCACTAAAGCATAGTAATTCCCACTAAAACTCATAGTTCTAGATGGTCCAAAAAGATCCATGTGCAAAAGTTATAAAGGCCTAGAAGTTGAAATGATATTTTTGGCTTTAAAAGAGACCTTTACTTGTTTTCCCTTTTGACATGCATCACATAATTTATCTTTTTCAAAATTGAGCTTAAGTAGTCCAATTACTAACTCTTTAAAAACTAACTTTTTTAAGTGATCCATATGAATGTGTGCAATTCTCCTATGCCACAACCAAGACTCATCTTCCTTACTTAAAAAGCATTTCGCATCATTTGAAAATATATCATCAAGACTAATCATATAAATGTTATTAACTCTATGACCAACAAATTTAACATGCTTATCATTTTTATCTTCAATTATGCAACAATTTAAATCAAAGATTACTCTATTACCTTTGTCACACAATTGACTAATGCTAAGCAAGTTATGTTTCAAACCTTCAACAAGTAATACATTATCAATAGATGAGTTTGGATTCTTACCAACTTTACTAACTCCAAGAATCTTTCCCTTGTTGTTATCTTCATAGGTTACATGTCAATGAGATTTGGGAACAAGAAACGAGAACTTTGAGTCATCTCCGGTCATATGCTTGGAGCATCCACTATCGAGATACCAATTTGAGCTTTTTGCCTTCAAGCACACCTACAACACTAATTCAGTTTTTAACTTTTGGTACTCAAATTTTCTTGGGTCCTTGAATGTTAGTTGTGGGTATTGTTCCCTTAGGAACCCAAACTATTTTTGTTCCAACCTTTGTGTTAATATTTTTCCTTGCATTGCAAGTTGATGCACTGTGACCCTTCTTCCCATAATAGAAACATTTAATAAATGGGCTACTAGAAGTACTTGAATAAACAAAGAAATTTTTATAAGATTTGTGCTGATTTTTTGGGTTGTAACCAATTCTGGCCTTTTGAAAAACAACTCTTTGTTTTCCTAATATGATATTTAAATTATCTTTTCCAAAGGTGAATTTTGCAAGGGTGTTCTTTAAATCTTCAATTTCTTTTTCGAGTATATGACATGAAGAACAAGATGAAGAAGTAGAAACATGTGAAGGACAAGTTGTGCATGCATTAATCAATCCTAAAGTTTCATTTTCAATTTGTAATTCTTCAATTATTTTATTTAAACTAAAAATTTGATTTTCTAATGAGAAGATTGTTTTATTAGACAAAGAAATTAATTTAGTGAGTCTTAGAGATTCATTGTGCAATTCTTCAAAGGCATCTTGTAGTTCTCATAAGAAGGCAATAGATCAGAACTTACCTTATTGTCGCTTTCTCCTTCTTCTTCTCCTTTGGCCATAAGACATAGATGAGCTTCCTCTTTATCTGAACTGTTAGTTAAGTCCATGTCATTGTCATCTCATGCTATGTAGGCTCTTCTTCCTTTTCTTTCCTTAAAAGGTTTCTTCTCAAATTTCTCCATTTTCTTTTGATAGATTGGACACTCCATCTTCAAGTATCCAGGTTTTCCACACTCGTAGCATGTTGGAGTTGAGGATGTTCCTTCCCCTTTGTTATATGTTTTCTTTGGAGGGAAATGTGGTCTTCTTTGTGTCCCATTTTCCCTTAGGAACTTACCAAATTATCTTACTAGAAGACTGAGATTCTCTTCATTAACCTCGTTGTTCTCTGTACCTTCATCCTTGTCACCATCATCGTCATCAATAGCTGAGGTGGTGGCTTTTATAGTTATCCCATTTTGCTTCTTGTCATTTTCTTCACTTTGGCTTAATCGGTTCAACTATAATTCATGTTCAAGAAGTTTTCCAAAAAGAATAGCTAGCGTCATTGTCGACAAGTCACTTGATTCTGAAATTGCAGTCACCTTAAGTTGCCAAATCCTGCTTAGACATCTCAAAACTTTGTTAATCAAGTCTTTGTTAGAAAAACTCTTTCCTAATGATGCAAGATGATTAACAATGTCTGTGAACCTCTTTTGCATTTCTTGAATGCTTTATCCTTAGTTCATTCTAAATAATTCATATTCGAGAGTAAGAGAATTGATTCTCGACCTCTTAACTTCACTAGTACCCTCATGGGTAACTTGTAAAGTATCCCATATTTCTTTATCAATTTTGCAGTTTGAAATTCTTAAAAATTCATCATACCCCAAGGCAGTGGTAATGATATTTTTGGCTTTTAAATTATGTTGAACTTTCCTTTTATCATCATCAGACCATTCACTCCTTGGAGTTTCAGTCTTTACACCATTGACCGTTTTTGTAAGTATAAATGCGCCATTTTTTACAGCATCCCACACATCTAGATCAATAGCTTCGATGAAAATTTTCATTCTTTCCTTCCAATATGCATATCCATCCCCATTGAAAAAGGGTGGTCGGTTTATGGAATAACCTTCTGAAAAATCATTTGAAGAAGCCATGTTCTCTTGAAGCTGCTAAGCTCTTCATACAAGAGTCTAGCTCTGATACCACTTGTTACCAAGTGGCTTCCAGTACTCAAGAGGGGGTGAATTGAGTAATTAAAACTTTTTTGCAAACCCTTTTTAACACAAAATTCTCAAAGCAATATGTTGAATATATAAAGATGATGAAATGCCTTAAGAACAGTAAATAAACAATTAAGCAATAATAAATAAATTACAATAAATAAAGAGATAAAGAGAAGAAAAACAGGCATAATATTTATCCTGGTTTGACCACTAAACCACTTGTGGCCTACGTCCAGTCCTCGAAACACAGTCCGAGATTTTTCCACTAACAATACAAGCTTAAATAGGTGCTTGCAACCGTTACAAACTAGAGAACTTTTCACACACAGGGACACTGAACCCTTGTGCTAAAGCCTCAACCTTGAGGGATACCTCACCTTATACAATTCTGAGGGATACCTCACCCTTGACACAAAGAATCAGAATATAGATGAAGAGAAGCTCTCACAATGAGTAAAATATCACAAATTGAAGCACTAGGGAGCTCTTTCAAGAATATCTCAAAGTTTTAGCAAAAAGAGCACAGAAAATAAGAGAAAAAGATGAAACACGTTTTTCAAGCAAGCAGAGAATAATCAGATTATTAGGCGATGATCAAAGGTGACCCAAGGCCTCTATTTATAGAGCCTCGTATGAGAATGACTATTGGGTACAATTAATATGATAATAAATGCTAAAAACGTTTACGTATGAATTCAAAAAACAAAACAGAGCCTCGTGGGTTATTCGAATACCTCATGGTGTATTCGAATACCACTGATTTTATTACTTATAAAAAACAGTTCAGAAGCAGGTTATTCGAATACCATCAGGGTGTATTCGAATACCTCTATTTTAAAGACTTTGTAAAATGGTTTAGAAGGATGTTATTCAAATACCTCTTAAGTATATTCGAATACCTCTGTTGAAAACACAATTTTCTGAAATCAGGTATATTCAAATACCACATAGGTTATTCGAATACGTCAATTTTAAAAACAGTTTTTGAAAGGCTTTGTATTCGAATTCCATCATCCTCTTTTGAAAACATGAAAACGTATTAAGATAGAAGCAGATTATTTGAATACCTTAGAGGTTATTCAAATACCTTTGTTGAAAACCATTTGAAAAACCTTTAGAAAACAGACCAGGTGATTTCCGAATTTCTACAAACTTTTTTTGATCTTTCAAAAACCATATTAAAACTTTAATTTAGTTTGTAAGAAACATGTTTTTAGATCTTTTAAGTCAAACAATGAGATATCCAATAAAAGCTCCGTACAAAAGTGATCCTAAGTCCTAAAGCTAATCTTGAAGATCTTGGACTTGGTCTTCTCATCATCTTCATGTTTGTTATCATCAACACTCATCTTCATTGTTGCATAGTAATCACAATCATCTTCTTTCTGAGCTTCTAAGATCTGAGTCCTAAAGTCACTTATTATGTTTGCTTGACTCACACTAAGACTATGTGGCAACATAGTTACTGAAAGGCTCAAGTCTCTAAAACTCTCTAGAAGTTCACTCTCTTGGATCATCATATGGGACACATGTAGGGATTTTCTACTCAGTGCATCAGCCACCACATTAGCTTTACCCGGATGATACTTTAACTCAAAATCATAGTCTTTCAAAACTCCATTCATCTCTGTTGTCTTATGTTCAATTCCTTTTGATCAAATAAATACTTCAAACTTTTATGATCACTGAACACCTCAAATTGAACTTCATACAAGTAATGTCTCCAAGTTTTCAAGGCAAACACTACTGCATCTAACTCCAGATCATGAGTAGGGTAGTTCTCCTCATGTGGTCTCAACTGCCTTGATGCATAGGCAACAACTCTCCTATGATGCATCAAAACATAACCCAAACCCATCTTTGAAGCATTACAGTACACCTCAAAGTTCTCCAAAGGATTTGAAATTACCAACACCGATGTAGTAGTTAACCTCACATTTAGCTCTTGGAAACTATCCTCACAGTCTTGAGTCTAATCAAAAGAACTACCTTTCCTAGTTAATCTAGTCAAGGGTAGTGCTAGCTGAGAAAAACCATTTATGAACCTTCTATAGTACCCCGTGATCAGCGATGTCGCACTCGCCTCAAAATAGACTAGGATTCATGGAATGTAGCATAATGCATAACCTAGGTCATCTCCCAAGGACCAATTCGGATTTCTCAAGCATATTAGAAATTATCAATAAGTAGGGGGTTTTGTTCATTGCAATAACAGAAAACGAATTTAAATTGAGAAAATTCAATTAAGGAAACACCAATCCAAGGTCTTCAATTCAAGTGGCAGAATCAATCATTGTTCAAGAGAATTTCATTGTTTACACCTCTCGTTAATCCGAAATCAACTAGATAATCACCCAAAGAATTTATCAATTCAAACAGAATCACAATCGCAATTCTTGATTAAGATTGATTTAGGAACAAATTTAGATTAACATAGATTATCAATCGATGATCTATTCTCCCTTAGATTCAGATTAATCAACCCTAATTCTAACTTCAATTTCGAAATTCCAATCAGAATTCAATTGAGAAGGAGAAGAGGGAAGAACACAACAAATTTATAATCAAACAAGAGAACTCAAAATTCTAACCACCATCATTGAATTCCTTGGATTGATTGGAGCTTTAGCCTTCCATGGCCATCACGAAAATTGCAGAGAAGAAAGTAAAACGAAAAATAGAGAGAAGATGAAAAGAGAAAGGGGTTTATGTAAATCTTAAAACTGAATTACAACCAAAAAGCTCAATTCGAAATCTGCCTAAACCTATTTGTAACTGAAAGTTCTTCTGTAATTCCTAATCTACCCCTAGCCCAAACTGTAGCCCTCTGAATAAGCTTTTCAGAGACATATCATTTGCCTTAATTGGGCTTAAATTGAGGGAGATAGGCACAAATCATTGAGGAAAGGTCCAAGCATTGTGACAGCAACAGCACCCTGACTTTGAGGCCCAATTTCGCCTTGAATCCAGCTGAATTAGAAAAATTGCATTAGACACCAGATTGTAGATCTTCATCTCAGCTTTCAGGGGACTCCAAGATCATCCAAATACGATATTTGTAGCCCAAGTTATGGCCTGTACAAGACAGAAAGGTCAAACTGAGTTAAAATCCGAAAATTAATGAAGTTTTTACAATTAAGCTCAATGAAGACCAATCATCCAAAACTCATCTACAAACATAATATTGGACACAATTAACATCAATTAGGCCAAATATGAAGCAATAATGAATGGCTCAAAATTGATTGATCAAAATCCCCCACACTTGAACCTTTGCACTCCTGGGCAACATTCAAAATTTGAATCACAAAAACAACATGCCTTCCAATGAATTGCAAGAATGCAAGGTAGTGATCAAGATTCAAACATCCAAAGTATCAAAGAATCAAGACAAACATGATTATATCTCTCAACATCTCAAGCAAGCAAGAAGACAACTCGAATCAAATGATGAACCAAAAGTGATAAGATCCTCACTAGGCATACTCTACTCTCAAGTGTTTAGGATTGTATTTACACTCAAGGCACCCATGAAAGCAAGTACTACCATAAGCTTGACAAGTCTCTAATTTCCACCACTTGAAACACATGCAAATAAAGATCAAAAGGACTTTATTCAAGGTTGTAATGGGGCCAAGGTAAGGGAAGGATGAGGAACTCAAATGACAAGTAATGCACATTCTCTTACTTTGATCACCTTTATCACCTTTCCTTTTGCTTTTACAACCTTTCTTGAACCTCTTTTATTTTTTTTTTTTTTTTTTTTTTTCCTTCTTTTTTTTTTTTTTTTTTTTTTTTCTTCTTTTTCTTATTTCAAATTTTTTTTTTAATAATAATAATAATAATAACCTTGCAAACATGCACATGCACATCAATTTGTATAACCACACCACTCAAACTATCAACGCCTACAAGCCAAAAGAGCTCCTCAAATGAAATAAACCAATGCTCTCCCATTCCCTAAGGTACGGTAAAATCATGGTTTTTCACAAAAGCATAAAATGAGCTAAAGCAAAGAATAGGCAATTAGGCTCAAGGGGATAATCAAAGGAAAATGATGCAAGGTTGGCTATTTGGCCAAAGTAGCTAAACAAAGAAAGAAGGCCTCAATCATCTCAATACATGCATGTGAACAAGAAGCTTCAAAAAGAATCAAGTCAAGTTCTAGAGCACCAACAATCATGAGTGAAATCACACAAGAAAGAAAAGAGAATGGCATAATGCAATCCATCCATGTATAAGGTCCAAAATCTCACCAAGGACAAGCCTATCACAATTGATGCAACACTTTAATTCTCAATGCCAGCTTGCTATACCAAAAATGCAAGAAAAGTATTCACATCATGTCATGAAACCTCTAACTAAGAATGATGAAATGATTCACAACCTGTACAAACCAAGATATTCAATGAAAGGCATGCAAAATATCAAAATGGAAACAAAAAAAAAAAAAAAAAGAATTAAAACAGAATTAAAAACAGCAAGCAAAATTTTGCAAAAAACAGAAAAAAAAAAATGTACAGTAATGAGAAAAAATAGCAGAAATTCCCTCCCCCACACTTAAATCATACATTGTCCTCAATGAAACAAAGCAAAAGACAAGAAGACATGTGTAATAAAAGAGTAAGGGAAGAGAACACCCTCATCATGGTGGGAAAATTTGCACTTGAGGGAAGGTGGGCTTTGCCAAGGAGAGCTCCTCTACAGATGCTGGGCTTGCAGGGCTTGTGGGGCTCTCAAGAAAGGGCTTAAGACGGTGGCCATTAACCTTGAAACTCTTGTTGGTGGCTTCATTCGAAATCTCCACTGCACCATAAGGAAAGATGCTAGTGACAACAAAAGGACCATCCCACCTAGAACGGAGCTTACCGGGCATGAGTTTAAGGCGAGAGTTGAACAAAAGCACCTTTTGGCCAATGGAGAACTCCTTTCTAGAAATCATCTTATCATGGAAATGCTTGGTCTTTTCCTTATAGATCTGGAATTCTCATAAGCTTCCAAGCGAAGTTCTTCCAGTTTGTTGCAATTGAAGCTTCCTCTCTGAACTTGCTTGGTCAAATGCTAAGTTACAACTCTTCACTGCCCAGTATGCACGATGCTCTATCTCCACCGGAAGGTGGCATGGTTTACCAAAGACAACCCTGAAAGGAGACATCCCTATAGGTGTCTTGTAAGCGGTACGATGAGCCCAAAGAGCATCTTCTAACCTAGTGGCTCCAATCTTTCCTATTCGGTACCGCACCATCTTCTCCAGACCGCTTGATCTCTCTATTAGAAATCTCGGCCTGCCCGTTAGTTTGGGGATGATATGCAGTAGACACTCTATGCACAACCCCATACTTCCGAAACAAAGCCTCCAAAGTCCGATTACAGAAATGAGTCCCTTGGTCACTAATGATAGCTCGGGGCACTCCAAACCCGCAAAATATGTTAGACCGACAAAATCCACAACAACTCGAGCATCATTAGTCCTGTGGCCTTAGCTTCCACCCACTTAGAAACATAATCAACTGCAAGTACAATATATGAAAAACCAAAAGAAACAGGAAAGGGCCCATAAAATCGATACCCCAAACATCAAAAACCTCGCAAAACAGAAATGGGCTCTTTGGGGCATCTCCGTCTCCGAGTAATGGCCACTCCCGCTCTCACGCACTTTGCACCGCTCACAAGTACCGAAAACTCCGATATGCATCTCTCGAAAATGGTAGGCCAATAGAATCCGAATCCAAAGACCTTCCTAGCTAGTCCGTCCGCCGTGGTCCAAAGTGTCCTCCCACCGGAGAGGCATGAGTGTTGAAGAACCGATGGATCTCATGGTCGGGTATGCATCTGCGAATCACCCGGTCACTACAAAATTTCCACAAATATGGATCATCCCACACATAATATTTAGCATCACTCCTAAGTTTAGCTTGTCTTTGTGATCTAGATGCATGAGGAGGAAAAAGAGGATGCAACTATGAAATTAACTAGATCAACAAACCAAGGAGAAAGTGTGGTATCATGCACCGTATGAGCTGCTCATCCGGGAAGTCATCTCGATAGGAGAAGGGTCAACAACTCCTTCTATTCTCTCAAATGATCCGCCACTAAATTCTCTGCGCCACTCCTATCTCTAATCTCCAAATCAAACTCCCGGAGAAGCGACATCCATCTAATCAATCTCGCTTCGATTCTCGCCTTTTTCAACAAGAATTTTAATGCTTTGCATGATCGCAAAAGACAACCACTCTAGAGCCAAGTAGATATGATCTAAACTTATCAAGTGCAAATACAATAGCAAGAAACTCTTTCTCGGTGGTAGTATAGTTAGCACGTGCAAAGATCTAAAGTCAGAAGCATATGAAATGACATGAGGTTGTCTCACAACTCTCTCGTGCAAGGATAGCTCCCAATGCATAGTTAGATGCGTCACACATGAGTTCAAAAGGAAGTGTCCACTCGGTGGCTGAATGATGGGAGTGGTGGTCAAAGCTCCTTTGAGGCAATCAAAAGCCTCTCTCGCACTTTTGTCATCAAAATCAAAAACAACTTCTTTCTGCAACAAGTTGGACAAAGGAAGGGCCTTTTTGCTAAAGTCTTTAATGAACCGCCTGTAGAAACCTGCATGGCCAAGAAAAGAAACGAACCTCTCGCACGCAAGAGGGGTAAGGTAACTGGGAAATAACATTAATTTTAGCAGGATCTACTTCTATACCCTTCTGAGAAATGATATGACCTAAGACTATGCCTTGTTCTACCATAAAATGACATTTTTCATAATTAAGAACAAGGTTAGTCTCAATGCACCTATGCAAAACTCTATCCAAACTGTCCAAGCATGCATCAAAAGAGGAACCATAAACAGTAAAATCATCCATAAACACCTCAATGCAGTCCTCTAAAAAATCTGTAAAGATACTCACCATGCATCGCTGGAAGGTACCAGGAGCATTGCACAAGCCGAAAGGCATCCTCCTGTAGGCAAAAGTGCCGAAAGGGCAAGTGAAGGTGGTCTTCTCCTGGTCCTCTGGTGCTATATGGATCTGGAAGTATCCAGAAAAGCCATCAAGAAAGCAATAGAAAGACTTTCCAGCCAGGCGCTCAAGCATCTGATCGATAAAGGGCAGAGGAAAATGGTCCTTCCTTGTCGCTTGGTTCAGCCGCCTGTAATCGATACAGACTCTCCAGCTACTCTGCACTCTAGTAGGAATCAGCTCATCTTGATCATTCTTCACTACTGTGATTCCTGATTTTTTTGGAACCACTTGAACTGGACTCACCCAAGCACTATCTGAGATAGGATAGATGATGCCTCTGCTGCGAAGCTTGGTCACCTCCTTCTTCACCACATCCAGGATCAAGGGGTTGAGTCGCCTCTGTGGTTGTCTCACTGGTTTAGCACCATCCTCAAGTAGTATCCTGTGCATGCACATAGAAGGACTAATGCCAGGAAGGTCAGCCAAGGTCCAGCCAATAGCTTTCTTATGCTTCCTCAGTATTTGCAGCAGCTTCTCCTCCTGGTCAGCATGGAGGGCAGTGGAAATGATAACTGGAAGCTTCTGATCCTCCTCTAAGTATGCATACTTAAGGTGCTCGGGAGTGGCTTAAGCTCCAGCAGTAGGTGGCTGCACTACGATGGGAGTATTCTGGTGGAAGTAGCCGTGTTTACACACGAAATTCAACGAAATCCGAGTCGAGGTATTTCTTTGTAATCAAACCGTCTGCGCATTCGACTTCCTCAAATTTTCACCGCAACACCATTTAACTGTTCAGACTCCACACAATCTGTATCAGAATCACCATGTAAACAAGATGCAATCTCAGCACAAACACTACACATTTCTGTAACAGTACAAGCATCACATGTGTAGGTATCAACAAAATCAGAAAAGAATGGAAGATGTTCAGCAAAGAGCTCAGAAAAGCTATCATCAACTATGTCAGCCAGCAAATCTATATGGAAGACTGAATGTTCTTCCATGGGGTGCTTCATGGCATCCAAGATATTAAATCGAACCACATTATCTCCAAACTCCATGGAAAGAGTGCCTGCATGGACATCAATTTTGGTTCAGCGGTTTTTTGAGGAATGGTCTCCCAAGAATGATGGGGGCTCTACAGATTCGGATTCTCCATCCATATCCAGAATGTAGAAGTCTGCAGGGAAGATCAGGTCATTAACTCTAACAAGAACATCCTCAATGAGTCCAGCAGGGTATGCATTACTCCTATTTGCCAACTGAATGATGACTCATGTATTCTGTAGAGGTCCAAGGGCAAGAGATTGAAACACAGACATAGGCATAACATTAATTGAAGCACCTAAATCCAACATGGCATTTTCGAATTTGCTACTGCCTATGGTGCATGGAATAGTAAAAATTCCTGGATCCTTGCATTTTTGAGGCATTGTAGGCTGTATAAGTGCAGACACATTTCTTCCCATGCTGATCTTCTCATTTCCCTTGAGTCTCCTTCTATGAGTACACAAATCCTTAAGAAACTTGGCATATCTTGGAATTTGCTTGATTGCTTCAATGAGAGGAATGTTCACCTCAACCTTCCTAAATGTCTCCAAGATCTCCCTATCTGTATCAGTCTCATGAGTCTTCTTAAGCTGCACAACTCTCTGAGGGAATGGTAGTGGGATGGACTGCTCAGCAGCAACTACAGGAATGGGAGCAGGATCAGTTTTCTGATCTTTGCTGCTACATGGAATTTCTGGTATGGCTTGCTTCTCCTTATCTAATTCTTCAACAGTCTTACCGGATCTTAGAGTGATGGCACTCACATTTCTTGGATTCACCACGGTTTGTGCGGGAAGCTTATCGTAATCTTGGGGTATGGTAATTGGTTCATAGAACTTGCAAGTTGTCCAATCGATTCTCCAAATTCGAATGGTAGCTTCGTCCTCCGCCGGAACTGCGGGTTGTTCACCGCCATCTGTTTCATCAATTCCTCCAAGGTTGGCTCGGATTTAGGAGGAGGGGCATTATTTTGCTTCTTGCATGAAAGGTGGGCCGGTATGGTCTGCCGGGTCCCGTAGTGGACCGGAAGGAGGAGGCCGCTTCGCTTGGAAGGGAAACTGCTGCTTCGCTCTTTGCCTAAATTGAGTAGGGCAGTGCCGTGTAGAGTTATTCCCCACCTCGATTTGGATGATTTCTCCACCGGGTTATATCTCGTTGGAAGACAGATCATAACTCGTTGTTGTTGCTTCTTGAGGCCTATTATTGTAGATGTTTGCTTTGCATAGGCACGGGGGTGCCATCGGTATCAACCTCTTGCGGTGTAGGACAGAAATCAGGGAATGATCGGCAGAAATACAAATGCCACACACTCGCGGAGCTCTTGCAGACGGGTTGTTGATGTTGAGTCACGACCAATTGCCTCACCAAGGAAGCAAGGTCATCAATTTTGCTTTCCAATTTCCCGTGATCTGCAGATAAGTTGCCTCAATTTCGTGGACACCTCTACTTAATGCCACTGAGTTACTTCTGGTACCAAACTGTTGGGAGTTAGTGGCCATATTCTCAATCAGTGCCCTTGCAGCCACAGGAGTCTTGTCTACCAATGCCCCTCCACTAGCAGCATCAATCATGCTTCTATCCATAGGCAGCAAACCTTCATAAAAATACTGGATTAGTAGCTGATCACTTATCTGATGGTGAGGACAGCTAGCACACATCTTCTTGAATCTTTCCCGATTCGAGATAATGGTTCTCTCCCGCCCGATGCCACATATCTCTTTTCGGATTGAGGCGGCCCTTGATGCAGAAAGAATTTCTCCAAAAACAGACCTCTTAAGATCATTCCAACTACTCACGGATCTCGGATGCGGGTAGTACGGCCAATCCTTAGCAAAGATCCCGTAATGAGAAAGGGAATGCTCTAAGTTTGATATGATCCTCGAGATGCCTTGAGGCTTCATGGTAGAACACACAATGTGGAACTCCTTGAGGTGCTTATGAGGATCTTCTCTGCATGACCACTTTGAACTTAGGCAAAGAAATGAATCAATCCACATTTAAGTTCAAATGGAACATCAACATCAGGATATTGAATGCATAAAGACTGGTATGTAACATCAGGAGCAGCTAGCTCCTTCAAGGTTCTGTTATCCATAATCTCAGTATGATCAGCAGAATCAGAATTGAAAGATGGATCAGAATCATAAAATTCAGAAGCAGAAAATTCAGAAGCAGAATCACTAGTATGGTAACTAAGTGAAGAACCTCTACTTCCTATATGCTCAGCGATTCAGAATCAATTCTATTGAACCTATGCAAGGTATGAAAAGTCCTATCTATCTCAGGATCAAATTGATGCAAAGAACCAGGAGTGGACCTAGTCATATAACATGCAAAACTCAAAAATAGCAAAACAGCAAAATGGAGTATCCAACACTAGAAATGCACCAAAATAAATCTATTTGACCTATCAAATGATTTTTAAAAAATATGGGACCACCACACACTTAAAACTACACTAAAATGGAACTCAAAAATGCAATGAAAAATCTTCAAAAAATGAAAAAGTAGCCTAAATGAAGGAATTAGAGCAGGAGAGGGTGTTGCTCACGGCGTAGCCGTGAGCCTTGTGGAGAATGCCATTTTCCTTCAACCCACCAATTTTCAGCTCATTCTGAGCATGTTTGGTCACCCAAAAATTACAAAAATGCCATTGTCTCACCTAAATTTGCTCAAAACCCTTACTAAACGATGGAATTTGGCCAAATTATGCAGGAATGATCCTTTTAGGATCACTTTGCTTAGAATGATGGTTTACCTTTGGCGGCCAAGTTTCAGGTCAAGACTCCATCGCAAGTACAATTCCTGTCTACTAGTGCCTTTTTGGATTCACAAAAATGAGAGCAAAGTGAAACTCAAAAGTGAAAGTAGAGGTGAAACTCAAAAATGAAAATCAAAACTTCCAATTATCAATAATGAAGTATATGGATGGTCAAATGCAGCAAGATTACATGCAAAAGCTGAATGTGGTGCAAGGAAACCAATGGAACAGTAACCGCAGCAGAATTTATGCAGAAATCAGGCTATCAGCTCAATTAGATTATGCAGGAATTTTTGCAGCAAATGAATGTGTTATTTGTGCAACAGAAGTATCAACTGTGTTGAGTGAAGCAATGCACATTCACAGGACTCATCAATTGCAGCAAAACTCAATGGAACAGTAATGAATCCAATGGAACAGTGAAAACGAAAAGTCCAATGAACTGCAGAATGGAGAGCACAGATTTATACCAGAATTGATCAATGATATATTGCAGTGGAAAAACACAATGGAACAACAAAGCAGCAAGATTTGTGCATCACAACCGACTGCTGAGTGCAGAATTATGCGTAAGAATGAAATGAAATGTTTAGCGAAGATAAATGTACAAGTAGTGCGGTGAAGTGAAGTGAATTATGTAGCCAATGGAACAGTAACTGGTGTAATGCAACAACCAGAATGAAGCAGAATTCAGCAACCAGAATGAAGCGAGTCAAAGCAACCGAATGCAAAGAAGATCGATGAGCGAATCGGGACATTAGCAGAAAAAAAAATAGCAAAATGCACTTAAGGACTTTAAGCAAAGTTGATCACGAAAATAGGAACTCCTAATAAACCTAAGAAACCGAAAATTGTTCCCCGGCAACGGCGCCAAATTTTGATCAGCGATGTCGCACTCGCCTCAAAATAGACTAGGATTCATGGAATGTAGCATAATGCATAACCTAGGTCATCTCCCAAGGACCAATTCGGATTTCTCAAGCATATTAGAAATTATCAATAAGTAGGGGGTTTTGTTCATTGCAATAACAGAAAACGAATTTAAATTGAGAAAATTCAATTAAGGAAACACCAATCCAAGGTCTTCAATTCAAGTGGCGAGAATCAATCATTGTTCAAGAGAATTTCATTGTTTACACCTCCATGTTAATCCGAAATCAACTAGATAATCACTCAAAATTTATCAATTCAAACAGAATCACAATCGCAATTCTTGATTAAGATTGATTTAGGAACAAATTTAGATTAACATAGATTATCAATCGATGATCTATTCTCCCTTAGATTCAGATTAATCAACCCTAATTCTAACTTCAATTTCGAAATTCTAATCGAATTCAATTGAGAAGGAGAAGAGGGAAGAACACAACGAAATTTATAATCAAACAAGAGAACTCAAAATTCTAACCACCATCATTGAATTCCTTGGATTGATTGGAGCTTTAGCCTTCCATGGCCATCACGAAAATTGCAGAGAAGAAAGTAAAACGAAAAAATAGAGAGAAGATGAAAAGAGAAAGGGGTTTCTGTAAATCTGTTAAAACTGAATTACAACCAAAAAGCTCAATTCGAAATCTGCCTAAACCTATTTGTAACTGAAAGTTCTTCTGTAATTCCTAATCTACTCCTAGCCCAAACTGTAGCCCTCTGAATAAGCTTTTCAGAGACATATCATTTGCCTTAATTGGGCTTAAATTGAGGGAGATAGGCCCAAATCATTGAGGAAAGGTCCAAGCATTGTGACAGCAACAGCACCCTGACTTTGAGGCCCAATTTCGCCTTGAATCCAGCTGAATTAGAAAAATTGCATTAGACACCAGATTGTAGATCTTCATCTCAGCTTTCAGGGGACTCCAAGATCATCCAAATACGATATTTGTAGCCCAAGTTATGGCCTGTACAAGACAGAAAGGTCAAACTGAGTTAAAATCCGAAAATTAATGAAGTTTTTACAATTAAGCTCAATGAAGACCAATCATCCAAAACTCATCTACAAACATAATATTGGACACAATTAACATCAATTAGGCCAAATATGAAGCAATAATGAATGGCTCAAAATTGATTGATCACCCCGCTAGGCCTATGAAGCTTCTAATCTCTGTCATAGTGGTGGGTCTTCCCCACTACAACACTGCATCAATCTTACTTGGGTACACAGAAATCCCTCCCTGAGATATCACATGTCCCAAAAAATGAACTTGTGAACGCTAGAACTCACATTTCGATAGTTTGGCAAACAACTTATTCTCCTTAAGCGTTTCCAACACTATTGTCAAATGTTGTTCATACTCTTCCATGGCCTTGGAATAGATTAAGATATCATCTATAAATACCACAACAAACTGATCCAGGTAGGGTCTAAAGATCCTGTTCATGTAATCCATGAACACTGTCGGTGCATTTGTCAACCCAAAGGACATCACGAGGTACTTATAATGCCTATAGCTAGTTCTGAAAGTAGTCTTAGGGATATCTTCTTCCCTAACTCTTATATGATGATAACCAGACCTAAGATCAATCTTTGAGAAAATAGCAACTCCTCTCAGTTGATCCATTAGATCGTCTATCCTAGGCAACATATACTTATTCTTAATGGTCACATTTTTCAGCTGTCTGTAATCCACGCAAAGCTTCATGGTACCATCGTTTTTCTTCACTAGTAACACAGGTGCTCCCCATGGAGAAACGCTCGGCCTAATGAAGTGCTTATCCAACAAATCCTCATTTTGTTTCTTGAGTTCCGCTAACTCTAGTGGTGCCATTCTATAGGGTGCTATAGAGATAGGTCCCATCCTAGACACTAACTCTATAGTAAACTTTATATCTCGCTCAAGTGGCAACTCCACTATATCACTTAGAAAAACATCAGGATATTCACTCACCACAGATATTTCACCTATGCTTTACTTAACCTCAGCACTTAAAGAAAGCAAGAGAACATATCCTAGAGATCCCTCCTTCAAACAAAGATTGACTTGATTCATATTGAGATACACAGACTTAGATGAAACAACTCTGGTAGGTATATCTGACAAGAAAACTAGGGATTTTTCTGAACAGTTCAACATTACATGGTTGGCAGATAACCAATCCAGGCCAATGATGACATCAATATCTACAAGAGGCCAACAAATAAGGTTTACAAGGAAAATCCTATCTTCTACCTTTACACAACAATCAAGACACACTCTGGATGTTGTAACTGGTTTACTAGTAGCCGTAGATACAGATAAGTCATAAGAAAGTTCAGACACAGGAAAATCCAACACCTTCACATAATCATTAGAAATAAAGGAGTGGGATGATCCCAAATAATACAAAACAATTAAAAGATGATTGTGAATAATGCATTTACCTTCTATAAGATTGAAAGACTAAGTCACCTCTTCACCACTTAAAGTATACACTCTCCCTTTGACTTGTGGTTTCTGGGTAGGCACAACTTCCTTCTTTGATGGACAATCCGTAGCATAATGCCTAGGTTGCCCACAAACGAAGCATACCAAGCAAGGCCGATCTCCATGCTGCTTTCCACACTTAGGACACTTAGGTCCACAAACTGCTTCTGAATATGCTTACCATTATCTTGAGGGAAACTAGATTTAGAAGTCCCTTTCTTGAACTTATCGTCACCTCGTTTCCTCTTTTGGAAGTCTTGTGACTTAGGCTCCATAGAAAGCTTTTTAGAACACCCTTTGATTATCCTGTATTTGTTAGTCAAAGTCTCAAAGTCTCGAATCTCAAGCGGAATGATGGCATTTTGAATGTCTTCCCTTAGTCCTTCCTCAAACTTAACACACTTCCAGGACTCATCTGGTTTAAGCCTGATACAAGATGAGAACTTAGACAATTCATTGAATCTGGCCACATACTGGCCAACAGATATATTCCCCTGCTCCAACCTAAGAAATTCCATCTCTTTGGCATTTTGTAGGTTTTGTCAAAAGAACTTTCTAAAAAATGATCTCTTAAAGACCTCCCACGTAATAAGAGACCTTGCTGCCATAAGAGTTTTCTTGGCGTCTACCCACCAATCGTCTACCTCACCCTCCAGCATATAAGTAGCAAAAAGAACCCTTTGTTCATCTGAACAAGCCATGACCATAAAAATCTTCTCTATCTTTTTGAGCCAACCCTCAGCTCCATTTTGAAGGAAGACGGGTTAGATTTCTTGAATTTCGAGAAGTTCTGGAAGGTCTGATTCCTCCCAGTTACCTCTTGGTCTAGTTACTGCTAATGGTGTGGTGGTGGTGTAGGTGGTTAATGTTGAGTCACTGACATTCTTTTAAACATCTTGTTTGTTGTAGTTGTTTGCTCTCTCATAGCTTTAATATGAGCAGCTGTTTGGTCCCTCAATGCATCAGCCATTGCCTTAAAGGCTCTAGCTATACTAGGGTCTTCATTAGATGAGTTCCTTATCTTATGGGTTTGCTGTTTTGGTGCCATAGTTTCCTGCACACATAGAACAATACATATTGAGTTGATCAGTCCTCAATATCATGTAATCGTGTAATAGTAGCTATTAAGAATCCAATACTCAAACAAGAGACAAAGAAATGCATATCACACAAAGGAATTCATTACATGCCAAAGCATAGTCAGTCTATACCCCACCTCAACAGGATGAACTGCTCTGATACCATAATGTAACACCCCAATACAATTTTAGTAAAATACGCAGAATATTTCAAGATAAATTGCATTAAACGTGTCACTTCTAAGAATGCATATAAATAAAACCCATTATAACCTTTATAGTCATTATAGAGAGTCTCGAATGATAAAAAGATCATATATATAAACATCATTGGCTAACAAGTCATACTATATACATAAACTTCTACATACAACCTGACAAGTACTCATATACAAACTAGTTCAAAAAGAGTTAAAACTGCTAAACTAAGCCTTCGACTTCTTTTTCTTCTTTTCCTTGCCTTTTCCTTTTGGAGGGTCTTCACCTGGATTTACATGGAGTATAGAAGAGTGAGAAATCACAATTTCTTAGTATTCACATACTAAGACCAGCAGTTAATCATTTATAACAAATAATGAACTGAACATATTAATATTCTAAATAATATAATATCCAAAAATCAATAACATCAAAAGATCGCATATACAATCCTAAGATACTATCAACAACTAACCAACCAATCAAGCGATCAAGCAATGACAACTGCACATACAATTGTCAATCATGCAATGCTTTATGTTATGAGGAATGATTATGCTCAAACAAAATTCTAATAGAATGATTATGCAATGCTAATGCAGGTTTTAAGATTTGAAAACACAAGCTACTTGCTTAATTTTCCAGAAACCTCCGTCTCACGTATATACAAAGTAGGATAAGCTTAAAAAGCCTAAATCCCACTTTGTAATAGGTAAACACCTTCCCTCATCAATGTAAGAGTACTATTGTCACCCATATACTGGTAACCCTGACCACAATAGCATACCTGCTACGAGAATCTAGATCAACACCTTATTCTCTGGCCATATGGTTGTGCACACTATGATAAGTTACAATACATAAGAAACTAATAAGTACCAAGTTTGAAAACCAAGTATCAAGAACTATCTCAATTCACAATTAAGACATATCACAAGATTCCCATAACTAAGTAACTATCCAATACTAATACATATAGGTCCTAGCATTCTCTATCCCGCAAGGTAGCAAGAACTATGTAACTAGTTTTTCCTTACCTAAAACTTCTCACTATCACTTCACAAGTGATTTCCAAGTCAACCTCATGTTAATCAAAGTTTTAGATTGTTCCTAAGGCATCCTATTTCTCAAAGAATACCTACAGTTTTCCATAAATTCCCATATATGGTAGGAGGTTAATATCTCTAAGAAATACCTCCATTAGTATCTTAACACACTTAGACAGGCATATATGTGGGATCCCATCACTTAAGGAATACCAAAACCTTAAGAAAACAATTCTGAAAAATTCTAGTACTTGCACCTAGGCGTGGTTTTGTCACGCCTAGGCATGACCTCGCTACAATAGCTTCTGCAGAAGTATGGCACTATTCCATTGGTGCCACACACGAAATTTGATCATCTCAAATCTGTTTCTTGGTAGTTTTAAGTTCCAAATAAGTTTACAAACATGAGGGAAATATAAAACACCCATTGATTTCATCAAAACTGGATCAAAACATAAGATCATCCATCAAAACCCCAAATCTTACACTTTAAGCATTTTAGGTCCAAAATGGATAGTTTTGGTTTCTAATCCAAACTCTTTGCATAAACAAGTTATAAACAACATTTATAACTCATCCAAGTAAGAAAATCACATAAAACACCACAAGAGCTCAATTTGGCATAAACCTCAAATAATCCTAATACAAAAAATTGAGGAAAAAGAAGGAGTTGAGCTCAAGAACCCCTACCTTGAGTTCTTCATGCTTCTATGGTGATGGAGATGATGATGGAATTAATCAAAAATCTTCAACCTTTCCTTTCCCCTTGGTTTCCTTCTTCTTTCTTCCCTCTTTTTCTCCTGCTAAAAACACTCAACTTTAGCTAAATCAAGTTTTTTAAGTTCCAACAACTTTAAAATAAATCATAGGATTCATAAAAAATATTGTTGCACCAAAACCATCATTTTCCATATTTGTGACTGGTCATTCTGTCTTTAAATAAATAATTAGTATGCCTAAAAATACCAAACTGACTCCGAAAATTCTCAAACTTAAACCACATCACAGAATACACATTTGTGACTTAGAAATAAATTATCCACATCTATTTCCATTAGCTAAGCCATTTATGCTAATATCTAGGTCATTTTAAGCTATTTTTCACCTTTCGGCTTACAACAAAATGCCTAAATTAACTCAGATTATCACAAAATTACACAAACATATTAAACAAGTATTAAGCTACCTCTGTAACCATTTACAAGTCTAACACGTTGAAGAGGATGTTACAGTAACCATCTTTCTCCTCCCCATTCTTGGAATCTCGACTGTTGGAATATTACCTACAAAGATCGAACTCTCAGCGTTAGAACTTGAACTACTAAATGTACTTAAACATTGTTCCAACTTTGTGACAATCTCGAAAACTAGAAACTCCTAATTGAGAGTTGTTGTTCACTGGGACATCTCCATTAGTCTCAAGATCTTGTACTAGACCTCAACTAAGGATTGCGGTCTTGATAATTATGGTTTTTAACGTATTAATTATCCACATAATTACCTTATTAATAATGTCCAGGTTGTAATTAAGTGATCTTAGCACCTATTTTAATCATTGGGATGAATTGGGCTTTAAAGCAATTTAATCATTAATTTTAGGATTTTAATGCATATTTACATTGGTTGAGTATTTTGGCCATAACTTAAGTTGTCGATCTCTGATTTTTATGTTCTTTATATGCTAGGAAAGATGAGAAAAAGATCTACAAGTTTTATGAAATGTCAAATTGGAAGATTCGGGCATTTAAGTAGTCAAAAACAGCCTTGAAGTTGGTCCAGTGGTGCTGTTACGAATTTCTGGACATACCTTCACCATTTTGGGCATATCTCACTCATTTCAAGCCCAAATTAAGCATATGAGCACTCCTTGGAAAGCTTATTTCAAAGGCTATCTGATGGGATTAAGCTTAATTTGAAGTTGTGATAGAAATCCAGACTAAAGAGAAGGCAGAAAAGTGGAAATTAGGTGAAAGAATTATTAGCAAAAGTGGTTGAACCACTTTAATGATGGAGTTGGTGGACATGATGGAGTAGGTGGATATAATGGAGAAGGTGGTTGAACATGCTTTAATGATGGAGTTGGTGGTTGAACATGCTTTAATGATGGAGTTGGTGGACATGATGGAGTTGGTGGTTGAACATACTTTAATAATGGAGTTGGTGGACATGATGGAGTTGGTGGTTGAATATGCTTTAATGATGGAGTTGGTGGTTGAACCACTTTAATAATGGAGTAGGTGGAGGATGACAATATGTATTGTATTATAGGAGCTTTGCATTCATATATTTAAGGAGGGTGTTAGTCTTAGTTTGGGATTGGGCTTCTCCTCCTCTCCTTCCTCCTTCCTCCTTCTTCTTCTTTTTCATAGTTTTGATATTTCTTAATGGTTTCCTTCATTGTAATGGAGGGCTAAGTTACTTTCAGTCAATTCGGGACTCTTGAAGAGATTGTGGTTTGGATTCTTGAGACCTTGGTTCTGTAATGTATTTGATTTGTAGTTGAATTCCTCTTCTCTTCTTCTTCTTCTTCTTCTTCTTGATCTTGAATACATGAATGGTGATTCTGTTCATGTTTGATCTGATTTGATCTTGATTTAAGATTAAGATTTATGATGAAACTTAGAACTAATTGATCTAAACTAATCACATGACTGAAGATTGAGATTTGTGATGAAGCTTGGAACTGACTGATCTAAATTAATCACGTAATTGAAGAGGTTAGGTTACTGATTTGTGCCTAAGTTAATTGAATTCGGTACTTAAATTAACATAGATCTACATGAATGGTGCGATTGCAGATTTGTGTTTATCACTTGTTAATTGAATTCTAGACGATTGTCTAGTATGAATTCTGGATCTGATGCAGAGATCTCGGTTAGATCCAAGTTAACCATTCAAATACACTTCAAGTGTTTGTTGGAAGGTCTATGATTGAATCCACCCAATCTCGGATAGATTTCTGAATTGATTGTTCTTCTAATTGTTATTTCTCTTTAAATCTTGTCACTATGATCCTTGAACCATCAAAACCCCCCTTTTCTAACTTAACTTTATCAAATTGCATTTACGATCTTTGAGGAGGCAATCTGGTGTTGTTCACTATACTACAAGTTTAGGTAATAACTTCGGTTATAATTTTGACTAAGTTCGGCGCTCATCAAAATTCTGGCGCCGTTGCCGGGGACAACGTAAGTGTGATCTGATCATTTTAAGTGACCATACTAACTCTTTCTTTTTCCTTTTTCTTTCTCTACTCTTTTAACTTATTAACTTACTAACTTTTTAATTTCTGTCATTTATTTATGCCCACTAACATAGTAAAATAATATTTCTTTTCCTTTCCTTTTTCGCCAGAGCAAAAAAATCGGCTTGCTGATTCTCTGGTTTTCATCTTTTAAATTTACTTTCTGCACTTTATTGTTTATATTTAATTTTCTGTAATTTAATTTTTCGTATTTACTTTTTGCACTTTATTTTATGCAATTTACTTTTTGTCTCTAACTTACTAATTTTTTTAATTTATCAGCTTGCTAACTTTTTACTATTAATTTTTACTTGGTGGTTAGTTTCTACCACATCTTTGCTAATATTTAATGGTCGGTTCATACTGTCAACTTGTATATTATTTTTATCATTTATTTTAAGTTATTTATTTATGCTTAAACAATTAATTAGATTTATTTTGTAGATTTTTAGAGTTGTCTAGTGTATTTTGCTTGTTTGTTAATTTTTGTGTTTTATGTGCTTTCCATGATGCATGACTAGGTCTAATCTTGATAACCTGCTTGATATTGATCCTGAAATTGATAGGACCTTGCATAGATTAATTAGAACTCGTAGGTTAAGTGCAAGTGTTGTTTCTGAACCTAATTCTGATCTTGAAATTGAACGTGAACCTGAGATACTTGAGATTGAACTTGAGATCTTGCGTAATTCTGAACCCATGGCTGATAATATGCAAAATAGGACCCTTAAGGAACTTGCTGCTCCTGATGTTACTTATCAATCTTTGTGTATTCAATACCCTGATCTTAATGCTGATTTTGAATTGAAATCTGGATTGATACACTTGTTGCCCAAGTTTCATGGTCATGCAGGTGAAGACCCTCATAAACACCTAAAGGAGTTCCATGTCATGTGCTCAACCATGAGACCACAAGGCATCCCTGAGGAACACATCAAGCTGAGCGCATTCCCTTTTTCACTTGCCGATGCAGCCAAGGATTGGCTGTTCTATCTTTCACCAGGTTCAGTTACAAGTTGGAATAACATGAAAATGTTGTTCTTGGAGAGATTCTTTCCTGCCTCCAGAGCTGTTGCAATCAGGAAGGACATATGTGGCATCAGACAAATGTCAGGCGAAACTTTGCATGAGTACTGGGAGAGATTCAAGAAGTTGTGTTTGAGTTGTCCTCACCACCAAATCAGTGAACAACTCTTGATTCAATATTTCTATGAGGGCTTGCTACCAAATGACAGAAGCATGATAGATGCTGCCTCTAGAGGAGCCTTAGTAGACAAGACTCTGCCGCTGCAAAGAGATCTGATAGCGAACATGGCAGCCAATACTCAACAATTCAGCTCACGGATCATTACCTCAACAAGAGGAGTTAATGAGGTTCAAGTGTCTCACGTAGACCAACAGAGAATGGAACACAGATTGGATGAATTGATGACTTTGGTGAGACAAATAGCAATGGGTTAGCAACCACCTATGCAGATGGTTGCTACTTGTGTGTGGAATTTGTTCTTGTTCATCTCACCCTCTTACGATGCATGCCCCACACTTCAGGATGATGGATCTGTTTATCCAAATCAATGTGTTGCAGCAACTAGTATTTTTCCTGGTAGACCCCAATATCAGCAGTCACAGCAGCAACCAAGATATGATCCATTTTCTGGTACTTATAACCCTGGTTGGAAGGACCATCCCAACCTGAGATACGGGAATTACGTCGAACAACAACTCCACCAACAGCAACAACAACAATTTAGATACCAAGCTGCAGGTCCAAGCAACAAATACCAACCACCTACATTTAGACAGCAACAACCTGTGCAGCAGTCCATTCAAGCCACTTCAACCGAGTCATCATTCGAAGATTTGATGAAACAGATGGCCACAAATAACATTCAGTTTCAGCAGAATATCACTGCCACCATTCAGAATTTACAGACTCAGATTGGGCAGTTGGCAACTACTGTAAGTGAGCTGAAAAGTCAAGGGTCAAGCCAATTGCCTTCTCAAACAGTCAATAACCCAAGAGGCAATGTAAATGCCATTTCTTTGAGAAGTGGCAGAAAAGTTGATGGCCCTAGATCACCACAACCAGAGTCACCAATGCAACAACTAGAGAGTGACCAGAAATAACAAGAAGTGGATAACTTAGTCCAGAAATCCGTGACATAAAAGAAAATTGCAGAGAATTCAGATGTGACCATTCCACTACCTTTTCCAAAAAGGGTCACACAGTCCAAGCAGACAATGCAAGCAAAAATAGAAAAAGAAGTCATAGAGACATTTAGAAAGGTGGAAATCAATATTCCCCTCCTGGATGCAATCAAGCAAATTCCTAAGTATGCCAAATTTCTCAAGGAGCTGTGCACTCATAAGAGAAGGTTGAAGGGAAATGAGAAGATTAGCATGGGTAGAAATGTTTCTGCAATGATTCTGCCAAGCATGCCACAGAAATGCAAAGATCCTGGAACTTTCACAATTCCTTGCACGATAGGCAACTCCAGATTTGAACATGCAATGCTAGATTTGGGTGCTTCAATCAATGTCATGCCTATGTCAGTTTATAAGTCCTTGAACATTGGCACTTTGCAACCCACTGGTATCGTGATTCAATTGGTGAATAGGACCACTGCTCATCCAGCAGGAGTGCTGGAAGATGTGTTAGTTCGGGTGAATGAGTTAATTTTTCTAGCAGACTTCTACGTCTTGGATATGGAAGATGAGTCTTCAGCAAACCATGTTCCATTGATTCTAGGCAGACCATTCCTTAAGACCGCCAAGACCAAGATAGATGTGCATGCTAGCACTCTTTCTATGGAGTTTGGCGATGATTTGGTACAGTTTAACATTTTTGATGCCATGAGACATCCCCTAGAAGAGCATTCTGTTTTCCATATTGATGTGATTGAGATGCTGGTTGATGATGTTTATGCTGATTTATATGCTGAATTCCCTAATATTGCTGACTTTTTGGATTTTGTTTCTTGTGATACATGTGCTGCTTGTGATGTTGAGCCATATGTTGCATGTGCTGAGATTTATGTTGGTATGAGTGATGATGCAACTGCTAACTTGAATGATACCGCATGTGAAAATAGAAGTCAGAATTGTACTGAATTTAATGTTGCTGAATTAGTTGTTTCAAATAGCTTGCTGCCTTCCATTGTACAACCCCCATTTTTAGAGTTGAAGACTTTGCCAGACCATCTTAAATATGCATATTTAGGAGATGGTGAGAAGCTGCCAGTGATTGTTGCTAAGAATCTGCAACCTGAGCAAGAAGAAAAATTGCTGCAGGTTTTGAGGCAGAATAAGCAAGCCATCGGATGGACACTTGCAGATCTTCCTAGTATTAGTCCCTCCACATGCATGCATAGGATTTTATTGGAGGAGGATACGAAACTAATAAGGCAACCCCAAAGGAGACTGAACCCCTTGATTCTAGATGTGGTGAAGAAGGAAGTGACCAAGCTACTTCAAGCTGGCATTATTTATCCCATATCAGACAGTAAATGGGTAAGCCCCGTGCAGGTTGTTCCCAAGAAATCTAGGGTCACAACAGTTGAGAATAAGAATAATGAACTTCTACCCACAAGACTTCAGAACAGTTGGCGGGTTTGCATTGATTATAGGCGGCTTAACCAGGCTACCAGAAAAGATCATTTTCCGCTACCTTTCATTGATCAGATGTTGGAGAGGCTAGCTGGCAAGTCGCATTATTGTTTCCTGGATGGATATTCGGGCTATTTTCAGATTCATATAGCCCCAAAAGACCAAGAGAAGACTACTTTCACTTGTCCATTTGGCACATTTGCATACAGGAGGATGCCCTTTGGTCTGTGCAATGCTCCGGGCACCTTTCAAAGGTGTATGGTAAGTATCTTTTCTGACTTTTTAGAGAATTGCATGGATGTGTTTATGGATGATTTTACTATTTATGGCTCTTCCTTTGATGCATGTCTGGATAGTCTGGCTCAGGTTTTACATAGATGCATTGAAACTAACCTTATTCTGAATTTTGAGAAATGTCATTTCATGGTAGAACAAGGTATAGTTTTAGGACATGTAATATCTAGCAAGGGTATTGAGGTAGATCCTGTGAAAATAGATGTTATTTCATGCTTATCTTACCCCACATGTGTGCGGGAGGTTCGCTCTTTCCTTGGTCATGCAGGTTTCTATAGGCGGTTCATAAAGGATTTCAGCAAAATTGCCCTTTCACTATCCAACTTACTGCAAAAAGATGTAGAGTTCCACTTTGACCAGAAGTGTCAGGATGCCTTCAATCACCCGAAGCAAGCATTGACTAGTACACTTATCATCCAGCCACAGGATTGGACACTCCCATTTGAGCTCATGTGTGATGCCTCTAATTATGCATTGGGAGCTGTCCTTGCACAGAGAGTCAGCAAAGTACCTCATGTCATCTCCTATGCTTCGAGGACTTTAGATGCTGCACAAGCCAACTACACCACAACCGAAAAGGAACTTTTAGTAATTGTTTTCGCTTTAGATAAATTTCGCTCATATCTGCTTGGTTCTAGAGTGGTTGTGTTTTCAGATCATGCAGCTTTGAAGTTTCTCCTGAAGAAGCCCGATGCAAAGCCCCGGTTGATTAGGTGGATTTTGCTACTCCAAGAGTTTGATATTGAGATTCGTGATAAGAGTGGAGCAGAGAACCTGGTGGCTGATCACCTAAGTCGAATTGTGAGAGAGGTGGATTCTCCTCTCATCCACGATGTTTTCCCTGATGAGCAGCTTTTCAAGCTGCAAGGTAACATCCCTTGGTTTGCAGACTTAGTTAATTTCTTGGTTGCTAGAGCACTACCTGCACATTTTACTAAGGCACAAATTAATAAACTGAAAAGTGAGTCAAAATATTATGTGTGGGATGACCTTTATTTATGGAGATTTTGTACTGACCAAGTCATTAGGAGATGTGCACCTGATAATGAGTTTCATTCTATTCTTAGCTTTTGTCATACACTTTCATGTGGCGGCCATTTTGGACCCCAACGGACTGCTAGGAAAATTTTGGACTCTGGATTATATTGGCCCACTCTATTTCATGATGCCTATGTATTTTGTAAATCTTGTGAACAATGCCAAAGAACAGGAAATATTTCTCATAGGAATGAGATGCCCCAGCAACCTTTGTTGTTCTGTGAGATATTTAATGTATGGGGTATTGATTTTATAGGTCTTTTTCCTGTATCATTTGGTTTTGTTTACATTCTACTTGCTGTGGATTATGTATCTAAATGGGTGGAGGCTAAGGCCACTCAGATTAATGATTCTAAAGTTGTTGTAGATTTTGTTAGATCACAGATTTTCTGTAGGTTTGGAGTCCCGAGGGCCATCATTAGTGATTAGGGTTCACATTTTTGCAATCGGAGCATGGAAGCTTTGATGAAAAAGTATGGAGTCCTGCACAAGGTTTCTACACCTTACCACCCCCAAACCAATGGGCAAGCTAAAGTCTCTAACAGAGAAATCAAGCAGATCCTTCAAAAGACAGTCCAGTCAAACAAAAAGGACTGGAGCAAGAGGCTTGAGGATGCTTTATGGGCTTACCGAACTGCCTATAAGACACCGATTGGGATGTCTCCTTATTGGATTGTTTTTGGCAAAGCATGCCATCTTCTGGTTGAAATTGAGCACCGTGCCTTTTGGGCAGTGAAAAGATGTAACATGGATCTAGACCAAGCGGGCATAGAGAGAAAGTTACAATTGCAGGAATTGGAGGAGATTCGACTGGAGGCTTATGAGAGCTCCAAGATTTATAAAGAGAAGACCAAAGCCTTCCATGATAGAATGATTTTGAGAAAAGCTTTTGAGATTGGTCAAAAAGTTCTCCTTTACAACTCCCGCCTCAGACTCATACCTGGTAAATTAAGGTCTAGATGGGATGGACTATTTGTTGTTACTAAGGTTTTCCCTTCTGGTGCTGTACAGGTTATTGGTCAGAATGCTACTAAAGCTTTCATTGTCAATGAACACCGTCTTAAATCGTATCATGAACTTCCAGAGAATGCAGAAGTGGAGGAAATGAACCTTCTCCATCCGCATTATGAATAACACAAGAGAATCACAATGTCAGGCTGAAGACATTAAACCAAGCACTCATTGGGAGGCAACCCAACCAGATCTGCCTTCATGTTACAATTTGAGGATGGTTTCTGCAAACTGAGAAGATAAAAACATATTTCACTTTGAATGGCTGAGTAAGGAGTCAGTAGGTTATACCTTATTGACTCTTGAGACGCATTCTTGTGACCTGGTACATCATGAACTTCTTAATTGTGGAATCTCTTCAGAGATGAACATAAGTGTTACAGTCTTGGGAATCTGACTTTAAAAGACCCTCATTTTTCATCTTTTAGTTGTTTTTGTTATTTTTTGTTTTAAATGCTACTCAGGTGTTGGGATTTTTCAAGGTCTGATGTGGCATTGACTGTGTGTTTCTTTTCTGCTTGGCGTTGACTCACTCCTCATCAGGTTGTGTTGCTCTTTTCTTTACTCTTATTTATCTCTCTTTCACATTGAGGACAATGTTTATATTAAGTGTGGGGGAGTGATAATGTACTCTGTTACTTTGTAAAAAAAAAAATTGCACAACTGATGAACACTTGAGTAATGCTGGAAATGTGTGTTAATTGCTTGATTTATTCTGAGCTAATAGAAATATGTTTGACAGAGGAATTCATTGATCATGAGACTATTTTGTGTGAAGCATGTAACATCCCAAAAATTTATAATTTTAGGATAAATGGTCATTTTACAATATTTAGGATTTTTAGGAATTTTTCTGGATTTTTCTGGGAACACGGAATATTTTAATATTATTCCTCGTTCTGCGTGCACATTGGACAGAATTGGCGGAACGACTGTAATGCTTCCAAGTTGGAAAATTTTATTACAAATAGTCATTTTCTAATATTCGTGATTTATGTGAATTCTTTCAGAATTTTTTGGAAACGACGAATATTTTAATATATTTCTCGTTTTATGTGCACACTGAGTCGAACCGGGAAAATGAAATATTTTTCCCGAGAATCTTGAACTATGGAAACGTCGACGGGGGATCTTACTAAACGCGAGGCTGGACACAGTTTATAAGGTTTCACGTCTTTCTAGAAATTTTAACAGATGAAACAATAAAGCACTGCGAAGAATTAATCTGTCAGATAAATTAATACTGACTTCGGTCGACTGTAGCTGTTGTCCAATAAATAATAACATGTAATAAAAAATCTTATCACACTGTTCAAAATTTACCTTGTATCAAGTCCCTTTAGCTTTATTTTCAAAATAAAAGTTAAATTAATTCAAAAGCTTATTTGGGAAACTTCTAGGAAGCTTCCTCCCATTTCACTTTTCTCTCTCTCCCCTCTCCACTCTTCTTACACGGCAGATGGCCCTTATTTTGGAGCCACATTCACGTTTTCTTCTCTTCTTCTTTTCTCATTCTCTTCTTCTCCTCTTCGTTTCTTCTTCTTCTTCTTCTCCTCCACCGTTCCCCTCTCCACTCACCATTTTTATTTCCTTGCTTCACCACTTCCATATCTAGCTTCTTCCATCATTCCATGACCATTTCCGTTATGGCCATCCTTGGTTCTTCTTTTTCTTCTTCTTCTTCTTCTTCTTCTTCTTCTTATTTTCCACCATTAAAGCCAAAGCTTGGAGCTTTTGAGGTAAAGTCTTCAACTTTCTTCTATCTTCCTCTTCTTTTTCGTTTTATTGGTCACCTATGTGGCCAAGGAGTCATTTTTCTATGGTTGGAGTAAACACATTGGGAATTTCTCACCCTAGGGTTTTTCTTGAAGGGGAAAACGAAAATCAAGAGCAAAAAGGGGAAAGCATTCTTGTGATTGCCTTCATTTAGTTAAGAGGGAGATAATCCTCTTCAACCAATCTTGGTAGTAAGGAAATGTCTTATGTGTTGTTGTTGATGAGAGAATCCATGTTGGATTTCCCTCTTTGTTATGTTGGGTCATTTCCATGATGTTGTTGTTTGATTTGTATGGATGTATGAATGTATATTGTGTGATTTGATGATTATGAACTCATATGTTGCTATTTTGTAATTATATGTCATGTGTCACATTTTGGAATGGTTGAAAATTGATGAGGGATTTTGGATAGTGAATGGGCCAGGGCTCTGCAGAAAAGAATTCTGTAGAACCCCTGTTAATGCACTAGCGCCCAGGCGCTGTGTATAGAGCGCCTAGGCGCTCTGTGCCCAGAGAAATTTTCCCTTTGACGCGGCCTGGTGAGCGCTCAGGCGCTTCGTGGTCAGCGTCTAGGCGCTACACCAGCGCCCAGGCGCTATAGATATGGCGCCTAGGCGCCCAGAACAGAACCAACTAGGGAACTGTGAGATAAAGCCTATGTAATTGGAAATATAAATGTTAATGTTGGGATGTGAGATGGCGAGCTTTAAGGGTTATTTAACTCAATTTGAAGCCAGGATATTAGATTAAAACTATAAGGGATTGGAATGAACTTGGTGAACAAAATCTTAACAAAAGGATATCAAGAAATCAATGCACAAAATGGGAGAGATTGATGTTAGCAATGGACTTTGGGAAGCCACGATTTTGATCATGGATTTTAGGAATTGGATTGATCCCATGTAGAATTAAAACTAAGTGATTGGTATTAAGAGACTTGAGCATAACGCGAGATGGAAACTTACTTAGTGATGGATTCTTGTAAAAATGGAAAATCTTGAATAAGAATGCATAATGGACCCTAAAAATATATTACCTTATTTGATTTCAATATTATGATATTATGGGTTCATATGAGTGACCAATGTTGTACTAATGCTTATTTGAGCCAATTGTGGCATATTATGGAATAGTATATGATGTTGATCATACATATTCATGCATAGAGTCTTATGCATTGTGAATGTCCTTGTGGACTGTTGTAAGGCCAAGTTGCCTAGGAGATTGAACACACCTTAGTGCAGGTGCGAATAGACAAGTGTGGGTTATGTTATGACTTGGGGGCGTCGGGGTGCGGGTCCCTCACATGGACAGTTTAGAGCTCCTCTGTGCCGTGGGGCAAACCGATGCAAACACACTGACGATCCGGACTTGATACTGTCCTATATCGTGATCTAGTGTAGAATGTCTATACAATGCCATGATTGTGCACGAGAAAAATTATTGATAGCACTGGCCTCGGCAGCCGAGTTACAGGCATGTCTCCTGATCTTTCTCTCTGACTATTTGAGTCTAGCTCCATGAAGTAGGAATTGGGAAAGCATGCATTGTACATCGTTCATTACTGGTCTTATAAACTGTTGAGCATGAATACTTGTAAATTATTATCTGATTGTTGTGCTGATTTCTGGAAATACTATTGTAATCTGCCTGCTATTGCTTACTGTTGTTCTACCTTTACTATAAATATCACTGTTGTTATTGACTCTAATTATTGCTTAGAATTGACTTGCTTTTGCTATAATTTCCACTGTTGTTATTGATAAATGTATGAACTGTATTGCTCGGTGGGCGCTTTGCGCCGTGCTATTTTCTTGCTGCCAATTATGGTAATGAAAGACGGGTGTCTCACCTCTTTCCTATATTTCTGTATTGCTGTTTTATATTCATATTTGATAAAAGATCGTGAAGAAGATGATGAGGAATCACACCTTGCCGATGGGGTTGAGAACCTGGCAAGATTTCTTTGATTTCATGGGAGTGCAGCTGCGAGGGGGCATTGATGCCTGTTGTGTCAACTGGGACGCCGAGTGTCATATGCATATGGGGTTGCGGCTTTGTCTGCTGGTAGTACCCATCCCTGGGTTATTACCTCCCCCTTTTTCGTGTTTTATTCCCGCTGTATTTTACTTGACTCTGTAATTATTATATTCTATGTTATCAGTGATTCGTGTAAGTTGGCTATAAAATATATATGTATAAAGAATGTGATTTCATTTCAATGGTTGTATTAAGGGTTGTATACATCTATAATTCATTCATGGCTCGTATTTTCTACTTATGCATAAATGCGAAGAAATAAACTCGTTAATTTTTGAAACTACTGTTATCATGACTGTGACACGCCTGAATTTAGTAACTGTGGTGTAATGACGATTGCGCCGCAGTTGGTACATCAAGGGGTGTTACATTAGGTGGTATCAGAGCAGTTCATCCTATTGAGCCGGGGTATGGACTTGCTATGTTTAGGCATATTAGAATTTGGTCTGTTGTGCACTTCCTTGTCTCTTGATTGAGATAATGGGAAAGGAATGCATGGCTTGCCGTAGGTTGAATGTTGATGGCTACTGTTATATAGTTGCATGATATTGAGGACTGGCCTACTCAATATGTAATGTTCTGTGTGTACAGGAAACTATGACTTCACCTAGGCGTACTGTGTTAGGAAAATAAGAATTCTTTTGTGAGGAGATCAAAGGGTTTTGGAAAACCGATCTTCTGGAGAAAGAAATAGTTGGTGTAAACTAGATTCGAGAGGTAGTTTGGAAGTTGACGGCTTACGAGGGATTATGCTGTGGAAGCAGAATGAAGAAGTTCGAGCTGGAGATTGTTCGGTTGTATGGAATTGAATTGGTCTTGTTTGAATTGTACGAATTGTGTGACTCTTTGTATTTGGTTTTCATAGGGAGATAACATTGTTTGAAGTAATTTTTGTTTGTTGTAATTATGTCCGTCTTCAGAGAGATTCAATGGCTCGCAGTAGACATGCAAGGGCGGTGGCTCGTGACAGACGTATACATGTGAGCGCGGGACAAGACAATAGGAGTATGGCTGCGACTGCAGAAGGAAGGCAAATGATAGCTGAGGTGATAACTCGCCAGGATCGGAGGGACACGCAACAACGAGAATTGGAAGTGGAGGTCCAGAATCTGTTGAAGGAAAGTCGGCGTTGGGGCAAACGTGGACTACCTAGATTCCAAAGGAGGAATAATAGAAAAGTTAACCAGTTTAAGCGGAAACCATCCGCACGGGTATCAGGGAAACAACAACAACAACCAATTCCTGGACAAAGTACTAGTGGTGGTGTATCCAGTCAGACCTCGACATCTTCACCAAGATGTAGGAAATGCGGAAAGAACCACTTCACGAGGGAGTGTAAGATCAAAGGGATAATCTGTTTTAGATGTGGGAAGCCTAGACACGTCTCCCGCAACTGCGATCAAGCAAAGGCAAATTCTTCAATCAATGCTGCAAGGGCTGTGGAACCACAAGCAGAAGCCAGAACTTATACCTTGGGTGGTGCTGAGACCTCAACATTTGGAAATCTAAACAAGGGAAGTTACGCCTCAAATGACGATCCCGTAATCGTGCTGTATAATTCTGGGGGTAACCCTTCATTTTACAATTTGTAACCGTATGGATCATTTGGATTCATCTATATCTTCCTTATCTTCAACTTAAGTTACTTCTATTTCTGTTACTAAGACTTGTCGTTGACACCTAGGTTGTGTAATCTATCCTACTTCTACTAAAGATCGAGTCTTTTGTTAACCTATCTTGCTTACCTTAAATCATATCTATTCGAGTTCATGATTTTAGAAAGTGATCGGTCGTTTTCTGATTATTATCTACTAGGTCGTTCCGATAAAAAAACTTAGTGATTTTTAAAACTAAGACTTTTGAATTCGTGACAACCAACAAAGTCTAAGCTTCATAAGGGAAAGGAGCTTGAGGGTATATGTTAATGTTCTCCATAGCGGACTAAGAGTAAAGGGAATATAGATGCCGCTCTTGTAGCCGAAGAGTGTCACATGTCAAGTTACGATGCTGTTAGTTAAGGAGAAGAATGAAATTTCTCGGTGCGACGACGGCCGTCACAAAATAAACAAGGCTTCAATCAAAGATGAGTGTCCTCGGAGAAAGATGAGCGATTCAATGGGCTAGTGAGGAAAGAGTCGTTGTTCCTTCCAAGATAGATGTATGTCCTGGTCACCAATGGATTTGTAGAAATAGAGAATATCCCCAAGATAATTTTTCGAGTGTGCTTTCGACATTATGGGTATCCCGTGATGTCAACTGGAGTGACAAACGCTTATGTTGTATTCTTGGACGACGTGAATTGTATTTTCTATCCTTACCTAAAACGGAATCGTCGTTGTCGTTGATGATGACATTCTGACCTATTCTTGAAGATATGGGGAGATACGTTGGACATCTTGATATAGTTTTCCTAACTTTAAAGAAGAGAAAGTAAGTGCCAAAGTATCAGAGTGCAAATTCTCGTTTGAGAAGGTTCCGTTTTGGATCATGAAATTCCAAATGAAGGAATCATGTGGATTCACAAAAAGGTTGAAGCAGTTCCTCAAAAGGAGAGATCGAAAACCCTTGATGGGCATTCATAGCTAGTGGGATTAGTTAGTTTTTAACGAAGGAGTATCGACAGATTCTCGAAGATAGTAGAACAACTTGCTCCGAAAAAAAAGGAGAATCAAAACTTTTATGGACCATCACAGGCAGAGAAAGTTTTTCAAAGATTGAGGAAATATTCCAATTTCGATACTGCCCGATCCTAGTGAAACATTCGAAGTGTTTTGGGGATGCTTCACATCTAGGTTTAGGATGTATGTTCATGCAAAGTTGAGAAGTTATAACTTATGCCTCGAGGTTGTTGAAGGTGCGTTGGGAATGACCGACTCACGAACTGGTGTTAGCCACGGTTATATCGGCTCTAAGAATATAGAGACACTTTCTATATGGAGCAATATTCAATGTCCTTCGCTGTCACAAGAACCTGAAGTATTTATTCGATGAGAAGGAACCGAATATGAGGCAGAGAAAGTGACTAAAGATTTTGGAGGAACATGATCTCTAACTTTAGAGTCATCTTGGAAAAGAAAACGCCATGGCGGACACTCTGGAATCGGAGACTGCCTAATACCTTCATTATGATGGTCGAAGAGAAGGAATTAGTAGAGTAATTCGAGGACAGGTGGTTGTCATTGGAAATGACACCGGATGAGGTATGTCTAGATATAATCATTATTTCAAATGATCTGTTAGGAAGGATTCAAGAGAAGTAGAATAGTGACCAGTTTCTACAAGACAAGAAGAGGCTATTAAGACGAAGCATGGTGTCGGAATGCGAGGAAGGAACTCGATGAAATCTTAATGTTCATAGGTGAAGGTTGCAATACCAGATGATTTAGAACTTAAGGAGTTATTCCCAATGAAACTCACGAGAGTAAACCAAGTTTACACACCGGAGCAATCAAGGTATATCAAAATCTAAAATGGAAGTAATGGTAACTAGGGATGAAGAAAGGCGTTGCTAAACGTGTGTAATCTTATTTAAGTTGCCAGCAAACTCACTCTTAAATTCTACAGACTATCCTAAATTCTTTTTCGGACTGGTTTAGTATTCATAACTAATCTTTGCCATCTCTTCTTTTCAAATCTTCATGATATCTTCGGTATGTTATGATCACAAAAGTATATCCTTGGACCCAGCCATGTTATCGAACAGGACACAGTACGATTGAAAGAGAGTTTAACCCATGGAATGCTTCCTGTGAGATCGAGAATAGAGTAGCAAAGCGACATGGAGGTCAGAAGATAAGGCGAAGAAACAACGTCGATGTTTATCTTAAGGAATGAAAATTTCGAGGACGAAATTTCTATTTGTTGGGGAGTGTTGTAACATCCCTAAAATTTATAATTTTAGGATAAATGGTCATTTTACAATATTTAGGATTTTTAGGAATTTTTTTGGATTTTTCTGGGAACACAGAATATTTTAATATTATTCCTCGTTCTGCGCGCACATTGGACAGAATTGGCAGAATGACTGTAACGCTTCCAAGTTGGAAAATTTTATTACGAATAGTCATTTTCTAATATTCGTGATTTATGTGAATTCTTTCAGAATTTTTTGGAAACGACGAATATTTTCATATATTTCTCGTTTTGCGTGCACACTGAGTCAAATCGGGAAAATGAAATATTTTTCCCGAGAACCTTGAACTATGGAAACGTCGACGGGGGATCTTACTAAACCTGAGGCCGGACACAGTTTATAAGGTTTCACGTCTTTCTAGAAATTTTAACAGATGAAACAATAAAGCACTGCGAAGAATTAATCTGTTAGATAAATTAATACTGACTTCGGTCGACTGTAGCTGTTGTCTAATAAATAATAACATGTAATAAAAAATCTTATCACACTGTTCAAAATTTACCTTGTATTAAGGCCCTTTAGCTTTATTTTCAAAATAAAAGTTAAATTAATTCAAAAGCTTATTTGGGAAACTTCTAGGAAGCTTCCTCCCATTTCACTTTTCTCTCTCTCCCTCTCCACTCTTCTTACACATGGATGGCCCTTATTTTGGAGCCACATTCACGTTTTCTTCTCTTCTTCTTTTCTCATTCTCTTCTTCTCCTCTTCGTTTCTTCTTCTTCTTCTCCCCCACCGTTCCCCCTCTCCACTCACCATTTTTATTTCCTTGCTTCACCACTTCCATATCTAGCTTCTTCCATCATTCCATGACCATTTCCATTATGGCCATCCTTGGTTCTTCTTCTTCTTCTTCTTCTTCTTCTTCCATTTTCCACTATTAAAGCCAAAGCTTGGAGCTTTTGAGGTAAAGTCTTCAACTTTCTTCTATCTTCCTCTTCTTTTTCATTTTATTGGTCACCTATGTGGCCAAGGAGTCATTTTTCTATGGTTGGAGTAAACAAATTGGGAATTTCTCACCCTAGGGTTTTTCTTGAAGGGGAAAACGAAAATCAAGAGCAAAAAGGGGAAAGCATTCTTGTGATTGCCTTCATTTAGGTAAGAGGAGATAATCCTCTTCAACTAATCTTGGTAGTAAGGAAATGTCTTATGTGTTGTTGTTGATGAGAGAATCCATGTTAGATTTCCCTCTTTGTTATGTTGGGTCATTTCCATGATGTTGTTGTTTGATTTGTATAGATGTATGAATGTATATTGTGTGATTTGATGATTATGAACTCATATGTTGCTATTTTGTAATTATATGTCATGTGTCACATTTTGGAATGGTTGAAAATTGATGAGGGATTTTGGATAGTGAATGGGCCAGGGCTTTGCAGAAAAGAATTTTGCAGAACCCCTGTTAATGCACTAGCACCCAGGCGCTGTGCATAGAGCGCCTAGGCGCTCTGTGCCCAGAGAAATTTTCCCTTTGACGCGGCCTGGTGAGCGCTCAGGCGCTTCGTGGTCAGCGCCCAGGCGCTACACCAGCGCCCAGGCGCTACAGATATGGCGCCTAGGCGCCCAGAACAGAACCAACTAGGGAACTGTGAGATGAAGCCTATGTAATTGGAAATATAAATGTTAATGTTGGGATGTGAGATGGAGAGCTTTAAGGGTTATTTAACTCAATTTGAAGCCAGGATATTAGATTAAAACTATAAGGGATTAGAATGAATTTGGTGAACAAAAACTTAAGTAAAGGATATCAAGATATCAATGCACAAAATGGGAGAGATTGATGTTAGCAATGGACTTTGGGAAGCCACGATTTTGATCATGGATTTTAGGAATTGGATTGATCCCATGTAGAATAAAAACTAAGTGATTGGTATTAAGAGACTTGAGCATAACGCGAGATGGAAACTTACTTAGTGATGGATTCTTGTAAAAATGGAAAATCTTGAATAAGAATGCATAATGGACCCTAAAAATATATTTCCTTATTTGATTTCAATATTATGATATTGTGGGTTCATATGAGTGACCAATGTTGTACTAATGCTTATTTGAGCCAATTGTGGCATATTATGGAATAGTATATGATGTTGATCATACATATTCATGCATAGAGTCTTATGCATTGTGAATGTCCTTGTAGACTGTTGTAAGGCCAAGTTGCCTAGGAGATTGAACACACCTTAGTGCTGGTGCGAATAGATAAGTGTGGGTTATGTTATGACCTTGGGGGCGTCGGGGTGCGGGTCCCTCACATGAACAGTTTAGAGCTCCTCTGTGCCGTGGGACAAACCGATGCAAACACACCGACGATCCGGACTTGACACTGTCCTATTTCGTGATCTAGTGCAGAATGTCTGTACAATGCCATGATTGTGCACGAGAAAAATTATTGATAGCACTGGCCTCGGCAGCTGAGTTACAGGCATGTCTCCTAATCTTTCTCTCCGACTATTTGAGTCTAGCTCCATGGAGTAGGAATTGGGAAAGCATGCATTGTGCATCGTTCATTACTGGTCTTATAAACTGTTGAGCATGAATACCTGTAAATGATTATCTGATTGTTGTGCTGATTTCTGGAAATACTATTGTAATCTGCCTGCTATTGCTTACTGTTGTTCTACCTTTACTATAAATATCACTGTTGTTATTGACTCTGATTATTGCTTAGAATTGACTTGCTTTTGCTATAATTTTCATTTGTTGTTATTGATAAATGTATGAACTGTATTGCTCGGTGGGCGCTTTCTGCCGTGCTATTTTCTTCTTTCGCCAATTGTGGTAATGAAAGACGGGTGTCTCACCTCTTTCCTATATTTACGTATTCTTGTGTTTTATATTCATATTTGATAAAAGATCGTGAAGAAGATGATGAGGAATCACACCTTGCCGATGGGGTTGAGAACCTGGCAAGATTTCTTTGATTTCATGAGAGTGCAGCTGCGAGGGGGCATTGATGCTTGTTGTGTCAACTGGGACGCCGAGTGTCATATGCATATGAGGTTGCGGCTTTGTCTGCTGGTAGTACCCATCCCTGGGTTATTACCTCCCCCTTTTTCGTGTTTTATTCCTGCTGTATTTTACTTGACTCTGTAATTATTATATTCTATGTTATTAGTGATTCGTGTAAGTTGGCTATAAAATATATATGTATAAAGAATGTGATTTCATTTCAATGGTTGTATTAAGGGTTGTATACATCTATAATTCATTCATGGCTCGTATTTTCTACTTATGCATAAATGCGAAGAAATAAACTTGTTAATTTTTTAAACTACTGTTATCATGACTGTGACACGCCTGGATTTAGTAACTGTGGTGTAATGACGATTGCGCCGCAGTTGGTACATCAAGGGGTGTTACAAAGCAATCTTGTTCAATTAAGAAAAGTGAAATTCAGCATCTTTGTTGGAAATTAGCCATGTCTGCTTGTTTCTGTTTTCTTTATCAACTTAACCAGAAAGTGAGTTTTGAGCTTTACTGATTCTATTTCCTTCTGGAGTGAATTTTCTCTTGATTGATGTGCGCTAGAACTTGCTTTGATACCTTGTTGAAACTTTAATGATTCACATACATACTTGAATATGATTGAGGCAATTAGGCTTTATTCTTTCTTGACTTTCAGAGTTGTATTGATAAATTTAGCATCTTAGTTATCCCATTTGAGTCTGAATTTGATTTCTTTGAATATCCAATTGAATAATCAGGTTGAATTCTTTGGAGCATCGGATGTGTTGATCAGAAGTCTTGAAAGTTGTTGTTTTATCTTCAACGGTATATATATATATTAAAAAAATTGAAAAAAAATTAAAAAAATTAAAAAAAAAGAGAGAAAAGAATTATTGGTGAAGAATAATGATAATATTGGGTTGAAATTGAAAATTGTTCAAATTCTTGAGCATCATGAGTTATCTTTTCGACCTGATTCTGCTTTGTATTGATAGTTCTTTACCTTATTCACCATTTTTCCTATCTTTCGTTGTTACCCTTGGCCCTGTTACAACCAGATGAAGTCCTTTTGATTCTTGCTATGTATGTGAACTTGAAAGTGGAGATGAGATTGATTGGCAAGCCTATGGTTTTGCATTTTTCATGAGAAATTTGAGTGATCTCTTTGTCCTTAAACACTTGAGAGATGGAAAGTTGAGTGATCTCATATGTTTGGTGAAGAAAATAGTTGCAAGCTAGGCTAAAGCATCTTATTGTTTAAATTGTTGAATGATCCTGACTGATTGGATTTGATTGCTGAACTTGAACTTTTTAATTTTGAAATTCCCCTTGATTCATGTTTCTAGAAGTTAAGTTTGATCTTGCTGTTGATTCCTATTCTTTGCTTGAGGACAAACAAAAATTCAAGTGTGGGGGTGTTGATAATTATGGTTTTTAACGTATTAATTATCCACATAATTACCTTATTAATAATGTCCAGGTTGTAATTAAGTGATCCTAGCACCTATTTTAATCATTGGGATGAATTGGGCTTTAAAGCAATTTAATCATTAATTTTAGGATTTTAATGCATATTTACATTGGAAGAGTATTTTAGCCATAACTTGAGTTGTTGATCTCTGATTTTTATGTTCTTTATATGATAGGAAAGATGAGAAAAAGATCTACAAGTTTTGTGAAATGTCAAATTGGAAGATTCGGGCATTTAAGTGGTCAAAAATAGCCTTGAAGTTGGTCCAGCGGTGCTGTTACGAATTTCTAGACATACCTTCACCATTTTGGACATATCTCACTCATTTCAAGCCCAAATTAAACATATGAGAACTCCTTGGAAAGCTTATTTCAAAGGCTATATGATGGGATTAAGCTTAATTTGAAGTTATGACAGAAATCTAGATTAAAGAGAAGGTAGAAAAGTGGAAATTAGGTGGAAGAATTATTAGCAAAAGTGGTTGAACCACTTTAATGATGGAGTTGGTGGACATGATGGAGTAGGTGGATATAATGGAGAAGGTGGTTGAACATGCTTTAATGATGGAGTTGGTGGTTGAACATGCTTTAATGATGGAGTTGGTGGACATGATGGAGTTGGTGGTTGAACATACTTTAATAATGGAGTTGGTGGACATGATAGAGTTGGTGGTTGAATATGCTTTAATGATGGAGTTGGTGGTTGAACCACTTTAATAATGGAGTAGGTGGAGGATGACAATATGTGTTGTATTATAGGAGCTTTGCATTCATATATTTAAGGAGGGTGTTAGTCTTAGTTTGGGACTGGGCTTCTCCTCCTCTCCTCCGTCCTTCAGTTCTTTTTCTTTTTCATAGTTTTTCATATTTCTTAATGGTTTCCTTCATTGTAATGGAGGGCTAAGTTACTTTCAGTCAATTCGGGACTCTTGAAGAGATTGTGGTTTGGATTCTTGAGACCTTGGTTCTGTAAAGTATTTAATTTGTAGTTGAATTCCTCTTCTCTTCTTCTTCTTCTTCTTCTTCTTCTTCTTCTTCTTCTTCTTCTTCTTCTTCTTCTTCTCTTGAATGCATGAATGGTGATTCTGTTCATGTTTGATCTGATTTGATCTTGATTTAAAATTAAGATTTGTAATGAAACTTAGAACTGATTGATCTAAACTAATCACATAATTGAAGATTGAGATTTGTGATAAAGCTTGGAACTGATTGATCTAAATTAATCACGTAATTGAAGAGGTTAGGTTACTGATTTGTGCCTAGGTTAATTGAATTCGGTACTTAAATTAACATAGATCCACATGAATGGTGCGATTGCAGATTTGTGTTTATCACTTGTTAATTGAATTCTAGACGATTGTCTAGTATGAATTCTGGATCTGAAGCAGAGATCTCGATTAGATCCAAGTTAACCATTCAAATACACTTCAAGTGTTTGTTGGAAGGTCTATGATTGAATCCACCCAATCTCGGATAGATTTCTGAATTGACTGTTCTTCTAATTGTTATTTCTCTTTAAATCTTGTCATTAGGATCCTTGAACCATCAAAACCCCCCTTTTCTAACTTAACTTAATCAAATTGCATTTACGATCCTTGAGGAGATAATCCGGTGTTGTTCACTATACTACAAGTTTAGGTAATAACTTCAGTTATAATTTTGACTGAGTTCGGCGCTCGTCAGGTCTCTATACCTCAAAGAGGTCCCTTATCCTTAGGGCTCCCCTCTGCCACTCACGACGTGACGAAGGAGAGGGTTCAATGAGTATTTCTAAGGAATACCCTTCTTGCATGTCACTTCCTAACTCTTTCATCCTAGCCATTATCCACACAAAGAAGAAGAAAGGAGAAAAGAAGAGGGAAATACCTTGAAAGGTTGAAGAATGGAGGAAAGAAGGCTGGAAATACAAAGAAAATTGGTTTAACACCATAAGCCACCATGTGAATCATCATAAACCACTACAAACCACCGTAGTAATAACTTGTAACCTCTAAAACACTTGTTGGAGATTGTAGAAGAAAAAGACAGTGGAGAGCCAAAAATGGTAATAGCTCCCCCTCTTCCCTATTTATAGGGAAACTAGTGCCCCAATTGCTAACCATAACCTAGGGTAAAAACCTCCTTTCACACTGATTTGAAAAAATAGCGATGCAAAAACCAAACGATTACTTCTTCCAATGCTGACACATGGCATCATTCCACTGGCCAAATAAATGAAATGATCTCCACTCCCAGACAAAGCATCCTGAGAAAGCTAAGTATTTATTCATAGAAAATTACATGTCAAAGAACACAAATACCTAATCCTAATAGTGATAAGGCATATAAACGTATACTTAAGTTGATGGATCCTAGACAAATGCCGCATTAAATCCTAATAGTTGGGGGCATAACCTTGACCCACTATTCATCACGGCAACATGAATAAGGCCCTGTCTTTGTCCATTGGGAGCATCACATCCTAGGCCCCTAATATAGGATTACGAACTCTTTTGTGCACCCTTTCGTATTACTTCTCTAAGGTATTACTTCTCTAGCAAGTAACCCCATGATATAAATACAAGGTTTAGTCACTCAAGTATGCATTTATTCTCATACACTCTCCCCTCCTAGTGTAAATTGTAAATTGAGGGTCGGAGTGCCTTGTAGGTACACCACCCTCTCTCCACCTCTGCCGCACAAGGAGGAGCCACCATCTTCAACCATCCTCAACAGTTTAGGCTGTGATTAGGTACACTCTTTGATCCCGGTTCTGAACAACTTCGGTACCCATCTTTTTTCTTTTTTCTTTTTTTGCATATATTACCCATTAAGCATTTTATTGATTACAAATTATATCTAATAAAATTTTAAAGTTAAATTAAAATTTTGGTCCATACAATTTTCACTTATTTTTAATTTAGTTTATATAGTTTTTCTTTTTTTAAAAATCGATCCTTACACTTACAAATATTTTCAAAATATTCCTTATCATCAATTTCCATTAAACGCCATCATAACACATCAATTGGTTATTCTAGTAAGTGTTCTTTTGTCTAGTAGGTACTTTTTTATATGTTGATTTTTCTATAACATTTCCAATGAATGCTCTTATATTCAAGTACGTGCTCTTGTAAGTACTCATTTCTTCTGAGTATGTGCTCATTTGTTAAGTAAGTGCTCCTTTAGATGCTCTTTATATCTTTGTAAAATATTTAGAAGTGACTAAATTGAGGTGTCATAACGAAAATTGATAATAGAGACTACTTTGAAAATATTTATAAGTGTAAGGACTAATTTGAAAAGAAAAAATTATTAGGACTAAATTGAAAATGAGTGAAAAATATAGGTGTTAGCTCCAAAATTTTAAAACCCCTTTATGTGTCTAAGTCTTTACTCAAGTTTAAGTTTTGATGACTAACAAACCAATACTTTTCTAAGTGTATCTTGAGCTACTATTGGAAAACTCACTACACTCATATATGTTCTGATCACTTATACTTTTTGAATATGTCTTTATATGAACTTTGTTAATATGTGTGTTGAAGTGTGTTAGACCTTGGAATTCAATTTAGATATAGAAAGCACTAGCTTCAGACACTTGACCCTTCAAAAAGTTCATGAGAAAGCTACTCAGAAAGACATGAGAAAACCTTATCAGAAAACCTATCAGAAAGGAGATCAGAAAACCATTAGAAAATTGCGATTAGAAAACTACTTCAAGTTCAAATGTCAAAGACATTCTTATAGTCTCACACTTAGTTTTGTCACCAATTTTGTCACCAAACAACCTTCCTATTTACAATAAGAACATTGGAAAGCTACCAAAAAGCTGACCAGAAGAAGGCAAAGTAACAACTAGTTTTTCCTAATGCATCAGAATTACTACCAACACATTTAATGCATTCTCAACGGCTAGGATGCATCCAAGGCTATAAATTAAAGTTCATTTGAAGCATTTAATGCTAGAAGACTTAGTTGTTGATAGAATTTATTATTGAGAAAAGCCCTACTGCTATTTGCTGATTGTTTTCTTAACTCTGATATACCAGATATTCAAAAAGTTCTTCTACTCATATTCTTTGTATACTCTTAGTAGAAGAAAAGTTGTATACTCTGATTTAAGTGTTTGTATCCACTCTTTAAATGTTAATGAGCATAAACACACTTATATTCTTTCTTTATAACCTGGCCCATTAGAGGTCTGAGTGTTAAGCTTGGAGAAGCTAGGCGAGAAAAGAATACTCTATTAAGCCTAGAGAGGCTAGGTGTAAAAAGAATACTCGGTTGTATTTAGCTTGGAGAGGTTGTGTTCCAAAAAATAGTATAATAGTGAAAATCCTAGTGTTCTATTGGGGACTAGAAGTAGGCAAGTGGTTAACTGAACTAATATAAATCTTGTTTGTGTTGCTTCTCTACCTTTTCTCTTTATTTTATGAGTTGGCTGCTAAAATAGTTTTATGAACTCAATGCTTAATAAGTTTTCTGAACTTCTATAAGTTCCTTATGATAAAGAGAAAAGTTTGTAAAATCTATTTTCTAATTAAATGATATATTAGTAAAAGTTTTTCAAACAATTAAGAGAAAGTTGACAAGCATTCTCATACATTTTCTGAATCTGTTACCTTTTTATTTTCTTATCTCTAACAATCTGCTATGATCATCTAAGTTTTATACTTGAGAAAATTGTTCTATGTTTTAGAAAGTGTTTAGAAAAGTTTCAATAAGGCACAATTCAACCCCCCTTCTTGTGCATTTTTCCACCTTCAGTTGGAACTAAAGTTTTGATTTAACCTACTATTTAAGTTATTAAACCATAATAGGGTAAAACTATAATTATCCATAAACAAGAAAATGAAGAGCAGGTCCCTTAAACCTTATTTGGTTGTGACTTCCCAAGACCATTAGGATTTGGTGTTCATTTTTTCCTCAACCATTAAACAAGCATTTCACTCACAATTGATTCTTCCTTCACCATTCACCCACACACCCACAAAAAAAAAACTTTTTTAAATTAATAAAATGTTACTTCCTTAAATCAACATAACTACAAAGTAAGGGAAAATTTGGAAAGTTTCTTTAGTCACCTTCATAAGTAAGATGTGAACCTCATAAAAAAAGCAAGCATTCAAGCATTTTTCTTCATAAAATCTTAAATTCTAAAGCATACATGTCATTAAATTCTCTTTTTCTTTAATTGAAAACACATTTCCATTTTTATTTGGAATTCATATCCATCGTGATTCTCTCTTAAGAACATCAATTTATGCCAACATTAAAATCGTAGAACTCATTCTTCCACACTTCACAAAACAAAATGCCACACCCAAAGCTTCAAGATTCCTTTTTTTTTGGGTAAGAAATCAATTCTTAAATACCCAATTAACTCATTCCGGTGCATATTCAGTTCATTCATGGGACCCTTTGTAACATCCCGAGAAAATATGTTAGGTTTGTATATGGTCTCAGAGGTACTATTATACTTGTATAACATGTCAGTTAAGTTTTGTGACGAACTGAGTTCGTTTAGGCACTTAGTTGTAACCTAGAAGTTGAAAAGTAGCCTAAAATAACTCAAATAGTAGCATAAATTGCTAAGTTGAGGGAAACAGGTATGGATAACTTGTTTCTAGGTCACAAATGAGTTAAGTAAGGTGCAGTTAAAATTTGGGATTAATCGGAGTCAGTTTGGTATTTTTAGGCATACTGATTATGCTTTTATGACGGATTGATCCCCAGCAGATATGGAAAAATAGAATAAAAGTAAAACAACAATTTAGATGAATCCTAGTATTTATTCTAAAGTTGTTGGAAGCTGGAATACCTGAATTAGCATAATTCAAGAGTCCATAGCAGATATAAGTTTTAACACAGAAACTTAAGTTAAACTTTTTTCTTAATTCCCTCCATGTCCCACCCCTTATTTCTCTCTTCTCTCTCGGCAGAATAAACGAAAAACAGAAAGAAGAAAAAGAAAGGGAGACAAGGGAGAAGAGGAAGAGGAAGAGGGGAAGGAGGAAAGGAAGAGCTAGAGCAAGAAGATCAAGCTTCAAGATCTTCATCTCCATCAAGAGGTAAGAGGATTTCTATTCATTTCTCCCTCTTTGATTATCTTTAAATATAGTTTGAAGTGGGTTTGGATAGCCAAATCTAAGTTCTTAACTTGGTTCTTGATTTCAAGGACTAGGTTAGGATAGCTTAAGCCTAGATAATGCTAGATGGCTAGTTATGGTTCAAGAACAACCTTAGAATCCATAGAAAATGGATTTGAAGAATAGTTAGAGTTATGTGATTTTGGACCTAGATCTATGCCCCAAGAGAATTAATAGGTTGTAAAAGAGTTATAACAAGCCATGGGGCTTAGAATGATGTTAGAAATCATGTAGAAAATGTTTTAGAAGTGTTAGAATTGGTTGGAACACCAATTATGCAGAAAATAGTTTCTGCAGACCGTTTTTCTAGTTTTGGGCGATTAATCGCCCAAAAAGTGAGCGCTTAATCGCTCAAAGATAGCAGAACACAGAACATGGGAAGCAATCTGACAACCTGTACTGTTTGTTGCATAACTTGAGCTGTAGATATCGGAATCACTTGATTCTAGTGCCATTTGAAAGCTAAGACATAAGGCTTCATGTGGTAAAAATTTCAGAATTATTGAGCTAGCCCATCAGTACCAGTTTCTGTTTGAATCAAAGGGAGATTCTGTAGAAAAAGGCATTCTGGTAGCCAGTAAACCAAATTGCATAATTTCTTGCTCTGATTTCGTATTGACATGGGACTAGTGAAATTTTGAAGCTAAGACGTAAGGCTTCTTGCCTGTAAAATTTCAGAATTTTTCCACTTGTAGTTTGTCCCCAGTTTTAGTTTAAAGTCAAGTCAAAATCGGGTAAATCAAAGAATGTCCTGTTTTGACCTCTGCAAAATGTTGCATAGCTTTGGCTACACTTAGCCAAATGAAGTAAGGTTTGCGGCATTAGAAAGATATGAGAAAGAGCTATATGCTCATAAAAATTCAAAATTTTAGAAGTTATGATGCATGTTTGGTGCAATCTTGAAAATCAGCCTGTTTAGACAAGATTTGAGGTGTTTTGGGTATGGTTTGAGGCCTATAAACACTAGTAACTCTTTTAATAGTTAGAGTTGAGCTCCATAGGACCTATTTGGAAATAGTTGAGTGCCATAAGGCTTAGTTGCCAAGAGTTGAGCACCATAGGGCCTAATTGGCAATAGTTGAATGCCATAGTGCCTAGTTGGCAATAGTTGAATGCCATAGCGCCCAGTTGGCAGTAGTTGAATGCCATAGTGCCTAGTTGGAAAGAGTTAAGTGCCATAAAGTCTTGTTGGAAATAGTTGAGTGCCATGAGACCTAGTTGGCAAGAGGTTGGTCCTTTATTTAAAAAGGATTAGTTATCTAAGTAGTGAACATTGCCGGGCAAGCCTAGTAAATAGTGACACCGGAGTGTTTCATGAAAGGATTAGTTATCTAAGTAGTGAACATTGCCAGGCAAGCCTAGTTAAATGGTGACACCGGAGTGGCTTACGAAAGGATTAGTTATCCAAAGCTAAGCCAAGGACGTCAGGTCCAAGGCGAAGCTAAGGATTAGTTGTCCAAAGCTAGGCCCAGGATGTCAAGTCCAAGGCTAAGCTAAGGATTAGTATATTCAGACTAAGAATAAGTAGGCTTAATGCCAAAGAATAGAATACAATTCCTAAGTATATTTAAGTTTCATATATTTAGTTTTAATACCATGGAATATAAGTATTACTGAGAATTTTTATATTCTCACCCCTTTATGTTTCATGGTTAGCAGGTAAAGACCCTATGAGAGGGTAAGAAGATGAAGATAGCAGAAGATTAGAAGAGTTTAGTTTTTGATTTTCAATTCGAAGCTTATGTATTAATTTATATTTGCTTTGAAAGTGTAAAAGTTGTATGTATAAAAGTTTATACGTATAACTTTAGATATGGCTCTCCATAATGATTTATTTAAATGTTATGGATTAGTTGATGATTAAGTTAGAAGTAGCAGAACTGATACTGTTTATCCAGGTATATGCTATATATACTAGGGTACAGATATTAGGCTGTTACACCCTTCACCTAAAAGCCTGCCAGGAGACGCTTATTGATGCTTTCAATTAGCACCGACAACCACTTCCTACCCTCGTCGGCCCCAAGACGCCATATGCCCACCAACTTCCACTTGGTTCGTCCCTAAACCACACCGTACTGGGAGAGGTCCCAGCTCTGATACCATCTGTAATGCCCCGGGTCTGCCTGCAGGATTGATAAGTGTCTCCACAAACCAATACGGGTCTTTTTAGCGTGCTTTGTCCACACTCACACGCATCTTAAGAAACTTCCCAAGAGGTCACACATTCCACAATTGCTTCAGGTCAAGCACGCTTAACTATGAAGTTCTTTTGTTCTAGGCTCCCGAAAAAAAGTTGTAACTTGTTGATATGGCTGTGCCTAATCAATTCCTTTGAGCCATCCTCAACTATGCAGTCTCATACCTGCACAGTCTCTGAATTCCTCTCATTCTGGTGCGTATTCAGTTCATTCATGGGACCCTTCGCTTAGAAGCCTGCCAGGAGACGCTTATTGATGCTTTCAATTAGCACTGGTGACCACTCCCCGCCCTCGTTGCCCCCGGGATGCCACATGCCCACCAACTTCCACTTGGTTCATCCCCGAACCACACTGTACTAGGAGAGGTCCTGACTCTGATACCATCTGTAACGCCCTGGGACTGCTTGCAGGATTGATGAGTGTCTCCACAAACCAACACAGGTCTTTTCAGCGTGCTTTGTCCTCACTCACATGCATCTTAGGAAACTTTCTAGGAGGTTACGCATCCCACAATTGCTCCAGGTCAAGCATGTTTAACCATGGAGTTCTTATGTTCTAGGCTCCCGAAAAGAAGTTGCAACTTGTTGATATGGCTATGCCTAATCAATTCCTTTAAGACATCCTCAACTATGCAGTCTCATACCTGCACAGTCTCATACCTGCACAGTCTCTGAATCCCTCTCATTCCGGTGCGTATTCAGTTCATTCATAGGACCCTTCGCCTAGAAGCCTGCCAGGAGACGCTTATTGATGTTTTCAATTAGCATCGATGACCACTCCCCGCCTTCGTCGGCCCTGGGACGCCACATGTTGAATAATCATACCAATTTCACGCATATTATTAACATACTAAAATCACATAAAAACAAATAAATACGTATACAAGTAAGCATACACAATCGGGTGAATCAATCCTCACATGGATTCTTCACCTACACATACAAATTTCGTTCCTCACCACCATGAATGGTTGATAAGGTTATTCTTCCTCTTACCTTTTGGTGATGCTCCTAAGCTTCTTGTATGTCTCCTTTCAAGTTGATGTTCTTCACCAAGTAGAACTTTAAACAAAGAAAACATGTAATATTAATATCTAAAGCTTAACTAAGGTAACCATGGATTCAAATCATGGTTTAGAACTTTAAAACAAGATTAAAGATGAAGATCAAGAACTTCACCTCAAAAGCCTTCAAACTTGAGCTTAGGAAAAGTGCTTGAAGATAATGGATTTAGAAGAAAGTCTCAACATGAAAGTTCCTTGGATTTGCATCTAGATTCAAAATCTATGGTTGGATGGTATTATAGAAGGTTGGATATGGTATTGGGCACTTTGGCCGTGTGGTATCAAAAGAAAGAAAAAGATGAGAGTTTTTGTGTGTAGTTTTTGACTTTGAAAGAACTCCTTGAGGATGGATGATTTTGATCAAGCCTTCAACTACAAAGTGTCTTGAAATAAGGTAAGGATTTAAGAAATATGGTTGGTGTAAATTATTGAAGGTTGGGTGATGGTATGGAGTGGTGTGGCCGTGAGGTGTTCTAGAGAGAAATGGAGAGAATTTTGTGAAACTTGTTTTAGGAAGATGATGAAAATGAAATGAAATGAATGAAGAGTCATACTTTGCTTCTCCTAAAGCCTAAAATCGTGAGCCCCCTGGACACTAAGAGAGTGTCTAAATTCATCTAACCATTTTTTGAGGCTTCAATAGTCATAGATTGAATCAAAGGTTGATCTTCAAAGCCTTGGCCCCCAAGCTTATTTTCTATAGGCTTAGACAATTTGAGTTATCTAGTTCTTGAAGTTTCCTAACTATGGAGTCAATAGAAAACTAACTAAGTTTCTAATTCAATTGTGTCCTAACCAAATTAAACTAACTTAGTTAGGTTTTTCTGGCTTCTTTGCTAACTGCTTAGTTACTTACTAACTATCTAGTTACATTAGGCATTAATCATTCTTTCTAGAAGGTGCTAGACAACTCTAGTAACTATGGACTATAAAGAGTAGCAAACTAAGTTTGCTCCATTTAGTTACTCCATAGGTTTTTAGGCTAACTTAGTTTAAGTCATCTAGTTTCTAACAAACTAGTTTAACCATTTTTATTGACCGCTTCCTATTGGTTTAGAAATTCAAGCCACCTATTTTGACTAAATCCTATTAGTTTACAGAAGATATTTTCCAGACAATTGCTACAGAAATTATTACTCAATGAATAGAACATTACTACTCACAATTCAGTAAATATTTGTCCACTGTGAAATAAAAATATAGTATATTTTTATTTCACAGATAATTTTTAAAAATTAAAAGATTATGTCACGTATCTCGCGGAATTGGATTTAGTAAGATCTCTCGACTCCGAATAAATATGTAAAGATTTTCCTCAACCTGAAAATTATTATTTTCCTGACTCGGAGCAAATCACATAAAATGATCAAATATAGTCATAGAATAGTCAAAATAATTTTACAGCATACAGAAATCACAAAACAATACAATTCACAAAATTACGAAATCATCCCAAAATATCTAAAATAATATTAAAATATTCAAAATATCTTAAAATATTTCAAAAATTCACAAATATTATAAAAGTCATGAAAATCAAATCGGATTAGTAAAAATCATTAAGGATTGACAGAAATAAATAAAACACGAATTTTCGGAGTGTTACACAACGTGGAGAAAAAAGACTCCTAAAACAAGATGAAAGATTTGCTTTAATGACCAAAGGTGCTGGCTTTAAGATAGATTTATCATCAAACAACATCATCAAGTAAAATCAAACCACATGCATGATCAAAATAGCCCACTTTCACAACTTAAATTCACATGCATGAGATCCTAATCTCGGATTCAAACATATAGCCCCTAAAAATCAAAATTTTTACAAACTTATTCACAACAATCATCATGAAATCCCTTGACAATGGATTCTATAGCCATGTTTGAGTTAAAAATGAAGGAAGGGCTAGATTTCCTCCACTACCTCACTCCAAGTAGGCGAGCCAAGGAAAAAAAATGATAGTCACTTGATCTCCAAAAGATTGAACAAAGTTCTCCAAGCTCCAAGACTTCCTATCTCTTTTCTTTCTTCTTTCTCCGCCAAGCTCTCTCTCTCTCTCTCTCACTCACTCACTCACTCTCAATATTTCGCTATGGTGAAGGCAAAGTGGCGAGGTGTGTTTGAGAATGAAATAAAGTGTGTGAGGGTGAGGGGGTTATCGTGTTTTCTTATAGGAGAGCTAGGCGACAATTCTTGTTTAGCTTAGAATCTGATTAGGAGACAAAGGGTTAAAAAAGACAATCTTAATTATCCAATCTCCATTATTAAGTGTCTAATCCCTTTTATTCTAAATCAACATTACTAGACCTACTTGAAATCTCCTGGATTCTAATTTTAGCTTCATGAATTCCTTCTAGAATTTTTCATCAAGTAAGCTCGTGACTTTAACTCTTAAGTCTTTAGTCTATATTTATTTTGTTGTTTCACTCTCTATCCACATATATCATGTATATGTTGATTGCTAAAATTTTGTTCTGCTAACATAAATTACTTCCCATCCTCCTATAGTTTACACATAAGAGGCCTTAATTAAAAGGAATAATTAAATTTTAATTAAACCTCTTATATCTCCCAAGCCCATATGATTTATGCTCCTAATTTTATAAAGTAAAGCATAATAGGATTAGGTAAGGGGAGGGTGTTACAGGGTGTCACAAAGTGTCCATTATTAAAACCATCAGTTATTTCCAGAAAATTATAATTCGTAGTGTCAAAACCATGATGGATTTTCACTCCTTGTAATAAGCCATAAAATCTATCCCATGGAAGGAATGAAGTGTTGTATGGAATTGCCAAGTAAAATACCTAGTAACAACAGTGGGAAAGGGGGAAGAGAAAGATACTTAGGAATCGGTTAAAGTAATGAAATTCCATAGCTATTGTGGATATGATAAAGGTTTTATTGAAGGACAATCATTTTCCTGCCAATGTTGTACATTTGGTGGAAGCTTAGGTAGTGACTAAAAGCTTTGGCAGTGACTCAACATAAGGTTTTTTAAGTGCAAAATATTAGAGAAGAAACCAGCCAGAAGGCTAGTAAAATTGTTTCCTTGGAGACATAATGCATTCAATGATGACCAGAAGCTAAGATCATCATGGATTGAACCATCATATAGATTGTAGTTTCTTTAATCTAAGGCTAATTGTAACGCCCCTTTTTCTAGGATAAGAAGGAACGTCACACCATAGTAATGCGAAATAAAATGTAGAAAATACGTATATCAAAGATAAAGACCCGGTTCATTATTAACCTTCAAATAACTATTTCCAATCGCAAGTATGTATTAATCGAGTATTAAAATAAATGTATGTGTTATTTTTTTTCTTTTTTCTTGAATTATTCGAAGAGGTAATGATAAGTGTAGATACAATGAAAATCAACGTGAAATTAAAAGTCATACACTCACATTATATATATATATATATATATATATATATATATATATATATATGTATGTATCAAGCCTTGTTTAATTACATCATCAAAATTTACAAAAGTAAAAGGCTTTACCCACCCAAGATGTTTACAAAATATACATCCCATCAAATTAGCAAAACGTCAGGCTTTCCAAAAAGATAAACGGATAGCCATCAGTAGCCACCAACAGTATCAGCCCCTAAGACTGACGAGAAGGGACCGTAGCAGGGTCTTCCTCAGGGTCCTCCTTATCCGATGAAATTGCCATCGGAACGACCGAATTTCGAGCAGAAGCTTGAGCAGTGGAGAGGAAAGAGTCCTCTTGTGGGGTATAATAAAAGTCATCCCACAAATCTCTAACAGGCAGGTAAAACTCTAAATGGACAAAAGTAGTAAAATCAAAGACAGGCGGGTCATAGCGAACTCAGGCTAAAGACACAGTTAGCTCCTCGTGATAGATGCAACGGTCCATGCTCAAGTTTATATGCCAGCAATCTGGACCACCATGAAAGGTCATCCTTGCGTAACCCAAAAATCGGCGCAGACGCGAAGACATCTTCAATCAGCACTAGTCGTAATCAGGCCAAAAGCCAAGAAACTCAGGCGCTTCCTTTTCTTCCTTGCGAAAGTCTTCTCAGAAGCACATAATTTAAGACAGAAGTATAGATATACAGAAAAGAGGTGAGACACCCAGCTTTCATCACCAATATGGTAGTAAGAAAAAAGAACGGCGCTAGATGCCCATATAACATTACAACACATACAGTTATCGACAGTAATAATCAAGTAAGCGATAAAAGAGAAATAACAACAAAATCTCAGGCAGTAAACTATTTATTGAATCAGATAATTATATCAACAGTAAAAGCAGATAATTCAATAGTCATAAGTACTCATGCTCAACGAAATATGAGATTGACAATGGACAGTGCACAATGCATTATGGTACCAAAAACCCTACTCCATGGAGTTAGACATCAACATTTCGGAGAGAATGATCAAGGAGTCATGCCAGTACCTCGTTAGCCTTAAAAATAAAGTGCTTTATCTCATAAAAATATTTGCACAATATGGCTTATACATGGCACCTCAACAGTTGATCGCGATATATGACAGCGTCTCGGTCCGGATCATCGGTGTATTTGCATCGGTCTATCCCACGGGCCCAGTGGAGCCACCATTGTCTATTGTGAGGCACCCGCACCCCAACGCCCCCAAGGTCAACCACTATGACCCTACGCTTAGTCTACTCGCACCCACACAAAGGTGTTATTCAATCTCCTAGTCATACATAACCTTCCTCAATAAAGTCCAACGGACATCACATATGCATGACGACTCAATTTACATCATGTATGTGTATCAATGATATGTTCCTCATAAACAATGCATCACATGCATATTCATCAACAAGTATTTCTCATGGGACATATCATAACGACATATAGACAATTCTCAACAACATCATGCCACAATTTCATCAAGTATAAATCAACAAGTACTTAATCCTACATATGGACTCACAATAGCATAAAACCAATTCTCAATATCAACATATATGCATACATGATTAAACACATATCATAATTCCATATTATGGATTGTACATTTTCAACGTCCTAAGTCTTGATCAATTATGAGATTTTTTTGGGCTAATAAATCCTTCAAAGACCGTGGCCTCCAAAGACCATTACTAACTCAATTTCTTCTATTATAAGCATCAATCCTTTAATGTCCAATTACATAGGTTTTATTACACACAATTTCAATTCAAACCCTTAATAATTAGGGCCAAAACTTTGGCCTCTCAAGAGAGTAGAAAACTCTCAAAATTTCATTTCATGCATTAATCATTTTATACCTAATCACATAAGTTTTATTTTATACAAATCAATTCCAACCCTAGAAATTCATGGCCAAAACTGCGGCCTTCCAATAGGGTAGTAAACCCTCAAATTTTTCATTTATTAAATCTAACATTATCAAGCATTCCAACATCCCTAATGCATTCAAAATCACAAATCAATCATTAATCTCAATCAAGAACACATTGCTATGAAAAACCATTAAATAAAGTAAGCATTCAAATATGGATTTCTCCATCAACAACCACACAAAGGTCTCCTTACCACCAATAATGACTGAAGTGAGTAAATCTCCCTCTCACCTAAAGGAAGAACACGAAATCACCTCCTTGGTGCTTCTTGGTGGATTCGGTTTTGGCTCTCCAAAACCCTAGAAATTCAAACACAAAGAATCAACAACCAAGTCTTGAAAAATATGAATCCTTGGTCATATTGGTGACCAAGGAACACAAAAATAAAGAGAAGGAAAAGGAAAAATGGAAGCTTTACCTTAAAGCTTCAAGCGTTGTTTTTGGAAGACAATGGTGAAGATGATGGATTTTGAAGAAAACTTTCAAATAGGAAATGTAGAGAATGATGAGAGGGATGTAGAAATGGTGTTGGAAAAATTGGAAGATGAAAAGAAATGGCCACATTTAGGGCTGCAAAACCGTGAGGGAAGAAGGAAGAAGAAGAGAGAAGTTGGAGAGAAAATGAAGATGAAAGTTAGAGAGAGAAAGTGATAGTTGAATAAGTGAAAATTTAGTGAAATGTGTTAAGTGTGTGGGAAGTAAATTTTGCTTCCCCAAGGGCACATTGCCGCGGCAAAGAGAGAGGAGAGAAGGGGTTGAGTGGCTTCCTCAACAAGCCTAGGGCACTTTGGTCATTTGGTGGTCAAAACTTCTCAAAGAAGCTTTGATTAAGATACTATATTTTTGAATTAAAGTGGATTTGATTAGACATAAAGTGGATTACATTATGATAATGTGATAGGATTTTTAATACATGCTATTATCCAATGGACAATCGTTACAGTTGACAGAAGTCAGTATTAATTGTCCGATGGATAATAAATTACATAATGATTATTATTTTATCTGATAAAATTCTCAAAAAACGTGAAACCTCGTAAACCGTATCCGACCTCAGGTTTAGTAAGATCCCCCATCGACGTTTCCACAAATCAAGGTTCTCGGGAAAAAATATTACATTTCCCCGGCTCCGCTCAGTTTGCACGCAAAACAAAGAATAATATTAAAATATTTTACATTCTCATAAAAATCCATAAAAATTCCTAAAAATCACAAATATTATAAAATAAATATTTATAATAAAATGAATAAATTTTAGGGTGTTACAACTCTCCCCTTCAAATAGAAATTTTGTTCTCAAAATTTTCGTACCTTAGAATAACTATGGGTATTGCTCCTTCATCTTGTCTTCCAATTCCTATGTCGCATCTTCGGTTGCTTCGTTCCAGATCACTTTCACTAATGGAATGTCCTTTTTTCTGAGTTGCTTCATCCTTCTATCCTCAATCCTTACAGGTGATGTCTCAAAAGTTAAGTTTTTTTTTTAATTGTGCAGAGTCATGTGTTATGACATGATCAGGGCTAAGAATGTATTTTCAAAGTTGTGACACATGAAAGACATTGTAGAGATTTGAAAGAAAAGGTGGTAAAGTTATCTGATAAGCAACTGGACCTATCCGATGAAGAATTTGATAAGGTCCAAGGAATTTAGGAGTAAGCTTTCTAGACTTAAGAACTCGACTGACCCCAGTCGTAGGCGTGACTTTCAAAAACACATGCTCTCCTTCTTCAAATTCAAGAGGTTTTCTCCTTTTATCCACATAGCTCTTTTGTCGACTTTGAGCTGTCCGCATCTTCTCCTGAATCATCTTGACTTTCTCAGTCGTCTGTTGTATGAGATCAGGTCCAACTGTAAGTCGTTCTCCATCCTGATACCAACATAAAGGTGTCCTACACCTTTGTCCATATAGAGCCTCATAGGGAGTCATCCATATGCTTGAATAATAACTGTTGTTGTATGTGAACTCTACTAACGGTAAAACTTCATCCCAACTTCCAGTTTGCTCCAAAGCACAAGCTCTAAGCAAATCTTCCAATGATTGAACTGTCCTTTCCTCTTGACCATCGGTTTGAGGATGATATGCAGAACTTATGCGTAACTTTGTTCTCATTACTTCTTGAAGACTTTGCCAAAACTTTGATGTAAATCTCATATCTCTATCAGAAACAATACTCGTAGGTACACCATGTAGTTTGACAATTTCATCGATGTACAATTGAGTCAATCTCTCCAATGAATACCTTATGTTGATCGGCAAGAAATGTGCTGACTTCGTGAGTCGATCAACAATTACCCATATCAAGTCGTAACCTTTCCTGGTCTTTAGTAACCCAACAACAAAGTCCATTTTAATGTTATCCCATTTCCACTCAGGGATAGTTAGGGGTTGTAACATTCCTGACAGTCTTTGATGTTCAATCTTTGTTTTCTGACAAACCAGGCAGGAAGATACACATCTAGCAACATCTCTTTTCATTCCATGCCACCAAAATAGCTTCTTCAAATCTTAGTACATCTTGGTCATTCTAAGGTGCATACTCAACTTACTTGTGTGAGCATGTTCAAGAATGTACTTTCTGAGCTCTCAATCCTTAGGCACACAGACTCTGCCTCTGAATCTTAAAATTCCATCGCTTCCTTCCTCTAATATTGATACACCGCCCTGTTTCATCAGCTCCCTTTCTTCTTATAAGAACTTGTCAACTTTCTGCTTCTCTCAAATGTCATCCATTAACTCACTTGAGATTGTGACCATGTTCATGCAGATTTTACCTGGCATTAATTCCACAAAAGATCATACGTCTCTGAATTATTCTATCAAATCCTTTTCTCTAATCATCATGGCAGAAACACTGATCATTTTTCTACTCGAGGCATCAGCCACAACATTAGCCTTTCCAGGGTGATACTGAAGTTGAAAATCATAATCTTTTAGGAATTCCAACCATCTTCGCTGCCTCATATTCAACTTTTTTTTATCATACAGATACTTCAAGCTCTTATGATAACTAAAGACGTTGAATGTTGCTCCATAAAGAAAATGTCTCCATATCTTCAAAGCAAATACAACAACAGCTAATTCTAAGTTATGGGTTGGGTAGTTCTTCTCATGTATTCACAGTTGCCTCGAAGCATAAGCCACCACTCTTCCGCCTTGCATAAGGACACACCCTAATCCTTGATATGAAGCATTACAGTATACTTCGAATGGTTCACTTGGATCAGGTAGAACTAACACTGGTGAAATAGTTAGTCTCCTTTTCAACTCTTGAAAACTTTCTTCGCAAGCATCTATCCACTCAAAAACTTGATTCTTCCATGTGAGTTGAGTGAGAGGTCTGGCAATCTTAGAGAACCCTTCAATGAATCTCTAGTAATATCCAGCTAATTCGACAAAGCTTCGAATTTCTGTCACTGTTTTCGACCTTTCCCATTGTAGAACAACTTCTATCTTTGACGGGTCTACAACAATTCCTTCCTTTGAGATCACATGACCTAAAACCTTGACCTCATCCAGCCAAAATCCACATTTGGATAACTTGGCATACAACATTTTCTCTCTCAGAATCTGAAGGACTAAGCTGAGGTGTTCAGCATGATCTTCCTGATTTCGAGAGTAGATCAGGATATCGTTAATGAAGACAACAACAAATCTATCCAAATAAGGACGAAAGATTCTATTCATATAGTCCATGAATATGACAGGTGCATTCGTTACGCTAAATGGCATCACCAAGTACTTGTAGTGTCCATAACGAGTACAAAAAGCTGTTTTGGGAATGTCTTCCACTTTTACTTTGATTTGATGGTAACCTGATCGCAAATCAATCTTAGAAAACGCTACTGCTCCCTTCAACTGATCCATCAAGTCATCTATCCTTGGAAGTGGATACTTATTGTTGATCATGACTTTGTTTAACTGACGATAGTCCACGCATAACTGTGAAGTACCATCCTTCTTTTTGACTAGTAGTACCGGCGCTCCCCATGGTGACACACTAGGTCTAACAAATTGCTTTTCCAAAAGCTCCTCCAATTGCTCCTTAAGTTCAACTAGCTCTGCTGGCGACATTCTGTAGGGCGCTATAGAAATCGGACCAGCTCTAGGTACAAGTCAATGGTAAACTTGATCTCCCGCTCCAGTGGTAAACCGGGTAGATCTTCAGGAAAGACATCAGGAAATTCTCGAACCACAGGAAGTGTGTTCACATCTACCTCATTCTCGACCTTTAAAGAAGACAATAGCATGTATCCTTGAGCTCCTTCTTTCAAGAAAGCTTGAACTTGGTTGGCCGTAAAAAATTTAGAATTCTCATCCAAAGGGAAAACTATGGTTTTACTAGAACAATCTAACAGGACATGGTTAGAAGATAACCAATTCATTCATAAGATTACGTCTAACTGGAAAAGTGGTAAGCAGATCAAATCAACAGAAAAGATCCGACCTTCAACAATCAATGGATAATCCAAACAGACTTTGGTGGTACAACAGGTTTAGCAATAAGGGTTGAAATAGTTAAGTCAAAAGGCAAAGAAGACACAGGCAAACCAAGTTTTTTCACTCAGTCATAAGAAATAAAAGAATAGGTTACCCCAGAGTCATATAGTACAGTTAAAAGATTACCCTCTATGAGACCTTCTCCTTGTATAAGATCTTTGGATTAAGAGGCTTCAGCACCACTCAGGGTATAAACTCTACCTCCAGCCTGCGGTTTCACAGTCTTGCAGCATTAACCGAAGGTTCAACCTTCGTTTGAATGCAGTCGCGAGAAACATGTCCAGCCTTCCTGTATCTGAAACAAATGATCCCTTTGATCATGCAATCCCTCGTGTAGTGCTCCTTCCCGCACTTCATGCATCTTGGCGTAAACGCCTTAGTTTGTCCAGCTCTACCCGGACTTCCTCCTGGATTTCCACCTTGTGGTCTTTGTTGCTGATTTCTTGGTGGTTTTGAATAAGGCTTTTTTTTTGTAGCGATTTACATTACTGTTTCCTCCTCTTTGGGACCGAAAAGGTCCAAAATTGTGATTCCTCGTGTCTCACGCTTGGTCTAAGTCTTCCACCTGGCAACACGTGTCAAGCAATTCTGAAAACTGATTGATCTTCAGTGTTATAACAACTCTTTTCACATCATGCCTTAAACCTTCCTCGAACTTCTGACATTTCCACGCTTCATTCAGTTGGTGTTGAAAGTAAGTCGAGAACCTCAATAAGCTCTCAAATCTTGCAGCATACTCACTTACAGTCATATTTCCTTGTCGCAAACCAAGAAACTTCATCTCCTTAGCATGTTTGACACTTTCTAGGAAATATTTATTAAAGAATTTCTCCTTGAATACCGCCCAAGTAATTTCTCGACCTTCTGTCTCCAACAATCTCTGTTCTCCGGTCCACCAATCCTCTGTGTCTCCAATCAGCATAAACACAACATAAATCACCTTCTTATCTTTAGCACAGTTCATCCCCGTGAATATCTTTTCCAGCTCCTTGATCCACAGAGTAGCCTTCTCAGGATCAAATTTTCCTTTAAATTGTGGAAGGTTAGTGCAACGAAATTCCGCTAAGTTTTGAGCATTAGCAGTAGCTTCCAATTGTTGTGCAGTCCTCTCTTGCTGTTGAGCAGTCTGCTGGTTTTGTTGCAGCATTGCCTCAGCCATCTTCTGAATTGCTTTAATCACTGTAGTCATGTCTCCTCTACGACCCATAATTCTCTTTCAAGTCAAACTATACAAAACATAGAAAAAAGTCAGATATATCCTTTCGGAATACCAAACACAAAAAATTACATAGCACAAACAAGACAGTCCAAAACCACAAGACCCAAAAGAAAACTTAAATCGGGGCTCTGATAATCACATATTTTATTCATTAAGAAACCCTTATGTTTAGTCATTTACACTCTCCATATTCTTAATTGATTGAGTTTGGTATGATTTTGTGAGTTTAAGCTCAAATTGGTCCTAATTGAATATTTTCAGCATTATTGAGATTTGACACTATTTCTGTATTTTGGCCATAACTTGAGTTCCTGATATCTGATAATCATGAATTTTACCTTGTAGGAAAGCTAGGAGGAAGCTCTACAACTTTGATGAAGAGCTTGAAGTCCTACACAGATGTCTAAGGGACCTAAGTTTACATGGAAGTCAGAATACGGGTTCTGTCACTAGAATTCGAACGGTGTGCACTCATAAAATCATATCTCAAGCTGTAATAATGGAGATGGGCTGAAATTTGGATAGTTGATAGTTAAGATCCAAATAAACAACTTTCATGAAGAACTTTTTGAAAGATGAAGTCTAATGGGTCAGTTTGAGCTTGCAAGTCGGAACAGAGGTGCTGAAGTTGGGTTTGAGCAACCTGCGGTATTTGGGTCATATCTTGGGCTGTAGGAAGCTAAATTAGACGATCCAGATATGCATGTTATAGGCAAGACAAAGATCTACAACTTTTATGAAGAGTACTTTTCATGGATCTGAAGTATAGTTAGTTGTTTTTGGCTTCTAAGTCAGACAAGAAATTTTCGTCCTCAACCACCCACTCACTAATCCACTAATCCACTCATTCATCCACTAATCCACCCACTCATCCACTAATTCATCCACTCAACCACTTCACTCAACCACCCCACTCATCCACCCACTCCCCTTTGTCATTTTGTTATCCTAGACTTCTATAAAAGGCACCATTGGTTATCATGAATGACAAGTTGTATTCTCCTTCATTTCTCTCATAGTTTCTTCTTGTTTCTTCATAGTTTCTCATAGCTTTTGTATATTTTGATGCTCCCCTTCATGGTAATAGAGGGCTAAGCTACTTTCGGTCAATTTGGGACTCTTGAAGAGATTGTGGTTTGAATTCTTGAGACCTTGGTTATGTAATGTATTTGATTTATATTTGAATTCTTCTTCTCTTCTTCTTCTTCTTTTTTCTTGATCTTGAATATATGAATGGTGATTTTGTTCATGTTTGATCTGATTTGATCTTGATTTAAGATTAAGATTTGTGATGAAACTTAGAACTGATTGATCTAAATTAATCTCATGACTGAAGATTGAGATTTGTGATGAAACTTAGAACTGATTGATCTAAACTAATCACGTAATTGAAGAGGTTAGGTTACTGATTGGTGCATAGGTTAATTGAATTCGATGCTTAAATTGACATATATCTACATGAATGGTGCGATTGCAGATTTGTGTTTATCACTTGTCAATTGAATTCTGAACGATTATCTAGTATGAATTCTGGGTCTGATGCTGAGATCTCGGTTAGATCCAAGTTAACCATTCAAATGTGTTTCAAGTGTTTGTTGAAAGGTTTATGATTGAATCCACCTAATCTCGGATAGATTTCTGAATTGACTATTCTTCTAATTGTTATTTCTCTTTAAATCTTATCACTATGATCCTTGAACCATCAAAACCCCCCTTTTCTAACTTAACTTAATTTAATCAAATTGCATTTACGATCCTTGAGGAGACGATCCGGTGTTGTTCACTATGCTATAAGCTTAGGTAATAACTTCGGTTATAATTTTGACTGAGTTCGGCACTCGTCAAAATTTTGGCGTCGTTGCCGGGGATTAGTAAGTGTAATCTTTTCATTTTAAGTGTTTTTACTAACTTTTGCTTTTTATTAACTTTTCTAACATTTTTATCCATTGTCTAGTGTATTTTGCTTATTTATTTGTTTTTGTGTGATATATGACTAGGTCCGAGCCTGATAACTTGGTTGACTTTGATCCTGAGATTGATAGAACCTTGCATAGGTTGATTAGAGCTCATAGGCTAAGTGCAAGAATTGCTTCTGAATTTGATCTTAATATTGGGAGTGAACTTGAGATCTTGAATAATTCTGAAACCATGGCTGATAACATGTAGAATAGAACTCTTAAGGAACTTGCTGCTCCTGATATAACTAACCAGTCTTTGTGTATTCAATACCCAGATCTTGATGCCGATTTTGAGTTAAAATCTAGATTGATACATTTGTTGCCCAAGTTTCACGGTTTTGCAGGTGAGGATCCCTATAAGCATCTAAAGGAGTTCCATGTGGTTTGTTCAACCATGAAGCCACATGGGATCTCAGAAGAGCATATCAAACTGAGGGCATTTCCTTTCTCACTTGCTTGATCTGACCAAGGATTGGTTATTATTTTATCTTTCACCAGGTTCGGAACAAGTTGGACCGACATGAAGCGGTTGTTCTTAGAGAAATTTTTCCTTGCCTCTAGAGGCTGCTTTGCCATTAGAAAAGATATATGTGGCATAAGACAAATGACAGGAGAGACCTTGCATGAATATTGGGAAAGATTCAAGAAGGCGTGCTCGAGCCGTCCCCACCACCAAATCACCGATCAACTCTTAATTCAATATTTCTATGAAGGCTTGCTTTGCCAAATGACGAAGCATGGTGGATGCTTTGCCTCTGAGGAGCCTTAGTAGACAAGACCCTGCGGCGAAATGAGAGATTTGATAGCAAACATGGCACCAACACCCAACAATTTGGCACACGAATTATTACCTCAACCAGAGGAGTCAATGAGATTCAATCATCTCATGTAGACCAACGAGAGAATGGAATACGACTTGATGAATTGACTTCTTTGGTGAGGCGGTTAGCGATGGGACAACAAGCACCAATACGAGATGGTCAGATCGTGTGTGGCATTTGCTCTTGTTCATCTCATCCCTCTTGATGCATGCCCCACACTTCGGATGGTGGTTCTATTTTTCCGAGCAATCATTGCGGCCATTGTATTTTTCCCGGTAGACCCCAATGTCGACAATCACAACAAGAAATTTCCGGATATGATCCATTTTCTAATACCTATAACCCATGGTGGAGGGACCATCCCAACCCGAGATATGGAAATTCGGTCAACAACAACAACAACGTACCTACCAACAAGAAGAACCGCGGCTTTAGATACCAAGCTACATGCCCTAGCAACAAATACCAACCACCTGCATTTAGGCAAGCACAACCTGTGCTGCCGCCCATGCAAGCAGCCTCCAAACTACTGTTCCAAAGAACCACTCCAAATGAGCCACCTTTCGAAGACTTGATGAAATAGTTTCAGCAGAATGTCAATGCCACCATCCAGAATTTACAAACTCAAATTGGGCAGATGGCAACCACTCTGAGTGAGCTGAAAAGTCAAGGGTCGAACCAATTGCCTTCACAAACAAATAACAACCCAAGAGGCAATGTAAGTGCCATTAGCTTGAGAAGTGGCGAGAGAAGTTGACGGTCCTACTCCACCACAACCTCGAACTACAAGTGCAAGCAACCGAAGGTGACCAGAAACAGAAAAAAGTGGATAGCTCAGTCCAAAAATCTATGACACAGAAGAAATGTGCAGAGAATTCAAATCTGGCCATTCCACTACCTTTTCCAAACAGAGTCACACAGTCCAAGCATACTGCGCAAACAGAAATAGAAAGAGAAGTCATGGACACATTCAGGAAGGTGGAAATCAATATTCCCCTCCTTGATGCAATCAAGCAGATTCCCAAGTATGCCAAATTCCTCAAAGAGTTGTGTACTCACAAGAGAAGACTTAAGGGTACTGAGAAAATAAGCATGGGCAGAAATGTTTCTGCAATGATTCTACCAAGCATGCCACAAAAATGCAAAGATCCTGGAACTTTCACAATTCCTTGCACGATAGGTAACTCCAAATTTGAACATGCAATGCTAGACTTGGGTGCTTCGATTAATGTCATGCCTATGTCAATATATCAGTCCTTGAACATTGGCATTTTGCAACCTACTGGTATAATGATTCAGTTGGCAAATAGGACCACTGCTCATCCTGCAGGAGTGCTAGAAAATGTGTTAGCTCGGGTGAATGAGCTAATTTTTCCAGCAAACTTCTATATTCTGAACATGGAAGATGAGTCTTCAACAAACCATGCTCTATTGATCCTAGGTAGACCTTTCCTCAAGACAGCCAAGACCAAGATAGATGTGCATGCTGGTACCCTTTCCATGGAATTTGGCGACGATGTGGTACAATTTAACATTTTTGAGGCCATGAGACATCCCCTAGAGGAGCATTCTGTTTTCCATGTTGATGTGATTGATATGCTAGTTGACGATGTTTATCTTTGATATTTATCTTGAATTTCCCGATATTGCTTTGATTTTCTCGGATTACATTACTGTGAAACATGTCTTGGCCGTGATATTGTACCATGTCTTTATGTGTCCGAGATTTATGCAGTTATGAGTGGTGATGTAGCTGCTGACTTGAATGATGCAGCATGTGAAAATGAGAGTCAGAAGTATGTTGAATTTAATGTTGCTGAGTTAGTTGTTTCAAACAGCTTGCTGCCCTCCATTGTACAGCCTCCATCCTTAGAATTAAAGATTTTGCCGGACCATCTTAAATATGCATATTTGGAAGATGGTGAGAAGCTGCCTGTGATTATTGCTAAAAATTTACAACCTGATCAAGAAGAAAAATTACTGCAGGTTTTGAGGCAGAATAAACAAGCCAACGGATGGACACTTGCAGATCTTCTGGTATCAGTCCCTCCACATGCATGTATAGGATTTTGTTGGAGGAAGATACTAAACCAGTACGGCAGCCCCAAAGGAGGCTGAACCCCCGACTGGATGTGGTAAAGAAGGAAGTTACCAAGCTACTGCAAGTGGCATTATTTATCCCATATCGATAATAAATGGGTGAGCCCCGTGCGGGTTGTTCCAAAGAAATCACAAACGTAGTTGAAAATCAGAACAATGAGCTACTACCCACAAGAATTCAAAACAGCTGGCGGGTTTGCATTGATTACAGATGACTTAACCAAGCCACCAGGAAAGATCATTTCCCATTACCTTTCATTGATCAGATGTTAGAGAGACTAGCTGGCAAGTCGCATTACTGTTTCTTGGATGGATATTCGGGTTATTTTCATATCCATATAGCCCTAGAAGACTAAGATAAAACTACTTTCACTTGCCCATTTGACACATTTGCATACAGAAGGATGCCTTTTGGTCTGTGCAACGCTCCAGGCACCTTTCAAAGGTGTATGGTAAGTATATTTTCTGACCTTTTAGAAAATTGCATGGATGTATTCATGGATGACTTTACTGTCTATGGCTCTTCCTTTGATGCATGTTTGGATAGTTTGACTCAGGTTTGGATAAATGCATTAAGGCTAACCTTGTTCTGAATTTTGAGAAATGTCATTTCATGGTGGAGCAAGGCATAGTTTTAGGGCATATAATATCTAGCAAGGGTATTGAGGTAGATCATGTGAAAATAGATGTTATTTCATGCCTATCTTACCCCACATGCGTGCGGAAGGTTCGTTCTTTCCTTGGTCATGCAGGTTTCTATAGGCGATTCATAAAAGATTTCAGCAAAATTGCTCTTCCACTATCCAACTTGCTACAAAAAGAAGTGGAGTTCCATTTTGACCAGAAATGCAAGGATGCCTTCAATTACTTAAAGCAAGCATTGACCAGTACACCTATCATCCAGCCACCAGATTGGACACTCCCATTTGAGCTCATGTGTGATGCCTCTAATTATGCTTTGGGAGCTGTTCTTGCACAAAGGGTCGGCAAAATATCTCATGTCATCTCCTATGCTTCAAGAACTTTAGATCCTGCACAAGTCAACTACACCACCACTGAAAAGGAACTTTTAGCAATTGTTTTTGCTTTAGACAAATTTCGATCATATTTGCTTGGTTCTAGAGTGGTTGTGTTTTCAGATCATACAGCTCTGAAGTTTCTCCTGAAGAAGCTTGATGCAAAGCCTAGGTTGATTAGGTGGATTTTTCTCCTCCAAGAGTTTGATATTCAAATCCGTGATAAAAGTGGAGCGGAGAATTTAGTGGCTGATCACCTAAGCCGAATTGAAAGGGAGGCAGATACTTTTCCTATCCATGATGTCTTTCCTGATGAGCAGCTTTTCAAGCTGCAAGGTAACACTCCTTGGCTTGCTGATTTGATAAATTTCTTAGTTGCTGGTGTTTTTCCTGCACATTTTATTAGGGCTCAGATTGATAAATTGAAGAGTGAGTCAAAATATTATGTGTGGGATGACCCTTATCTGTGAAAATTTTGTAGTGACCAAGTCATTAGGAGATGCGTGCCTGATAATGAATTCCATTCTATTCTTAGCTTTTGTCATACACTTGCATGTGGCGGTCATTTTGGTCCCCAAAGGACTGTTAGGAAAGTTTTGGAATCTGGATTATATTGGCCCACTCTATTTCATGATGCATATGTGTTTTGTAAATCTTGTGATCAATGCCAAAGAACAGGAAACACTTCTCGAAGGAATGAGATGCCCCAGAAATCCTTATTGTTCTGTGAGATTTTTGATGTATGGGGTATTGGTTTTATGGGACCCTTTCCTGTTTCTTTTGGTTTTGTTTACATTTTGCTAGTTGTTGATTATGTATCCAAGTGGGTGGAGGCGAAAGCTACTCGGACTGATAATTCCAAAGTTGTTGTGGATTTTGTTAGATCACAGATTTTCTGTAGGTTTGGAGTTCTGAAGGCCATCATCAGTGATCAGGGTTCACATTTTTGTAATCGAAGCATGGAAGCTTTGATGAAAAAGTATGGGGTCTTGCACAGAGTTTCTACACCTTACCATCCCCAAACTAATGGGCAAACCGAGATTTCCAACAGGGAGATCAAGCAGATACTCTAGAAGACAGTTCAACCTAACAGAAAGGACTGGAGCAAGAGGCTTGAGGATGCTTTATGGGCTTACCGGACTACTTATAAGACACCAATCGGGATGTCTCCGTATCGGATTATTTTTGGAAAAGCCTGCCACCTGCCGGTGGAAATTGAGCATCATGCATTCTGGGCAGTGAAAAGGTGCAACTTGGAGCTAGATCAAGCAGGTATGGAGAGGAAGCTGCAACTGCAGCAATTAGAGGAGATTCGCTTGGAGGCTTATGAAAGTTCCAAACTTTATAAGGAGAAGACTAAAGCCTTCCATGATAAGTTTATTATGAGGAAAATATTTGAGATTGGTCAAAAAGTTCTCCTCTATAACTCTCGCCTCCGACTCATGCCTGGCAAATTAAGGTCTAGATGGGATGGACCATTTATTGTTACTAAGGTTTTTCCTTCTGGTGCTGTTCAGATTAAAAGTGAGGTCACTGCCAAAGCTTTCATCGTGAATGGACACCGCCTCAAACAGTATCATGAACTTCCAGAGAATGCAGAAGTGGAGGTGATGAACCTTCTCCATCCGCATTATGAATAAAAAAAAAGAGAAAGAAAAAAAAACAGCTGGAGGTCATTTTTTTTTCTTCAGCGACAACAACTGTGAAAATCTTGCAGTATGGATTTTATTGGCCTACTTTATTCAAGGTCTGTTATACCTTTTGCAAAAGCTGCGGAAATTGGTAAAAAAAAAGTTCTGCTTTGAGATTATCATCTGTACCTACTCCTTGGAAAATTAAGATCTAGGTGGCGCGGTTCTTTTGTTGTCAAACATGTGTATCCTCTGGGGCCGTAGATATTGAGGATCCTAGGAATGGTAATGCGCTTAAAGTTAATGGACAAAGACTCAACTATTCCTGGAAAACCAAGTTCTTGAGTTCTTTGTGTTGCCGGTTAAGTGGCGGATACGGTACTCCGTGACTCTCAAGTCGGTTTATTTTTCAGTTTTCCAAAATAACTGAACCCTTCTTCTCCTTCAAAATGGATGTCATTCTTTCAAACCTGAGAAAACATTTTCCTTCTCTTCCTCAAAATGCTCTGAGAAAAATCTACAAAGTTCAATGTGAAAGATTGAGACTGTTAATGCACAAAGGTATGCCAGAAGATGTACGCTGGATAATTGAAGCAAAGGTCCAATTAGCAAGTGAGTCCTCAATTTTATTTGACTCATATATGCCCGGTCTTGGAAGAAGTTCATATTCTAAAAGGAGAAGAGCAAAAAGGTTACAAGTTTGTCACAAATGTGGACGATGGAACTGTAACAAGCGATGTCATACTTTGGGGATGGTTTCCGCAAATAGAGAAGATAAAATTTTCTTCATTGAGAATGGACTGAGTAAGGAGTCATTAGATGATATCTTATTGACTCTTGAGACGCATTCTTATGGATTGGTGCATTGTGAAATTCTTAAATTGTGGAATCTCTTCAAGGATGAAGAAAAACACTACAGTCTTGGGAATCTGACTCTAAAAGACCTTGTTTGCCAATTTATAAGAAAATTGGATGGGAAGCTTATCCTCGACTCATAGAAGACGTTTAAGCCGTTACTGGACGTTAAACTAGAGGCAGATGTGAGCCATATCCACAAACAATCTGTACATATCATCCTATTCTTCTTCTTCATGTCATCTTTCAAACAAAAAAAAAATATTAAAAAAAAAACAAAAACAAAAACAAAAACAAAAAACAAAACAAAACAAAACACAAAAAAAAAAAAATTATGTATACGTCTTAGGGTTGGCTTTGGTAACACAAACCGTGAATGGGGAAATGCATGCATCCTGATCCAGCCTTCTTAATTGAAAAACAAAGAAGGTAGATTGTATCCCACATGTGAGGCAGCCAGTCGCATTATGGCCACTTGTCCCTTTTGGGAGCCCTATGTTGCGCTAGTCTTGAATGGGTCAAATACTGGTCAACAATGCTTTGGCACAAAACTGAAAGAGCAGACTACCTCCATCCCAATCTTAAGTAAGTATACACTCATCTTTCATCAAGTTTTTCTAACAATTTCAAAAAAAAAAAAACAGACGTGATGTCTACTGCACTCATGACGCGCAGTATAAAGATACGCCATGGAAACTGTACATACAGGTATGTCATCATTTTCTATTTCTTTTATCTTTGTATCATTTTGTTGTATTTTAATTTTTGTACAGACGATCCTTTGAGCAGGGTCCTTCAGGGGTTTCTAGACTTCTTTACCTTGATGGTTTTCTTGAAGTAAAAAAAAAAAAAAAGATTCTGTGTCTCTTAATTTCAACCTTTTCTGACAACAGCCAACCTACCCTTATAGGTGCAATTATTCCCCTTTCCATTCTTTTTCTTATTTAAACACTCCATTTTCTCCATTTTCCTTCAACTCAGAAACACTCAAAGGGAGGAAGAGTATAGAATGGGGCCTTCTATTCGTAACCTCAAAAATGTCTGTGTTTTTTGTGGGTCGAGTTATGGGAAAGGATTAGAGTTTGTAAACGCAGCTAGCACTCTTGGTCGATCACTTGCTGCGAGGAATATTCATCTTGTATATGGGGGAGGTTGTCGTGGGTTAATGGGGGCTGTATCACTTGCTACCTTTATAGGAGGTAGTCAGGTTTTAGGTGTTATTCCTAAACCTTTAGCTGAAAATAACATCACTGGAAAGACAGTTGGAGAAGAAATTCAGGTAACATCTATGCATGGACGAATGAAAACAATGGTTGATAATTCTGATGCATTTCTTGTCTTACCAGGTGGTTTTGGTACTTTGGAAGAAATTTTTCAAATTGTCTCTTGGACCGAACTGAACATCCACCATAGACCCATTGGTTTGTTGAATGTTAATAATTTCTTTGATCTTTTGTTATCTTTTCTTGACAAAGCTGTGGAACAACAATTTATCACTCCTTCGGCAAGACAACTTCTTATCTCTGCCTCCACTATTGATGAGCTCATTGATAAATTAAAAGCTTTTGAGTATGTACCGATAAGGTATTAGCTCGAGATAGATTGGTCAACAGAGAAGCGGCGAAGGAAGTAACAAGAAAAAAAAGCCGATCTGAAACTTTATCTTTAATGGGTTTGATTTTATTGTACTTTGTTTCGTTTAAATTTGTGTCGACTTTCTCCAACAGGTAATATCTTCTATCCTTTACTCATCTATATTTTAACATTGAGGACAATGTTGTGATCTAGTTGGGGGGGAAGGATAATTGACCCAAAAAAAAATAAAAAAATAAAAAAAAATAAAAAAAAAAAAAATTTGTTGTTGTTTTGTTTGGAAAGTATGATATGATTATCATGGACTTATTAAACCAATTAGTGATGGCAGAGTAAGGAGTAATTTTACTCTTGAGACGCATCTTAATTGGTGGCAGAGTAAGGAGTTTTTTTTTTGTAGTAATTAATTAGTATTAAATTGTGGAAGTACTAAAGTTTTAATGTTTGATTTCTTTTCAGGGTCTGATGCGGCACTGACAGTGTGCTTCTTTTCTGCTTGGCGTTGATTTACTTCTTATCAGGTTGTGTTGCTCTTTTCTATATCTCTCTTTCACATTCACGGCAATGTTATATTAAGTGTGGGGGAGAGATTTTAGCATTTTTTATTAAAAAAAATAAAAAAAAGGTTCATTGCATGATTGAATAACTTTTCTCCCTTCTTGAACTGATATGCTTGGTGATGGATGATTGAATTGATGAATTGAGTTTGATGGATGCATACCTTGTGAGATTTTGAGCCTAATGGATGGATTCAACATTTATGCCATTCTCTTCTTTCTTGTGTGATTTTCACTCATGTTAATGACCACTCTAGAACTTGCTTTGATTCTTTTTGAGGCTACATTTCACTTGCATGCATGAAAATGATTGAGGCCCTCTTTCTTAATTAGCTAGTTCAACCGAATAGCCAACCTTGTTTTCAATATGATATCAAGCACTCTTTTGACTTCTTGAAAATTCTCTGATTCCTGCCAACCTTGTATATTTTCCTTTACTTAACCCCTTTGAGCTTATTTGACCATTCCTTGTTTCTAGCTCATTATGTGCCTTAAATGAAAAATTGTGTTCTTACTTTACCTTAGGGAATAAAAGAACATTAGCTTGGTTAATGGATGAGTTTTTGAACAAGTGTGCGGGTGTGTGTACAAAATGGTTGTTGAAAAAGGAAGGAGTGCCTAAAAAAAAAAAAAGAGAAAAAATGTATGTATATAGTTATGTTCATATATAAAAAAAAAAGAAAAAAAAAAAAGAGATTAGGAAATGAATATGTAAAGGGATATACATTAGAGTTGGGATGAACTTTTATGCTTGTTTCAGCTCTCATTTGCTTTTATTCTCTTTGGTATTTATCTTCTCATATCCATTTTATCCTCTTCTGTTACCTTGACCTCACTACAACCTTGAATAAAGTCCTCATGATTTGTGTGTGCATGTGTTTTGAGTAGTGGAGAAGTAGAAGATAAGCAAGCTTATGGTAGTGCAATTTTCATGGGTTGAATTAAGTGAAATACCTACCTTTTAAACACTTGAGAGATTGAGAGAGAATCTTGTGAAGATCTATCATTCTCGATTCATGTTGAAGATACCTTGCTTGTTGGTTTGAGATGTGGAGAATTGTTAACTCATGAATATTTTGATCCCTTGAACCTTTGGTTGTTCTTCTTGATTGTAAAATTTTGGGCTCTTGAATATCGTTGGAATTTAAATATTTGTTAATCTCTTATGTCCTTGTTTTGGTCTTGAGTTTTGCCCAGGAGTGCAAAAAGCTAAGTGTGGGAGAATTTGATAATCACATATTTTATTCATTAAGAAACCCTTATGTTTAGTCATTTACATTCTCCATATTCTTAATTGATTGAGTTTGGTATGATTTTGTGAGTTTAAGCTCAAATTGGTCCTAATTGAATATTTTCAGCATTATTGAGATTTGACACTATTTCTGTATTTTGACCATAACTTGAGTTCCTGATATCTGATAATCATTAATTTTACCTTGTAGGAAAGCTAGGAGGAAGCTCTAAAACTTTGATGAAGAGCTCGAAGTCCTACACAGATGTCTAAGGGACCTAAGTTTACATGGAAGTCAGAATACGGGTTCTGTCACTAGAATTCGAATGATGTGCACTCATAAAATCATATCTCAAGCTGTAATAATGGAGATGGGCTGAAATTTGGATAGTTGATAGTTAAGATCAAAATAAACAACTTTCATGAAAAACACTTTTTGAAAAAATGAAGTCTAATGGGTCAGTTTGAGCTTACAAGTCGGAATAGAGGTGCTGAAGTTGGGTTTGAGCAACCTGTGGTATTTGGGTCATATCTTAGGCTGTAGGAAGCCAAATTGGACGATCCAGATATGCATGTTATAGCCAAGACAAAGATCTACAACTTTTATTAAGAGTACTTTTCATGGATCTAAAGTATAGTTTGTCGTTTTTAGCTTCCAAGTCAGACAAGAAATTTTCGTCCTCAACTACCCACTCACTCATCCACTAATCCACTCATTCATCTACTGATCCACCCACTCATCCACTAATCCATCCACTCAACCACTTCACTCAACCACCCCACTCATCCACCCACTCTCCTTTGTCATTTTGTTATCCTAGACTTCTATAAAAGGCACCATTGGTTTTCATGAATAACAAATTGTATTCTCCTTCATTTCTCTCATAGTTTCTTCTTGTTTCTTCATAGTTTCTCATAGCTTTTGTATATTTTGATGCTCCCCTTCATGGTAATGGAGGGCTAAGCTACTTTCGGTCAATTTGGGACTCTTGAAGAGATTGTGGTTTAGATTCTTGAGACCTTGGTTATGTAATGTATTTGATTTATATTTGAATTCTTCTTCTCTTCTTCTTCTTCTGTTTTCTTGATCTTGAATATATGAATGGTGATTTTGTTCATGTTTGATCTGATTTGATCTTGATTTAAGATTAAGATTTGTGATGAAACTTAGAACTGATTGATCTAAATTAATCACATGACTGAAGATTGAGATTTGTGATGAAACTTAGAACTGATTGATCTAAACTAATCACGTAATTGAAGAGGTTAGGTTACTGATTGGTGCCTAGGTTAATTGAATTCGATGCTTAAATTGACATATATCTACATGAATGGTGCGATTGCAGATTTGTGTTTATCACTTGTCAATTGAATTCTGGACGATTGTCTAGTATGAATTCTGGGTCTGATGCTGAGATCTCGGTTAGATCCAAGTTAACCATTCAAATGTGTTTCAAGTGTTTGTTGAAAGGTTTATGATTGAATCCACCCAATCTCGGATAGATTTTTGAATTGACTGTTCTTCTAATTGTTATTTCTCTTTAAATCTTGTCACTGTGATCCTTGAACCATCAAAACCCCCTTTTTCTAACTTAACTTAATTTGATCAAATTGCATTTACGATCCTTGAGGAGACGATCCGGTGTTGTTCACTATGCCATAAGCTTAGGTAATAACTTCGGTTATAATTTTGACTGAGTTCGGCACTCGTCAGGCTCTGATACCAAGACAGTGTAACGCCCTTTTTTTAGGAGAAAAAGGAACATCACACCATAGTAATGCAAAATAAAATGCAGAAAATACGTATATCATAGATAAAGACCCGGTTCTTTGTGAACCTTCAAATAACCATTTCCAATCGTAAGTATGTATTAATCGAGTATTAAAATAAATGTATGTGTTATTTTTTTTTCTTTTTTCTTGAATTATTTGAAGAGGTAATGATAAGTGTAGATACAATGGAAATCGACGTGAAATTAAAAATCATACACTCACATTATATATATATATATATAGGATCTTACTCTGGTGAGAGGAGTGCTTATTGTAAGAGGTGAGAGGAGTAAATATTGACCATTGGATCTTACATGAATGGTCAAGATTAAAACATAAATGCATGTGACTTTTTTAAGTGGTCACATGACCTTCAAGCAACTATTAATCTTGACCATTCATGTATGATTGTATGGTCAAGATTTACTCCTCTCACCTTCTCACAATAAAAACTCCTCTCACTAGATATGTCCCTATATATATATATATATATATATATATATATATATATATATATATATATGCATCAAGTCTGTTTAGTTACATCATCAAAATTTACAAAAGTAAAAGGCTTTACCCACCCAAGATGTTTACAAAATATACATCCCATCAAATTAGCAAAACGTTAGGCTTTTCAAAAAGATAAATGGATAGCCATCAGTAGCCACTGACAGTATCGGCCCTTAAGACTGACGAGAAGGGACCGTAGCAGGGTCCTCCTTATCCGATGAAATTGCCATCGGAGCGACCGAATTTCGAGCAAAAGCTCGAGCAGTGGAGAGGAAAGAGTCCTCTTGTGGGGTATAATAAAGGTCATCCCACAAATCTCTAACAGGCAGGTAAAACTCTAAATGGACAAAAGTAGTAAAATCAAAGATAGGTGGGTCATAACGACCCCAGTCTAAAGACACAGTCAGCTCCCCGTGATAGATGCAACGATCCGTGCTCAAGTTTATATGCCATCAATCTGGGCCACAATGAAAAGTCATCCTTGCGTAACCCAAAAATCGGTGCGGACGCGAAGACATCTTCAATCAGCACTAGTCATAATCGGGCCAAAAGCCAGGAAACTCAGGTGCTTCCTTTTCTTCCTCGTGAATGTCTTCTCAGAAGCACATAATTTAAGACAGAAGTACAGATATACAGAAAAGAGGTGAGACACCCAGCTTTCATTACCAATATGACAGTAAGAAAACAAAACGACACTGGACGCCCATATAACACTACAACACATGCAGTTATCGACAGTAATAATCAAGTAAGCGATAAAAGAGAAATAACAACAGAATCTCAGGCAGTAAATAGTTTATTGAATCAGATAATTATATCAACAGTAAAAGCAGATAATTCAACAGTTATAAGTACTCATGCTCAACGAAATATGAGACTGATAATGGATAGCGCACAATGCATTGTGGTACCAAAAACCCTACTCCATGGAGCTAGACATCAATATTTCAGAGAGAATGATCAACGAGTCATTCCAGTACGTCGTTAGCCTTAAAAATAAAGTGCTTTATCTCATAAAAATATTTGCGCAAAATGGCTTATACATGGCACCTCAACAGTTGATCCCAAGGCCCTAATGGAGCTACCAATGTCTATTGTGAGACACCCGCACCCCGGCGCCCCCAAGGTCAACCACTATGACCCTACGCTTAGTCTACTCGCACCTGCACAAAGGTATTATTCAATCTTCTAGGCATACATAGCCTTTCTCAATAAAGTCCAACAGACATCACATATGCATGAGGACTCAATTTACATCATGTATGTGTATCAATGATATGTTCCTCATAAACAATGCATCACATGCATATTCATCAATAAGTATTTCTCATGGGACATATCATAACAACATATAGACAATTCTCAACAACATCATGCCACAATTTCATCAAGTATAAATCAACAAGTACTTAATCCTACATATAGACTCACAATAGCATAAAACCAGTTCTCAATATCAACATATATGCATACATGATTAAACACATATCATAATTCCATATTATGGATCCTACATTTTCAACGTCCTAAGTCTTGATCAATTATGAGATTTTTTTGGCTAATAAATCCTTCAAAGACCGTGGCCTCCAAAGACCGTTACTAAGTCAATTTCTTCTATTATAAGCATCAATCCTTTAATGTCTAATTATATAGGTTTTATTACACACAATTTCAATTCAAACCCTTAATAATTAGGGCCAAAACTGTGGCCTCTCAAGAGAGTAGAAAACTCTCAAATTTTCATTTCATGCATTAATCATTTTATACCTAATCACAGAAGTTTTATTTTATACAAATCAATTCCAACCCTAGAAATTCATGGCCAAAACTGCGGCCTTCCAATAGGGTAGTAAACCCTCAAATTTTTCATTTATTAAATCTAACATTATCAAGCATTCCAACATCCCTAATGCATTCAAAATCACAAATCAATCATTAATCTCAATCAAGAACACATTGCTATGAAAAACCATCAAATAAAGTAAGCATTCAAATATGGATTTCTCCATCAACAACCACACAAAGGTCTCCTTACCACCAATAATGGTTGAAGTGAGTAAATCTCCCTCTTACCTAAAGGAAGAACACGAAATCACCTCCTTGGTGCTTCTTGGTGGATTCGGTTTTGGCTCTCCAAAACCCTAGAAATTCAAACACAAAGAATCAACAACCAAGGCTTGAAAAATATGAATCCTTGGTCACATTGGTGACCAAGGAACATGAAAATGAAGAGAAGGAAAAGGAAAAATGGAAGATTTACCTTAAAGCTTCAAGTTTTGTTTTTGGAAGACAATGGTGAAGATGATGGATTTTGAAGAAAACTTTCAAATAGGAAATGTAGAGAATGATGAGAGGGATGTAGTAAAGTTGGAATATGAAAATAAATGGTCACATTTAGGGTTGCAAAACCATGAGGGAAGAAGGAAGAAGAAGAGAGAAGTTGGAGAGAAAATAAAGTTGAAAGTTAGAGAGAGAAAGTGTTAGTTGAATAAGTAAAAATTTAGTGAAATGTGTTAAGTGTATGGGAAGCAAATTTTGCTTCCCTAAGGGCACATCGCCGTGGCAAAGAGAGAGGAGAGAAGGGGTTAAGTGGCTTCCTCAACAAGCCTAGGGCACTTTGGTCATTTGGTGGTCAAAACTTCTCAAAGAAGCTTTGATTAAAATACTATATTTTTTAATTAAAGTGGATTTAATTAGACATAAAGTGGATTACACTAAGATAATGTGATAGGAATTTTAATACATGCTATTATCCAATTGACAATCATTACAGTTGACAGAAGTCAGTATTAATTGTCTAACGGATAATAAATTACACAATAATTATTATTTTATCTGATAAAATTCTCAAAAAACGTAAAACCTCATAAACCGTTTCTGATCTCGGGTTTAGTAAGATCCGCCGTCGATGTTTCCACAAATCAAGGTTCTCGGGAAAAATATTGTATTTCCCCGGCTCTGCTCTGTTTGTACGTAAAAAGGGAAATAATATTAAAATATTTCACATTCTAAAAAATTTCAAAAAAATTCCTAAAAATTACAAATATTATAAAATGAATATTTATAATAAAATAAATAAATTTTAGGGTGTTACACCAATAAAGAAGTTAGCCTTGAGAAAAATGAAGGCAACAAAAAGTAGCCATCAAGAAGGTTATCAAAATTGTTTCCATTTAGATATAAGTATTTTAATGATGGGAAGCAACCAAGAGCTTCTGGAATTAATCCTGCACTTAGATTGCAATAGTTTAAGTCTAATTTAATTAATGAAGGTAGAGCTGGCCTAAAAGGAGGCAACATTAATCCTTTAGACATTAGATTACTATTATACCTAAATATCCATTGAATGGGGAGAACTTCCTTCTATGATTTGGATGTTGGCCTTCTGCATCCTCTAAAAGTTAATGCCTTCATGTTTTATAGATGAAGAATGGATGGAGGTACCTCTCTTATAGCATTTCCATTCACATCAAGTTCTTCCAGACACTTATTTTCATTTACGTTATCTGGAAGTGAGAAAAATCTTGAACAACAAAAAAATAAAGAATTCCTAGAGACTTTAGATTATGATAGAACTTGGAAGGAAAACAAGATTTTTGCAATCCCTTAAGTCGAGCATTGTAAGGCATTTCATATTCTCCCCATTTTAGTTAGAAGGGCTATAAGATTTTTGCAATCTTTCAAATTCACTACAAGCTTCTTCTACTATCCAAGAGATGGATGAACCTCTACAAGGTTTATACAAACATTTAAGAATAAGCAATTCAAGATTTGGTGAAATACAAAAATTCAGAGTTTAAATAAGATCTTTAGAAGGACTCAAATCAATAAACTTCAGCTTTTTAAAAGGCTGGTCAAAGAAAAGAAAGTAGAAAAAACATTAGCTTTTGAACACCTTATACTTGTACATTATATGATTTAAATATTCTTAGTTGAGTTCCAAACCCAAGTTATTTGGTCCTGCTATGATGTATTTTAAGGTCAACAAGTTCTTCTAGTTGCACACCAGGAGGCAACCATTTCAAAGGATATCTGTTTAACTAGATTTTTATCAAAAGGCAATTCAATTCCTATTAGTTATCTGGGAAGAGAATCTCTTTCATTTAAGACTCTCAAGTACTTGATGATTTGAGATTAAGAATGTTAGTGAACAACTTGGATTGAATATTAAAGGTGTGTGATTTCAGTGTGCAATTAAGCATATAATAACAAGAGACTATACTTTAGTAATAAAAAATCAGAAAGAAAAACATATAGGAAATGTAGTAAACCAAAATGGAATGAAAATAAGAAACAACAATGTAATCGAAATTAATGATCAAATAAATGAAAGCAAGAAAAGAGAGCATGTAAAGAACAATTGTAATTAAACTTGTAGAAATGTAAACTTGACTGAAAAGATAATGAAAGCAAGTAATGAACAACAAGTAATGTAAATGAAATCAATTAAAAGGAAATTAGATGACCACAAGGATCACTCGATCAAAAGATGAAGAGAATTACTTGAAAAGTAGAGTTGAATCAAAGTAAACTTTCATTGAATTGTAAAGATTACATAAAGAAAAGCAAGGTAGAAGGCATACTTGGTTTATCCCTTCTGAATCCATAGGCGTCAGAGTGACTTAGGATATATGAGAGATGTGTGCAAGTGTTTCCACCTGGATTTACATGGCAATACACAAGGTAATTCACAATTCTCAATAATAGTATTCCAATACTAGCAGTTGTAGCATTCATAAAGAATAAACAACCTATTCACAAAATAAACATGTTCGAAACAAGTATATAAGTCATTACTCATTACCAAACAAACCATGTTCCATAGATAAGAAAATCGCCCATACAATCGTCATCGAAAGGCAAATGCAATGTTTATGTTATATTGCATGATTATGCTCATGAAAATGTATATGATGGTGTATATGCAATGTCAGGAAACTTGGCTATTCCCAGGAACTCAGTTCCTTGTATTTCACTGGGTAGGGAGGAAATATGTTACCTCCTTAACCTACCTTGTAATGAGTGGACTGGTCCACTACGCAACACTGGTAACCTTGACCATAATAGCCCTCGCTGTGATTGACAATGATTTAAGAAATTGGTTTTGATGATTACAAACAAGAAAGGATGGTTGTGCATTGATCAAGCTTCAAGAATATTCAAGAATAGCATATAGGGCTTAGATATTGTGTTAAGGTATTTAGGATTCACTCCAAAGCTCATGCAAATAGTTTTTCACTTAACTTAAATGGGTTTGCAAATTCTTGTTTTAATCTTGTGAAAATGTTTTAATGGGCTAATAAGTTAGTGACTTGATCAAGAGCAAAATACTAAATCTTTTCAAGAGCTCCTAACTAATTAGCAACTCCACCTAATTGGTTATTCATCAAGTCAGAACATGTTTTTATAATCGTCCTAACTGATTAGGAACAAGGGTTAATCGGTTATCTAACAAAACATAGGCATTACCTCTTTTTTATAATGGTGCTAACCGATTAGTGGATTATGCTAATCGGTTAGTGTGTTTTCTGGAAACATGAATTGGTTATTTTAAATGCTTCTAACCGATTAAGACATTTCTCTAATTGATTAGTTGACAAGTCAAAACCAAATTTTAAATGCTTCTAACCGATTAAGTCATTTCACTAATTGATTAGCATTTGTTATAAATGTTACGAGGGCCACCTTATATTAGACATAACTAATTAAAAGACTCTCCTAACCGATTAGTCAATTTATCTAATTGATTAGTGAATAGAGTTCTCCTTCTAAATCTAATAATTTGTTTCACTATTTTGCTAACCAGTTAGGCAATATCACTAACCAGTTATCTGGGAAGTATGAGAGCTTGTTTAAATGGCTCTTTGAAGAGCATTTAATGCTCTTATCTACCCTCAACGACTCTTATTTACTTTTGGCTATAAACTAAGTTGTTAGGCATTTATGCAAGTTGGTCAATCAATCTGAAAAACATTCTTAAGCATTGAACTCACGTTTTCTCTATCCCCAACAATCATACTCTGTTTTTGAGCTTTAGTTGAGTGAATTCTTGATACCCATAAGTTTCAATTTGTATTATCTACTCTTTGAGAGAGTTTCTATCATTCAAACACTTTGTATATTCTGTAAAGAGGGTGAGGTATCCCTCTAGTAGAAAAGGGCGAGGTATCCCTTGTTGAAAAGAATGTGAGGTATCCTTCAAAGATGTAAAGAGGGTGAGGTATCCCTCAAAGGTTGTAAAGGGTGAGGTATCCCTGTTTTGAGGCTCAAAGCACAAGGTTGAGGTATCCCAAGGTGTTGTTAAGTGCTCTAATCTGTAAAGGTTTTCAAGCACCCGTTCAAGCTTGAAGTTTAGTGGAAAATCTCGAGTGGTTTGTTTGAGGACTGGACATAGGTCACAAGGGGTGGCTGAACCAGGATAAATCCTTGTGTTTGTTTTTCTCTAACTCTATCTCTTTATATTTGTGCCTTAATTATATATGCTTGAGTTGAGTTTGATATTTAGCTTTGCTTGAATACTTTCTATCTTGGCCTGTTTATTTATGAGTGATTTATTCGATCTCATCTATCTATTCACTTTAATCAATCAATAGCTTCAACGAAAATTGATAATCAAAGGTTTTGCGAAAGAATTGCGAAATTATTTTACATACTCAATTCACCCCCCTCTTGAGTATTAAGGCCACTTGGTAACACTCGCTACGAGAATCTAGGACTAGTCTTATTCTCTAGCCAAGTGATTGCGCACACCACATAAGGTTACAAATACTTAGGAATAACAAGTGTGTGTGAAAAATATGATGCTATGTTTAACTCAAACATAAACACCACAAAAACTCTATACTAAGTCTATCCTTGCATTACTAGCTCTACCTCCACTCTATAAGAGCACTTCATGCACAATGGCACTCAACCATTTCCAAACAAACTTAGTATACTTATATCTAGTATCCCACATCTTCATCACTTAACAAGTGATCTTAAATGAAACACTAAGTTGCTCAAGGAACTAGACACCTAACTATGGCAATCCATTACTAATGGATGCACAAAGCTTTTTACTTTCCCATATATGCAAGGTGGTCTTTCTTTGTAGGAAATACCCTTACTAGAGTCTCAACACTCTTTAAAAGGCATATATAATGGATTCTAGCCAGTAGAGAAGTCTCATTTAAAAAAAACATATTAAGGAAAGCTGCTCTAGGCACCTAGGCATCCCCTTCCTAGCGCCTAGGCACCTGTTTGTCCCAAAATAGGCAACAAGTGCATGGACCAAACAAGTAATATAGTGAAGAGTAAGATATCATTCTGATGAGGATACGGTTATTTTTAATGCTAAATATCAACTAATAGCTTAAGTAATTCTATTCAAGAACATACAAATAGGGAAAATGGATATAAACTAAAAAAGACTAGGAAAGCAATAAAGATAATGACTAGAGTCTAGGGAATCCTTCTTCACCTCCTACTTCAATCAATGATATGCAGTCCACTTCATCTACATGAATGCACTGATTAGGTTAGCTTGAGAATCTATTTTAATTAAAAGCCTATGTTTAGGTCGATTAACCCTGACTTCCTTCACCTAGCTCACTATGCATCCATAAGAACTAGAGTGAAATTTACTAATGAATGATCTATTCTCAAACACACGCTATGCATGGCTAAAAGGTATATTTCTATCCAATTATCAACTTATCTTCGCCATAAGAATGAAGTCGAACATGCATCAACCATACCTACGATCTCAAATCCAAATCCCTATGTTTAGGCTTATCAGATTTCAACAAATCACTTAAATGTTGATCAGGCACTCAAGAGCATTAAGTACAATATGATTGATCAAAACCAAGCATACATATAAACTCAAAGGAAATGCATAATCATTAATATTTATAAAAAGATCCAAAGTATTCCCTAAAATAGCTGCTACATCATTGAACATAAAAATACAATACAAAAATCCATGTTCAAAATCAGAGAAGAGATGAAAGAAAAGGGAGAAGGAAGGAAAGACTTATGAATGTTGCCATTGATGCTTGAATCTCCCTTCTTGTGGAAGATAGCCTCCAACCTTGGTTCCCTTGGCCTCCTTTAGCCTCAGAAACGAAGACCTAACACAACTTCTCTATCCCTAAATGGCCATCCTAAGAAAATCTAATAAAATCTATTTATAGGCTCAATTTTTGCGCGTCACAACGCGACGTGCATTACCTAGCGCTGCGACGCGCATGCCTCGGGTGATAGCAGGTGAGGCGCTCATGTCGCGCTGTGCATTTCCTTGCGCCGCGACGCACTCTACTAGAATGCTTCCTTGGTTTTATCCTTTATCCTCCAATGTTAGGCCTTGGCTTGCATCAATTCATCTCTTTTGAGCCCATCCTATATTAGAGAAATCACCAAGTCAAATATAAGTTGTAAATCCACTTAATCACTCAAAGAATATGCACAAATGCTCAAGGTCATATAGAAAGATATCAATATTGTAAGTTGACAAATATAAGCCTAAAACTTTCCAAATATGCCTAAAAATAAGGATTAAGCAGTCTATGAAGCATAGTGGTTATGGCACAAATAACTATATTTCATGGAGTTATCAGCACCCTTTCCCAGTGCCTAGGCATTCCCTTCCCAGCGCCTAGGTGCTGAGATCCCTGTCTCATGCTTTTTTACTTCTTGGCATTGGGTGCCTAGGCGCCAATGCACCAAAATGCTTGCCCTGTTCTACTGGTCATTGGGTGTCTAGGCGCCAGTGTACCAGAAAGAAATTCTATAGAAACAGTTTCTGCATAACTTAGTTTCTAACCAATTCTAATCCTTCATAATTAGTTCATGGATGATTTCTAACATGATTCAAGGCCTCTAATCATGTAGTAACTCATATACAAACTCTTAATTCTCTCAAACATGGATTAAAAAATCAATCACGAACCTTAAAAACCCATTTCTTAACTGACACCTCAAGTAAAAACAATGGATTCTAAGGGATCAAAACTAACAGCCATGCTATAAACAAGCTAAAATGAAACTCACTTCAACCATAGAAGCAAGAATCAAGCATCTAGGATCACTAAACTCACTCAAACCCATTTTTCTCCATCAAACAATCGCCAAGAAACAAGATGAAGATGGTAAATAATGAAATGAAACTAAGCACCCCTACCTTTGGCTCTTGAAGATGACTAAACTTTGGCTATGGAAGCTCCTAGCTTACCTTCCCTTTTCCTTTTCTCTTCCTTTCTTCCTTCTCATTTTCTTCTTCTTTCTCTTCTCTTCTTTCTCCCTTTGTTCTGTTGCTCCAATCATGAGAGAAAAGTGAGAGTGGGTGAGAAAATAAGAAAGAAAAGTCAATGAAGATGGCTATTAAGAGTTGTGAGAGACTTATCAAAATTTGATATTTTATGGGAACTTTTTATCTGTTAAGAACACTTACATTTTCCCAAATCAAGTTTCCTAACTTCCATAGGTATTAATGAAAATCCGAGGATTCATCTAAATCCTAGTTTTGTCATTTTTCTAAACTTCTATATATCTACTAAGTCAATCTGGTATTAAAATACTCACTCTATATACTTAAAAATACTAAATTGACTCAGTTTATCCTCAAACTTTAACTACATCAAACTTAGCTCATTTGTGACCTAGAAACAAACTCTCTAAATTTATTTCCCTCTATTAAGCAACTTATGTCATTATCTGAGTCATTTAAAGCTATTTTTCACCTTCTATGTCACAGCAAAGTGCCTAAATTAACTCAGTTTGCCACAAAAATAATCCGGCATGTTAAGCAAGTATTAGACTACCTCTATAACCATATACAAGTCTAACATATTATTGAGGGTGTTACACCATAGCTGGTCTTCAACTAACTAGGGAAGTCATTGCTCCAATTGTAGAACCTGCTAAACCTATAAAACTAAATTTGGGAAAACTCACGTACACACACTTCATTGAAAATCAACATAAAGATACTAATATGTGTGTTTGCTTCTTTATAGGCTAAGTGCTTATTTCTTTTACATGAAATCTCTTTAAATTCCAAAATATTTGATATCCTTGGCAACTCTTCTTCATGAAGGGAATCAATTATGTCTTAGTAAATTGATTCTTGGCTAGTTTTATGATTTGATGGCCAAAGCAATCAATATCCTTCAAAATGGCAAAGAGAAATTAACTAACTCAGGTGGTCCTTTCTAACTTCTACAACTCTAGCTAAATGCATCTTTGAGCCTTATTATCCAATATTGCCCCATCTAACATTTTGAGAACTAACGAATGGTGCCGTCTTTCCTTCGTCAATTTCAATTCTTAAAAAGGTTAAGATGTTGAAGACTTCAAGTTTTTCTTTTCCCTCTTTCATGGAGTCAAGTATCACTCAGATAACTTGAACTTAGCTCCTTTTGCAAAACAAAGCCAAGGGCCTAAGTGGTTCACTCAACCATTTTTCGTTGATAGTCTTGGGGCCTAATCGAAAAACATTGAGTTATGGAGCAACTTCTTCCCTCAAATGCTTTCGACCAATTTTCTAGGTTCTAAAGACATAGGGGTGGTTTCTTATCTCCCTTTCACAGCTTCTTACCAATTTGGCTTTTACCAGGCTCTTCTATCACCCTTGTCCATGAAAGAAAATTTGTGTGATAACACCCTATCTTTGATTAAAACTCTTAGAGCTTATCTTTGAATGAATGAAAAGTGAAAAGAAGAGTTCAACCCTTTTGACTGCACACCTAGCTTTTTTTGCACAATTACCTTTGCTGATTAGTGGCACAAATATTACTAAAAGCATAGAATAGATTTGGGGTTTTGTTTTCAATAGTTGTCTGACTCGATTTCTTCCATGTAGATTGGTGACCCAAAGAAGAAATCTAAAGGTACGCATCTTCAAGAAATATTTGAAAGTTATATGGGATCCTCAAAGTGTAAGAGCAATAATTCGAGAGGTTGAACAAGTTTTCAGACATAAAAGAACTAAGCATCATAAAAAATAATATGCTAAATTTATTAGCATCCTTATGTTGAATCCAACAGCAAAATTCGAGGACCATAATTAGCCTTTTTCCTAAGTACCCTCCATTGCCTATTAATCCTTTTAGCATGGCTAACTAGTTTCCAGATCTAGGTAGTGGGGCAATTGGTGTTTACTATGAAATTAAGAAAAAAACAAGTCATTTTTGTAAAGCAATATTTGTTTAACTATCACAGTTTTCTAAATGGTAACACTCAAGTAAATAAATACCCACCTTATGGCAATTTTCTAACTTTGCCTTTTTTTATGCTTTCGAATTCCTTGAGTGACCTTGTATAATGCTTTGTAGTGTCAAAAGGTACAAAGGTGATGGATGATCTGAAAGGCCCTGAAGCGCACTAGAGTTTTGATGATGAAGCTACTCCTTTTGATGAAACTGCCCCTTTGAAGAAAAAGAAGACAAACGCTTTGAACTCTTCTAAGGTGTCTTCACAATAGGTAACAAGTGTAACATCCTCCCCAACCAGTTTGTCTTAATTATGGCTAAAGAGGTGCTATAACACTTGTATGAATTACCTGTCAACTTTGGTGACCTTCTGGGTTAGTGGGGTTATATTGTTGTAACACTGAATGTGAAAAATAACTTATAATAGCTCAAAATCTAGCATAAATTGTAACGCCCCTTTTTGGAGAGGGACAGTCACACCAAAAAGTAAACAAAAACTCAAAAGATAATACTAAGACCCGGTTCATTTACATATAGATAATAACCTGTTCAATTATAAGCGTATAATAATTTGGCGATTCTTTTTTTTTCTTTTGTAAGCGGAAGAAAACATAAATATAGCAGAAATTAGCATGAAGATTAAACCATACATTTATACATAGATATGAGTCATAAGTGTTTAGATACATTAATAGATTTAGCCAAAAGAAAATAAAAGCTTTACATGCCCAAAAGGATATACATATTACAACGCACCAAAGAGACAAAACATCAGGTCCCCAAAGTGATGTATAGACAGCCACCAAAAAGGCTACCAAAAAGAGTCATGCCCCCAACAACTACTAAGAAGGAGCCTCAGATGGGTCCTTCTCATGATCTTCCTCAGAAGAGGAAATCCATATAGGAGCGGCAGACTCACGAGCAGGAGCTCGTGTGGAGGACAGAAACGAATTTGAATCCTCCGTGGGGTATACACACGATCACCCCACACCTCCTGCATTGGCATGTAGAACTCTAACCACACACGAAGATCAAAAGAGAAAACATGTGGGTCATAACGACCCCATGCTAAGGACACTATTGTAACAACCTAATATCTACACCCTAGTATATCTAGCATATACCTGGATAAACAGTATCATTTCTGCTACTTCTAACTTAATCATCAACTAATCCATAACATTTAAATAAATCATTGTGGAGAGCCATATCTAAAGTTATACATATAAATTTTTATACATACAACTTTTACACTTTCAAAGCAAATATAAACTAATATATAAGCTTTGAATTGAAAATCAAAAACTAAACTCTTCTAATCTTTTGCTATCTTCATAATCTTACCCTCTCATAGGGTTTTTACGTGCTAACCATGAAACATAAAGGGGTGAGAATATAAAAATTCGCAGTATTACATATATTCCATGGTGTTAAAACAAATATATGAAACTTAAATATACTTAGGAATTGTATTCCGTTCTTTGGCATTAAGCCTACTTATTCTGAATATACTAATCCTTAGCTTAGCCTTGGACCTGACATCCTGGGCCTAGCTTTGGACAACTAATCCTTAGCTTTGCCTCGGACCTGACATACTTGGCTTAGCATCAGATAACTAATCCTTAGCTTCGCCTTGGACTTGACGTCCTTGGCGTAGCTTTGGATAACTAATCCTTTCATGAGCCACTTCGGTGTCACCACTTAACTAGGCTTACCCAGCAATGTTCACTACTTAGATAATTAATCTTTTCATGAAACACTCCGGTGTCACCACTTAACTAGGCTTGCCTGGCAATGTTCACTACTTAGATAACTAATCCTTTCACGAAACACTCCGGTGTCATCACTTAACTAGGCTTACCTGGCAATGTTCACTACTTAGATAACTAATCCTTTCATGAAACACTCTGGTGTCACCACTTAACTAGGTTTGCCCAACAATGTTCACTACTTAGATAGGTAATCCTTTTTAAATAAAGGACCAAACTCTTACCAACTAGGTCCTATAGCACTCAACTATTGCCAACAAGACTAACAAGTTACCATTTTTAGGGATTTTGGTGGCCTAATGAACACTCAAGTAGGGACACTCTTCTTTTTAGCACATTTTGATTAATTATGCCCATGACACTTAACTCTTGCCAACTAGGCACTATGGCATTCAACTATTTCCAATTAGGCACTATGGCATTCAACTATTGTCAACTGGGCACTATGAACTATTGGAAACTGGGCACTATGGCATTCAAATATTGCCAACTGGGCTCTAAATTCTAAGTTAGAGTTCAAATGAACCTAATCTCCCTCTTTCTCTCCGATTATTAGTTTAGCTCCATGGAGTAGGGGTTGGAGAACATGCATATGATGGCATTCAAATTGATGTTATATTGCCCATATTATACTTATCTGCTAATGATATCTATGGCATTCAACTATTGCCAACTATGCCTTATAGCGCTCAACTCTTGCCAATTAGACCCTATGGTGTTCAACTCTTAGCAACTAAGCCTTATGTCACTCAACTATTGCCAAATAGGTCCTATGGATCTCAACTCTATCTATTAAAAGAGTTACTAGTGTTCATAGGCCTCAAATCAAACCCAAAACACCTCAAATCTTGCCTAAAAAGGCTTATTTTCAAGATTGCACCAAACATGCATCATAACTTCTAAAATTCTAAATTTTTATGAGGATATAGCTCTTTCTCATATCTTTCCAATGCCACAAACCTTGCTTCATTTGGCTAAGTGTAGCCAAAGTTATGCGGCATTTTGCAGAGGCCAAAACAAGGCATTCTTTGATTTACCCAATTTTGACTTGACTTTAAACTGAAACTGGGGACAAACCTCAAGTGGGAAAATTTTGAAATTTCGTAGGCAAGAAGCCTTACATCTTAGCTTCAAAATGCCACTAGTCCCATGTCAATACGACATCGGAGCAAGAAATTATGCAATCTGGTTTATTGGCTGCTCGAATGCCTTTTTCTACAGAGTCTGCCTTGGATTCAAATAGAAACTGGTACTGATTAGCTTGCTCAATAATTCTGAAATTTTTATCACATGAGCCTTATGTCTTAGCTTTCAAATGGCACTAGAATCAAGTGATTCCGATATCTACAACTCAAGTTATACAACAAATAGTACAGGTTATCAAATTGCTTCCCTTATTCTGCATTCTGCTATCTTTGAGCGATTAAGCGCTCACTTTTTGGCTGATTAATCGCCCAAAACTAGAAAAACGAACTGCAAAAACTGTTTTCTATAGAATTGGTGTTCCAACCAATTCTAACACTTCTAAAACAATTTCTAGATGATTTCTAACATCATTCTAGACCCCTAAACTTGTTGTAACTATTTTACAACCTATTAGTTCTCTTGGGGTATAGATCTAGGTCCAAAATCACATAACTCTAACTATTCTTCAAATCCATTTTCTATGGATTCTAAGGTTGTTCTTGAACCATAACTAGCCATCTAGTATTATCTAGACTTAAGCTATCCTAACCTAGTTCTTGGAATCAAGAACCAAGTTAAGAACATGGATTTGGCTATCCAAACCCCTATTTCTATTCAAAACCCCAAACTATATTCAAAGATAATCAAAGAGGGAGAAATGAATAGAAATCCCCTTACCTCTGATGGAGATGAAGATCTTGAAGCTTGATCTTCTTGCTCTTGCTCTTTCTTTCCTCCTTCGCCTCTTCCTCTTCCTCTTCCTCTTCTCCCCTTTCTCCCTTTCTCTTTTCTTCTTTTTGTTTTTCGTTTTTGATTCCTTCTGCCGAGAGAGAAGAGAGAAATTGGGGGCAAGACGTGGAGGGAATTAAGAAAAAAGTTTAACTTAAGTTTCTATGCTGAAACTTATATCTGCTAAAGTCTCTTGAATTATGCTAATTCAAGTTTTCCAACTTCCAACAACTTAAAAATAAATACCAGGATTCATCTAAATTGTTGTTTTACTTTTATTCTATTTTTCCATATTTGCTGGCGATCAATTCGGCATTAAAAGCACAACCAGTATGCCTAAAAATACCAAACTGACTCCAATTGATCCCAAATTTTAACTGCACCTTGCTTAACTCATTTGTGACCTAGAAACAAGTTATTCATACTTGTTTCCCTCAACTTAGCAATTTATGCTATTATTTGAGTCATTTTAGGCTACTTTTCAACTTCTGAGTTGCAACTAAGTGCCTAAACGAACTCAGTTTGTCACAAAACTTAACTAACATGTTATATAAGTATAATAGTACCTCTGAGACCATATACAAGCCTAACATGTTTTCTCGGGATGTTACATTCTCCCCTCCTTTTTAAAATTTTGTCCTCAAAATTGTTCACATCTTGTAAACAACTGGGATAAACTTTCTAAACATGGACTTTCTAATTACTATGTAGTCCTTTTCAATACTAGATTTTCCACCAACCACACTTTCTCTAGAGGAGGTTAACTTACCTCAAATCATTTGATTCCTCTACTTGTGGATGGTAATTTGTACTAAAACTCAACTTAACTTTAAGCTACTTATACAAGGCTTCCCAAAAACTGATTATGAACATAAAATCTCTGTCTCAGATACTATATTCTCTGGGACTCCATGCATCTAAACTATTTCCTTCAAAAGTAGCTAAACTACTCTTTTAGAAAATGACTAACTTTGCTTGGAAAAAGGTAGGTAGATACTTACTATTTCTACCCTTACTTGTAGCTTAACATATTCTACCATGTTCTTTAGCATACTAGGCTACCAAAACATCTTCTTTAACTCTTGAAGAACCTTAGTAGCCTCTAGATAGATAGTATTCTTTCTCTTGTGAGCCTTCTTTGGGATCCCTTCTATGGTTTTTGACCCTCTAGGAATACAAAGTTTGTTCCTAAACTTTTGCCATTTCCTTATTGATCATAACCAAGATCTTCTATGGTTCCTTAGAAGTCTTGCTTACTCTTGTCCTTTAGAGCTTCATTCTTCTTCTGTGCTTCAAAGAAATCTGAGTTCTTAGGCCTCTTACTATGTCCACCTTGCTCATTGTGAGATTATCTGGAATCATAGTCACTACTAAACTCAAATTCTCGAAATTCTTCAAGAATGTCACTCTCTCTTGGACTATCATCTGGGACACTTGTAGGATTCTCCTACTAGTGCATCGACCACTACTCTAGCCTTACCCAAATGATATCATAACTCAAGGTTATAAGCCTTGGAAAACTTTATCCATCTATCTATGTTGCCTCAAGTTTAGTTTCCTTTGATCAATAAGCATCCTTAGGCTATCATGATCGTTGAACATCTCAAACTAGACTCCTTATGAGCATTGTCTCCAAATCTGTAAGCTAATCACTACTGTGGTTAATTCCAAATCACACCTAGGGTAGTCTTTCTCTTGCAGATTTAACTGCCTAGATGCATAGGTATCTACTTACCTCTTTTGCATAAGAACAAACCCCACTACTATCTTCGAAGTATAACTGACTACTTCAAAGTTCTCATAGAAATCTGGAATTACCAATACTAACATAGTGTTCAACCTTCTCTTTAACTATTGGAAATCATACTCACACTTTAGAGTCCATTACTAAGCACTACCTTTCTTAGCTGATTTAATCAGGATAGCACTAACTAAGAAAGTCCACTACTGAACTCTCTGCTCTAGGTTACAATGGTTACTCTTCCCAGTGTACTTCTGCTTAAACTTTGCTAAGGTCTTCTGCAATTTCCACCTTTTGAGAAATTACATAACCCTTAAACTTGTGCCACTTGTAGCCCAAAACTGACTTTTGGCTAACTTGACACACTACTACTACTTTCTAAGAGTTTTCAAATCTTTCCTTGACATACGTTTTATGTCCTTTCACAGTCTTGGAAAACTCTTAAAGATATTATCTTTTTATTCTTGATTCTAAAACAACTAGCTCTTAAATTAAATATACTTGGTGAAGTGCCTTTCTTGCTCCTTTGCAAAGTCAAGGGGCTTATCTCACTCCTTTGCCTGGCATAGAGCTTAACTCATCTTATTACTCTTGGTAATAAGCTTTTCTCACTTTATTACTCTTGGGTGAGCTTAACTCACTACTTTATCTTTGGTAGAGTACTTGCCTCACTCTTCTACCAAGCTTAGAAAGATTTACTTGCTTTCACTTACTTGCGGATCATTTTTTTCTAGACAAAGACATTTAGTCTTGATAGTTCCTTCATTCGACCGCCTAACATGAGCACAGTCTCACCCTTAAACTAAACAAGAACTAACATCACTTGTCTCTCTTAGCAACTAAACCATTCCAACTAGGTAAGCAAACTAGATTCACAAAGTAAACCAACATGACTTACAAAGTAAATCCATACTCTCCTTATACATACCTTAAAAGATTTCTCTTTACATGTGCTTTTACCTCATACCAAGTTAGAAGATTTTGTCGTCTCTGTTGCGCACTCTGATTTATATTCTGCTTACGCATCTTGGTACCTTGGAGTCTGATTTACCCCATTCTCTAAGGTTACTCATCTCAAAAGCATCTTGCTCATACTTATCATTTCCCAAGTTACTACTTGAACCGGTGTTCCTTTTTCCTGATAACTATTGAGACCAAGAAGCACCCTCCCTAATCTTAATATCTAATCTCTTCCCACTTTAGGAAACTTTCTAACTCTTGTTCGGTAGTGGCTCTGAGATTCTCTGTTTCTCCAGCTCTACACTCACTGACTAGATCAGAGAAGTCCTTAACCTACTCTTTAGCTTTGCATACTAATCTTCAGTAATATCCCCTTGCTCTAACTTTAGGAAATCCAATTCCTTTGTTTTCTATAACTCAAGGGAATAGTACTTATCTAGGAAAGTAACTCTACACACCTCTTAGGTGGTTCGAGTACCAACCATCTCTAGTAACCTCTCTGCTTCAACTTATCAGCTTTCGGCTTTTCCTACTAACTCTTACGAAGCAAGGTCACCTTCTGTTCATCAGCGCACGCTATGGCCTCAAGGATCTCTTCCATCACATGGAGCCATCTTTCGACTTTAACTGAACTAAACTCTCCCTTGAACAACAAAGGAGTAACTTTTCTAAACTTTGAGGAATACTTATCTCTCATAAGTTCCTCATCGTCTTTCGCAACTTACTAAGTAATATTCTATTTCTCTTCTACTAATGGCAGTCTGCTCTCTCAAACAGTAGCCATTTCTCTAGGAGTTCTGGTTATCTCCTCCTTAATCAGACTCATAATCTCATAGATTCACCTGGTAGTTGCCATAAGCTCCTGTACATTCAGTATAATATATATTGAGTTAGCTAAGCTCAATAGCATATAACTGAAATGCAGTCACCATTAGCACACATATTAAGGCTAGTCATGCAATCCTATATGCATATCTCAAAATGAGATAAAAGAATGCATAACACTTAGCGGAAAACTCCAATCTTAACTATGCTTAGTCAGTCCATAACCCGGCTCATAGGATGAACTGCTCTGATACCATAATGTAATAGCCTAATATCTATACCCTAGTATAACTAGCATATACCTGGATAAATAGTATTAGTTTTGCTACTTCTAACTTAATCATCAACTAATCCATAATATTTAAATAAATCATTATGGAGAGTCATATCTAAAGTTATACATATAAATTTTTATACATACAACTTTTACACTTTCAAAGCAAATATAAACTAATACATAAGCTTCGAATTGAAAATAAAAAACTAAACTCTTCCAATCTTTTGCTATCTTCATATTCTTACCCTATCATAGGGTTTTTACCTACTAACCATGAAACATAAAGGAGTGAGAATATAAAAATTCTCAGTAATACATATATTCCATGGTGTTAAAACTAAATATATGAAACTTAAATATACGTAGGAATTGTATTCCGTTCTTTGGCATTAAGCCTACTTATTCTGAATATACTAATCCTTAGCTTAGCCTTGGACCTGACATCCTGGGCCTAACTTTGGATAACTAATCCTTAGCTTTGCCTCAGACCTGATATCCTTGGCTTAGCATCAAATAACTAATCCTTAGTTTTGCCTTGGACCTGACGTCCTTGGCTTAGCTTTGGATAACTAATCCTTTCATGAGCCACTCCGGTGTCACCACTTAACTAGGCTTGCCTGGCAATGTTCACTACTTAGATAACTAATCCTTTCATGAAATACTCTGGTGTCACCACTTAACTAGGCTTGCCCGACAATGTTCACTACTTAGATAACTAATCCATTCATGAAACACCCTAGTGTCACCACTTAACTAGGCTTACCCGGTAATGTTCACTAGTTAGATAACTAATCCTTTCATGAAACACTCCGGTGTCACCACTTAACTAGGCTTGCCCGACAATGTTCACTACTTAGATAGCTAATCCTTTTTAAATAAAGGACCAAACACTTACCAACTAGGTCCTATGGCACTCAACTATTGCCAACAATACCCCATGGCACTTAACTCTTGCCAACTAGGCACTATGGCATTCAACTATTGCCAACTAGGCACTATGGCTAGGCACTATGGCATTCAACTATTTCCAACTAGGCACTATGGCATTCAACTATTGCCAACTGGGCACTATGGCTTTCAACTATAGCCAACTGGGCTCTATGGCATTCAACTATTGCCAGCTAGGCCTTATGGCGCTCAACTCTTGCCAATTATGCCCTATGGTACTCAACTCTTGGCAACTAAGCCTTATGTCACTCAACTATTGCCAAATAGGTCCTATGGAGCTCAACTCTATCCATTAAAAGAGTTACTAGTGTTCATAGGCCTCACATCATACCCAAAACACCTCAAATCTTTCTTAAAAAGGCTGATTTTCAAGATTGCACCAAACATGCATCATAACTTCTAAAATTCTGAATTTTTATGAGCATATAGCTCTTTATCATATCTTTCTAATGCCATAAACCTTGCTTCATTTGGCTAAGTGTAGCCAAAGTTATGTGACATTTTGCAGAGGCCAAAACAGGGCACTCTTTGATTTACTCGATTTTGACTTGACTTTAAACTGAAACTGGGGACAAACCACAAGTGGGAAAATTCTGAAATTCTATAGGCAAGAAGCCTTACATCTTAGCTTCAAAATTCCATTAGTCCCATATCAATACGACATCGGAGCAAGAAATTATGCAATCTGGTTTATTGGCTGCCAGATGCCTTTTTCTGTAGAATCTTCCTTGGATTCAAACAGAAACTGGTATTGATTGGCTTGCTCAATAATTTTGAAATTTTTATCACATGAAGCCTTATGTCTTAGCTTTCAAATGGCACTAGAATCAAATGATTCCGATATCTACAACTCAAGTTATGCAACAAACAGTACAGGCTGTCAAATTGCTTCCCCTGTTCTGCGTTTTGCTATCTTTGAGCGATTACGCACTCACTTTTTGGGCGATTAATCGCCCAAAACCATAAAAACGAACTGCAGAAACTGTTTTCTGCAGAATTGGTGTTCCAACCAATTCTAACACTTCTAAAACAATTTCTAGATGATTTCTAACATCATTCTAGGCCCCTAAACTTGTTGTAACTCTTTTACAACCTATTAATTCTCTTGGGGCATAGATCTAGGTCTAAAATCACATAACTCTAACTATTCTTCAAATCCATTTTTTATGGATTCTACGGTTGTTCTTGACCCATAACTAGCCATCTAGCATTATCTAGACTTAAGCTATCCTAACCTAGTTCTTGGAATCAAGAACCAAGTTAAGAACATGGATTTGGCTATCCAAACCCCTATTTCTATTCAAAACCCCAAACTATATTCAAAGATAATCAAAGAGGGAGAAATGAATAGAAATCCCCTTACCTCTTGATGGAGATGAAGATCTTGAAGCTTTATCTTCTTGCTCTTGCTCTTTCTTTCCTCCTTCCCCTCTTCCTCTTCCTCTTCCCCCCTTTCTCCCTTTCTCCCTTTCTCTTTTCTTCTTTTTGTTTTTCGTTTTTGCTTCCTTTTGTCGAGAGAGAAGAGAGAAATAGGGGGTGGGATGTGGAGGGAATTAAGGGAAAAGTTTAACTTAAGTTTTTGTGCTGAAACTTATATATGCTAAGGACTCTTGAATTATGCTAATTCAAGTTTTCCAGCTTCCAACAACATTAGAATAAATACCAGGATTCATCTAAATTGTTGTTTTACTTTCATTCTATTTTTCCATATTTGCTGGGGATCAATCCGGCATTAAAAGCACAACCAGTATGCCTAAAAATATCAAACTGACTCCGATTGTTCCCAAATTTTAACTACACCTTACTTAACTCATTTGTGACCTAGAAACAAGTTATTCATACCTGTTTCCCTCAACATAGCAATTTATGCTATTATTTGAGTCATTTTAGGCTACTTTTCAACTTCTAGGTTGCAACTAAGTGCCTAAACGAACTCAGTTTATCACAAAACTTAACTAACATGTTATACAAGTATAATAGTACCTCTGAGACCATATACAAGCCTAATATGTTTTCTTGAGATGTTACAATCGCCACTTCCCCTACGTAGACAAAACGTTCGGTATCCGAGTCGACGTGCCAGTAGTCAACTCCTCCATGGAACCTCAGCCTGGCATACCCAAGAAAGCCACATCGGGATGCCATTGCAAAAACAGAAGATAGGTTGGCTAGTAATTAGGAAATGTAGGCTCTTCAATACCTCGGTCTTTACAGAAGTATATATATATATATATATATAAACAGAATTACAAAGTAAAGAGGTGAGATATCCAACATCAATACCAGTTATGGCAGTAAAGAGACATAAACTGTGCGTAACATCAAACAGTGCAGTAAAATAGTAAACAATGTAATACCCCTTTTTCTTAATACAACGAAGAAGGAACGTCACACCATAATACTAAAGACACGAAATAAATTTGTGAAAAATAATAGTTACAGTGATTAATTAAGACCCGGTTCATTATTAACATGAGATTAAATAATTTGTATTCTTGGATGATAAAATAATCGAGTATTGAAATGTCTGTATGCATTTTTTTTATAATATAACCATAAGGAGATAATAACAATTAACAATGCAATAGAATCGAAACAGAATTTATAATCATACATTCACAATATATATATATATTATGTATCAACCTGTTTAGTTACATCACAAAATATACAAAAAGTAAAGGTTTTACCCACCCAAGATAGTTACAAATTTACACCCATGAACTAGCAAAACATCATGCTTTCCCAAAAAGATAACGGTTAGCCATCAGTAGCCACCTATAGTATCAGCCCCTATGACTGACAAGAAGGGACCGTAGCTGGGTCCTCCTCAGGGTCCTCCTCATCCGACGAAATTACCATCGGAGCGACCGAATTTCGAGCAGAAGCCCGAGCAGTGGAGAGGAAAGAATCCTCTTGAGGGGTGTAGAACATATCAGTCCACATGTCCCTCACGGGTAGGTAAAATTCTAAAATAACAAAGCTGAAAAATCAAAGATAAGGGTGTCATAACAACCCCAAGATAAAGACACCATTAGCTCCCTGCGGTACACTCATCTGTCCGTCTGCACATGTAGGTGCCAGCAATCTGGTCCTCCATGGAAGGTCAACTTCACGTACCCCAAAAAGCAGCATGGGCGTGACGACATCCTCAACAGCTCTAGTCGTAGTGCAGCTAGAAACTTGGAAACTCAGTTGTTTCCTTCTCCTCCTCACGAGCATCTTCTCAGAATCATATAAATAAATAGAAAGTATCGAAATATAGAAAGAGGTGAGACACTCAGCTTTCAGTACCAAAATGGCAGCAACAAAATGAAACGGTGCTGGATGCCCACATATAAACACAATTCATATATCCAATTACAGTAATAATTAAGATAGACAGTAGGAGCATAATAATAGTAAATGACATTAAAGACTATCAGCAACAGACAAACAACATTAATATTTCCAAACAATCAAATAATTGTTTTAGTAATAATAACATATACTCTTCACAATTATAAATGCTCATGCCCAATGAATTATAAGACTGTCAGTTCACAATGCAAAAGGTACCAAAATTCCTACTCCATGGAGTTAGACATAAACATTTTCGGAGTGAATGATCAAGGAGTAATGCTAGTATCTTGTTAGCCCTTAAAAATAGTGTGCTCATCTCATAAAAACATTTGCGCAATACGGCTTATACATGGCACCTCAACAGTTGATCGCGATATAGGATAGCGTCTCAGTCCGGATCGTCGGTGTGTTTGCATCGGTCTATCTCATGGCCCCAGTGGAGCTACCACTGCCCGTTGTGAGACACCCGCACCCCGATGCCTCTAGGGCCAACCACTATGACCCTACGCTTAGTCTATTCGCACCCGCACATAGGTGTTATTCAAACTCTTAGGCATACATAGCCTTCCAACAATGTCCAACGGACAACACATATGCATGACGACACAATGTACATCATACATGTTTATCAATGATGCATTCATCATAAGCATACCACAATGACATATATATATATATTCATCATCAACTTGTCATATGTCCATCAAACACATATTATCAATTGCTTAGTCCCACATAGGGAATCACAACAACATAGAATCAATCCTCAACGTTAATATGTATTTGGGGTTCATCTACTGTCACAAGTCCATATTCTCAAAGTCTCAAACTTCGGTCAATTATGACAATTTTTAGGTTAAGTAACCCTTCACAACTGTAACACTCTCAAGAGTTATTACTCAATTTAATTCTTCCACTTAATTATGGATTATGCATGTTTCTAAATTCTTAATCTTCAAAAATGCACCAAGTCATCCTTTAACCTCAAAATTTTCTCTCTAAAACCGTGGCCTCACATGATTTTCAAGTTCTAATTTTCTTCCATTTTATACATTAATTCCTTGATATATAATCACTCAAATTTTAGTTCACACAAAATCACTTCAATTTCGCTAAATTCCAAGCCAAAATCGTGGCCTCACATTAGGTTAGGAAATCCTCAAAAATCTTCACCTATTAATTCCAACATCATCATTCAACCTTTAATTTCATAAGCTTCATTTTATTGTGTACAAAAAATTAATTTACATCCCTAATTTCTAGTCAAAACTGTGGCTTCACATTAGGGTAGAAAACTCCAAATTTTTCATTTAACAACCCTAACATGATCAAGCATTTTCAACACATCCAATACATTCAAATTCACCATTCAAACATTAATCCAACTCAAGAATACATAAACATACAAAATCACCAAAACAAAGTAAGCATACAAAGGTTCCCTCACTACCAAAAATGGTTGAAGTGAGTAGTCTCCCTCTTACCTAAAGGAGAATCACGAAAATGGCTTCCTAGGTGCTCCTTGGTGGGTTCAGTTTTGAGCTTCCAAAACCCTAAGAATTTCAAGACAATGAATCAACATCAAGAGTTGAAAGAGAAGAGATCCATGATCATCAAAGAGACCATGGAGCACAAAAATAAAGAGAAAGAAGAAGAAAATTGAAAACTTTACCTTAAAGCATAGAGCTTTGTCTTGGATGACAATTGAGAAAAGGTTGGATTTTGAAGAAAATTTCTAAATAGAAAAGGTAAAGGAGGTTAAGGTGAGTATGGAAATGGTCTTGGTAAAGAGAAAAGAGAAGAAAATGATCTCAAATGGGGGCTGCAAATTTCGGATGGGAGACGGGAGAAGAAGAAAGAAGGAAGAGAAAAATGAAGAAGATGAAGTTAGAGAGAGAAAGTTTTGTAGGAAAATGAGTAAAATGTGATTAAGTGAATTAAGTGGGAGAGCAAAATTTTGCCCTCCTTGGCCATGCATTGCTACGGCAATGGAGAGAGAAAAAGGGGAAGTTTTGGCTTCCCCAACAAGCCAAGGGCATGCTTGGTCATTTGGTAGTCAAAGCTTCTCAAAGAAACTGTGATTAAAATACAATAAATTTGAATTAAAGTGAATTTGATTAGACTTAAAGTATATTACATGTGGATAATGTGATAGGGTTTTTAATACATATTATTATCTAATGGACAATTACTACAGTCGACAGAAGTCAGTATTAATTTATCTGACAGATAAAATTTACACAGTGTTTTATTATTTTATCTATTAAAATTTTTTGAAAAATGTGAAATCTCGTAAATCATGTCTAGCCTTGGGTTTAGTAAGATCCTCCATCGACGTTTCCACAGATCAAGGTTCTCAGAAAAAATATCTCATTTTCCCGGCTCCGCTCAGCTTGCACGCAAAATGAAAAATAATATTAAAATATTTTCCGTTCTTAGAAAAATCCAAAAAAATTCTCAAAAATCACAAATATTAGAAAATGAACATTTATCATAAAATAAATAAAATTTGGGGTGTTACAAATAACATTAAGATCAAATAATAAACAATTTAATAATCTAGGCAGTTATAATATCAATAAAGAAATAGTTTCATAATCATATAAGTTTATGGCAGGTAAACATGATGATTGACCATGTACATGCATAAGGTACCAAAACCCTACTCCATGGAGCTAAACACAACATCAGAGAGAATGATCAAGGAGATATGTCTGTATCTCATCGGCCCCAAATCAAATGCTTCAATATTAATAAATTGCGCAACATGGCACATACAAGACATTCTTCACAAGATCGCGATATAGGACAGTGTCTCGGTCCGAATTGTCAGTGCATTTGCATCAGTCTATCCCATGGTACAGAGGAGCTACCAACTGCCCATTGTAAGATACCCGCACCCCGACGCTCCCAAGGTCAGCAAGTGATCTATACTAGTCTATTCACACTCGCACTAAGGTGTGATTCAATCTCCTAGGCATAAAGCCTCACAACAAAGTCCACCGAACTTTCACAATGTATGATGATTCAATGTATATTCATGTGTATTCAACAACAATATACTTTTCCACAATCACGCCACAATTTGGTCAAATTAAATATCAACAAATTCTTGATCCCACTTATGGACCCACAACAACACATTATCAAATTCTCAAATGTGAAAACACACCTTTAATGTTTATTATGGAATTTTGCTTTAACTTTAACGTTTTCTATAAAGTCTCTCTAGGGGAATTCTCTTGCATTTTTCATTCAAATCTTTGTTACTCTAATTAATAAATCCTTTACTTAATTCTAAACCTAACTCACTTAGGCTAATCTAATTTAAGTTCCTCAACATCTCACTTACATTTGTAACACCTGTGAAAACATGATAGACTTGTATATAGTTACAGATGTGGCTTAATACTTGATTATCATGTCTGTTAAGTTTTGTAACTTTCTGAGCACGTTTAGACATTTTGCTACAACACTATATGTGAAAAATAGCTATATTTAGCTCCAAAAATAGCTTAAACTGCTTAGTTAATGGAAATAAATGTGCAAATTTTATTTCTAGGTCACAAATGTGTGAACAGTGTTACAGTTAAAATTTGAGGTTAATCAGAGTTGGTTTGACATTTTTAAGCATACTGGTTGTGTGTTTTAATGCCAGATTGACCCTCAGCAGATATGGAAAAATGTGAAAATGGTGAAACAAGATTTTTTATGAATCTTAGGATTTATTTTAAACTTGTTGGAAGTGAGAAAACTGGATTTGGTGAAATTTAGATGTTTTTAGGAGATCAGATGTTTTAAGCTAAATACCTTTAGAGGCAAAAAGCCTCACGTTTTTGGTCTTCTTCTAATAGGCATTTGTATGCCTTTATATGAGGTAATACCCTCATTTCTTTTCTTTTCTCTTGATTACAAGCAGAAAAGAGCAAAAAGGAAGGAAAACAAAGAGCAAAAGGAGGAGAATTAAGCAACCAAGGAGAAGAAGAAGGAAAAGAAAGATTGGAGTTGTTTAGTGACTTCAATTTCTGATTTTGAGGTAGGGGAAAGTTTGTTCTTGACTCTTTACTTCATTTTCTTCATCTTGTTCTAGAGAGACCTTGATGAGGCAAGTGATGTTAGAGGGTTTTCTTGATTGGTTTATGCTCAAATCATGTTGTAGAACTTGAGTATAACATGTCTTTAGGTTTTATGATGGTTGATGAAGAGTTTTCATCCATTAAACACTTATGGTTATTCTTATATAAAAGATGAGTTTTAGGGTTTCAAGTTGGGAGATTTGATTCTTTGATTCCTATGGTGATGTTTTAAAATTGGTTTGAGGGTTAAAACATGATTAAGGACCTTGTATGTGATTAGACATCATTTGGTTTGGAGGTTTGAATGGTTGGAGGGCCATTGTTCCTTAATGGAACAGTGGCTAAATTTTGTAGAATTCTCTATCGCGGGGTTACGCCTAGGCATGACTAACCACGCTTAGGCGTGGGTGAGACAAAGAGGCTCATGCCTAGGCATGACAGAGCTGCGCCTAGGCGTGGTTTCCTGGAAGTTACAGGGTTGTTGCCATGCCACCTTCATGTCTAGGCGTGGAAGGGTGACACTTAGGTGTGGCTTCCAGACTTAGAGAAGATTTGAAATGTGATGTAATTGAGCCTAGTAAAGGTGTAGTTTCTTCTTCTATGCTTCTTAACGGGTATTGAGACTCTATTAGGAGTATATTGTGAAGTGCGAATGTTAGAAATCGAGAATGATTGGTTATATTAATTATGAGAATTAATTAAGCATGGATATATACATACTTTTGTATTGTTTGTGGTGATATTAAGAACAGATTTTTCTTATGGTTAGAGGATGGATTTCCTTATTGATCGTTTAAGTTTGAGTAGTTGATGGATTTCACTACTTGGAATGTTACTTTTCTGGATGGACTTCTAGTGCTTGTCCAAGGTTATGGATGAGACTTCCATTACTTTGTTCAGGATACATACACTCATAACATTGCCATAGACTTGGTATCATACACTATACATTTCATATTTAGGTTATTGCATATGCATACTCATTAGACATAATTTGGCATAGCATGGTAATTATATGGGCGATTGTTGTCATTCATAAAAACTTCATGACATACAATTGTATGGGCGGTTGCGTACTTCTGAGAGGGAAGTGTTAAGTGCTTTTGTAATTGAAGTGTTGGTATAGTAAATGTGTAGTATTTATAATGTTTAAGTTGCTGGTTTTGGAATACTTCTATTGAGATGTGATTTCTCACCCTGATTGTGTTGCCCTGTAAATCTAGGTACAAGTTCTTCTAAAAGAGAGAAGAAGTGATGTGAAGACTAGTATAGTGTAGTTTATATAATTTTTGAGATAAAGTTTGTATTTGTTATACTCGACCTAGTGTGTAAAAGCTTATGTATTACAATTTGCCCTTGAGCAATGATGTATCTATATAACTTCAAGTTTATCGTGGCTCTCTATAAAAGTTTGCATGATTTTTATGGATTAGAATTGTGGTTTATGTAACGCCCCAATTTTTAGAAAATATTTCGAATGTACTGTTTGCTGTTTTTCAAGTTATTGTGTAAATGACCGTTGTATCCTTATTTTACTGTTTCTCGATTTCTGTGTGAAATACAAATACGTTTATACAGGCTCAAATTTTATTTGGTCTTTTTACGTAATTTGTTCCGAGACGGTAAAATAAAAGTTTTTCCGAGCTACTGTTTTAATTTTTCTGGGAGATATACAGACAATTAATACTGTCTGTAATTTTATTTGAACTTTTTGGACGATTAGCTACGTTGTGGGAAAAAATGAGAAAATGACCATTACGTCCCGAACGTGCTGTTTTTGCTGTTTTTAATTGTTTTCTACTTGATTTAATGTCCGATATTACTGTCTGATTTTTATATGGACTTTTTGTGTGATTTGCTCCGAGGCGGAAAATAATATTTTTCGGACCTAGAAATCTTATTTTATTATTTAGAATTGGGAGATCTTACTAAACCTGATTCTAAATGAGACAAGAAATAATCTTTTAATTTTTAGGATTTTTGTCAAATAAAATATTTTATAATATTATAATATTATTTTATTAGTCAGTATAATAAAATGACAGTGGACCCTAAATGTTTTGCGGGACCCACGTTTAGCTAATACGGTTAACTTAGTAGCTTAATTAATCATCATTAGCAGTAGAACTTTCCAGAACAAGCTGACTCAGCTAGCTGACTAAGCTGATAATTTATGAGCAGTGTGACTAGGCTTGGGGAGTCATCAATAACCAACCAATAGGAGACAAGCTTGTTAAGCAAGCTTTGATCCTAACCTTTGATGCATCCAAGGGCTTGGATGAAGCCAAGCAAGATGCACACCTTGCATGCTCTTTGAGAGCTACGGCCAAGGGAGTTAGGAGACCAAAAATCACTTTGCTTGCATGCAAAATTCTCTCTTCTCTCTCATCAAAAACCCTAGCCACCATTCTTGTCTTTTCTCTTCACCATTCGGCCAAGACAAGAACCCTACCCTCCAACCATCCAAATTTTCATCTAACTAACTTTTCTAAACCTAAACACCATCCTAAGAACATCTCTAGTTGAGAGTTCTTGCAAATTCTTGCACTTGGAGCTTGGAAACCAATCTTGAAGATTTTACCTAGAAGGTGAAATCTCATACTTTTCTTTTCTCTCTTCTTTTTCAAAGTTCTAAGCCATGATCTATCCATGGTTTAGGTTCTTTTTCATGGTTAGTAACTTGTAGAATTTCGTTTGAATTGGTAGGCACTTGGTGGAGGAAACCGAATACTAGGAGGAGTGAAAGAAAAACCATTTGTCTTCATTTAAGGTAAGAGGAAGACAAATCTTATCACCTATGGATGGTGGTAAGAAGATGGAGTTTTGATTTTGTGATTGTAGAATCCATAAGGATTCATGTTTGTGCTTGTTAGTAGCTTATTTGATGTGGTTGTGTATTTGTTAATAGCTTTTCTATTTGTTGTTTGTAATAATTTGCATGTCTACAAGCTTTAAGTTGCATGTCTACAAGCTTTGATAATATTGCATGTGTTAGAATTGTATGATAAAGTATAGAATTGCATGATAATGTATAGGATGTGAACAACATGTCAAGGAGATGCATGTGTGTTCCAAAGAACACTCCATGATGGCTCACGGCCACTAACAAAATGGAGAACCAAAATGTTCTCTTAATTTTCTTAAAAGGTGATTTAATTAACCTAGGAGAATTAAGAAGGTTTCAAGTTGTTTAAGTAAAAAAAAAATGAATTTGGAAATCAAATGGCATAACCTTACAATTTCGGCCAACAAGTCTAACTTCAACATTTTGATTTCTAAAATTATTTTCTAAGGTAATGATTTAATCAATGTAGACAATACAAGAGACTTAACATGCATTAAGAAGGTGAAAAACAATTTGGAAATTAAATGCAAAGTTTTTATCAAATTCGGCCAACATGCCAAATTAGGTATTCATGATTTCTAAAATTAATTCCAAGTTATTTTCAATCAAGAAGAAGCAATACAAGTTAAAGTAAATTTTCTACAATGAGTTTTAAAGAAATAAAGTGGTTAGAACTAAGTTTAAGAGGTTAATACTAATGATTTTTATTGTAAGGAGAAATACAGTAACTTTCGAAAATTTCTAACATATAGCTCATGCTGTATTTTTGAAGCATGTTAGTAGTTTTCAAAAGGATTAATTACATGGTTTAAAAATTTAATAAACAAAATTTTTATGGTAAAATTAGGAAACCATTAATATAATTTTCTAAACAAAATACTGTCAATTTTTAGTAAAAACGGACAAATAAGATAGAAAAGATGTCCAAAAGACAAGATATACGGTATGGAAAATATTATACGTAGTTTAAAAGTATTATTTATTATTTCGTTTATTTAAACAAGATTTTTAAGGAATTCGGTCAAGAAAATGATTTAAAAATCTTACGCGATTGAGAAAATGTATTAAAAATCCTACGCGATTTTGAAAACAGAAAAATATATTTACGCGATTTCAAAACGATTATAAAAACGACGAGATTTTGAAAACGCGATAAAATTTCTACGCGATTGACCGTTACTGTATTTTTCATTTGTCGGGAAAATGTGAACCCGTATATGTTTTCTTTATATATATATTTGTTGCCAATGAGGGCAAGCTTTACATTTGTCGAGAAAATGAGAACCCGTACAGGCTTTCTATTTTTCTGCCATTGAGGGCATATTATTATCTTGAGGGCATTTTTGTAATTTTATATTTTTGGAATTATGTATTGTCTTTATGCCAATTTTTGGTGTTTTGATTGATTTGTGACGAATCACATCGTGTTGTCGATGCGATAAACGTAGTGTGGTTCATTGTTCTAATGAACTTGGAGACTTTAGTGTACGGGATCCCATATATGGACAGTTGGTAGCTCCGCTGGGCCGTGGTAAACCGATAGCACACTAATGGACTCGACACGCACTATATTTAATCGAGGTTTGTAAAGTCTAGTAGTACATTGCCTATAGTGCCACAACGGGAGACCGTGAACTATACTACGCCTGGATGGTGGATTCCCAGTGTCGTAGGCTATTGACGCAACGTGTGACAGCGTGATAGTTGGTTGGGCAGCCGTGGTACTAATAGATTTTGCAAGTCATTCTCTCTGATATCTGTTTGTGTTTAACTCCATGGAGTAGGATTGTGTCTTAGTGTATATGATTATATCTTGGATGATATTCCATTTTCTCTATTTATCTTTATCTGGTTATATCTTGGATGTTATTCCATTTTCTCTATTTATCTTTATCTGGTAATTATTATGATGGTTGTCTATTTCTTATTTTATTCTATCTGTGATATTGTTTTATCTGTGTTTTTTTTTATCTGTGTTATATCTGTGATGTTATGTAACATTATAATATCTAAGCTTTACTTTATTCCATTATTATTACTGTTATAGCTTTTTGTTTTGCATAAACTGTATATATGATATTTGTCGTCTTCTTATTGGCCATGTTTGTGGTGATTTTAGATTGTCTTACCTCTTTATTGTATGTGTTTCTTGTATATTTACTTTGTGCGATAAAGAGTTTGAGGAAGAAGAAGAGGAACAGCCTCTTGAGATCCTGTACCCCGAGGAGGAGGAAGATCAACAAACCGACGACCAGTTTTATGATCAAGAACCATCTGATCATCCATATCCATTGGATTGATTAGTTTTGGTATGGCGGTGCCCGGATTTTTGGGATTCGTGACTCTGGAGTTTCATGGTGGATCGCTATCATGGCACATGAGAGGAGATAGAGACTCGGTGACATATGCGGGACGGATGACGGTGACCTTACGTCATAGGTTTGATGGAGAGCCGATCATGACTACGACAGTGTTTCTACACTTAGAGTTACCCTTATCCATTAAGCATCATTTTGGTGGTATGACCACGGAGCCTAGTGAGATAAGTATCGTATCGACTGCGTGATCACGTTATCGCCGAGAGTCGAGGCATCCAGGATATTTGTCCCCTGATGATCATTTTCATGATGAGAGTGATCCTTCAGAGGAGTAAATATGTTTGATGTTTTTTTTTGGCGCCTCTGCGTATGGATGTATATATTGACTCCTTTACTGTTTTTATTTATGTTTCTGTTTAAATATTTGTAATTGTAGTTGTAAATTATTTGTATAACTTAGAACTCAGAACATATGTATATTATGAGAAATGTTGTTCTGTCTATTTTATGTTTTCCGCAATATTCTATTTTTAATAATCTGTCTATCAGGAACTACTTTATGACCCATACTATTATTTAACGAATGTTTTACAACTTGGGTAGATTTTATTTCTATTTCTTTTATTTTCTTTATATGTGTGGCATCCCCAAAGGGGTGTTACAGTTTAAGGTTAAAAGTGACATAGCCAGTATTGGATATCCTTGTATGTGTAAGATATATCAGGATATCAATTTTGGGATGTTACAACATTCATGTTCTTTCTTTAGCCAAAAGTTACACTAAGTTATAGAATAAAATTCTATTCTTTGTTCTTTCCATTTTATGAATCCCTAATCAACATCTAACCATCTAATTAATTAAGTTCCCATTTTAACATAAAGTTTGCTATCATTTTCCCTAAGAGGCTGTGGGCTCTAGGGAATGAGAAATTCCATAATTTTTCATCACCTCACTAATTACTTATCATTAAAAGTCTTGATTCCTAAATTGTTACACCAATTTTCATTATGGACCCATTTTTGGGCCATTTGGCTGTGAGTCTCCAAGCAAAAGGGCAAGGAACCCTTGCTTCCCATCCATGTTTCCAATCCATCAAGATCAATCCCAAGTCATCAAGATATACAAATACAACCAATAAATTCATATAAGATAAAATCAATACAAAATTATCAAAATCATACAACAAAGAGGGTGACCCTAACATGAGTTCCTCACAACCAACACATAAATATGCCCTTCATTACTAAGATATGTTGAAGTGGATGATCTCCCTCTTACCCAAAGAGATAAACAAGAAAGCAAGCTCCTTTTTGCTCTTGAAATTTGTCCTCCACCACCACAAAACCCTAGAATGATCAAACTTTCACAATCAATAACTGAAGCTTGAAAAGAGGAGTCCTTGGTTACAAAGGTGACGAAGAATCATGAAAATGAGAAGAGGAAATAGAAAAGTCAAAAGCTTTACCTCAAAGTTTCAAGTTTTGGGGCTTTATGGAAGAAGATGAAAATGGTAGATTTAGGTGATGGTCACGAAAGAGAAAAGGTTCAAGATGATGAGAAGATGTAAGAAACAAGGTTGGTTGAGCAAGAAAATGTGGATGGCCAAAAATGGTGTCTCTTTGCCGTGGACTTGGAGAGAAAATGGTGAGAAAAAATTGATCCTTTGAAGATGATTCCAACAAGAGATAAAAATCTTCAAAGGAAAAGTAGCTTCAAGCAAAGTGGTTGGCTTGAAATCAAGCAACCATGGATGGTGGGACGAATAGTGGTTGCCGTGGAAGAGAGGAGGAAGAAGGAAGAGAAAAGTGTGAGAGGAAAAAGTGAGAGAAGAGAAATGAAGAGAGAGAAAGTGATAGAAAAGTTTTGAGAATTTTTAAAAGTGAAATAAATGTGTAGTATTAGTGAAAATGTGACAAAATTTGTCACATTTCCCTCCTCATTGCCGTGGGGCTACATGGAGGAGAGAGGGAGAAACTTCCTATAGAAGCTTGGTGCAAAGCTTCCTTGAGAAGCTTTGCTAGCTTTTTGCAAAAGTCAAAGTGATGATGTCACTTTGATGATGTCATTAAAGTACTCTTCTAGAAAGATGACTAACACTCTACTAAAGCTATTATCTAGTGAATAAAAGTTACAGTTAACAAAATTAGTATTTATTGTTCAACGGATAATAAAACGCACTGTAATTTTATTTATCAGATAAAATCTCAAAAAATAAACTTCGTAAATTGTGTCCGGCCTCGGGTTTAGTAAGATCCCCCGTCGACGTTTCCACAATTTAAGGTTTTCTAGCCTCGGGGAAAATATTTTATTTTTTCGGCTCCGCTCAGTGCTCACATAAATTGAGAAATATATTAAAATAATGAACATTTTTGAAAAAATTCACAAAAATTCACAAAAATCACAAATATTATAAAATGACTATTTATCAAGAAATAAACAATTTTTAGGGTGTTACATAAACTGCTTGGATGATGAAAATAAATATGAAGAATTTATTTCTAATTCAGATATAGTTGGACCTAGTTGTAGTTAATTTAGGAGAATTAACTGAGCTATTATGGTATTTTTAATAACACTGAGTGAGTATTTAAGTGCTAGATTAAATAGGAAAATATCTTAGAAAATTATGAAAATTTGTGAATGTAACATCTTGGAAATCATGTTAGGCTTGTAATTAGTTACAAAGGTAATATATTACTTGTTTAGCATGTTAGTCAAGTTTAGTGACAAACTGAGTCAGTTAGAGCACTTTGTTACAACCCCGAGTGTGAAAAGTCGCCTAAAATGACTCAGAAAATAGCATAAACTGCTATTTGAATGGAAACAAGTTTAGATAATTTGTTTCTAGGTCACAAATGAGTTAAGTAAGGTGTAGTTAAAGTTTCAGAGTAATCAGAGTTGATTTGGTATTTTTAGGCTACTGGTTGTGCATTTTAATACCGAATTGACCCCCAACAAATATGCAAAAATAGGAAAAAAGTACAACATGATTTTTAATGAATCTTATAATTTATTTCGAGTCTGTTGGAAGTTAGAATACTAGATTTGGAGGAATCTAAGTGTTCTTAACAGTATGAGAATTTTGCTATAAGTAGCAAAGTGCTACTCACGGCATGAACCAAAATAGAAGAAAGAAAAGAAAGAAAAAAGAGAGAAAGGAGAAGAGAGAAACTAAAGGAAGAAAGGAGAGAAAGAAAAGGGGGAAAAGAAGGAAGACCAAGGGAAGATCAAGATAAAAGCATAGAGCTTGAAGATTGATCATCCAAGACAAGATGTAGAGGTTCTTGGGTTCTAACTTCATCTTTTTCCTCATCTTTCTATGTTAGGCCTTTGAGGTTTAATGTGTCATTTTGAGTTCTAGAGATGTTGTAGGTGTTTTTCTTATTTGGATGAGTTATAAATGAGGTTTATGACTTGTTCATGCAAGGAATTTGAACCAGAAACAAAAGCTATTCATTTTTGGATCCTAAATACCCAAAGAGGGGTTTAGGTTAAAGTATGAGGGATTTTGATCCATAATCCAAATTAAGAGGTTTAAGTTGGTATTTGATGTTTCCTATATGTTAAAGAACTAATTAGGGACTCAGAATCACCGAGAGATTGGATAGAAATGGCCAAAATCTAAGAGAAAAATCAATGGAATAGTACCACAGTTTCTGTAGAATTTTGTAAAATCTGAGTTCTGCATGTCACACCGTGGTGTGGATCGAGGCGTGGTCCGAGGCGTGAGTATGTCGCAGCGTGGGCAGTTTTCTGCCCAGAAGTTCCACCCGAGAGTTGAGTGCCGCGGCGTGAAAAGTTTTGTGCCGCGGCGTGAGACCCTAAAGCTTCAAAAATGTTGTTTTTGAATGCTTTAGGTCTTTTAGTTGATGGAATCCTTTGGTTATGCCTAGTAGAGTGTGTTGAGGCACTAGATAGGGTATTTCTTAGATAGAAAATCCTAGAGGCATACAAGGAAAGATAGGAGAAAAGTTGAACTTCCATTAGACATGGATTGCCATAGATCAAGAGCTTAGTTTCTTAAGCAACTTAAAGTTGCACAGATGTCACAAGAAAGGTGATAAGAGATTTAAGGTACCGAGATGGCAATAATAGAGTGCCTAAGTGGCAAGAGTTAAGGGCCAAGGTGCCGAGATGGCAATACTAGAGTGCCATAGTGCCTAAGTGGCAAGAGTTAAGGGCCGAGGTGCCAAGTTAGCAAAAGTTAAGTGCCATAGACCCTAGTTGGCAAGGGTGAATGCCATAGTATATGAAGAGCTCTCAAAGAGTGAAAGAGAGTTAGTAATACAAAGATAGTAGTGTACTAAGTCTAGTTGGCATTGGTTCAATGTCGTAGTGCATGAAATGCTCCCACAAAGAAGAGGTGGAGTTAGTAATGCAAGATGGACTTAGTATGAGATCATGTGGTGGTTATGTTAGAGTTAGGACATAACTCGGCATTTACACACACATCACACTTCACATATGCTTACTAATCCCTAGAGAACAGTAGTGGAGGCATCCACTCAGTTTTGGTGGCGATATCCATCTAGTTAAGGTAGATTACTTAGTTATCTACGGGTGTAGGAGGTCATGTGTTGTGATAACAGACTTCGTTCCTCAAAGTAGGCTATAAGGGGTCACATGTTATCATGGCAGAATTCCTCTGCACCTAGGGGTGTAGGAAGTCAGGTGTTGTGGTAACAGACTTCATTCCTAAAAGTAGGCTATAAGGAGTCACACGTTATCATGGCAGAATTCCTCTATGCCTAGGGAGAATAGTTGAGTATTCATGACATTGAACCTACACTAACATACACTTTTCTTTGAACATAAACATACATCATTCCATCATTGCATTATTTAATATTTTATTTGGTTTGAATATATTTGTGTGATTGTTGTGTATGTGTTACTTTGTGCTATCGGTGACAGTTGTATAGGTGGTTGTCTGGCCGATGATTTCAAATGATTATATGGGCGGTTGTTTGATATCATCGTGGTTTCGGTTATCAGAGCAGAAGTATAGTTTGCTAAAGAACGTTACATAAAGAGAGAGTTATAATTGTTTCTTATGCAGGAAGTATTAGTTCAGTTGGGTTTATTCATTGTGAATGTTTAAACTGCTGGTTTTGGTATACTTATACTGAGAAATATGATTTCTCACCCCGTTTGTTGCCATGTAAATCCAAGTGGAAGTTCATCCAAAGGCAAGAAGAAGATGTATGAAGACAAAGATAGTTTTTATACTTTCTATTTTAAAGCTTATATTTATTTATGTGCTTTTAGTTGTATGAAGTTATATATACAATGAGCCATTTAGTGGCAAGGTTATATGTATAACTTTTAGTTTTCCGCAAGGCTCTCCATTATTATTTGCTTAAATGATATGGATTAGTACAATGTTAAGTTAGAAGTAGCATAACTAATACTGCTTATCCAGGTATATTTTGATATACTAGGTTACTAGTATTAGGGTGTTACAATGAAGATATCAATTAAATGATGGAGAATTTTCTAGTAATGAGTACATGTTGAAGCATTGCTATAGGCCTATTAGTTTATTTCCTTAGGTTTAACTTAACTTGAGGAAGAGTAATAAGATTTAAGTGACAGTTTTAGGTATAAGAAAAATTATGCAATGATGGAACTAGGATTGAAATGAATCCTAGGATTCTGTATAACACCTATAGAAGTTAGGAAACTTGATTTTTTTGCAAGATCAAAGTATTTCTAAAAGATATAATGTTTCCAGCTAAATATCTAAACATAACCTTATCTCTCCTTTACTTCCACCACCCTTCATTTTCTGCTTCTTTGACTTTTTCCACTTATTTCTCTCATCTCTCACATTTGGAGCAATAGGAAGAGAAGAGAAAAGAAAAGGCAAAGAAGGAAGAAAAGAGAAAAAGGAAAGGAAGAAGGAAGATGAGGAAGAACCAAGGAAGACCAAGACGATCAAAGCTTGAGCAACAATCACACCACTTAAGGTAGGGGTGTTTGTCCATGCTTTACCCTTTTCTGTTTTCTACATCTTGTTAATGGTGCATGATGCATATGGAACATGGTAGAAAATTGGTATTGTGAGGGATTTCAATGGTTTGAGATAATGAACTTGGTTAGAAGTTGATAAAAATGGTATGTAATGCGTTGAGACATGCATATTGGTGGTTTAGTACTTGTAAGCATCCATATAACTCCATTAACTTGTGTTTGAGAAAATAGGTTTGGGATGAGTTGTTCTTTGTTCTTGTTTCATTATGTTGGTGATTTGAGATTGTGCATGAAAGTTCCAACATGTTTAGAGACCATGTATGAGGTTAAAAATCATCGAGGGTCTAGGTTTGGTTAGAAACTCAATGGAACAAGGCATAAATCTTTGGTGTTAGGCGATTAAGTGCCCAAAAGTTGGCCGCTTAATCGGTCAACACTAGAATGTGAAGGCTTGCTGGGTGCCTAAGCACCTAAGATATGAGCACCTAATCGCTCAAGGCTAGAATGGCTTGGTGCTGAGAGATTGTTTCTTCAAAAGTTAGGCACTTGACAGAAAACTTGGTGAACTTTGTTGTCATAGGGCACCTAATCGCTGGAAAAGTAAACGACTTAGCGCCCAAGGACAAAAAGTTACATGTTTTTATTTTGAGGAATTAGAGTTCATTGCTTATTAGGATCTTTTATGTATGCTTTTTAGTCTAATTTAAGACACTAGTAGGGATATTTCATAAAGGAAATAACCAACTAGCATATGTGTAAAAGAATAAGTCTATGTGCATCTAATGGTTGTGGATTGACATAGGTATATTTCTAAACTTTGAAGAGCAATGGTGTTGCACTTAATATCACTTGTGATGTGATGATATGGTGTACTAGATGCAAGTATAATGAGATTGTTTGGCACTAGTTACTTATCTTTAGGCATGAATTGCTCTTTCATGGTTGAAGTTAAGCTAGAGATGCATGATGAATGGTTTTTGCTCCCTTGTTTGCTAAGGTTAAGCTATGGGAAAAATAGTAGAAACATGGATATGCTCCTTTGTGTGATAAAGTTCAGCCAAAAATTGCATGCTTACTAGTCTATGCTCCTTCACCTTAGTGTATCTGACATATACACAGGTAGATAGTATTAGCCATGTCACTTCTAACCTAATAACATAATAATTATATATATATATATATATATATATATATATATATATATATATATATATATATATATATATATATTTACAACTTTAGCCTCAACAAGGCATAATGTTATATATATAATACTTTATACATCATAAAGCAAATATAGAATATTGTACAGGCTTTGTTACTAAAAGTAATAAACTAAACAAATAACTAAACTAGTTCTTCTGCTTCTTTGAATTCTTTTCCTTGAAAGAGTTTTGACTTGGATTTACATAGAAATATAGCAGAGTGAGAATTCATAAATTCTCAGTAATGGTATTCCAACACCACACATGGCATAAATATCACACCATTATCTATTCACAAAGAATAGACATCAATAGATTATATTCACAAACAAGTAATAAAACCACCGTTCAATACCTTATAAGTAATCATATATTTCCTATGTAACGTTTAGTAAGCTAAATTATAATGTATCACTAAAATCATTCATCTAAAGCAAGACGATTGCCCATACAATTGTTTGAGAAATGCAATGCAAATGGTATGTCATATAATTATGATCATGAAATGTAATATGATTATGTTGTGCAATGCTTGTGAAAGATTTTATTTTTGAAAACACATGATACTTGCATACTTCTAAGAACCCTTTTGTTCCTTGTATTTTCTCTGAGGAAGGGGTACTAGGAAACCCTTTTGTTCCTTGACCTCCTTGCACTACATGGTATAAGTGGACTAACTCACCTCACAATAGTGGACTACCATTTACCACCCTTAATACCGTATGTGGTATAAGTGAATTAAATTACCCCACAATAGTGGGCTACCGTTTACCACCCTTAATACCGTATGTGGTATGAGTAGACTAACTCACCTCACTATAGTGGTGTGACATCCTCAAAATCATTACTAATAACGTATCTAGATTTACGTATTAGCAAATAAAATTAAGTACGTCACATAAAATTTAACAAATTAATTTTATACTATATTTAATATATATATATATAGAAAATATGAACCTGTAGTGGAATAATATAACGTTTATATATTAAAAGGATAATATACAACGTATTTTATAGTACAATAATTTACATAAGCTTTTACAAAGTACTAATTATACAATACACAATACAAAATAACTTCAAGATTATTTTATGTCTTTTGCTTTAGTCTCCTTGCTGAAGATCTCGACCCTGTAAATATTACAAAAACAAGAACAAAAAAGAAGTGAGAATTCAAAGAATTCTCTGTAATACTATTAAAATCAATGACATTGTAATACTTCCAGCTGTTTCGGGGAAAAACCATTTAAAAATTTTATTATGTAGGAAGGTGGCAAAAACCAAATCAAGTCCTTCCTCTTCCCGAAACAAAAGTTCAATTATTATTAGTTTCTAAAAATATTTATTATCAAACATCGCAATTAACATCCATAATAATTTTAAGAAACACAATTTTAAACAAGCTTCACATTTAACCAAATAAATCCAATTTCATCTTAATGCTTATTTAAATTACTTGGCAGTAGTATGCTTTAAGGTTGGTGCACTTCAACCTATTTATGACCATTCGCCAGTCACATATAACTACTCTGACCCGACCACCTCTAGTGAGGGAATGCCCATCCTCAACATAGAGTTATGAGTAGAGAGGGAATGTCCATCCTCAACTACTGAGATAGGGAGAGAATCATCCATTCTCACACTATCAACAATCTAGGATCACCTCTAGTAGAGAGGGAATGTCCATCCTCAACTACTTTCAACTAGGAAGAACTTGAGTAAAGAGGAAGGGTATGTCCATCCCCAACCTCTACTACTCCGGAAGGAAGAGAATGTCCATCCTCATACTTCCATTTTAACCTAGAATGATCCTATTTCAATCTCTTGGTCATGTAAAATACAAAGGGCTACTCATATAAGTCAAACACACACTAGGTTTCCATACAAGTAATAATTTGAATACAATTCAAATATTTTCCTTATTAGAACATACTAGGCCATGTCCATGATACAATCTAAGGTCAATGTTTCTAACCAAAATTTAGCATCAATGCATAACAAAATTTGCATTCAAATTATGGTCACATAGGATAGCCATTTGCCAAGACTTTTCATCATCACTTAACTCACAACTTCATGCATAGTATGTAACATCCTAATACAAATATCTCTATACATATGTTATATACAAAGATATAAAATACTAGAAATGTCACTTCTCTAGATTATCGTCAAGTTATATATCCATAATCACTAATAAAGTCATTATAAAGAGCCTTAAGGGATGCAGATATATATATATATATATATATATATATAACATACATACACAACATTTGCCTAAGGAAGGCTTAGTGTAATACATAAGCTTTTTACATAACAAACTAATATAAATAAACACAAAGCCTAAACTAGAAGTAATAAAAACAAAAACTATGCTAATCTTTTAGCTCTTTTTTCTTCTTACTTTTTGAAGAGTCTTCACTTGAATTTACATGGAAACAAAACGGGGTGAGAATCAATAATTCTCAGTATAAGTAAACCAAAACTAGTCATACATAACATAATGAACATAATCTTAACATATGCTATAATAAGATATGTTTAAATTCTACACAAGGTTTAAATTTAGTATCTAAATAAACCAAGTCAATGATACATACATTCATATTTACACACTTAGCTCATTTAAGGCCCAAGCATGTTCTACTAGGAAACCTAGTTTCTCGTGTTTACCTGTTGTAGGGAGGAAAATTGTAACCTCAACTACATATAACCCTAGCTCCTAGTCAGGAATGACTTGTGCCATTAGGAACTTCTGACTCCTGTCCTTCTAGCCAAATGACAGTACTTATCATATAAGCTAACATTTGTAGGAAAAACACTACTAATTCATCCTAGTTTACTTGTATCTATTACACCACTTCATCACATCTTATTGATATCTAAAGCAACATTAAGTTACTTAAGGTGCTAGACACTTACCCAAGGCAATCCACCATTTTTGGTTGCATAAGGCCTATGCTTTTCTTATCTTTGCTAAGTGGTTATTCCCATATTGAAATATCAAAAATAGCTTCACAAGATATTCTAAAAAGTATGTATAAGGGGTCCCATCTAATAGCATTCCCAATTGGAACAAGATAAAAATCTTGCAAAAATTTGCACTAGTCACTCAAGCGCTGGTCTTTAAGCGCTCAGGCACTGCCTGCGTATTCAGGCGCACTGGGATGGGCACTCAAGCTCTCTAAGCATGCATCAGGTAGGAAAATCTCTGGTCTTGGGGCACTCAAGTGTTCACCCTGGTGCTCAAGCACTGGCATACCAGAGCGTATGTCCTATTTTGCTAGGCATTGGGCGCTCATCTTTTAGTGCCTGGGCGCCCACGCACCAGAACTAATTCTGCAGAATGTTTTTTGAAGAATTGGTTTTCCAAACTAATTCATTCATCACTAACATGGATTCTAGATATTAACCAATCCTAAACATGATCTATAAACATGATAGAATCATCAAATACTAACTTAATCCATTTAACATAGGTTAATGAGCAAGGATTCAACCCACAAAAACCCATTTTTTTAACTTTGAAGATTATGGAGAAACATGGACAAAACTAAGTCCTAATTCACAACCAATCATCAAACATAACAAAATCAAGCCATCGTCAACTTTCCAAACAAGAATCATTCATGGAAAGTCACAAATAACAATCAAACCCATTTCTATTCAATAAACCACCACTAGGCAACAAGTTGAACCAAATGGAAAGATGAAGTTATTAAAACAATTCCCCTGCCTCTTGTAGTGCAACTAAACTTCACACCTTAGATTTCCCTTTTGCTTTTCTCTTTTTCTCCTCCTTTTCCTCCTTCTTCCCTTCCTCTTCTTTCCTTTCTTCTCTCACGTTTTCTGCTTCTGTGTTTCCAATAGAGAGAGTTGCGAGTGAGGAAACAAAAGGAGATAAGAGTGTTGACTTTTAAGGCCATTAGGTTATAAGCTGAAACTTATAACTCTTAGGAATGCTTTAATATCACAGATTCAAGTTTCTTAACTTCCAACAACTTTAGAATAAATACTAAGATCCATCTAAATTATTGTTTCATTATTTTCATGATTTTCCATATTTGCTACAAGTCAATATGACATTAAAACACACAACCAATATGCTTAAAAACACCAAACTAACTTTGATTATCTTAAAACTTTAACTACATCTTACTTAATTCGTTTGTGACCTAAAAACAAATTATCCATATATGTTTCCCTTATCTAAGCTATTTATTCCATTATTTGAGTCATTTTAAGCTACTTTTCATATTATGTGTTGCAACAAAGTGCCTAAACTAACTCAGTTTGTCACAAAATTAAACAGACATGTTAAACAAGTAATATACTACCTATGTAACCATATACAAGACTAATATGTTATAGAGGATATTACATTTTCCCCCTCATTTTTAAAATTTTCTCTCCAAAATTGCTTACCTTGCGCAAACAACTCTGGGTAACTCTGATACGTGTGGGATTCTAACTCCTAAGTAGCCTCCTTACTGTCAAAGCCACCTAATATAACCTTCACTAGAGGAATCTGCTTACCTCTAAGCTCTTTGACCCTTCTTTCCACTATCCTTACTAATTGTATATCATAAAACAAATCATCTCTTAATTGTATCGATTCATGTTCTACGATATGTGAAGGATCTGGATTATACTTTCTTAACTAAGACACATGAAAAACATCATGAAGGTTAGACAAACTGGGAGGAAGGGCTATCTGGTAGGCTACGAGTCTAACTTTCTTTAGAATTTGGTAAGGACCAAGAAAACGAGGATTCAACTGTTCGATTTTCAATGCTCTACCAATCCCTGTTGTAGGAGTAACTCTTATGAAAATATGCTCTCCCTCATCAAACTCAAGAGGTCTCCTTCTCTTGTGCGTATAACTCTTTTGCCGACTTTGAGCAGTAACCAACCTATCCTTAATCATCTTGATTTGCTTTGTGGTTTGCTGGACCAACTCTGGACCTAGGATGGTTCTCTCACCTACTTCATACCAACATAGAGGCGATCTACACTTTCTTCCATATAAGGCTTCATAGGGTGTCATACCTATGCTGAAATGGTAGCTATTATTATAGGTAAACTCCACTAGTGGAAAGAATTTATCCCAACTACCTTGTTCTAGAACACATGCTCTATGCATATCCTTAAGGGTTTGGATCGTTCTCTCTGTTTGCTCATCTGTTTACGGGTGATAAGCAGTACTAAGGCTCAACTTAATCTCAAATGCCTTTTGCAAGACTTCCTAAAATCTAGATGTGAATCTAGGGTCTCTATATGACCCTATACTCATAGGGACTCCATGCATCTTAATTATCTCTTTCAAATATAGCTGGGCTAATTTTTCTAGAGAGTAATTAGTTCTGATTGGTATAAAGTGGGTAGATTTGGTTAATCTATCCACTATGACCCAAACTATATCATGTCCTAACTGAGTTCTGGGTAAACCTATTACCAATTCAATGGAGATCTTATCCCATTTCCACTCAGGGATCCCTAAAGACTATAAAGGTCCTGCAGGTTTCTGGTGTTCAATCTTTACCTTTTGGCAAGTTAGACACCTTGACACATACTTTGCTATGTCCTTTTTCATTCCAGGCCATCAAAACATCTTTCTTAAATCTTGGTACATCTTAGTGGCTCCGGGATAGATGGTATACTTACTCTTATGAGCTTATTCTAGAATCCTCTATTTGATTTCTGACTCTCTTGGAACATAAAGTTTGTCTTTAAATTTTATCATTCCATCATCAGTCATATCAAAGTCTCTTAGGGTTCCTAGAAGATCTAGTCACTAATGTCCCTTAGAGCTTCTAAAATTTGAATTCTTAAGTCATTTACTATGTCCACTCTACTCACAAAGAGACTATGTGGCATCACAATCACCAAGAAACTCAAATTCTTGAAACTCTAGAGAAGTTCACTCTCTTGGACCATCATCTGGGACACATATAGGGATTTCCTACTTAGTGCATCAACCACTACATTGGCTTTACTCTGGTGATACTTTAACTCAAAGTCATAATCCTTTAAGAATTCCATCCATATTCTCTATCTCATGTTCAGTTCCTTCTGATCAAACAAGTACTTTAAACTCTTATGATCACTAAACACCTCAAACTGGACTCCATAGAGATAATGTCTCTAAATCTTTAAGGCAAATACTACAACGACTAACTCCAAATCATGCGTAGGGTAGTTCTCCTCATGTGGCCTAAACTGCCTTGATGCATAGGCAACTACTCTCCTATCTCACATCAAAACACACCCTAATCCCATCTTTGAAGATCACAAAATACCTCAAAGTTCTCATTGGGATCCGGAATCACCAAAGCTAGGGTAGTAGTCAACCTCTTCTTTAACTCTTGGAAACTATTCTCACAATCTTGAGTCCATTCAAAACTACTACATTTCTTACTTAATCTGGTCAATGGTAGCACTAACTGAGAAAATCCTTTAATAAACCTTCTGTAATACCCAGCTAGGCCTAGAAAGCTCATAATCTCAATCACAGTGGTGGGTCTCTCCCACTGTAATACTGTCTTAACTTTATTGGGATCTATTGAAATTCTTCCCTAAGAAATTACATGACCTAAGAACTGGACTTCCGTTAGCCAAAACTCACACTTGCAAAATTTGGAAAACAACTTCTTATCTTTGAGCATCTCTAAAACTACCCTTAGATGCTATTCATATTCTTCCACTGTCTTAGAATAGATAAAGATGTCATCAATAAATACTACCATAAACTTGTCTAGGTAAGGTCTAAAAACTCTGTTCATGTAATCCATGAACACCCATGATGCATTTGTCAACCTAAATGATATCACAAGATATTCATAATGTCCACACCTAGTTTTGAAAGTGGTTTTAGAAATATCCTCTTCCCTAACTCTGATTTGATGATATCCAGATCTTTCATCAATCTTGGAGAATACTGAAGCTCCTCTTAATTGATCCATCAGATCATTTATCCTAGGCAACATATACTTGTTCTTAATGGTTATCTTGTTCAATTGTCTATAGTCAACATATAATCTCATGGTACCATCCTTCTTCTTCACTAGTAACACTACCCAAGGGAAAACACTAGGCTTAATGAATTGCTTGTCCAATAACTCCTCTATTTGTTTCTTGAGTTCTGCTAACTCTAGAGGTGCCATTCTATAAGGTGCTATAGAGATAGGTCATGTACCTAACACTAAACCTATAGAAAACTCTATTTCTCTTTCAGGCGGCAACTCTACTACGTCACACGGAAATATCTCTTAGTACTCCCTTACCACAGGTATGCTGTAACATCCCAAAAACTAAAATTAATGACGTATCCAGTTTACGTCTTAGTATTTAGAATTTGGTATATTACTTATGAATATTATCAATTTTACAAATACATATTTTAAATCAATATCAAAATATGAGCCATTTCGTGATAACATAATATACATATATATTGTTATTGAAGTTTATACAATAGTCCAAAATAGTACATTTATACAAGGATTATCTCATGGTACAAAATTTAATACATCATAATATAAAGGTTCAAACAAAAATAACTGAACTAGGTCTTCACATCAAAACTCCAAGTTGCTAGTCTTTCTAGGTCTTGCCTAGAATTATCATGGAAAGTATAGAAGTAAGGGGTGAGAATTATGAAAAATTCTTAGTAGTTTAATAAAAACTGTGTCATCATAATAATTCCAGCTATTTTAGGGGAAATCTATTATATAACATTCAATAATATTCTAGGAAGGTGGTAGAAATCCAAAACGATGTCATTCCTTTTCCCGAAATAGACATTCCATTTTATCATTATGAAAAACATTTACGAAATTAAATATTAGATCATATCATCAAATATCATGATGAAGAATCAGTCATGCCATCAAATATCAAATCATATCATCAAATATCATTTCTTAAGATGCATTATATCTCAAATCACTTGGTAGTATTTTTCTTTCAGGTTGGTGCACAACAACTCATTTATGACGATTAATTTACCATACAGAACTACTCCAAGTAACTAGGCTATATCTATCTCAGTCTAGTAAAGAAGATGTATAGAAATTCTCAGTCCAAAGCTAAGGGTAGAACTCAAACTACCATAATAGAGAGGATGCACATAAATCCTCTTACTATCCAGGATTTAGGATTACCCCAAGTAGTGAAGTAATCCTCCATTACTTGATGACTAGGGCAGCTTAGGTAAAGAGGGAGGTTTTCCTCAACCTCAATTACTCTAGTATAGGGAAATTCTCATATTCTCTTACCATTATCCAAAACTTACCTAGTACAAGGTTAATCCAAATCCAAATTAGCTTAGTTCCACAAAGGGATACACATGAGAGAAAATCATTTTTCATCAAATCATCAATCATTTAAGAATATTCAATACCATTTCATCAATTCTTAATATGAATGTGAGCTTCATTAAGGCTTACTTTACCTAGAATTTCTTCTAAACAAGCACAAGATTATTTTAGTACTTAATAGAATAATAAGCACAATAAAACAACAGCAGCAACATTAATATTAATACAACAACAACATTTTAAAATAGTAACAACACATTTAAATAGTAGCAACATAAATAAAAGCAACAACATAATTTAAATAGTAGTAGCACAAATAACAGTAGCAACAGAATTTCATAATTTTCTGAGTTGCTTAACTGTTCTAGCTAATTCTCAGTAGTATCTTTAAAAATACCAAATTTACTCAGCTGATTCTCCAAAAATTGCTACAACTCTTATCAATGATTCTTAGTTAGGAAATAAATTTTTCATATTTATTTTCATTATATCAACTGATCTGCAGATACTTTAATTATTCTCTTGTATTAAGTGTTACAAAATTACGCTCAAACTAGTTCAGAAAGTTACCCAAATTAATAGATAACTCTTACCAGTATTACTGAGCTACTATAACCCTAATTAGGATCATTAGGTTAGGGAGGATGTTACAATTCTTCTCCCCCTTTTTTAAAATTTTGTCCTCAAAATTTAATTTAACTCATTCAAACAATTATGGATATTTTTGCATCATTGTGGCTTCCAGTTCCCATGTGGTATCTTCAGAGTCACTTTCTTTCCTTATCACTTTCACAAGAGGAATTTGTTTCCCTCTTAACTCTTTTATCGCCCTATCCACGATCCTTATAGCTTAACTACATAAGTTAAATAACATTTTAACTGTACAGATTCATTCTCTATGATATATAAAGGATCTGGGATATACTTTCAGAGTTGGGAAACATGGAATACATTGTGAAGGTTAGATCGGCTAGGTGGCAAAGCTATCCCATAGGCTACCAGTCCAATTCTTTTTAAAACTTGGAAAGGACCAAAGTACCAAGGATTTAACTTTTTGGTTTTAAGGGCTCTACTAACTCCCATAGTAGGAGTGACTCTAAGGAATACGTGTTCTTCTTCTTTGAATTCTAGTGACCTCCTTCTCTCATTCACATAACTCTTTTGCCTACTTTGAGTTGCTAACATCCTATCCTTGATTTCTCTTATTTGCTGTGTAATCTGTTGAACTAATTTGGGACCTAGGATGGTTTGTTCCCCAGTTTCATACCAGCATAAGGGTGATCTACACTTTCTACCATACAAGGCTTCATAAGGTGCCATCCCAATACGGGTGTGATAACTGTTGTTGTAGGCAAATTCTATTAAAGGTAAGAACCTATCCCAACTACCCTGATGGTCGAGCACACATGCTCTAAGCATGTCTTCCAAGGTTTGGATAATTCTTTCAATTTGGCCATCAGTCTGCGAATGATAGGTTGTACTAAAATTGAACTTTGTTCTATAAGCTTTATGGAGGGCTCTCCAAAACCTAGATGTGAACCTAAGGTCTCTATCTGATATGATATTGGAGGGGATTCCATGCAGCCTCACAATCTCTAGAAGGTAGAGCTAGGCCAATCTATACAATGACCAATTTGCCTTTATGGGTAGAAAATGGGCAGATTTAGTTGGTTGATCCACAATAACCCAAATAGTGACAAAGTCCATTGATATACTTTCCCATTTCCATTTGGGAACTTCTAGGGGTTGAAGTGATCTTGAGGGTTTCTGATATTTTATTTGTACCTTTTGACATATAAGGCACTTGGACACAAATAAAGCTATATCAGCTTTCATACGGGGCCACCAAAACATTTGCTTAAAGTCTTGGTACATTTTTGTAGCACTAGGATGGATAGTATATTTACTTGTGTGAGCCTCTTCAAGTATTTTCTCTTTAATCTCAAATTCTCTTGGGACATAGAGTCTATCTCTAAACATAATGGTCCTATCTTCATCCTTTCTAAATTCTTTTCTTTTTCCCAACTGAATTTGCTCCTCTAATCCTTTCAGAGTTTCATCTTCCTCTTGGTTTTGTTTGATTTGAACTCTCAACTTATTTTGGATTTCTAGTTTACTCAAACGAAGGCTATTAGGTAATATTGTTACTGCTAAGCTCAAATTACTAAAACTCTCTAAAAGTTTCATTTATCGAACCGTCATATGGAATACATGTAAAAGTTTTTTGCTTAGAGCATCAGCCATTGCATTAGCCTTATCCAGATGGTATTTTAACTCAAAATCATAATCTTTCAAAAATTCTATCCATCGTTTTTGCCTCATGTTTAACTCTTTCTGATCAACGAGATATTTCAAACTCTTATGTGATCACTAAAGACTTCAAACTTAACCCTATATAGATAATGCCTCGAAATCTTTAAAGCAAAAACCACAACTGCAAGTTCTAGGCTATGGGTTGAATAGTTCTCTTCATGTGGTCTTAGTTGCCTATAAGCATAAGCAACTACCCGAAATCTTGCATCAATACACATCTTAACCCTTTTCTTGAGGCATTGCAATATACCTCAAATTTTCCTTGCAGATCATGAATCACTAGAATTGGTGAGGTGGTTAACTTCCTTTTTAATTCTTGAAAGCTATTTTCGCATTTTTGTGTACATTCAAAAACACTGCCTTTTCTAGTTAATCTTGTTAAAGACAAAGCTATTATAGAGAATCCCTCTCTGAATCTTCTATAATACCCAGCTAAGCCTAAAAAACTTTTTATCTCGGTTATTGTGGTAGGTCTTTCCCATTGTAAGACTACCTCTATCTTACTGGGATCTACAAATATTCCTTCACCAGATATTACATATCTGATAACTCCAGAAAATGTAGTTATTTATACCCTATCTTTATGCTTTATTGATGGCTTTGTCCTTGTTGTGATGCATTGTTGGAAGGCTTTAGCCTTATTTTCATGCAAAATACATGTTGAGGTCTTCCTTATCAATCTTGTTTAAATTCTTCTTAATCTTTGATTTGATTGAGATTGATTACATTTGTATTTAACTAAGGTAATTTCTCAATTGTAGGATGGTCCCAAAAGAACCACTTTGAAGCAAGCAAGGCCCTGCATTGAATGAGAAATCATAAGACAAGCTCCAGTACTTCACACCGTGGTGCAAGGAACTCCACGTCGCGGTGTCCTGCTTTCTGTCTGTGCACCCTGTCATCCCGAGGCTTTCACGCCGCAGCACAAGGAAGTGAATGCCGCGGCGCTGGTGCCCTAAGTTTCACACGCGCGTCTATAAATACGTGGAATACAGATTTCAGCCACGTTCTCCTAGGTTTTTCTATTTTCCTTCCCTTTTACTCTCTTCCGTCTCTCATATTACATTTTGGGGCTTTTGCCCATTAGAGAATCTAGCAGCTAAAAAGGCATTTTGGGGTTGAAAGAGCTAAGATCAGAGGTTCTCTTCGTCTTGGAAGGAGATTCAAGCTTCAAGGCTCAACCCATTGGGGCTTCTTCTTCTGTTTCTTTTTATCTCTCTCTCTCCCATTTATCTTGAATATGGATTTTTGTAATACATTTTCATATTCAACGTGTAGCTAGCTATGTTTAGAGCATTCTTTAAATCTTCCTCTGAATATTGATTGATTTGTACCCTTTTGAGTTTATATGAAAGATTTGGGTTTTGTTCTATCATATTGTGCATAATGCTCTTATTTTTCTTACCAACTTGTAGGTGATTTGTTGAAATATATTGAGCCTAGACATAGGAATTTCGGTTTTAGATCATTTATTTTTCTGACCAACTTGTAGGTGATTCGTTAATAGGATAAACATATACCTATTAGCCATGCATAGTCTTAGTTGAGAATCGATCTTAATGCTTGTTGTTTACTCTGGTTCTCATGGCGCATAGTGAACTAGGTAAATAGCATATGGTTAATTGTCCTAGACATAGGCTTTTAACTAAGTTAGTTTCTCATACTAACATAATCTAATCGTTTGTTTATTCAAAAGAATTGCATGTTATCAGTTGAAATAGGAGGTGAAAAAGAATTCTCTATGTTCTCTAACTATTTTTATTTTTCTCTATGCATTGTAATTTATTTATCAACCTCTTTTCTAATTTATGTTTGCTTGAATAGAATTAATTAAGTTGCAGTTTAATATTTAGCTTTGGAAGTTACCATAGTCCCTTTGGAGACGATCTTACTTATCATTTTTATTACTTGAGCGACCCGTGCACTTGCGGTTAGCAAAAGAGTAGTTGGTTTCCGACTCAGTAAGTTTTTGGCATCGTTGCCGAGGACTACAGTTAATTTTTGTATTACTAATATTGATATTGAGTTTTGTTAGTTCTATTTCAAGTCTTTTCTTTTATTACATTTTGATTTAATATTTCATTCTTTTGTGAATAAGGTACCATCAATGGCGGAAAACAATGATCATACGAGGCCTCTAGGGAGTTTGCTAATCCTCAAATAGAAAATCTCCAATCAAGCATCAGAAGGCCTCCCATCCACGTAAATAATTTTGAGATCAAACCAGCCATTATCCAAATGATTCAGACATCTATACAATTTGTTAGTTTACTAAATGAAGATCCCAATGCACATTTGTCAAACTTTCTGGAAATCTGCGACATCTTCAGGCACAATGGAGTCTCAAAAGATGCCATTCGTCTCAGGCTCTTTACCTTCTTTCTCAGAGATCGAACCAAGAACTGGTTGCAGTCTCTATCTGTGGGATCTATAACTACTTGGGCGAATATGTGCGGAAAATTCCTCAATAAATATTTTTCTCTGGCCAATACTGCTAGGTTGGTGAATGACATCACTTCATTCACCCAGTCAGAATCTGAATCCTTGTACGAAGCCTGGGAGAGGTATAAGGATCTGCTTAGAAGGTGCCCACGTCATGAAATTCCTCCGTGGCACTAAATTACTCCTTTCACAAAGGACTACTACCTCACCATTGTCCAATTATGGATGCAGTTGCAGATAGTTCATTATTGAGTAAATCTTTTGATGAAGCATACTAATTATTGGAAGAACTGGCTGCCAACAGCTACCAATGGCCTTCAGCAAGAAACACTCAAAGGAAGGTAGTTGGAGTTCATGACGTTGATGCACTCACATCTTTGTCTGCTCAGGTGGCATCATTAGCCAACAAGTTCGATAGTTTGGGTACTGGCCCTAATCAAAGCCCCTTCATGCTATGTGATCAGTGTGGGAATAATCATGCCAACGTTAGTTTTCCATCCACTTTGGAGAGTGTTCAATATGCGGAAAACTATTGGCCATCTCAGAACAACCCCTACTCACAACAGTATAATCCTAGGTGGAGAAACCACCCCAATTTTTCATGGAGGGATAACCAAGGGCTAGCGTCTTCATCTACTGACAATGAGAGACAATCGTATCCTCCTGGTTTCTCATCTCAAGCAAGGCTACCTATGCAAGAAAGGAAACCAGCATTAGAAGACATAGTCATGCAATTCATGGTGAAAACTAATTCGTACATGACTAAAATCGATGCTCATCTAGCCAAAAATGATTCTCTTCTTCAGAGCCAAACGTCTTCAATCAGGGCTCTTGAAACTCAAGTTAGGCAGCTGGCCAATGCAATGAACAATAGGCCCCCAAGGTCGTCCTCTTGTGATGATAGGGAAGCTTTTCTCAAGCATGCTCCCCAAAGTTGAAGAAGTAAAAAAAGTCTTGCTTGGACTATAAAAAAGGCACCTTTTTGGATGTATCCACCTTTTTATGTTAATTTCTTATGTTTTAAAGTCTAGTATGTAGTGTATTTGATTTTGATAATTCATGTTATTTTGTTGTTGCATGCATGTATTAAATCTACTAGACAGTTTTTATAAGTGGTTGAGGCCTCATTGAGGCATTTTTGGGTGCTGTGTGATGTTTGCTGCAGAATTTTGCAAACAGACCTCTCACGCCGCGGCGTTGGCTTTGTTGCGCCGCGGCGTTTTAGTCTCTACCCCTATCAGGGTTGTGAGACAGAGAGCACAACGTCACGGCGAGGGTTTGTGCATGCCACGACGTCCTGTTCAAAAAAAAAAGAAAAAAATTGAAAATTGAAAGGTCTGCTTCGTAGACGCATGTCGTGGCGTTGGTTAGTTCACGTCGCGACGTTTAGGGCGTATTTTGCTTAAATAAGTAGTAGGGTTTGCGTTGTAACACCTTACTAGGAATGTCACATTTATGACAAATATAATAAATCTTTACCCAGGTTATAAATCATTTCTTAATACATAATAATAAAAATTGTAAAAATTTTGTTTTTATACAATATATTAATAAATAAAGTAAACAGAACATGAAATACAGCAAAACTATTACATACACACCATAATTATACATATGATTTTGTATTTAAAGATACAAATAATTTACATACTACACTATTTAATAAAGCAGTAAACTGTTTGGTTTAAAACAAACCATAAACTTGCCCAAGTTCAAAACTAAAAATTTCTGATCCTCCAAAAGATCCTCCTCTGGGAGATCATCAAAAGATAGAAACCCTGATGTCGATCAATCCAAATGATATGGAAGATCTAAAGGCTCGCCCTCCTCGCATTGGTGGCTCGGATGCTGCTCCTCCTCGTCTTGATACTCCAAAGGCTGCTCCTCTTCTTCTTCCTCAAAATCTTTACGAAACATAAATAATAATACAAAAAAATATATACAAAGAGGTGAGACAATCTACATAATTACCAACATGGCAGTACAGAAAATGATAGTTCATACAGATATAACAATTGATACAATAATCCATATTAACACATCATACATAATATCTCAAATTAAATATAAATAATCACATTATAATGCAGACCACATATGCAAATGTACACAGACAAATGTACTCCATGGAGCTAAACACAACATCAAAGAGAATGATCTGAAAGACCTGTCAATACCTCAGGCTGCCCCAACCAAGTATTTCCACAGTCAAACATCGTGTAAACAAACACACAGTCAAAATGTCGTGTAAGTAGTATACAGTCAAAATATCGTGCACAACAGGCATTGTACCAGACAGTCTCCACTAGATCCTGATTAAGTATAGTGCTTGTCGAAATCGCTAGTGCATTGCTCGTTACCACGACCCAGAGGAGCTACCAACTGTCCACATATGGAATCTTCTGCACATTAATGCCTCCAAGTTCACTCAATGAACCATACTACCCTTATCACACCCGCACTATGGTGTAATTCATCTCGTCAGCCAAATTGCCAATTCCAACTAAATTGACATATTCCACAATGCATGTGTATGAACCAAAATACACAAATAACAACGTTATCATTTTCATAATAGTACGTCACCACTTGGCAGTACCATTTTCTAACATGTTTGGGTCCACCACTTTAACCCGACAGTAAACTACTGTTTCTCTCAGTCGCGTAAATGTTTTATTACGTTTTCATAACCGCGTCACCTCTTTCCAATGTTTTTAAATTACGTAAATATTTTTCGATGTTTGTAAAATTGCATAGTATTTTTAAATCATTTTCTCAATCACATAACTTTTTTAAATCGTTTTCTCAATCGCGTAACATTTTTAAATCATTTTCTCAATCGCGTAACATTTCTAAATCATTTTCTCAATCGCGTAACGTTTTTAAATCATTTTCTCAATCGTGTAACATTTCTAAAAATCATTATTTTAAATACGCGTAAGGTATTTTTAATATTTTTTAACTACGTAAAATATTTCTTTACGTTCTAAATTATATTTTGAGTTTTTCTCCATTATATATTTATTTCTAAATTTATTTACAGATTTTGTCTAGAAAATTTATTAAGTTGTATTTTCTATGTTTTCTCTTAAAAATTACCTTTCTTGATCATTACCAATATTTACATCTCGAAACTTGCTAACGCGCTTCAAAACCCAAAGGTGAGCTATACGTTAGTACTTTTCAAGTGTTCAATTTATTTCTCATCCATATTTAATTTCTCGAATTAGGTTTCTAAAATAACTTCATTTATTTTATTCTCCAAAAATTCATTCAAATTGAGTTCTCTTTAATTTAATTACATAGTCCACACTTATCTAAGTCCACATTTTATTCTCTTTAATTTAGATCAAAGGTATCACTAAGGGCATGTTGGCCGAAATTTACTATATTCTCCATAAATCATCTTTAATTTATTTTCTACTATCTAAGTCCATGTAAAAATCATTGGTCCTATTAAATTAATTAATCCATGCTTTAGAAAATAGTTGAGAACATTTTGGTTCTCTTGGTGTTGATCAAACCGTGGGCTTTATGTGTTCTTTGGAACACTCATGCAAAATCCTCAACATGTTATTCACATCCTACAATAATTATCATGCATCCATAAATACATACCAAATATATTAAAGCTATAGACATGCTTGCAAACAAAATCAATCACAAATAGTAAGAACTTTAAACAACCAAGTGAATAAATCCTTATGGATTTTTCACCACAAATACATTCATTTTCTCACCACCATATATGGTTGATGAGATTAAATCTCCCTCTTACCTATAAGGAAGACAAAACCTTCTTGGACTTCCTCCTAGTGATTTCGTGTGGCTCCAAGAGAAACCTAACAAACTTAAACAATTTATAAAGTCATAAACTATGGTTGAAAAAGAAAAACCAAGGATCAATCATGGCTTAGAACTTCAAGAATAAGTTTAGAAACAAGAAACAAGGATTTTTACCTTGTAGGAAAGAAACTTTAAGGTTGTTTTCCAAGCTTCAAATGGATGATTTTGAAGAAGCTCTCAAGATGAAAGATGTTTAGAATGATGTTTAGGTTTAGGAAATGGTGTTGGATGAAATTTTAGAAGAGTAGAGGTATGGTTGTAGGGTGATGGCCATGAGCTTCACAAATGAGGGCTATGATGTTTTTGGTTTTTGGAAGAAAGAGAAAGGAGAGAATAGATTTGTATAATAGGAAAGATGAAGATGAAATGAATTATTTTCCTATAGCATTTAAGCCTCCAAAATCGTGAGGGCCCCCCCTTGTACACCAAAGTATTGTCTAAATACATTAGCCATCTTTTTAGACATCAATAGCCATTGATTAAATCAATGGTTGATCTTTGGTAGAAGCTTCCAAGTGATATGATTAAATCTAAGCCATTGGATCTCTCCTCCATGAAATCCTAGCCATAAGATGCATCTTAAAATTTGGAGGGTCAAGATCTTCTCTACATACTTTCCATCCAATGGTCACAAAAGGTCCTTGCCACTTTGTGAGACCAATCTCCACCATAGATTAAATCAATGGTGGATATCCAAAGCCTTCATCACCAAGCTTGCTTCCTATTGGTCTTTCATAAAGTTGTCATAACCACTAAATTTGACTAGTCAGTATAATATTTTTTTCTAGCTACTATTACCCTACGGATAAAATTTACTGTATTTTTATTGCCCGATAAATAACACAGTACAAAACACGGTAAAAAAAATTTTGAAAACTGTTTCCGATTTCAGGTTTGGTAAGATCCCCCATCTTCGTCTCAATAGTACGAAATTTTCTGTCCATAGAAAAATTTTCATTTTTCCGAACCTGCCCCGGGCTCGCATACAGCCCGAGAATAATATTAAAATAATCAAGAAAATATAAAATCTAACAAAAATCCATAAAAATCATAAATATTATAAAACTTATGGAAATCTAAACTGATTATTAAAAATAGTTAATAATCAACAGAAATAATTAAAATACGTAAAGATTTTCCTCGGCCCGAAAATTATTATTTTCCTGACTCAGAGTAAATCACACAAAACGATCAAATACAGTCACAAAACTGTCAAATTAATTTTATAGTACACAGAAAACATAAAACAATATAATTAGGATAAAATTGTAATTTAGCCAAAAGTTGGGGTGTTACATGTGTCGCAACACAAACCCTTCAGCTCCCTTTTCTCTGTGTTTTCTCTCTGATTTCTTTCTTCGCCCACACTTCCACAATCCCTCATTTCTATTCTTGTGCATCCCCTTGCATCCCATTTTCATCTCTATCTCTAAGTATTTGGTTTTCTCCTTCTTCTCCTTTTATTTTTCATATTTTATTTTAGTTTTAGTATTTGCTTAGTTTTAGGTTCTTCTTAATTAGCTTTTACCTTAGTTAGTATATATATTGGTTAGTATTAGCTTGATTTTAGTTAGTACTAAGTTGCATTGGGGGTTGTGGGGCTGTTTGGGGTAATTTTGTGTTCTGTACATTCGTGCGCACTGCGGCACTTTGTAGCTTACGCCGCGACGTTGATATGAACTTTTTTGAATGCTGCGACGTGGAAACTTCGCGTCGCAGCATGTGTTTGAATGAATTTGAATGCCACAGCGTGGAAATATTACGTCACAGCGCTGGATGAACATTTTTAAATACCGCGACACTAGCATCAATGCCGCGACGTCTGCCTTATTTTTCCAAAAAATTGAATGCTTTTAATTATCATATTTATTTTATTGCTCAGTTCTGACCCTCTCATCTCATTTTTAGGTTTTTATACTCTACAAATGGGTCCTAAATGAGTTAGACGCGAGAGCAGCAAGCAGGCCAGGAAGCCATCTCCTCCCCATGTTTTTGACCACTCATGATTCATGTCTGCTAAGGCGCGGGACTGTTATGGGATGCTAGTCTCAGAGAAAGTGATAGTTGAGAGGGGTTTCAACTTTAAGAACTCTTTACAGCCTGACATTGAGGCCACCATCCGTCATTACCAGTAGGGGGAGTTCACAAAACACCCCAGTAGGGTCCCTATTCCATTGGTTCGTGAGTTCTATGCGAACCTTGCCTACATCCATCAGGAATCCGCCACTGTCGGTGTACGGAGGCGCCGAGTCTTTTTTTCTCTAGAGTCCATTAGAATTGCATTGTCATTGCCTCCTCCTCTTGAGATGTGTGATTACCAGGAGTTCACTAGGTGGGAGCCTGTGAAGGGGATTAACCTGCAGGATGTCACCACCCGCATCTACATTGTTGAGTCACAGCCGGTCGTCTGGACCATGTCTTAGCAGGGTTGTGCGCGATTCTTCCCTCACTCTTGCCTGACTGCAGAAGCCAAGGTCTAGTACCACTTCATCAGTACCAAGATCTTGCCTTCCAATAACCTATCAGAGGTCATGCGCGATCGAGCCATCCTCATCTATGCCATTCTGCAAAGATGCTCCATCGATATTTCTTACATCCTATACATATAGCTGCGAAGGGCAGCCATGGAGCCATGCACCTTTTTCTTCCCATCCCTTATTCATAGACTATGCCTGAGGAGGGGTGTGCCCAGCGGGCTGCATGAGGAGCTTTCAAAGGTTAAACAACCTCTCGATGAGTACTTCATCAGGAGGGTTGGAGCAACTCCTCCAGAGGCAGTAGTCCCCCGCTGAGCGCATAGGAAAGCTCAAAGAACGGCCCCAAAGCCCTAGATTCCTCAAAAGATAGCTGACACGAGCATAGAGCTTCGCCAGATTGTCGTTATGTAGGCATACACTATTGAGAGTATCCGATGGCTAGTAGAACACCTGCAGATCTCCACCCATGACTTCCCCATTCCTCCATACTCACCCTTCGATGGTGTCGGCCGATCTCACTAGCAGCAGCAGTCACCCTACCCTCCATGTGATGGAGCTAGCACTTTGCATTAGCACCAGGATCCCGTTGTACCAGATGATGACAGCGGTGGTGACACTGAGGTCCTCGCTGATGTTGATGATGAGTAGCTTGGCATATTTCAGGGCAGTCTTTATTGTTATTTATTGTCATTTCTTTATGTTATTTTTCTCATGTATGATGTACAGTGTGGACACTGTTTCCCTCGAGTTTGGGGGGGTGTCTTAGTATTTTGGTATATATATATTGACTTTTTATCATCGTTTAAATATTATTAGTTTAATTATTGATATTGTTGGTATTATTTTTTGTTTATTACACGAGTTGGTGCACATAATGGTTGATTTGCATGATTGATTCTTGTGAAATTATTTGAATGCTTAAGATGATTCCATTTGCTAGTGTAATGATTGCCCAATGATAATTAGGGATGCAAATTCATCTCAAATTTTTGTGTGAATCCCTATGCGATCTTGGAAGCATGCCAAACAATCTAGATTCTGTTTATGCATGATAAGTTTTCCATTCCTATGCTTGTTTGACCTTGGATTGGATTTGAGTACTTTTCTAGAGAATGCTTATGACAAGTACATATACATGTGTCTTGCATCTCTAAAATTGTTTTGCAACTCTCTTTAAGCGAAATCCTAAATTGTGCATGATTGAGGAAATGATTAGGGCATTCTTTGGATTGATTGAGCCTTTCAAGCTTAACCTTACATGATGATATCCATAGGTCCCCTTTGAAGCTTTTTAATTATTTGGCCTTATTTGTTGTTCATTACTATTGTGTTCGTTCACCTGTTAACCATTCTAATGCATGTGAAAGCATTGCATTTTCTTCTTACCACCAATGTTTATTGAGTGCATAATATGTTATTTCTTGAAGTGAGTTCTATGATTAAGGGTATTAATATTCTCAAAATACAAAAATGAGCCTAAAGGAACTGAATGCAATAAAAGAAAAAGAAATTACTTTGTAAAAGTAAAAAAAAAGAAAAAGAGAAGAGAGAAAAGCAAAGCAATCGAAGAAAGAAGAAAAGTTAAAAATGAAAAGCATTGCATGGTTCTGGCGAGTTTTGAGCTATCACTGTTGAATACCCTGCTTGTTTCACTTGTTCTCAAGCCTTGGAATCACATATTTTTATTTCTCAATGTTTGTTTGTTATCCTTTTCCCATTTCTTTTTCACCCCATAACCATTGCCCTACATTACAAGCTGATAAAGACCTTTTTGATCCTCATTCATGTGTGATTTATATTAGTGGAGAAAGAGTTGCATTACAACTTTGTGGATTCTTTGATTGATATCCATGTGTTTGCTCATAAGCTTATCTGGTTGAGTATGATTTGAAATGAAGAGGTTTGACTTGCATGTTTTTGGGAACTGAACCATGCATGATTTGAAGCTTTGATTGTTGGTATGATAAGGATTGTGTATGTATGAACCAAAATTTTGAGGCATGTGTATTCTTTGAGGTTTAATGCAATCATTATACACTAGTGTTTTAGTTGGGCTTGTCTTTGCAAGTGTAGTCTGACTTTGTTTTGCTCGATGACTAGCAAAAACTTAGGTTTGGGGGTGTGATAACTCCATAAAATGTAGTTATTTGTGCCCTATCTCTATGCATTATTGATGGCTATGTCCTTGTTGTGATGCATTGTTGGAAGACTTTAGCCTCATTTTCATGCAAAATACATGTTGAGGTCTTCCTTATCAATCTTATTTAAATTCTTCTTAATCTTTGATTTGATTGAGCTTGATTACATTTGTATTTAACTAGGGTGATTTCTCAACTGTAGGATGCTCCTAAAAGAACCACTTTGAAGCAAGCAAGGCCCTGTATTGAATGAGGAATCATAAGACAAGCTCCAGTACTTTACGCCGCAGCGCAAGGAACTCCATGTCGTGGCGTCCTACTCTCTATCTGTGCACCATGTCATCCCGAGGCTTTTCACGCCACAGCGCAAGGAAGTGAATGTTACGATGTTGGTGCCCTAAGTTTTGCCCACCATGGCGCGTGTTGTGAAACGCTGCGGCGTGACGCGCTATATTTGTGTGTCTATAAATACTTGGAACACAGATTTCAGCCATGTTCTCCTAGGTTTTTCTATTTTCTTTCCCTTTCTCTCTCTTTTGTCTCTCATATTACATTTTGGGACTTTTGCCCATTGGAGAATCCAGTAGTTAGAAAGGTATTTTGGGGTTAAAAGAGGGTTGAAGGAGCCAAGATCAGAGGTTTTCTTCATCTTGAAATGAGATTCAAGCTTCAAGGCTCAACCCATTGAGGCTTCTTCTTCTGTTTCTTCTTATCTCTCTCTCTCCCATTTATCTTGAATATGAATTTTTGTAATACATTATCATATTCAAAGTGTAGCTAGCTATGTTTAGAGCACTCTTTGAATCTTCCTTTGAATATTGATTGATTTGTAACCTTTCGAGTTTATATAAAAGATTTGGGTTTTGTTATATCATATTGCGCTTAATGCTCTTATTTGTCTGATCAACTTGTGGGTGATTTGTTGAAATCTATTGAGCCTAGACATAGGACTTTAGGTTTTAGATCATTTGTATGGTAGATGTATGTTCGATTTCATTCCAATGGCGGAGTGGGTTGCTTCATTAATAGGATAGACATATACCTATTAGCCGTGCATAGTCTTAGTTGAGAATCGATCTTAATGCTTGTTGTTTACTCTGATTCTCATGGATACATAGTAAACTAGGTAAATAGCATAGGGTTAATCGTCCTAGACATAGGCTTTTAAATAAGTTAGTTTCTCTAGCTAACCTAATCTAATTATTTGTTTATTCAAAAGAATTGCACGTTATCAGTTGAAATAGGAGGTGAAAAAGGATTCTCTATGTTCTCTACCTATTTTTACTTTTCTCTATGCATTGTAATTTAGTTATCAACTCCTTTTCTAATTTACGTTTGCTTGAATAGAATTAATTAAGCTTAGTTTAAGATTTAGCTTTCGAAGTTACCATAGTCCCTGTGGAAATTATCTTACTTATCATTTTTATTACTTAATTGACTTGTGCACTTGCGGTTAGCAAAAGAGCGGTTGGTTTCCAACTCATCAATGTCCTAAGAATTACACCCCATCCATCCAAAATTCACATTTGGACAATTTAGAATACAATTGCTTTTCTTTCAGGATTTCTAGCATTATCCTAAGGTGATCTGCATGTTCTTCAGGGGTCTTGGCATAGATGAGAAAATCATCTATAAAAACAACCACAAATTTATCTAGGTAAGGTCTCAAAATCTTGTTCATATCATCCATAAAAATAGCAGGTACATTTGTCAAGCCAAATGACATCACTAAATACTCATAGTGCCCATATCTGGTTTTAAAGACAGTCTTTGGGATATCTTCTTCTTAGACTCTGATTTGATGGTATCCCGATCTCAAGTTAATCTTGGAGAACATAATTGCTCCCCTTAACTGGTCCATCAAATATCTATCCTAGGCAATGGGTATTTATTCTTAATTGTCACTTTGTTTAACTGCCTATAATCCACACACAACCTCATACTACCATCTTTCTTTTTTACCAAAAGTACTAGAGCTCCCCAGGGTGAGACACTAAGTCAGATGAATTTCTTCTTTAACAGTTCCTCTATTTGTTTCTTAAGTTCAGCCAACTCTAGAGGTGACATTCTATATGGATCTATAGAGATAGGCCTTGTCCCCGACACTAAGTCTATAGTAAATTCTATCTCCATCTTGGGTGGCAGCTCATTTATCTCATCCTGGAACACCTTTGGGTACTCCCTTACCACTGGAATACTCTCTAATGCCTGCTTGCTTTCGGAATTCAAGGAAAAGAGAACAACAAAACCTTGAGCCCCTTCTGCTAGGTAGCTGGTAACTTGACTGGCATTTAAATATATAGACTCAGAAGATGTGTTTACAGAATGAGTATCTAATAGGAAAACTAAGGTTTTATCTGAACAATTAAGGATAATATGATTTTTAGATAGCCAATCCAAGCCTAGAATAAGATCTATGTCAATCAAAGGTAAACAAATTAAGTTTACAAGAAAGTCTCTGTTTTTTATTGTTACATAACAATTTAGGCATATCTGGGAGGTTAACACAGGTTTTCCAGCAAGGGTAGAGACTGACAAATCATAGGAAAGGTTGAAAACAGGCAACTCTAATACCTTCACACAATCATGAGAAATAAAAGAATGAGTTGCCCATGAATTATAAAGTACAGTTAAAAGCTTATTTTTAACTATACACTTACCCTACATAAGGTTTGAGGATTGAGCTGCTTCCAGGCCGCTCAGAGTGAATACCCTTCCTCTGGTCAAGGGTCTGGGAGTCGCAGCTTCCTTTTGTTGAGGACAGTTTTTGGCAAGGTGTCCTTTCTTGCCACATCTGAAGCATGACAATTGGTTGATTATACATAGCTTGCTACCATGATATCCTCAACATTTTGAACATTTCGACCCTTTATTTTCAATCTATAACAACTTCCCCTTCTCTTGTTGATTCTTCGGTTGAAACCTATTTTTCTTAAATTGATCATCATTTCTCTTCCTCTTTTGAAAATTCTGCGACTTTTGCTCTTATTCCCGCTCCAATCTAGAGGATTCAATTATCCGACACTTGTTTACTAGAGCATGGAAATTCCAAATCTCAAATGGTCGTACCATTTCTTTCATATCCCCTCTCAAGTCATTCTCAAACTTTACGCATTTTCACCTTTCATCAGGATTATATTTGAGATATGAAAAAAATTTAGCCAATTCCTCAAATTTAGCCAAATATTGACTTATTGTCATACATCCCTGCTTAAGCTCTAAGAACTTCATCTCCTTCTCTTCATGGATATTCGGAGGGAAATATTTCTCCAGGAAGGTAGACTTGAATGCCTCCTAATTAACCTAGGTTTCAACAACTTCAAGTAATCTTTTTGCCTCAGTCCACAAATCTTCAGCTTCTCATTTCATCATAAAAGAGGCAAAAGACGCCCATTGTTCATTTGTACATGCCAATACAACAAAAATCTTCTTTAACTCCTTGATCCAAGCTTGAGCTTTCGCCGAATCTTATTCTCCATAAAATGGTGGTGGATTACATTTTCTGAACTCAGCAAGTTCATTGAAGTTCTGGTTCCGCACCGTAGCTGGTTCATTCTCCTACTGTGGATGTGGGTTATTCCCCTTCTTTCCTGCCTCATCTCTTTTATTGTCGTTGTCATTTCTCTAAACATCTCCATCATGTTTATCATGTTTTCATTAGTGGATGTTATACCACCCTGCATATGCCTAGAAGATGCCTTAGTATTCTGCATACACAGAACATTACATATTGAGTTGATCAGGCTCAATATCATGTAACTATGTAACAGTAAACTACAAACATGCATTCACCAAGGTAATTATGCAATTCTACCTATATTCTTCATCATTGCGATAAGAATATGCATAACAATAGCATAACTAGTCCATATCCCAGCTCAACAACATGAATTGCTATGATACCATAATGTAACATCCCAAAAACTAAAACTAATGACGTATCCAGTTTATGCCTTAGTATTTGGAATTTGGTATATTACTTATGAATATCTACAATTTTACAAATACGTATTTTAAATCAATATCAAAATATGAGCCATTTCGTGATAACATAGTATACTTATATACTGTTATTGAAGTGTATACAATAGTCCATAATAGTATATTTATACAAGGATTGTCTCATGGCACAAAATTTAATACATCATAATATAAAGGTTCAAACAAAAATAATTGAACTAGATCTTCACATTAAAACTCAAAGTTGCTAGTCTTTATGGTTCTTGCCTGGAATCATCATGGAAAGCATAAAAGTAGGGGCTAAGAATTATGAAAAATTCTTAGTAGTTTAATAAAAATTGTGTCATCATAATAATTCTAACTATTTCAGGAGAAATCTATTATATAACATTCAATAATATTCTAGGAAGGTGGCAAAAAGCCAAAAACATGTCCTTCCCTCTTCCCGAAATAGACATTCCATTTTATCATTATGAAAAACATTTACCAAATTAAATATCGTATCATATCATCAAATATCATATGAAGAATTAGTCATGCCATCAAATATCAAATCATATAATCAAATATCATTTCTTAAGATGCATCATATCTCAAATCACTTGGTAGTAGTCTGCTTTCAGGTTAGTGCACAACAATCCATTTATGACGATCAATTTGCCACACAAAACTACTTCGGGTAACTAGGCCATATCAATCTCAGTCTAGTAAAGAGGACGCATAGAAATCCTCAGTCTAAAGCTAAGGGTAGAACTCAAACTACCATATAGAGAGGACACACATAAATCCTCATGCTATCCAGGATTTAGGATTATCCTAAGTAGTGAAGTTATCCTCTATTACTTATGACTAGGGATGCTTGGGTAAAGAGGGAGGTTTTCCTTAACCTCAATTACTCTAGTATAGAGAAATTCTCATATTCTCTTGCCATTATCCAAGACTTACCTAGTATAAGGTTAATCCAAAATCCAAATTAGCCAAGTTCTACAAAGGGATACCCATGAGAGAAAACCATTTTTCATCAAATCATCAATAATTTAAGAATATTCAATACCATTTCATCAATTCTCAATATGACCGTGAGCTTCACAAAGGCTTACTTTTCCTAGAATTTCTTCTAAACAAGTACAAGGTTATTTTAGTACTTAATAGAATAATAACCACAATAAAACAATAGCAGCACTTTAAAATAACAATAGCACAAAGTAACAGCAGCAATAAAATTTAAACAGCAACAGTACAAATAACAACATTAGTAGAATTTAAACAACAATAGCAAAATTTAAACAGTAGTAGCAGAATTTAAACAACAACAACACAAATAACAACAGCAGTAAAATTTAAGCAACAATAGCAGAATTTATACAACAGCAACAAAAATAACAGCAACAACAAAATTTAAACATCAGTAGCATAATTTAAACAACAACAACACAAATAACAGCAATAGCAAATATAACAGCAGTAGCAAATATAACAACAGATTTTAAAACATTATAAAATCCTATTTTTAACTAGCTTGGCCATGGCTGCCTTTTTCTAAATACACAATAAAATCTCATTTCATAACATCACAAATTTCACTCAAGAATCAATGGAAAACAAAGAACAAATTTCACTCAAGAATCAATGGAAACACAAAGAACAAAGTAAAACCAATAACCATCCATAACCTCTAAATCTAGACCGTGAGTCCTTAGGGCAGAAAAACAGAATCTATGTCAATTAAAAACATAGAATAAAATGGTCAAAATTAAGGTAAGCAGCCCCCTACCTTATCTTCCTTTGATAACTACTTAGTTCATCCTTTTCTTACCTTTGTTTCTTCTTCCTCTTGCTTTCTTTCTCCTTGTGATTTTTCCTTGTTTTTCTTGTTGTTTTCTAGTTGTGGTTGGAGTTGTTCCAGCTGTGAAAATCAACAAGAAAAGATGAGTAAAAGAATAGGAATGAAACTTAGTTAAAAATGGATGATATGAAGGTGATAATGGGAGTTTGGGTGGTTAGTTGTGTGAATTTTTTCTCCTCTGCCTTTGGTTCTGTTATTGACACAGAAATAAGAGAGAATGATACGTAAAAGATGAAGAAAAGTGAGTGAAAAATGTATGAGAAAGTCAAGAATAATCTGGAGAAAGAAATGGTAGTGGATGACCAATTTTTTCATGTTGTAAGTTTTGTATCTGCTACATACACTTTAATCTTCTAAAGTTAAGTTTTCAAGTTATCATAAGTGTTATGAAAAATTTTAGAACTTATCTTAGTTCTCATATCTATTTTTTCATAACTTTATGTATACTACTATTTATCGGTTAAGCTTCATTACTCGGTCCCAAGTTAAATTAAACCTCGAGATTAAGTAAATATGCTTATTGATACTTATCTCAGTTGGTATTTTATACCAAATTATTCTCCATATCTTACTTATCATCTCCATGAAATTTCATAATTTTTTGAGCTACTTAACTATTCCAGCTATTTCTCAACAGTATCCTTAAAAATACCAAATTTGCTCTGTTGATTCTCCAAAAATTACCATAACTCTTATCAACGATTCGTAGCTAGGAAATAAATTTTTCATATTTATTTTCATTATATCAACTAATTCTGCAGATACTTTAATTATTCTCTTGTATTCAATGTTACAGAATTACGCTCAAACTCGTTCAGAAAATTAACCGAATTAATAGATAACTCTTACCAGCTTTACTGAGCTACTATAACCCTAATTAGGATCATTAAGTTAGGGAGGATGTTACAATTTTTCCCTTTTTTAAAAGAAGTTTGTCCTAAAAAATTAATTTACCCATTCAAACAATTCTAGATATTTCTACATCACTGTGGCTTCCAACTCCTATGTGGCATCTTCAGAGCCACTTCTATTCCATATCACCTTCACCAGAGGAATTTGTTTCCCTCAAAGCTCTTTTATCGCCCTATCCACGATCCTTACAGGCTTAACTATATAAGTTAAATCATCTTTTAACTGTACAGCTTCATTCTCTATGATATGTGAAGGATTTAGGATATACTTTTAGAGTTAGGAAACATGGAATACATTGTGAAGGTTAGATAGGCCAGGTGGTAAAGCTATCTCATAGGCTACCGGTCCAATTCTTTTTAAAATTTGGAAAGGACCAAAGTACCGAGGATTTAACTTTTTAGTTTTAAGGGCTCTACCAACTCCTATAGTAGGAGTGACTCTAAGGAATATGTGTTCTACTTCTTTGAATTGTAGTGGCCACCTTATCTCATCCGCATAACTCTTTTGCCTACTCTGAGCCACTAACATCCTATCCCTGATTTCTCTAATTTGCTGTGTAATCTGTTGAACTAATTCAGGACCTAGGATGGTTTATTCCCTAGTTTCATACCAGCACAAGGGTGACCTACAGTTTTTTCCATACAAGGCTTCATAAGGTGTCATCCTAATACTGGTGTGATAACTGTTATTGTAGGCAAATTCAATAAAGGTAAGAACCTATCCCAACTACCTTAATGATCATGCACACATGCTTTAAGCATGTCTTCCAAGGTTTGGATGGTTCTTTCAGTTTGGTTATCAGTCTGCGGATACTAGGCCATACTGAAATTCAACTTTGTTCCAAAATCTTTATGGAGGGCTCCCTAAAACCTAGATGTGAACCTAAGGTCTCTTCCATGCAGCCTCACAATCTAGGCAATTGGACACAAATAAAGCTATATCAGCTTTCATACGGGGCCACCAAAATATTTTCTTAAGGTCTTGGTACATTTTTGTAGCACTAGGATGGATAGTATATTTACTTGTGTAAGCCACTTCAAGTATTTTCTCTTTAATCTCATATTCTCTTGGGACATATAGTCTATCTCTAAACATAATGGTCCTATCTTTAGCCTTTCTAAATTCTTTTCTTTTTCCTAACCGAATTTGCTCCTTTAATCCTTTCAGAGTTTCATCTTCCTCTTAGGCTTGTTTGATTTGAACTCTCAACTTATTTTGGATTTCTAGTTTACTCAAACGAAAGCTATTAGGTAATATTGTTACTGTTAAGCTCAAATTTCTAAAACTCTCTAAATGTTCCATTTATCGTATCGTCATATGGAATATGATAATAATATATTTTATACATTTTATAACCCTCTCACTGGGCTTCTGAAGGTTCAATTAGGTTTAATTAAGTTGATTTTGTCACATTCTATGATGTTGGACCTAATTGGATCATTGAAAGAATTATTGCATGAATTAGCCTAATTTATCTCTTCGACGGTGTTTAGTAAATTAGCTATAATTTGAGTTACATATGTCTACTTGATGTAATTTTGGTCTTGTAGGAAAGTTAAGACAGTTCTCTACAACTTTCATGAAGACCTCAAGAGCCATATCATAAGCTTGGATAACTCAAATTAGAGTTGAAGCAAGAACTAAAGTGTTGATCCTGATAGCTTGACCTTTGTGTACTCATCAGGCCATATCTCGGGCTGTACAAATGATAATGGGCTAAAATTTTCATAGTTGATAGTTAAGACCCAAATCTACAACTTTCATGAAGAACACTTTTCGATATTCTGAGGTCTACTGGGTCATATTAGGTTTGCAAGTCATAACAGAGGAGCTAAAATTGGGCCTGAGTAATTACAATGATTGGGTCATATCTTAGGCTGTAGAAGGCCAAATTAGATGGTTCAAGTGGGCATTTGATAGCCCAGACAAAGGCCTACAACTTTTATGAAGGCCACTTTTCAAGATTCAGTCAGCAAGCATAAGTTTGGCACCAAATTATTTTGTACAAGTGAAGACAAGCATTTTTCGCAATCATCCACCTACTTCTTAATCATCCACTCACTCCTTAATTATCCAGCCACTCATTATCCCACTCATTGTCATCTTTTGCTTGTGATGCTCTATAAAAGGTAGTGTTGGTTGTCTATTAGGGTAATCTTGATTTTAAATCAAGATCATACTATTATGTTATTTACTTGTTGTAATTTTCTTTTGTTGTAAATAGAAGTTATGATCTTCTTCTTTTTCTCTCTTTCTTTCTTCTTGCTCATTGGTAACTAATTTTCATCTTGCTTGGGTAAAGGAGTGAAGCTTTTGATAATAAAATAAGGTTAAATTAATTTCTTTCTTGTGCTTAAATGATATATTATCAAGTGGTCATTATATGTGTTGTATTTTGTTTCCAATCAATTTAGAAACCCTCCTTGTAAAGTGAAGTTCTTGATTCATTGTAGATAAGTGGTTTGGCACAATGAATACTTAAACTCGTTTACAAGTGTTGGTGTTAGTAAATAATTAAAGGAACCATAATATAACTACGTATATAATTCTAAATGGACTTTGAATATTTTATTTTCCGATTGGAACCTCCGTTGTGTGTGGATTTCAATTGAGTTATAAAAAAAGAATTAATCTTGTCTTTAATTTATTACTAAGAGTGGATCCCCTAGCCCAAGTAAATTCTTTTTCATTTGTAAACAACTTTTAGCATCGTTATTTTTGTGATAAATCCTTTTCTTACCTCAAAGAATTTTTCTTCATCAATTCCCTGTGGATTGACCTCGGACTCCCGAGAAATTTATTACTTGAGACAACCTGCACTTGAATTTGCATCCTTTAATCTGCATCAAGTTTTTGGCACTGTTGCCAAGGAACTTGATTTGAAGTTTTAATTTATTGAGGTTCTTTTTCTTTAATAAAATCTTTTCTTTCTTCTCTTTCACCAGAGCAAAAGATCGGCTTGTCGGTCCTTTGGTTTCTTTACTAACTCTCCAACTTTCTAACTTACTAATTTACTAACTTACTAACCTACTAACTTTCTAACTTACTGACTTACTAACTAATTTATTTATGTCATTTATTTATGCTTACTAATTTTTTTTATTTATGTCATTTATTTTTGCTTTCTGACTTACTAACTTGTTTATTTATGTCATTTATTTTTGTTTTTTGACTTAATAACTTATACATTTTTTTTATTTATATCATTTATTTGTTGTTAATATTTTAATGGCTGGTGTAAACCACCGACTTGTACATTATTTTTACTATTTTAAGTCATTTATTTATGCTTAATTGGTATCGTGATTCAAATTCTGATCGTTTGGTTAAAATTAATCCTAGTACTTTATATATTGATTTGTTTGAATCACAATCACACACAATTGACACAATGGTTGAAAATGAAAGTGTACATGATGAACATGAAAATCAACCGTTGCGAACCATGTATAAATATTTGCGACCACCTCAAAATTCTAGTCCATCATGTTTTATCTTTCTACTCAATACCAATAATTTTATATTTAAGTTAGGTATGATTTCTTTACTTCCTAATTTCTATGGTTTAGAATCTGAAAGCCCATATTTACATTTAAAGGAATTTGAAGAAGTATGTATCACTTTCAATGATCAAAATTGCACCGAAGATATTGTTCAGCTTAAATTGTTTCCTTTCTCTTTGAAAGATAAAGCAAAAACTTAGCTTAATACTTTAAAACCAAGATCAATTGGCACATAGCAAGAAATGCAAAGTGAGTTCTTAAAGAAATTTTTTCCAACACATAAAACCAATGCTTTGAAAAGACAAATCCAAATTTTTTTCCAAAATTCAAATGAAGCATATTTTCAATGTTGGAACGTTTTAAAGATTTGTTAAATTCTTGTCCACATCATGGTTTTGAAAAATGGTGCACTATAAGCTTCTTTTATGAAGGGTTAACACCTGAAACCAAACAATTTATGAAAACAATGTGCAATGGTGCGTTTCTTGATAAAAAACCTGAAGAAGCTTTAGTATATTTAGACCATCTGGCTGAGAATTCTCAATCTTGGCATAGTACTAATCCTTCTAAAACTTCAATTAGATCTAACCTTACAAGTAAAGGAAAATATCACCTTAGTCAAAATGAAGATCTAAATGCTAAGGTCACTAATTTGACTAGAAAGCTTGAAGTCATGGAATTAGGAAAAGCAAAATTAATCAAATATGTGCAAAATGAAGAAATTTGTGGCATTTGTGATGACTTAGGACACTCAACACATGAATGTCCTAAGATTCTTATTTTTAAAGAAGTTGTACATGAGCAAGTAAATACAATGAATAATTTTAAAAAGTCATTTACTTCTTCTTTTTTAGAGTCATATAATCTGGGATGGAGAAATCACGCAAACTTTGGCTGGAATAATAATAATCAAGCACAATTTATGCAACCACTGCCTCCTTCAAAACAACAAGACTCTCAAAATTCTTAAGGATATGCACCTTATGTTCTACCATATAAGAAAAATCTTGAAGAAACACTGCATGCATTCATAGAAAAGCAAGAGGTTATTAATAAACAAAACACTTAAACCATGATTGACATAAAAGAATCTCTTGCTAAACTTTCTTCTGTATTCACCATTCACAAGAAAGGAAAATTTCCTTCTTAACCACAACCAAATCCCAAGGGTTAGTACAGTCTAAATGAGAAGAGTTCAGAAAACAAATAAATAGATCAAGTCAAGTCAGTGATAATTCTTAGGAGTGGAAAGGTTGTTGAAAAACAAATTTCCGAACCTTGTGAGAGAGATGATGAATCAATCCCCCAAGAAAATGAAAAAGTTGACCAAAAAGAGACCACACTCTTGCTTGCACCCCCATTTCCTCAAGCATTAAACAATTCAAGGAAATTGAGCCATAACATTGAAATTTTTGAAATTTCAAAACAAGTGAAGGTCAATATTCCTCTGCTAGATGCTATCAAACAAATTTTATCTTATGTCAAATATTTGAAGAACTTGTGCACTGTTAAAAGAAAACTAAATGTGAAAAAGAAAGCCTTTTTGGCTGAACAGGTAAGGTCCTTTATTCAGAACAATAATGCATTGAAATATAAAGACTCTAGTTGTCCTACAGTTTCATGCATTATTAGAGAACATAAAATTGAAAAAGCTTTACTTGATATTGGTGCTAGTGTCAATTTGCTTCCATATTCAGTTTATCAACAACTCAACTTGGGTGAGTTAAAACTAACTTTTGTAACTTTTCTACTTGCCGATAGATTAATTAAAATTCCAAGAGGAATAGTGGAAGATGTGTTAGTACAAGTTGATAAATTCATATATCCTATGGATTTTATTATCTTAGATACTGAACTTATGATTGATAGTTGCAAGTTAATTCATGTTATTTTAGGTCATCCATTTTTAGCAATATCTAATGCTTTGATAAATAGCAGAATTGGAGTGGTGAAGCTAACATTTGAAAATATGACACTGGAGCTCAATGTTTTTAACATATGCAAGCAGCCACAAGAAATCCTTGATGAAAAAAAGGAAGTTGAAGGGATTAAAGCCATCGTAGATGATCATCTTCAAACAAGGAGTTCTTTTGACCCATTAGAAATTTGTTTAGTCAATTCATTTGATTCAGGCATGCAATTAAATGATGATATCTCTAAAATATGTTCTTTGCTTGATTGTACACAGGTAATGGAGTACAAGGGATGGAAGCCAGGATTTGAAGAGCTAAAACCCTGGAATGATAATACCTATGAAGAAGTACCCACATTGGAACTAACCATTACCTGTTGGGTTGAAGTATACATTTTTGGGAGAAGAGCAAAGCTTTTCAATGGTAATTTCCTCGTCCCTTACTGAAGAACAAGAAGGTATGTTAACAGAAGTACTTAAAAGATATAAAAGTGCAATTGGATGGACATTAAAAGACATAAAAGGCATTAATCCATTAATATGTACACATAGAATACATTTAAAGAATAATGCTAAAACATCTCAACAACCTCAAAGAAGATTGAATTCATATATGAAAGAGGTAGTTAGAGCTGAAGTTCTTAAATTGCTTGATGTTGGAATTATCTATCCTATCTTTGATAGCCAGTGAGTAAGCCCTACACAAGTTGTGCCTAAGAAATCTGGAATAACAGTGGTTGAAAATGAAAAAGGTGAATTAATACCTGCACAAGTCTCATCCAGTTGGCGTATGTGCATTGATTTTAGAAAATTAAATACTGCTACTAGGAAAGATCATTTCCCCTTGCCATTTCTTGATCAAATTCTGGAAAGGGTAGCAGGACATCCATATTACTATTTTTTTTTATGGTTATTCGGGTTATAATCAAATACCAATTGCATTGGAGGATCAAGAAAAGACCACTTTTACACGCCCCTTTGGTACTTTTGCATATAGAAGAATGCCTTTTGACCTTTGTAATGCTCCAACAACATTCCAAAGATGCATGCTAAGTATTTTTAGTAACATGATTGAGCATTATTTGGAGGTTTTCATGGATGACCTAACAATTTTTGGAAATTCATTTAAAAATTGTCTTGATAATTTGGAAAAAGTTCTTAAAAAATGTAAAGAAAAAGGATTTGTACTAAACTGGGAAAAATGTCATTACATAGTTACCTCAAGAATAGTGTTAGGTCATGTGATATCTTCTAAAGGAATTGAAGTTGAAAAGACCAAAGTTGAATTAATTGCCCATTTGCCTTTGCTAAAAACAGTCAGAGAAGTTCATTCCTTTTTAGGATATGCAGGATTTTACAGAAGATTCATAAAGGACTTCAGTGCCATATCTAGACCATTATGTAACCTTCTGTTACAAGATGCATCATTTGATTGGACTCAAGAATGTCAAAAATCTTTTAAAAAATTAATTGGTCTTCTGACATCTGCTCCTATCATGCAATCTCCTGACTAGTCTTTGCCTTTTGAGTTGATGTGTGATGCTAGTAATTTTGTTGTGGGCGCTATTTTAGGCCAAAGAAAGGAAAGTAAGCCTCATGTAATTTGTTATACAAGTAAAACTTTAAATAGTGCACAAATGAACTACACCACTACTGAAAAAGAACTATTTGCTGTAATATTTGCACTAGACAAATATCGATCTTATTTAATTGGTTCTTCTATTGTGATTTTCACCGATCATGTTATTGTTAGATATTTGATATCTAAGCAGCATGCCAAACCAAGATTGATACGGTAGATCTTATTGCTTCAAGAATTCAACATCACAATAAAAGATAAGAAAGGAACCGAAAATGTTGTCGCAGATCATTTGTCTAGACTTACAACAGGCTCACCTTTTGATAACATACCCATCAATGATTCTTTTCCTGATGATTTTTTTATTTTCTACTAATTTCATGCCTTGGTTTGCTAACATAGTCAACTTTCTTATAACATGAAAGATGCCGCCTTATTGACAGAGGTGAAAATTTTTTATTGGGATGACCCATACTTGTTCAAATATTGTCCTGATCAAATCTTTTGGAGATGTGTGCCCAACAGTGAGGTAGATAATGTCATTAAATTTTGTCACTCAGAAGCATGTGGAGGTCACTTTTCTTCAAAGAAAACAGCTGCGAAAATCTTGCAGTGCGGATTTTATTAGCCCACTTTATTTAAGGACTGCTATACCTTTTGTAAAAGTTGTGAGAATTGTCAGAAATTAGGCTCTATTTCAAAAAGAAACATGATGCCTCTGAACCCTATCCTTGTCATTGAAATTTTTTATTGTTGGGGAATTAATTTCATGGGCCCATTTCCATCCTCATTTGGATTTGTGTATATTTTGATTGCAGATGATTATGTCTCAAAATGGATTGAGGTGATTTCATGCCGACACAATGATCATAAAACTGTTCTCTAATTTTTAAAAAAAAATGACTTGTGTCGATTTGGAATCCCTCAAGCTATCATCAGTGATGGGAAAATACATTTTTTGTAATAAACCATTTGAATCTTTACTAAAGAAATATGATATTACACACAAAATTGCCACCCCTTATCACCCCCAGACAAATGGATAAGTTGAATTGGCAAATAGGGAGATTAAACAAATTTTGGAGAAAACAGTTAACCCAAATCGTAAAGATTGGTCTTTAAGACTAAACGATGCACTTTGGGCTTACCGTACTACTTTCAAAACATCTTTGGGCATGTCACCCTATCGGTTAGTCTATGAAAAACCTTATCACTTGCCTGTAGAATTGGAACATAAAGCATTTTGGGCCATTAAAGCTTTCAACCTAAACCTTAATGAGGCTTGCAAGATACGCATAGTATAATTAAATGAACTTGAGGAATTGAGAAATGATGTATATGAAAACTCAAAGATTTATAAAGCTAGAGAAAAAGCTTTTCATGACAAGTCAATTTTGAGAAAATCTTTTGAAATTGGTCAAAAAGTTCTGCTTTATAATTCTTGTCAGCACCTATTCTCTGGAAAATTGAGATCTAGGTGGAGTGGTCCTTTTGTTGTCAAACATGTGTATTCTCATGGGGCCATAGACATTGAGAATCCTAGGAATAGCAATATGTTTAAAGTTAATGGACAAAGACTCAAACCATTTCTAGAAAACTAAGTTGATGAGGTAATTCATCTCTCTTTCTAATCCTTGTTATAAATAGAATTTATTCTAATTTTGTTGCCTTCTTTTTGCAGTTCTTTGTGTTCTCGGTTAAGTGACGAATAACGATACTCTATGACTCTCGAGTCAGTTTGTTTTTAGTTTCCCATAATAACTGAATCATTCTCCTTTAAAATGGATGTCATTCTCTCAAATTTAAGAAAACATTTAAAATACTCTGACAAAAATCTACAATGCTAGATGTGAAAGATTGAGACTGTTAATACACAAGGGTATGCTGGAAGATGTATGCTGGATAATTGAAGCAAAGGTCCATCTAGCAAGTGAGTCTTCAATTTCATTTGACTCATACATACCAGGTCTTTGTAGAAGTTTGTATTCTAAAAAGAAAAGAGCAAAAAGGTTACAAGTCTATCACAAATGTGTATGATGGAATTGTAACAAGCGATATCATTCTTTGGGAATGATTTTCACAAATCGAGAAAATAAAATATTTTTCATTCAAAATGGACTGAGTAAGGAGTCATTAGATGATATCTTATTGACTCTTGAGACGCATTCTTATGGATATGTGCATCATGAACTTCTTAATTTGTGGAATCTCTTCAAGGATGAACAAAAATGTTACAGTCTTAGGAATCTGACTCTAAAAGATATTGTTTGCCAATTTATAAGAAAATTGGATGGGAAGCTTATCATCTACTCAGAGAAGGCGTTTAAGTCGTCACTGGACGTAAAACTAGAGGAATATGTGAGCCACAACCACACCAACATGTACATAGTATCTTCTTCACCTTCTTCTTTTCCTAAAAAAAAAGAAAAAAAGAAAAAAAAAAGAGAGACAAAAATGAGAAAAGAAGGGCAAAACTTCAGTTGTACTTAGTCTTTAATTAGATTAAGAGCCCCGGGTGGATGTCTGTCTTTTCATAGACTCAGGAGGAGACCGTCACACACCAGTATGTAAATAAGGTTTGTGAGTCATGCTCTGTAGAGAGCCGTTCTCAGTGTCCTAAAGTTTACCTTTTAGGCAAGCTGAGATGATGGACAGATAGAAGCGCCCCGTGTTGGCATACTCGCATGACTATGCAACTGAGTTGGATCCTGTGATTTAATGCCATAGGCTTTCCAGCGACCTCTCACTGGCTGTGGTCGTTGGTGGTAGCTGTCAGATTTATGCACTTTAATTAGTTATGTTGTAACTCAATCCAAAACAATCCCACAAGCGGGAGGGAGAAGAATTCCAAGATTAGTTGAGATGTCTTGGTATTACTGCACTCATGACGCATAGTATAAAGATATACCCTGAAAAGTGTACATAAAGGTATGTCATCATTTGTTATTATATTTCTTTTATCTTTGTATGATTTTGTTGTATTTTGGTTTTGGGCAGACGATCCTTTGAGCAGGGTCCTTCAGAGGTTTCTAGACTTCTTTATCCTGGTGGTTTTCTTGAAGTTAAAAAAAAAAAAGAAAAAAAGAAAAAAAAAGAAAAAAAAGAAAAAAAATGTTTCTTACTTTCAAACTTTTCTAACAATAGTCAATCTACCCTTATAGGTGTTATTATTAGATTTTCCATTCTTTTTCCTATTTAAATAGTCTATTTTCTCCATTTTTCTCCAACTCATAATCATTCAAAGGGAGGGTGAGTATAGAAATGGGACCTCCAGTTCACAAACTTACAAATATCTGTGTTTTTTGTAGGTCAAGTTATGGGAATGGTTTAGAGTTTGTTTATGCCGCAATTGCTCTTGGTCGAACACTTGTTGTAAGGAATATTCATGTTGTATATGAGGGAGGTTGCCGTGGGTTAATAGAGGTTATATTACTTGCTGCTTATATAGGAGGTAGTTAGGTTTGGTGTCATTCTTGGACATTTAACTCAACAAAACATCACTGGAAATACAATTAGGGAAAAACTTAAGGTATCATCTATGCATGAACGAATGAAAACAATGCTTGACAACTCTGATGCATTCATTGCCTTACCAAGTAGTTTTGGTACTTTAGAAGAAGTTTTTCAAATTGTCTCTTGGGCCCAACTGAACATCCACCATAAACCCATAGGTTTGTTGAATGTTAATAATTTCTTTGATCTTTTGTTATTTTTTCTTAACAAAGCTGTGGAATAGAAATTTATCACACCTTTGACAAGACAACTTCTTATCTTTGCTTCCATTATTGACGAGTTGATTAATAAATTAGAAGTTTTTGTTTATAAACCTGATTCATCAATAGCTCAGATAGATTGGTCAGAAGAAAGTAGTGAGGGAAGAAGCATGAAAACAAAGCCAAATCTGACACTTCATCTATAACTTTCCTTTACTTTTGATTTTATTTATTGTACTTTGTTCTATTAAATTTGTGTCAAATTTCTCCAACAGGTACTATCTTCTATCCTTTACTCATTTATATTTTAACATTGCGGACAATGTTGTGATCTAGTTGGGGGCAAGGATAGTTTGATAGTCGATCAAAAAAAAAATTGGGAAGCATGATATGATTGTCAGCAACTTACTAAACTAATTAAGGATGACAAAGTAAAGAGTAATTTTACTCTTGAGATACATCTTAATTGGAGAAGTATGTTTATTGATATGATTGTCAAAAACCTACTCGTAGTAAAACCAATTAAGGATGGCAGAGTAAGGAGTATTTTTTTTATGCTTGAGACGCATCTTAATTGAGGAAATAATTATTTTATGTAGAAGTGGCAAATGAATTCTTGGATCATTGCGTAAATTGTCTTCTTTCTTAAAAATCACATGCTTGGATATGAATGTTGAAATGATGGATTGAGAATGATAGAAATATGTCTTGTGAGATTTTGAGCTTATTGATGAATGGATTGAACATTTATACTATTCTCTTCTTTCTTATGTAATTTTTGTAACGCCCCTTTTTGGAGAGGGAACGTCACACCAAACCACGAAACAGAAAATGAAACATAAACTAAGACCCAATTTATTATAATATAGATAATAGCCTGTTCATCTGTAAACGTATAATAATTTGGCAAATTCTATTTTTTTTTGTAAGAAAAGTTAAAAAATAATTACAGTAGAAATTACATGAGAAATAAACTATACATTCATACATCATACGAATATATACTTATATCATACTTGTTTAGATACATCATCAGATATGCAAAATAACCAGAAGCTTTACATGCCCCAAAATGATTACACATATACAACCCACCAAAAAAACAAAACATTAGGCTCCCAAAAAGATTTACAGATAGCTATCAGCGACTATCAACAGCATCAGCCCCTAAATCTAACGAGAAGGAACCGTAGCTAGATCCTCCTCAGGGTCTTCCTCGTCAGAGGAAATCCTAATCGGAGCAACCGAATTATGAGCAGGGGCTCGTGTAGAGGATAAAAACGAATCCTCTCATGAAGTGTAGTAACAATCACCCCACATATCACAAATGGGCAAGTAAAACTCTAAGTACAAGTGTGCATTAAAAGTAAAAACGGGTGGATCATGACGACCCCATGCTAGAGACACAGTCACGTCTCCGTGGTAGATGCAGCGATTCGTGCTCACGTTGATAGGCCAGCAGTCTGGACCTCCATGAAAAGTCAATCTCACATAACCCAAAAAGCCACGCGGATAGGACATCCTATCTAAACAGAAACTAATTGAAATCAAGCCAAAAGTCAGGGAATTCGTGTACTTCCCTTTCCTCACCGACCTCTTCAAAGAAACACATAAATAAATAGAATAGCAGAAATACAGAAAAGAGGTGAGACATCCTACATTCAATACCAATCACGGCAGTAACGAAACAGAATGGCACAAGACGCCCACATAGCATAGCAGGAATAATAATCAACATCAAGATTCAAATAGTAAACAACTTAACAAATCCAGGCAGTTATAACATCAATAATACAACAGTTCCATCATCATATAAATAAATACCAAATAATATGTTGACTTGCTATGCACATGCACATGGTACCAAAATCCTACTCCATGGAGCTAGACACAAACATCGGAGAGAATGATCAGGAAGACATGCTAGTATCTCGTAAGCCTAAAATCAAGTGCTTTCCAGAATAATCAATAATTTGTGTAACAAGGCTTTATACATGGCATTCTCATAAGATTGCGATATAGGATAGTGTCTTGGTCCAGATCATCGGTGCATTTGCATCGGTCTATCCCATGGCCCCAGTGGAGCTACCAACCGTCCATTGTGAGACACCTGTACCCTGACACCCCCAAGGTCAACAACATGACCTACACTAGTCTATACGCACCCGCACTAAGGTGTGATTCAATCTCCTGGGCATACAGCCTTACAACAGAGTCTACCGGACTGTCACAATGCATGATGACTTAATGCATAATCATTTATATTTCACAATAATATATTTTTCCATAACATGCCACAATTTGGCCAAGTTAAACATCAACAATTTCTTGGCCCCACTCATGGACCCAAAACAACACATAATCAAGTTCTCAAATGTGATAATACACTTTTTAAGGTTTATTATGGAATTTCACTTTAATATAACATTTCTTATGAAATCTTTCTCTAAAGGAATTCTCTTGCATTATTATCAAATCTTTATTACTCAAATTAAATAGGTTCTTTACTCAACTTTTAAATCCAATTCACTTAAAGAAATTATTAATTTAGATTATCCCACATCTCACTTTCACTCATGTTCTTCCTTTGATCAAGAATTATTCTAAGTTATGGGATAAAGTCTTATTCTTTATTCTTTTCACTTTATGAACTTCTAATAAATTTCTAATTTTCAAATCAACTAAGTCTCTATTTTAACACTACATTTTAGCCATTATTCACCCTAAGAGGCTGTGAGCCCCAAGGGAAATAGGGATTTCAAATCTTCATTTCCCATTAATTATTATTCACTTGATTAGTTATCTTTCTAATTTGATACACAATTTTAACCATGAACACCCTATTGAAGGGTGTATGGCTGCGAACCCCAATAAGGAGGGCAAGGAACTCTTGCTTTCAATTCACATATCCAATCCATCAAGATCACTCCAAGATCATCAATATACACAAATAAAATCAATAAACTCATACAAGTCAAGAATAACCACAAAATCAAGAAGAACAACACAACAAAGAGAACAATCCCATATGGATTCCTCATCACAACATCAAAAACATTTCCTCACCACTAAGATAGGTTGAAGAGGATTATCTCCCTCTTACTTAAAGAAGACAACACAAGAAAGCAAGTTTCTTGATCCCTTGTTGAAATTTTCGTCCTACACCTTCAAGAAAACCCTAAGGTGAGCAAACTTTTTCAATCTTTACTTAAACCATGAAAAGAGTAGTCCTTGGTCACATAAGTGACCAAGAAAAACAAAAAAGAGAAGAAAAGAGAAGAAAGTCAAGAACTTTACCTTGGAGCTTCAAGTTAGGGCTTTAATGGTGGAAGATGGAAAAGGAAAAACTAGAGGATGATTACCAAGGGGAAAAGTCTTAGGATGATGAGAGGAAGCAAGAAATGGAATTAGTTTAGCAAACTAGTGGAGATAGCCTCCAAGTGGTGTGGGTACCGTGGAGGAGGAGAAGAGAAGAGGAAGAGAAAAGCTTGAAGGAAAAGTGAAAGGAGAAAAAATGGAAAGAGAAAGTGATAGCTTTTGGTGATTTTGAAATTAGAAATGAAAAAGGTGATAAGTGAAAAGCCAATTTTTGGCTCAAAAAATGGGCCATTGTCATGGAGTGTGGGAAAGAGAGAGGAGGGAAATTATTTCTAGAAGCTTTGGTAAAGCTTCCTTGAGAAGTTTTGTACAAAGCTTCTTTGAGAAGCTTTGTTAAATTTTTGCAAATGTCAACATGATGTGATATAAAGTTGACACTTTTAAAAAGATGACAAGCATTTTAAGACAAGCTATTATCCAATGGACAAATATTACAGTTAACAGAAATTAGTATTTATTGTCTAACAGATAATAAATTGTACAACGATTTTTATTTATCAGATAAAAATCTCAGAAAACGTAAACCTCGTAAAATGTGTCTGACCTCGGGTTTAATAAGATCCCCCGTCGACATTTTCACAGTTCAAGGTTTACCAGCCTCGAGAAAAATATTTCATTTTCCCGGCTCCGCTCAGCGCGTACGCAAAATGAGAAATATATTAAAAATATTCAACGTTTTCAGAAAAATCCATAAAAATTCACAAAAATTACAAATATTATAAAATGACTATTTAACATAAAACAAACAATTTTTCGAGGTGTTACAACTTTCTCCTTCTAAAAAAAATTTCGTCCTCGAAATTTTTTATACCCTAGAATAGTTGTGGATATTGCTCCTTCATCTTGTCTTCTAACTCCCACGTTGCATCTCTGGTTATGTCATTCCAGATTACTTTTACCAACTGGATTTCCTTCCTTCTGAGTTGCTTTACCCCTTATCTTCAATCCTTACAGGAGGTGTCTCATAGGTTAAGTTCTCTTTCAATTATATTGTGTCCGGTGCTACGACATGGCTCGGGTCAGGGATATATTTTCACAATTGTGACACATTGAAAACATTGTGAAGATTAGAAAGAAAAGGTGGTATGGCTATTTGGTAAGCTACTGGACCTATCCAACGAAGAATTTGGTAAGGTCCAAGGAATTTGGGAGTGAGCTTTTTAGATTTCAGAACTCGGCCGACCCCAATCGTAGTCGTGACTTTCAAAAACACATGCTTGCCTTCCTCAAACTCAAGAGGCTTTCTTCTTTTGTCGGCATAACTCTTCTATCGACTCTGAGTTGTCCTCATCTTTTCTTGAATCATCTTGACTTTCTCAGTCGTTTGTTGTATAAGATCAGGTCCAATAGTAAGGCGCTCTCCATCTTGATACTAACACAAAGGTGTTCTGCATCGTCGTCCATATAGAGCCTCATAGGGTGCCATCCCCATGCTCGAATGAAAACTACTATTGTAGGTGAACTCTACCAATAGTAAAACTTCATCCCAACTTCCAGTTTGTTCCAAAGCGCAAGCTCTAAGCAAATCCTCCAATGATTGAATCGTCCTTTCTGATTGACCATCGGTTTAAGGATGATAAGCAGAACTCAACCGAAGTTTAGTCCCCAACGCTTCTTACAAACCTTGCTAAAACTTTGATATGAACCTTGGATCTCTATAAGAAATGATACTGGTAGGCACACCATGCAGCCTAACGATCTCGCCAATATGCAACTGAGTCAACTTCTCCATGTTGTACCTTATGTTAATCGGTAGGAAATGTGCTAACTTTGTGAGCCGATCAACGATTACCCATATTGAATCGTAACCCTTTCTGGTCTTTGGCAATCTAACCACAAAGTCCATCGCAATACTATCCCACTTCCATTCGGGAATAGCTAGGGGTTGCAACATTCCAGAAGGTCTTTGATATTTAACCTTTGCTTTCTGACAAACCAAACAAGACGACACACATCTAGCAATATCATTCTTCATTCTGTGCCACCAAAATAACCGTTTTAGGTCTTGGTACATCTTGGTTATTCCTGGATGCATACTCAACTTGCTCATGTGAGCGTGTTCGAGAATAAACTTTCTAAGTTCTTGATCTTTGGGTACACAAACTCTACCTTTGAACCTTAGGATTCCATCAGTTCCTTCCTCTAATGTTATCATACTATCTTGCTTCATTAGCTCCTTTTTTTCTTGCAAAAACTTGTCAACTTTCTGTTTCTCTCGAATGTCTTCCATTAGGTCACTTGAAATAGTGACCATGTTCATACAAATCTTTCCCGGTGCCAATTGCAAAAAGGACTATACATCCCTGAATTGCTCTATCAAATCCTTTTCCTTGACCATCATAGCAGAGATACTAAGCATCTTTCTACTTAAAGCATCTGCCACGACGTTTGCCTTTCTGGGGTGATACTGAAGTTGAAAATCATAATCTTTCAGAAATTCCAACCACCTTCGCTGTCTCATATTCAACTCCTTTTGGTCATACATGTACTTCAAGCTCTTATGGTCACTAAAGACATTGAACGTCGCCCCATAAAGAAAGTGCCTCCATATCTTCAAAGCGAATATCACAACTGCTAACTCCAGATCATGTGTTGGATAGTTCTTCTCATGCACTCACAACTGTCTCGAAGCGTAAGCCACCACTTTCCTGTTTTGCATAAGCACATATCCTAATCCTTGGTATGAAGCATCACAATACACTTCGAAGGGTTGACTTGGATCAAGTAGAACTAACACTAGTGAAGTAGTTAGTCATTTCTTTAATTCTTGGAAATTTTCTTCGCAAGCATCAGTCCACTCAAAGGCTTGATTCTTTCATGTGAGCTGAGTTAGAGGCCCTGCTATCTTAGAGAATCGCTTAATGAATCTCTGATAATATCCAGCTAATCCCACAAAGCTCTGAATTTCTGTCACTGTCTTCGGTCTTTCCCATTGGAGAATCCCTTCTACCTTTGACGGGTCTACTGCAATCCCTTCCTTCGAGTTACATGGCCCAAAAACTTGACTTCCTCCAGCTAAAATTCGCACTTTGACAGCTTGGCGTACAACTTATTCTCCTTCAGAATCTGGAGAACTATACTGAGGTGTTCAACATGATCCTCCTGATTTCGAGAGTAAATTAAAATGTTGTCAATGAAGACAACAACAAATCTGTCTAAGTAAGGACGAAAGATTCTATTCATGTAATCCATGAATATGGCAGGGGCATTCGTCGCACCAAACGGCATCACAAGATATTCATAATGACCGTAATGGGTACGAAAAGTCATCTTAGGAATATCTTCCACCTTTACTCGAATCTGATGGTAGCTCGATCACAAATCGATCTTAGAGAATACCGCTGCTCCTTTCAGTTGATCCATCAAGTCATCTATCCTCAGAAGTGGATACTTATTCTTGATTGTGACCTTAATTAGCTGGCGATAGTCCACACACAATTGCGAAGTCCCATCCTTCTTTTTGACTAGCAACATTGGTGCTCCCCAAGGTGACAACCAATCCATTCCTAAAATTATGTCTAATTGGGAAAGAGGTAAATAGATCAAATCATCAAAAAAGATTCGACCTTCAACAATTAAAGAACAATTTAAACAAACTTTGGTGGTAATAATAGGTTTAGCAGTAGGGGTAGAAACAGTCAAGTCAAAAGGTAAAGAAGACACAGGTAAACCAAGTCGTCGCACACAGTCATAAGAAATGAAAGAGTAGGTTACCCCAGAGTCATATAGTACAGTCAAAAGGTTACCTCTGATGGTACCCTCTCCTTGTATCAGATCTTCAGATTCGGAGGCTTCTGCTCCACTCATGGTATAAACTTGGCCTTCTGCCCCCAGTTTTGCAGCCTATGCGATGTTGACCAAAAGCTCTGCCTTAACTTGGTCACAGTCTTGAGAAAAATGTCAAGGCATCCCACATCTAAAGCAAATAATTCCTTTGATGGTGCAATCTCTTGTTAGGTGATCCTTCCCACACTTCATACACTTCGGCGTAGACGCCACATTCTGGCCAGTTCGATTTCCACCAGAACCTCCGCTGGGACCTACACCAAGTGACTGTTGTTGACTTCCCGATGGCTGGGAATAAGGTTTCTTCTTAATGCGGTTTGCATTGTTGCCACCTCCTCTTTGGAACCTAGTAGGTCTAATGTTACAATTTCTCATGTCCTGCGCCTGATCCAGATCTTCCACCAGCAGTTCTAAAAGCTGGTTGATCCTCAAGGTTATGATTGCCCTTTTCACGTCATGCCTCAATCCTTCCTCAAATTTTTGACACTTTCACACCTTGTCCGGCTGGTGTTAGAAATATGTTGAAAATTTGGACAAGCTCTCGAACCTCGTGGCATACTCACTGACAGTCATGTTCCCTTATCTCAAACTGAAGAACTCCATCTCTTTGGCATGTCTTGCACTTGCTGGGAAATACTTCTCGAAGAATTTATCCTTGAATACCTCTTAGATGATTACTCGGTCTTCAGCTTCTAGTGGTCTCTGCACTCTGTTCCACCAGTTTTTTGCATCTTCGATCAGCATGAAAGCAACATAGGTTACCTTCTTGTCATCCGCACAGTTCATGCCTCTGAAAAATCTTCTCCAGGTCCTTGATCCAAAGACTAGCCTTCTCTGGATCAAATTCCCCCTTAAACTGAGGAGGGTTGTTACGATGAAACTCCGACAGATTTTGAGCCTCAGTTGATGCTTCTAGCTGTTGTGTAACCCTTTTCTGCTGTTGAGCAGCTCACTCAGTTTGTTGTGTAATAACGTATGTTATTCGTTGCATGGCTTCAACAGTTGCCTCCACTGCGTGCCATTACGCTTTTTCAGAGTTAAACTAAATAAAAACACAAGGAAGAATTAGATGTATCCTTTCGGAATACCACACATAGCACAAACAAGACAGACCTAACCACAAAGACCCAAAAGAAAACTTAAACTGGGGCTCTGATACCAACCTAGTGTAATGCCTCTTTTTGGAAAGGGAACGTCACACCAAACCACGAAACAAAAAATGAAACATAAACTAAGACCCAGTTTATTATAATATAGATAATAGCTTGTTCATCTGTAAACGTATAATAATTTGGCAAATTCTTTTTTTTTGTTGTAAAAAAAGTTAAAACATAATTACAGTAGAAATTACATGAGAAGTAAACCATATATTCATACATCATATGAATATATACTTATATCATACTTGTTTAGATACATCATCAGATATACAAAATAAGCAAAAGCTTTACATGCCTTAAAATGATTACCCATATACAGCCCACCAAAAAAACAAAACATCAGGCCCCCAAAAAGATTTAGAGATAGCCATCAGCCCCTAAATCTAACGAAAAGGAACCGTAGCTAGATCCTCCTCAAGGTCTTCCTCAGTAGAGGAAATCCTTATCTGAGCAACCGAATTACGAGCAGGGGATAAAAACGAATCCTCTCATAGAGTGTAGTAACAATCACCCCACATATCATGAATAGGCAAGTAAAACTCTAAGTACAAGTGTGCATTAAAAGTAAAAACGAGTGGATCATGACGACCCCATGCTAGAGACACAGTCACGTCTCTATGGTAGATGCAGTGATCTGTGCTCACATTGATGGGCCAGTAGTCCGGACCTCCATGAAAAGTCAATCTCACATAACCCAAAAAGCTGCACGGACGGGACGTCATATCCAAACAGAAACTAATCAAAATCATGCCAAAAGTCGGGGAATTCGTGCACTTCCCTTCCTTACCGATGTCTTCAGAGAAACACATAAACAAAACAAAATAGCAGAAATACAGAAAATATATGAGACATCCTACATTCAATACCAATTATGGTAGTAACGAAACAGAACGGCGCAAGACGCCCACATAGCATAGCAGGAATAATAATCAGCATCAAGATTCAAATAGTAAACAACTTAACAAATCCAGACAGTTATAAAATCAATAATACAACAATTCTATCATCATATAAATAAATGCCAAATAATATGTGGACTTGTTATGCACGTGCACATGGTACCAAAATCCTACTCCATGGAGCTAGACACAAACATCGAAGGGAATGATCAGGAAGGCTTGCTAGTATCTCGTCAGCCTAATTTGTGCAACAAGGCTTTATACACGACATTCTTACAAGATCACGATATAGGACAGTGTCTCGATCCAGATCGTCAGTGCGTTTGCATCGATCTATCCCACGGCTCCAGTGGAGCTACCAACCGTCCATTGTGAGACACCCGCACCCCGACACCCCTAAGGTCAACAATATGACCTACACTAGTCTATTCACACCCGCACTAAGGTGTGATTCAATCTCCTAGGCATACAACCTTACAACAAAGTCCACCGGACTTTCACAATGCATGATGACTCAATGCATATTCATGTATATTTCACAAAAATATACTTTTCCAAAACATGTCACAATTTGGCCAAGTTAAACATCAACAATTTCTTGGTCCCACTCATAGACCCACAACAACATATAATCAAGTTCTCAAATGTGATAATACATTTTTTAATGTTTATTATGGAATTTCATTTTTAATATAACATTTCTTATGAAATCTTTCTCTAGAGGAATTCTCTTGCATTATTATCAAATCTTTATTACTCAAATTAAATAGGTTCCTTACTCAACTTTTAAATCCAATTCACTTAAAGAAATTATTAATTTAGATTATCCCACATCTTACTTTCACTCATGTTCTTCCTTTGATCAAGAATTATTCTAAGTTATGGGATAAAGTCTTATTCTTTATTCCTTCCACTTTATGAACTTCTAAAAAATTTCTAATTTTTTAATCAACTAAGTCTCTATTTTAACATTACATTTTAGCCATTATTCTCCCTAAGAGGCCATGAGCCCCAGGGAAATAGGGATTTCAAATCTTCATTTCTCCATTAATTATTATTCACTTGATTAGTTATCTTTTCAACTTGATATAAAATTTTAACCATGAACACCCTATTGAAGGGTGTATGGTCGTGAGCCCCAATAAGGAGGGCAAGGAACTCTTGCTTTCAATTCACATATCCAATCCATCAAGATCACTCCAAGATCGTTAATATACACAAATAAAATCAATAAACTCATACAAGTCAAGAATAACCACAAAATCATGAAGAACAATACAACAAAGCGAGCAATCCCACATGGATTCCTCATCACAACATCAAAAACGTTTCCTCACCACCAAGATAGATTGAAGAGGATTATCTCCCTCTTACCTAAAGAAGACAACACAAGAAAGCGAGCTTCTTGATCCCTTGTTGAAATTTTTGTCCTACACCTTCAAGAAAACCTTAAGGTGAGCAAACTTTTTCAATCTTTACTCAAACCATCAAAAGAGGAGTCCTTGGTTACATAGGTGACCAAGAAAAATGAAAAAGAGGAGGAAAAAGAAGAAAGTCAAGAACTTTACCTTGGAGCTTCAAGTTAGGGCTTCAATGGTGGAAGATGGAAAAGGAAAAACTAGAGGATGATTACCAAGGGGAAAAGTCTTAGGATGATGAGAGGAAGTAAGAAATGGAATTAGTTTAGCCAACTAGTGGAGATGGCCTCCAAGTGGTGTGGGTGCCGTGGAGGAGGAGAAGAGAAGAGGAAGAGAAAAGCTTGAAGGAATAGTGAGAGGAGAGAAAATGGAAAGAGAAAGTGATAGCTTTTGGTGATTTTGAAATTAGAAATGAAAAAGGTGGTAAGTGAAAAGCCAATTTTTGGCTCCAAAAATGGGCCATTGCCATGGAGTGTGGGAGAGAGAAAGGAGGGAATTTGTTTATAGAAGCTTTGGTAAAGCTTCCTTGAGAAGTTTTGTACAAAGCTTCTTTGAGAAGCTTTGTTAAGTTTTTACAAAAGTCAACATGATGTGACATAAAGTTGATACTTTTAAAAAGATGACAGCATTTCAATACAAGCTATTATCCAATGAACAAATGTTATAATTAACAGAAATCAGTATTTATTGTCCAATGGATAATAAATTGTACAACGATTTTTATTTATCAGATAAAAATCTTGAAAAACATAAACCTCGTAAACTGTGCCCGGCCTCGGGTTTAGTAAGATCCCTCGTCAACGTTTCCACAATTCAAGGTTTACTAGCCTCAGGAAAAATATTTCATTTTCCCGGCTCCACTCAGTGTGCACGTAAAATAAGGAATATATTAAAATATTCAATGTTTATGGAAAAATTCATAAAAATTCACAAAAATCACAAATATTATAAAATGACTATTTATCATTAAACAAACAATTTTTGGGGTGTTACAATTTTTACTCATAGAATTGTTACTCTAGAACTTGTTTTGATTCTTTTTTAGGCTACATTTTCACGTGCATACATAAACATGATTGAGACATTTTTCTTGAAATAGCTACTTTAACCAAGTAGCCAAGAATGATTGGTGCACAAATAAGTAGCCTTGCTCAGCAGCATATTGTCTCAATATGATATCAAGCACTCTTATGACTTCTTAGAAATTCTCTAATTCCTGCCAACGTAAGGCATTTGAAATGGCCTATTTCCCCTTACTTAAACCCTTTGAGCTTATTTGACCATTCCTTATTTCTAGCTCATTATGTGTCTTAAATGAAAAACTATGTTCTTACCCGACCTTAGGGAATAAGAGAGAATTAGCTTTGCTAATGGATGAGTTCTTGAACAAGTGTGGGGGTGTGTGTGCAAAATGGTTTGTGAAAAAGGAAAGAGTGGTTAATTGAAAAAAAATGTGCGTTTATTTATGATTAAAATAAATAAATGTGTAAAGAAGGGCCAACAAGGCAAAAAGGGAAGGGAAAAGAATATGTAAAGGGAATTTGTATTAGGTGGAGTTGAGATGAACTTTCATGCTTGTTAATTGAACTCAACTCTCACGCTCTTTTATTCTCTTTAGTTTTTAACTTATCAAATCCATATTACCACCCTCCTTTACCTTGACCCCATTATAACCGTGAATAAAGTCCTCATAATTTGTGTGTGCATGTGTTCTCAGTAGTGGAGAAATAGAAGATAAGCAACCTTATGGTAGTGCAATTGTTCATGGGTTGAATATAATGAAATACTTACCTTTTAAACACTTGAGGGATTGAGAGTGAATTCTGTGAGGATCTATCATTCTTGATTCATGCTTTTCAACTGAAGTTTCCTTGCTTGTTGATTTGAGATGCGAAGAAATGTTACCTCATGAATGCTTTGATCCCTTGAATTTCTACTTGCTCTTCTTGATTCATCGAGTCATTTAGAGTTTCTAGCTTTAGAGTCTGTGCCATTTTTCTTTGTTTCCTAGCTTTGATCTTATATGTTTTGCCCAGGAGTGTAAAAAGCTAAGTGTGGGAGGATTTGATAATAATATATTTTATACATTTTATAACCCTCTCATTGGATTTCTTAAGGTTTAATTAGGTTTAATTAAGTTGGTTTTGTCACATTCTATGATATTGGACCTAATTAGATCATCGAAAGAATTATTGCATGAATTAGCCTTAATTTATCTCTTCGACAATGTTCAGTAAATTGGCTATAATTTGAGTTACATATGTCTGATTGATGTGATTTTAGTTTTGTAGGAAAGTTAAGATAATTCCCTACAACTTTCATGAAGACCTTAAGAGCCATATCACAAGCTTGGATAACTCAAATTGGAGTTGAAGCAAGAACTAGAGTGTTGATCCTGATAGCTTGACCTTTGTGTACTCATCAGGACATATCTTGGGATGTAGGAATGGTAATGGGCTGAAATTTTGATAGTTGATAGTTAAGACCCAAATCTACAACTTTCATGAGAATACTTTTCGAGATTCTGAGGTCTAGTGGGTCATATAGGGCTTGCAAGTTAGAACAGAAGATCTAAAATTGGGCCTAAGCAGTTGCAATGATTGGGTCATATCTTGGGCTGTAGGAGGCCAAATTGGATGGTTCAAGTGAGTATTTGATAGGCAAGATAAAGGCCTACAACTTTCATGAAGGTCACTTTCCGAGATTATGTTGGCAAGCACGAGTTTGGCACCAAATTATTTTGTGCAAGTGAAGACAAGCATTTTTTGCAATCATCCACCTACTCCTTAATCATCCACTTAATCATTCACCCACTCCTTAATTATCCAGCCACTCATTGTCCCACTTATTGTTATATTTTGCTTGTGATACTCTATAAAAGGTAGCCTTGCCTATTAGGGTAATCTTGGTTTTAAATCAAGATCATGTTATTATGTTATTTACTTATTGTAATTTTCTTTTGTTGTAAATAGAAGTTATGATCATCTTCTTCTTCTTCTCTCTTTCTTTCTTCTTGCTCAAATTTTCATCTTGCTTAGTTGAAGGGGTGAAGCTTTTGGTAATAAAATAAGGTTAGATTAATTTCTTTCTTGTTCTTAAATGATATATTATCAAGTGGTCATTATATGTGTTGTATTTTATTTCCAATAAATTTAGAAACCCTCCTTGTAAAGTGGAGTTCTTGATTCATTGTAGACAAGTGGTTTGGCACAATGAATGCTTAAACCCATTTACAAGTGTTAGTGTTAGTAAATAATTAAAGGAACTATAATATAACTACGTATATAATTCTAAATGGACTTTGAATATTTTATTTTTTGATTGGAACCTCTGTTATACGTGAATTTTAATTAAGTTATTAAAAAAAGAATTAATCTTGTCTTTAATTTATTACTAAGAGTGGATCCCCTAGCCTAAGTAAATCCTTTTTCATTTGTGAACAACTTTTAATATCGCTATTGTTGTGACAAATTTTTTCTTACCTCAAAGAATTTTTCTTCATTAATTCCCTGTGGATCGACCTCGAACTCCCAAGAAATTTATTACTTGAGAAAACCTACACTTGAGTTTGCATCCTTTAATCCGCGTCAGAATACATGTAAAAGTTTTTTGCTTAGAGCATCAGCCACTGCATTGGCCTTACTCAGATGGTATTTCAACTCAAAATCATAATCTTTCAAAAATTATATCCATCGTCTTTCCCTCATATAGATAATTCCTCCAAATCTTTAAAGCAAAAACCACAACTGCAAGTTCTAGGTCATAGGTTGGATAGTTCTCTTCATATGGCCTTAGTTACATAGAAGTGTAAGCAACTACCCATCCATCTTGCATCAGTACACATCCTAACCTTTTTCCTGTGGCATCGCAATATACCTCAAAATTTCCTTAGGGATCAAGAATCACTAGAACTAGTATGGTGGTTAACTTCCTTTTCAATTCTTAAAAGTTATTTTTGCATTCTTGTGTCCATTCAAAAACACTACCTTTTCTAGTCAATCTGGTTAAAGGCAAAATTATTCTTAAGAATCCCTCTATGAATCTTCTATAATACCCAGCTAAGCCCAGAAAACTTCTTATCTCGGTTACTGCGGTAGGTCTTTCCCATTGTAAGAGTGCCTCTATCTTACTGGGATCTACAGATATTCCTTCACCAGATATTACATGTCTTAAGAATTGCACCCTATCCATCCAAAACTCACATTTGGATAGTTTAACATACAATTGCTTTTCTTTCAGGATTTTTAGAATTATCCTAAGGGGATCTGAATGTTCTTCAGGGGTCTTGGCATAGATGAGAATATCATCTATAAAAACAACCATAAATTTATCTAGGTAAGGTCTAAAAATCCTGTTCATGTAGTCCATAAAAACAACAGGTGCATTTGTCAAGCCAAAGGACATCACTAAATACTCATAGTGCCCATATTTGGTTCCAAAGGCAGTCTTTAGGATATCTTCTTCTCAGACTCTGATTTGATGGTATCCCGATCTCAAGTCAATCTTGGAGAACACCATTGCTCCCTTTAGCTGGTCCATCATATCATCTATCCTAAGCAATGGGTATTTATTCTTAATTGTGACTTTGTTCAACTGCTTATAATCTACACACAACCTCATACTAACATCTTTCCTTTTTACCAAAAGTACTAGGGCTCCCTAGGGTGAGACACTAGATTGGATGAATTTCTTCTCTAACAGTTCCTATATTTGTTTCTTATGTTCAACCAACTCTAAAGATGACATAGTATATGGTGCTATAGAGATAGGCCCTATCCCCAGCACTAAGTCTATAGTAAATTCTATCTCCCTCTTGGGTGGTAGCTCATTTATCTCATCCGGGAAAACCTCTGGGTAATCCTTCACCACTAGAATACTATCTAATGTCTGCTTGCTTTCAGAATTCAAAGAAAAGAGAACAACAAAACCTTGAGCCCCTTCTGCTAGGTAGTCTGTAACTTGATTGGCATTTAAATATATAAACTCAGAAAATGTGTTTAGGGAATGAGTATCTGATAAGAAAACCAAGGTTTTATCTGAACAATTAAGGATAACATGATTTTTAGATAGCCAGTCCATGCCCGGAATAAGATCTATGTCAATCAAAGGTAAACAAATTAAGTTTACAAGAATGTCTCTATTTTCGATTGTTACACAACAATTTAGGCATATCTGGGAGGTTAACAAATGTTTTCCAATAGGGGTAGAGACTGACAAATCATAGGAAAGGTCAAAAACAGGTAACTCCCATTCCTTCACACAATCATAAGAAAATAAAAGAATGGGTTGCTCTTAAATCATAAAGTACAGTTAAAAGCTTATTTTTAACTATACACTTACCCTGTATAAGGTCTGAGGATTGAGCTGCTTCCTAGCCTCAGAGTGAATATCCTTCCTCTGGTCAAGGGTCTAGGAGTCGTCGCTTCCTTTTGTTGAGGACAATTTTTGGTATAGTGTCCTTTCTTGCCACAGCTGAAGCATGACATTTGGTCGATCATATATGGCTTGCTACCATGATATCCTCCACATTTTGTACTTTTCGGCCCTTTATATTCAATCCGTAGCTGTTTCCCCTTCTCTTGTTGATTCTAGGGTTGAAACCCTCTTCCTCTTTTGAAAATTTTATGACTTTTGCTCTTGTTCCCGCTCCAATCTAGAGGATTCAATTATCCGACACTTGTTTACTTGAGCATGGAAATTCTGAATCTCAAATGGTCATACCTTTTCTTTCATATCCCTATTCAAGCCATTCTTAAACTTTACGCATTTCCACCTTTCATCAGGATTACATTTGAGATACGAAGAAAATTTAGCTAATTCCTCAAATTTAGCCAATTACTGACTTATTGTCTTACTACCCTGCTTAAGCTCTAAGTACTCCATCTCCTTCTCTTCTTGGGCATTCAGAGGGATATATTTTTCCCGGAAGGTACTCTTGAATGCCTCCCAATTAACCTGGGTTCCAGCAACTTCAAGTAATCTTTTTGTGAATGCTTAAGTCTTGAAGCATGTCAAATGGTTTTTGATAATAACAAAGCCAAAGATGAAGATTAAGTGCAAAAGAGAAGATCAAGATCAAAGAAAGAAATCAAGAGGTTTATTTAGACATAGGCCTTAGAACATCAATGTTAAATGCTCTCAAGATATCTCAAATGATTTTTCAAAGAAGTTTTTTTTTATCAATATGTTTTTTGACTGCGGGATTTAAGGATGCAAACCCAAGTGCAGGTTATCTCAAGTAGTAAATTTCTCGGGAGTCCGAGGTCGATCCACAGGGAATTAATAAAGAAAAATTAATTGAGGTAAGAAGAAGATTTGTCACAACACCAAAAGTAATAAAACAAGTTCACAAATGAATTTAAGGGCTTGCTTGGGTTAGGAGATCCACTCTTGGTAATAAATTAAAGGTAAGATTATTTCTCTTTTTAACTCAATTGAAATCTACACACAACGGAGGTTCCAATCGAAAAATATAACATTCAAAGTTCAATTATATATGTAATTATATTATGATTCCTTTAATTATCTACCAACATTTGTAAATGAGTTCAAGCATTCACTGCGCAAATCCTATTGTCTACAATAAATCAAGATCTCCATTAACAAAGAAGGTTTCTAAATTGATTGGAAACAAAATACAACACATATAATGTTCATTTAATAATATATCATTTAAGCACAAGAAATAAAATAATCTAACCTTATTTCATTACCAAGAGCTTCACTCTTTCACCCAAGCAAGATGAAGATTTAGTTACTCATGGATGAGAAGAAAGAAAGAGAGAAGAAGAGAAAGATGAACATAACTTCAATTTAGAACAAGAGAAAATTACAACAAAGGAAAACAATAAACAAGCATAACCTTAACTTGTACAAACTAAGCCTAACACCAAGTGTCCCAAATGGTTAGCCAATGGTGCCTTTTATAGAGGATTAGGGATACAAAATGACAAAGGGGCTGATTAGGGGTAGGTGGGATGAGTGGATGAATGAGTGGAGAATGCCAAATGGTGAGGATAAAGTGAAAAATCATTGAGATTTCTTGTCTCCAAAATCATTAATTGCTTCAGTCATTGATTTCATCATTTTCGAGCCAAGTGATCTGCATGAAAGTTCTAGGAAATTGTCTAAGCTTTCCAATGGCTCTAGAATCACCCAAAAATTCGTCCTACAGCCCAAGATATGACCCAATTACTACAAACTATTCAGACCCAATTTCAGCACCCCTGTTTTGACTTTCAGACCCAATATCACCATCAAGGAGCCCGAATCAAGTTTTGTGTTCAACATGAAAGTTTTAGATCTGGGTCTTAACTTTCAAATATCCAAATTTCAGCCCAAGATAATTCTTACAGCCCGAGTTATGCTCTGATTACTGTATACTGTTCAGGTTTCAGATACAAAACTCGTGTTCTGTCTTCCAAGCCCAATTAGCTCTACTAGATGTCTGATTGAGACTTTGAGCTCTTCATCAAAGTTGTAGAGCTCTCTCTTATCTTTCCTATAAGATAAAATTCATAATTATCATATATTTAGAACTCAAGATATGGCCGAAATATAGAAATAGCGTAAGACCAAAATAGTGCTGAAAAAATCAATTAAGTCCCATTTGAGTCCAAACTTACAAAATATAACTAGACTTAATCAATTAAGTACATAGAGAGTGTAAATGACTAAAAATGAGGGTTTATTAATGTATAAAATATGTGATCATCAAATTCCACCACACTTAGCTTTTTGCACTCCTGGACAAAACACATAAGACCAAAGTTATGAGGCAAAGAAAAATGGCACAGACTCAAAAGCTAAAAACTCTAAAAGACTTGATGAAGCAAGAAGAGCAACAAAAAATTCAAGGGATCAAAGCATTAATGAGGTAACATTTCTTCATATCTCAAACCAACAAGCAAAGAAACTTCAATTGAAAAGAATGAATCAAGAATGATAGATCCTCACAGAATTCACTCTCAATCTCTCAAGTGTTTAAAAGGTAAGTATTTCACTCTATTCAACCCATGAACAATTGCACTACCATAAGCTTGCTTATCTTCTACTTCTCCGCTACTCAAAACACATGCATACAAAAATCAAGAGGACTTTATTCAAGGTTGTAATGGGGTCATGGTAAAGGAGAAGGGATAATATGGATATGAAAAGATAAATACCAAAGAAAATAAAAGAGCATTATGGTGCAGTTAGAGTGGAGAAAATGTTTGAGAACATTCATCATAAAGGACAATCACCAACATTTGACTAATGTTTTGTTGAAGATCAATCCCAAATTGGTGAATTGAATTCATTGTTAGACTTGAACATTCTCCTTTTCTTCCTGTTGTTTCCAAGCATCCACCTTTATTCTGATAATCCTTTGATTGCAACGGTGTTCAAATTTTTTTTTTGGATCATTTTGCACACACACCCCCACACTTGTTCAAGAACAAGGTCAATGCTCTCTTATTCCCTAAGGTTGGGTTAAAACATGTTTTTTTTTTAAATTTTTTTTTTGAAGGATGAGATGAGCTAAAAACAAGGAATGGTTAAACAAGTTCAAAGGGGTTACACAATGGAAAATATACAAGGATGGCTATTTGGTCAAAGTAGCTATTTTAAAATACCTCAATCATATTAATGTATGCATGTGAAAATGTAGCCTCAAAAAAAATCAAAGCAAGTGCTAGAGTAACAATTCCATGAGTGAAAATCACACAAGAAAGAAGAGAATGGTACAAATATTCAATCCATTCATAAATAGGCTCAAAATCTCACAAGGCATATTTCTATTATTCTCTATCCACTAATTCAACATCCATAACCAAGCATGTGAAATTTAAGAAAAAAGATAATTTATTCAATCATGCTATGATTCCTGAATTTCAATTGCTTCCAAGGATATGAGAGTGCATTCGCTTGAATCTTTCAAAGGAAATCAAAAGACAAAAACTTTGTTACTTCCACAAATCAATACTAATTAATTACTACCTAAAAAAAACTCCTTACTCTGCCACCAATTAAGATGCGTCTCAGAAGTAAAATTACTCCTTACTCTGCCATCACTAATTGGTTTAGTAAGTCTATGACAATCATATCATACTTCCCAAACAAAACAAAAAAAAATTTTTTAGGTCAACTATCCTTCCCCCCCAACTAGATCACAACATTGTCCTCAATGTTAAAATATAGATGAGTAAAGGATAGAAGATATTACCTGTTGGAGAAAACTGACATAAATTTAAACAAAAACAACGTATGATAAATCCAAAGTAAAGGAAAGCTTTAAACGAAGTGTCAAATCTGGCTCCTTTTTCATCCTGTTTCCCTCACTGCCTCCTGCTGACCAATCTATCTGAGTTATTGCTGGGTCAGGATCAAAGATCAAAGGTAAATGAATTTTTTTTTTTGTGACTTCAAGAAAACCATCAGGGTAAAGAAGTCTAGAAACCCCTGAAGGACCCTACTCAAAGGATCGTCTGTCCAAAACCAAAATACAGCAAAATCATACAAAGATAAAAGAGATATAATAGCAAATGATGACATACCTGTATGTACAGCTTTCATGGCGTATCTTTATACTGCGCGTCATGAGTGCGATAGTGGCATATCTTTATATTGCGTGTCACCGGTCACGAGAGACACTCACGAACTTTTCTTTTTAAAGACCAGGCGTGCAAAGGTCCACCCGAGTCAATGACAAAGTCGACCAAAGGCTGGGGCTCCACAACTAATTAAAGTCATGGTACTACTTCCGATCGCCCTTGTTCAAATATTTTTTTTCTCTTTTTTTTTTTTTTTTTTTTTTTTTTTTTTTGAATTTTTTTCTCTTTTTTTTAAAGATTACATGAAGAAGAAGAAGATGATATGTACAGATTGTTGTGGATATGGCTCACATCGCCTCCTCGGTTTAACGTCCGATGAACGGCTTAAATGCCTTCTATGAGTCAAGGATAAGCTTCCCATCCAATTTTCTTATAAATTGGCAAACAGGGTCTTTTAGAGTCAGATTCCCAAGATCGTAGCGTTTTTCTTCATCCCTGAAGAGATTCCACAAATTAAGAATTTCACGCTGCATCAATCCATAAGAACGCGTCTCAAGAGTCAATAAGATATCATCTAATGACTCTTTACTCAGTCCATTCTTAATGAAGAATCTATTTGCGGAAACCATCCCCAAAGAACGACATCGCTTGTTACAATTCCATCATCCACATTTGTAACAGACTTGTAACCTTTTTGCTCTTCTCCTTTTAGAATACGAACTTCTTCCAAGACCTGGCATGTATGAGTCAAATGAAATTGAAGACTCACTTGCTAGTCGGACCTTTGCTTCAATTATCTAGCGCACATCTTCTGGCATACCTTTGTGCATTAACAATCTCAATCTTTCACATCGAACTTTGTAGATTTTTTTCAGAGCATTTTGAGGGAGAGAAGGAAAATGTTTTCTCAGGTTTGAAAGAATGACATCCATTTTAAAGGAGAAGAAGGATTCAGTTATTTTGGGAAACTGAAAAACAAACCGACTTGAGAGTCACGGAGTACCGTATCCGCCACTTAACCGGCAACACAAAGAACTGCAAAAACAAGGCAACAAAATTAGAGTGCATTTTATTCATAACAAGGATAAAAAAGAGAGATGAATTCTACCTCATCAACTTGGTTTTCCAGAAATGGTTTGATCCTTTGTCCATTAACTTTAAACACATTACCATTCCTAGGATTCTCAATATCTACGGCTCCATGAGGATACACGTGTTTGACAACAAACGGACCACTCTACCTAGATCTCAATTTTCCAGGGAATAAGTGCAGGCGAGAATTATAAAGCAGAACTTTTTGACCAATTTCAAAAGATTTTCTCAAAATTATCTTATCATGAAAAGCTTTTGTTTTGGCTTCATAAATCTTTGAGTTCTCATATGCATCATTTCTCAATTCCTCAAGTTCATTCAATTGCAATTTGCGTATCTTGCAAGCATCATCAAGATTTAGATTGAAAGCTTTAATGGCCCAAAATGCTTATGTTCCAATTCTATAGGCAAGTGACAAGGTTTTCCATAGACTAACCGATAGGGTGACATGCCCAAAGATGTTTTGAAAGCAGTACGGTAAGCCCAAAGTGCATCGTTTCGTCTTAAAGACCAATCTTTACAATTTGGGTTAACCGTTTTTTCCAAAATTTGTTTAATCTCCCTATTTGCCAATTCAACTTGTTCACTTGTCTGAGGGTGATAAGGGGTGGCAATTTTGTGTGTAATACCATATTTCTTCATTAAAGATTCAAATGGTTTATTGCAAAAATGTGTTCCCCCATCACTTATGATAGCTCGAGGGATTCCAAATCGACACAAGATATTTTCTTTTAAAAATTTGAGAACAGTTTTATGATCATTGTGTCGGCATGGAATCGCCTCAATCCATTTTGAAACATAATCAACTGCAACCAAGATATACACAAATCCAAATGAAGATGGAAATGGACCCATGAAATCAATTCCCCAACAATAAAAAATTTCAATGACAAGGATGGGGTTCAGAGGCATCATGTTTCTTTTTGAAATTGAGCCCAACTTTTGACAATTTTCACAACTTTTGCAAAAAGTATAGCAGTCCTTAAATAAAGTAGGCCAATAGAATCCACACTGCAAGATTTTCACAGCTGTTTTCTTTGAAGAGAAGTGACCTCCACATGCTTCCGAGTGACAAAATTTAATGACACTACCTACCTCACTGTCGGGCACACATCTCCGAAAGATTTGATCAGCATAATATTTGAACAAGTATAGGTCATCCTAATAAAAAATTTTCACCTCTGTCAAAAATTTCCTTCTATCTTAGTGCGCCCATTGAGGCGGCATCTTTCTTGTTACAAGAAAGTTGACTATGTTAGCAAACCAAGGCATGGAATTGACAAAAAATAAAAATTCATTAGGAAAAGAATCATTGATAGGTGTGTTATCAAAAGGTGAGCCTATTGTAAGTCTGGACAAATGATCAGCGACAACATTTTCAGCTCCTTTCTTATCTTTTATTGTGATGTTGAATTCTTGAAGCAACAAGATCCACCGTATCAATCTTGGTTTGGCATCCTGCTTAGACATCAAATATCTAACAATGAGAATGATCGGTGAAAATCACAATAGAAGAGTCAATTAAGTAAGATCGAAATTTGTCCAAAGGTAAAAATTACAAAGACAAGTAGTTCTTTTTCGGTAGTGGTGTGATTCATTTGTGCACTTTGTTTAAAGTTCTACTTGCGTAACAAATCACATGAGGCTTACCTTCCTTTCTTTGGCCTAAAACAGCGCCAAAGCAAAATCACTAGCATCACACATTAACTCAAAAGGTAAAGACCAATCGGAGATTGCATGATAGGAGCGATGTTAGAAGACCAATTAATTTTTCAAAAGATTTTTGACATTCTTGAGTCCAATCAAATGGTGCATCTTTCAACAGAAGATTACATAATGGTCTAGATATGGCACTAAAGTCCTTAATGAATCTTCTGTAAAATCCTACATGTCCTAAAAAGGAACGAACTTCTCTGACTGTTTTTGGGGAAGGCAAATGAGCAATTAATTCAACTTTGGCCTTATCAACTTCAATTCCTTTAGAAGAAATCACATGACCTAACACTATTCCTGAGGTAACCATGTAATGACATTTTTCCCAGTTTAGCACAAATCCTTTTTCTTCGCATCTTTTGAGAACTTTTTCCAAATTATCAAGACAATTTTCAAAAGAATTTCCAAAAACTGTCAAATCATCCATGAAAACCTCTAAATAATGCTCAACCATGTCACTAAAAATGCTTAACATGCATCTTTGAAATGTTGCCGGAGCATTACAAAGGCCAAAAGGCATTCTTCTATATGCAAAAGTACCAAAGGGACATGTAAAAGTTGTCTTTTCTTGATCTTCCAATGCAATTGGTATTTGATTATAATCTGAAAAACCATCAAGAAAACAGTAGTATGGATGTCCTGCTACCCTTTCCAGAATTTGATCAAGAAATGGCAAGGGAAAATGATCTTTCCTAGTAGCAACATTTAATTTTCTAAAATCAATACACATACGCCAACTAGATGAGACTCGCGTAGGTATTAATTCTCCCTTATCATTTTCAACCACTGTTATTCTAGATTTCTTAGGCACAACTTGTGTAGGACTTACCCATTGACTATCAGAGATAGGATAGATAATTCTAACATCAAGCAATTTAAGGACTTCAGCTCTAACTACCTCTTTCATGTGTGGATTTAATCTTCTTTGAGGTTGTTGAGAAGTTTTAGCATTATCCTCTAAATGTATTCTATGTGTACAAATCAATGGATTAATGCCTTTTATGTCCTTTAATGTCCATCCAATTGCATTTTTATGCCTTTTAAGTACTTCTGTTAACATACTTTCTTGTTCTTCAGTAAGAGACGAGGAAATTACCACTGGAAAGTTTTGCTTTTCTCCCAAAAATATGTATTTTAACCCAGCAGGTAATGGCTTTAGTTCCAGTGTGGGTACTTCTTCATGGGCATTATCATTCATGGGTTTTAACTCTTCAAATCTTGGTTTCCATCCCTTGTACTCCATTACCTGTGTACAATCAAGCAAAGAACATATTTCAGAGATATCATCTTCTAATTGCATGCCTGAATTCAATGAATTGACTAACAAATTTCAATTACATTGAGGATGTAATCGATTACAAGCATGGCAGAAGCCTTGTAATCGATTACACAAGGCTGGTAATCGATTATATCTTGCCCAGAAAGCCAAAAATACATTCAAACAGCCATGTAATCGATTACAGAGATTATGTAATCAATTACTAGTGGTCTGACAGTGCCCAACGACTATATTAGGTGCATTAAATGCTACCCATTAAAGCCCCCAATGACTCCTTTGATCTGGAAACTTATAAATACATATCTTTGGGCATCATTTATGGCCAACTAACAATTGAGAAACATCTTTCAATCATTCAAATCCGTGAATCAATCCTTGAATCATTTGTGCTCTATTTTTGTATATATTTAAGAAATTCTTGAAGAGCATTATAGGGCTTCAATTTGTGTAATCTACTCTTGTGAGAGTTTCATCTTATATACACTTTGATTCTTTATGAAGAGGGTGAGGTATCCTTCTAGAGAAAAATGTGAGGCATCCTTTGTTTATAAAGAGAGTGAGGTATCTCTCAAAGGTTGTAAAGGGTCAGGTATCCCTTGATTTGTAAAGAGGGTGAGGCATCCCTCAAAGGTTGTAAAGGGTGAGGTATCCTTGTTTGAGGCTCAAGTACAAAGGGTGAGGCATTCTAAGGTATGGTGAGTGCTCTAGTTTGTAAAAGTTGTCAAGCACCTGTTGAAGCTTGAAGATAGTGGAAAATCTCAGATGATTACTTGAGGACTTAACGTCGGCCATAAGTGGATTGGTGGCTAAACCAGGATAAACCTTGTGTTTGATCTTCTAAACTCATCTCTTTACATTCGTGCATTTATTTGATATGCTTGCTTGAATGTTATCAATCTTGGCTTGTTTAATTTGTGAATGAAGCATTCAATCTCATTTATCTATTCTCTTCAATCAAACAATAACTTCAACAAAAATTTGATAAACAAGTGTTTTGCAAAAAATTTGTGAAAAGTTTTCATAAACTGAATTCACCCCCCTCTTGAGTTTGAGGCCACTTAGTAACAAGTGATATCAGAGCTAGACTCTTGTATAAAGAGCTTAGTAGCTTCAAGAGAAAAGATGGCTTCAAATGGTTTTTCAAACGAAGGTTCTTCTTTAAACATACCTCCTTTTTTTAATGGGGATGGTTATGTCTATTGGAAAGAAAGAATGAAAATTTTTATTGAAACTATTGACTTAGATGTGCGGGATACTATTGAAAATGGTTCTTTTGTTCCCACAGGTATGGTTGATGGTGTAATAACCAATACACCAAGAAGTGAATGGACGGATAAAGATAAAAAGAAGGTTCAATACAATTTGAGAGCCAAGAACATCATTACCACATCCTTGGGGTATGATGAGTTCTTTAGAGCCTCAAATTGTAAAATCGCCCAAGAAATGTGGGATATTTTGCAAGTTACCCATTAGGGTACTGGTGAAGTGAAAAGATCAAGGACAAATACTCTCACTCATGAGTATGAGTTCTTTCGGATGAACCAAGTTGAAAGCATTCAAGAAATGTAAAAACGCTTTACACATATTGTTAATCATTTAGCTTCATTAGGAAAGACATTTTCTAATGAAGATCTTATTAACAAGGTTTTAAGATGTTTGAGTAGGGACTAGCAACCTAAAGTGACGGCTATCGCGGAATCAAGAAATCTAGCAACAATGATCTTAGCCACACTTTTTGGCAAGCTTCAATAACACGAATTGGAGTTGAATAGACTTAAATAAAATGAAGAGCTTGATAACAAAAAGAATGGAATTGCTCTCAAAGCCACCTCCTCCATGATTAATGATGATGATAAAGATTATAGAGATGACTTGGAGATTAATGAGGAGAATCTTAGCCTTCTAGTAAAGAAGTTTGGAAGTTTCTTCAAAAAGAATGGAGCTCAAAGAAGACCTCCATTTTCCTAAAAGAATGTCTACCATAAAGAGGAAAGAAACTCATCCACTCCTAAATGTTATGAATGTGGAGAAATGGCACACATGAAAATGGAGTGCCCAATCTATCAAAGGAAAGTGGAAAAGTATGAAATGAGGCCCTCAAAGGAAAAGAAAGAAAGAAGAGCCTACATAGCTTGGGATGATAATGACATGGATTCAACCGATAGCTCGGATAATGAGAAAGCCAATCTATGTTTCATGGCTAGAAGAGAAGAGGAAGATAAAGATGAAGATGAAGATGACATGGAGGTAACATTGACGAGCGCCGAACTCAATCAAAATTATAACCGAAGTTATTACCTAAACTTGTAGTATAGTGAACAACACCGGATCGTCTCCTCAAGGATCGTAGATGCAATTTGATCAAATCAAGTGAAAGTTAGAAAAAGGGGGTTTTGATGGTTCAAAGATCGCAGTGACAAGATTTAAAGAGAAATAACAATTAGAAAAACAGTCAATTCAAAAATCTATCCGAGATTGGGTGGATTCAATCATAGACCTTTCAACAAACATTTGAAGCACATTTGAATGGTTAACTTGGATCTAACCGAGATCTCAAAAATCGATCATCCATACTAGACAATCGTCCCGAAATTCAATTGACAAGTAATAAACATAAATCTGCAATCGCACCATTCATGTAGATATATATCAATTTAAGCACCGAATTCAATTAACCTAGGTACCAATCAAGAACCTAACCTCTTCAATTACGTGATTAGTTCAGATCAATCAGAGTTCTAAATTTCATCACGATACTTAATCTTAAACCAAGATCAAATCGATCAAACATAAACAGAATCACCATTTATGCATTCAAGATAAGAGAACAAGAAGAAGAAGAAGAGGAATTCAAATATAAATCAAATACATTACATAACCAAGGTCTCAAGAATCCAAGCCACAATCTCTTCAAGAGTCCCGAATTGACTAGAAGTGACTTAGCTCTCCATTACAATGAAGGAAAAATATACAAGAACTATGAAAAGCTATTTCTAACACCAAGTGTATGTTGTGTTTAGAGCTCTCCTCATGCTTCCTTTTATAGAGGATTCAGAGTAGTAGTAGATGGGTAGATGAGATTAGTAGGTGGAATTAGTAGGTGAGCTTGGTAGGTGAGCTTGGTAGGTGAACTTGGTAGGTGAGCTTCCTTGTCTCCGAAAGTATTCATTGCTGAACTCATTGATTTCGTCATTTTTGAGCCAAGTGGTCTTCATGAAAGTTCTAGAAAATTGTCTAAGCTTTCCAATGGCTCTGGAAGCACCCAAAAATTCGTCCTACAGCCCAAGATATGACCCAATTACTACAGACTGCTCAGGACCAGTTTCAGCATCTCTGTTTTGACTTTCAGACCCAATATCTCCATCAAGGAGCCCGAATCAAGTTTTGTGTTTGTCATGAAAGTTGTACATATGGGTCTTAACTTTCAGATCACCAATTTTCAGCCCATTCTATAAACCCAAACTCGAATTATGTTCTGGTTACTACACAAAATTCGGGTTCCAGTCACAAATCCCGTATTCTGATTTCCATGCCCAATTAGCTCTACTAGATGTCTTAATTTGACTTCGAGCTCTTCATCAAAGTTGTAGAGCTCTCTTTTATCTTTCCTACAAGGTAAAATTCATAATTATCAGACATTTAGAACTCAAGATATGACCAAAATACAGAAACAGTGTAAGACTCGAATAATGCTAAAAAATCAATTAAGTCCGATTCGAGTTCAAACTTACAAAACATAATCAAATTCAGTCAATTAAGTACATGAAGAGTGTAAATGACTAATAATGAGGGTTTCTTAATGAATAAAATATGTGATTATCAAACATCCTCAAATTTTGAATCAAATTCTTCCCCTTTCTATGATGAGTTGCAAGATGCTTTTGAAGAATTGCATAATGAATCCATGAGGCTTACAAAAATGATTTTATCTTCCAACAAAATAATCTCCTTATTGGCAAATAAAGTTTCTATTTTAACCAAGGAGATTGAAGAACTCAAAGTTGAAAATGAGACTCTTGAAATTATTGATGCTAACTCATTATGTATGATTTGTTCTTCACATGATAATGCACCCACACCCTCATCTTGTTCATCATATAAAGCATTTGAAAGTGAAATTGAAGATTTGAAAAACACACTTGCAAAATTTACATTGGGAAGGGACAATTTGAATATGTTACTAGGGAAACAAAGATGTGCTTTTCAAAAGGCTGGTTTGAGATATAATTCTAATAACTAATAAAAATCTTATAAGAATTTCTTTGTTTCATCAAGTATATTAACTAGCCCCTTTATCAATTGCTTTTATTGTGGTAGGAAAGGGCATAGTGCATCTTCATGTAATGCTAGAAAGAACAAAAACACCAAGGTTGGAACTAAAATGGTTTGGGTTCCTTAAGGCACCTTGCCTAACTCTAACACAGAAGGACCCAAGACAATTTGGGGACCAAAGGTCAAAAATTGAAATGTGTTGTAGGTGTGCTTGAAGGTCAATAATTGACTTTGGAATCTCAAAAGTAGTTGCTCCAAGCACAAGACCAGAAAATACTCCAAGTTCTCTTCCTCGTCTCTAAGAAGCTTGAACTTGCAACATTTTGATAAGTAGAGACTTGTTCTACGCTTTAACTTGCTTTAAAGTAGTTCTTCTCTAGCCTTATATCTTGAAAATTCTCTATATGTGATTGTAACACCCTTTTGGAGGATGTCACACATAAAAGAAAATAAAGAAATAGAAATAAAATCTACCCAAGTTGTGAAATATTTGTTAAATATTATTACGGGTTGTAAAATAATTCCGATAGACGAAATATGATATAAAAAATAAAGCGGAAAATACGAAATAAAAAAAACATCATCAATTTGATAATATACATATGGTTAAGTTATAAGTTGTACAAATAATTTACAACTAAGACTACAAATATTTAAACAAAAACATTAAAGAAAGCAATAAAAGAGTTAATATATACGGACATACTGTATTGTGACGCGCCCAAAAAAAAACATCATGGTTATCTAATCCTCGATGGATCACTATCAGCCTGAAAATGATCATCAGGGGATAAATATCCCGGATGCCTCGACACACGGCGATAACGGGATCGCGCAGTCGATACGATGCTTATCTCACTAGGCTCGGGGTTTTCAAAGCACCCCAATAACGCCTAATGGATAAGGGCAACTCTAAGTGCGAAATAACGTCGTCGTCATGACAGGCTCATCATCAAAACGATGACGTAGGATCACGGTCACACGTCCGCATACGTCACGAGTCACGGTCTCCTCGTAGATGCCAAGCCGAGCACCTCCATGAAACACCAACTCTAAATCCCAAAAATCCTGGCGTCGCCATCCCTCACAATCAATCCAGAGGATATGGATGATCGGATGGTTCTTGATCGTCAAATTGGTCGTCTGCTTGCCGATCTTCCTCCTCTTCAGGGTACACGATCTCAAGAGGCTGTTCCTCTTCCTCGAAGTCTTTACCGCGTAAAATAAATAAACAGAAAATACATATAACAAAGAGGTAAGACAACATAAAATCATCACAACATGGTCAATAAAAAGATGACAAACAATATATACATACAGTTCATGCAATACATAAAGCTTTAACAATTACAATAATTAGTTGAAGTAAAATTTAGATATCATCACAATATGTCACAATCACGATAAAACCTCACAGATAAAATAAGAAATATAAAATACACGAGATAAGATATAATAATCAATAATAACAATAACTAGATAAAATAAATAAATAAGATATAGATAAAATAAATAGATAAGATGGAAACAAATAGACATAGAGATAAATAATATAACAAAATCCTACTCCATGGAGCTAAAGAAAAACACAAGTATCAGAGAGAGGAATGATTCGCAAAATCTAATAGTACCACGGCTGCCCCACCAACTATTCCGCGGTCACACGTTGCGTCTATAGCCCCACGACACAGGAATCCATCAATCCGGCGTGGTGTAGTTCACGGTCTCACGTTGTGTCACTACAGGCAAATGTACTACTAGATTCCACCAATCTCGATTAAATATAGTGTATGTTGAGTACCATAGTGCGCTATCGGTTTACCACGGCCCAGCGGAGCTACCAACTGTCCACATGTGGGATCCCGTACACTAAAGTCTCCAAGTTCATTAGAACAATGAACCACACTACGTTTATCGCATCGACACCACGATGTGATTCGTCTCGTCAACCAATCCACCAAATACATGGCACACATAAAAAAAATAGATGGAAAGCCTGTACGGGTTCACATTTTCCCGACAATGAAAATAATTCTCAAAAACACATGCGGGTTCACATTTTCCCGACAGTAAATAGATTTTCAAAAGCCTGTACGGGTTCACCTTTTCCCGACAGCATATAGATTTTCAAAAGCCTGTACGGGTTCACTTTTTCCCGACAGCGAAAAATAAATATGATTACGGTCAATCGCGTAGAAATTTTATCGCATTTTTGAAATCTCGTCGTTTTTACAAACGTTTAAAAATCGGGTAAAGATATTTTTCTGTTTTTAAAATCGCGTAGCATTTTTAATACGTTTTCTCAATCGCGTAGGATTTTTAAATCATTTTCTTATTCGAATGCCTTTAAAATTACCGTTTAAACAGATAGAAATAATAATTTGTACATTTAAACTACGTAGAATAATTTTTCATACCGCATACTGTCATTAGGATATTTTGACTATCCTATAAGTTCATTTTTACTAAAAATTGACAGATTTTGTTTATAGACTTATAATAATTGTTTTCTAAATTTTCCATAAAATTTTCTATTTACCTAATTTTTTATCCATATCATTTAATTCTCTTTTGAAATCTCTAACATGCTTCAAAACCTAAAGTGAGCTATATGTTAGAAAATTTCTCAAAATTTACGTATTTTACTTCCTAATGATAAAATCACTAGTTTTAATCCTTTAAACTTAATTCTACTCAATTTGTTTCTTCAAAAATCATTGTAGAAACTTCTTCTTAACTTGGGTTACCTCTTTTTGATTGAAAAAGGTTTGGAATCAAGTTTTGAAAATCATAATTACCTATAATGGCATGTTGGCGAATTTTATAAAACTTTCTCATTTAATTTCTAAATCATGTCAAAGGTATTATCTTATCTAAATTCATTAAATCATGTTATAGAGCAATGATTTTGATTCAAATAAATCTTTTAGGCATGTTGGCCCAAAATGTACTAAACCTTTACCATTTGATTTATAAATTCCTTTTCTTTGATCAAAACCATTTAAAACCTTCTTATTTCTCCTAATCAATTAAGTTGCACTTAGGAAAAATGAAGAGAACATTTTGGTCCTCACATTTGGCATTGCCGTGAGCTAAGGAATGTGTTCTTTGGAACACTCATGCAAAATTACACATGTTATTCACATCCTAAACCTTATCATACAATTCTAACACATGCATTTATATCTCTAACACATGCAAAATATTTCTAACACATGCAAAATATTTCTAACACATAAAACCTAATTTAAAGCTTATAAACATACAATCAAAAGCTATTAGACATGCAAGATTATTACAATTACCAAATAAGAAAGCTACTAACACATAACACTTAAGCTACTAGCAACCACAAAAATTAACAAATACACATCAATAAACACACCACAACCGAATCCTTATGGATTCTACAAACAACCCATCTTCTTACCACCATCAAGGGATGATAAGAATTGTCTTCCTCTTACCTTAAATGAAGACAAAAAGCTTGCTTTCTCACCTCGCAGGTCACGGTTTTCACTCCACCAAACACCTAAAAATCTCAAACAAAACCTACATGTTATTAACTATGAAAAAGAAGCTAAACCATGGAAAAATCATGGCTTAGAACTTTGAAAAAGAATAGAGAAAAGAAAAGCATGAAATTTTACCTTCTAGGTAAAACTTCAAGGTTGGTTTCAAGCCCTAGATGGAAGAATTTGAAGAAACTTCCAACTACAAAGGTTCTTAGAATGGTGTTTAGGTTAAGGAAACTTGGTTAGAAAAATTTTTGGATGGTTGGATGGTGTAGTTTGTGTCTTGGCCGAATGGAAGGAAGAAAATGGACAACAATGGTGGCTAGGTTTTTTGATGAGAGAGAAGAGAGAAAAGTGATGAAGATGGAAGGTGATTTTTGGCTTTCTCTCTCCAAATGGCCGTAGCCTTCTAGGGTAAGGATGTGCATGGATTTGGCTTCATCCAAGCCATTGAACACATCAAAGGTCAAGATCAAATCTTGCTTAACAAGCTTTAATTCTATTGGTTGCTCATGGTGACTCACACAGGCTTAGTCACACTTTGTGTAATAAATGCTCTGTTTGAGTCACTAGTAGTCGGCTGTTCTGAAAGTTTTACGACTTACGGTGATTAATTAAGCTACCGATCTAACCGTTCGGCTAATTGTGGGTCCCGCAAAATATTTCCTGTCCATTGTCACTAAAACATCTTGACTAATAAAATAATATTATAATAATATAAAATTATTTTATTTGTGATTAAATCTAAAAATTAAAAGATTATTTTTAGTCTCATTCAGAATCGGGTTAAGTAAGATCCCCCGATTCTAAATAATAAAATAAGATTTCCCGGCCCTAAAAATATTATTTTCTGCCTCGGAGCAAATCACACAAAAAGTCCATAAAAATTCACAGACGGTATTTTCGGGCATTAAATCAAGAAGAAAACAATTAAAAACAGACAAAAACAATAAAACAAGATGCGTTCGGGACGTAACGGTCATTTTCCTGTTTTTCCCACAACGTAGGTAATCGTCCAAAACGTTCAAATAAATATCCAGCAGTATTATTTAGCTGTATATCTTTCAGAAAAATTAATACGATGAGCTCGAGAAAAATTTTTATTTTATTGTCTCAAACAAATTACGTAAAACGATCAAATAAAATTTGAACTGTATTATCGTAATTGTTTTCATACAGAAATCGAGAACAGAAAAATAGGGACACAACGGTCATTCATACAAAAGCATGAAAAACAGAAAACAGTACATTCAGAATATTTTCTAAAAATTGGGGCGTTACAGTGATAACATGTTAGAAAAGTTCACTTCTTATTTGAAATAACATATTTGATGAAAATATCTTTGAACTTGGCTCTTTGGATCAATCATGCATCTAACTTAGTTTTTCTGCACAAATTGTCATTTTGCTGCATAAACTATCATACTACTACACAATGAGGTACTCTACACAATGAGCTTCTACATGATTACATTACTAACCCTATCTCATGCATACATTACGGGGGAGAGCTGTGCCTAAATTTTTGATATATATATATATATATATATATATATATATGTATGTATATGTATATAAATGGTTCTCCTATTTTCATTGTTTATTTTGTCATCATAAAAAAAGGGGAGAATGTGAATGCTTATGTCTTGAAACATGTCAAATGGTTTTTGATGATAACAAAGCCAAAGATGAAGATCAAGTGCAAAAGAGAAGATCAAGATCAAAGAAAGAAATCAAGAGGTTTATTTAGATCTAGGCCTTAGAACATCAATGTTAAATGCTCTCAAGATATCTCAAATGATTTTTCAAAGATGTTTTTTTAATCAATATGTTTTTCAAAGTTCACATTCTTAAAAAGTGTTGTTTTTAATCTTAGATCATGCTAAACATATATCAATATTGTTCAATCCAAGGTTCTTAAAGTTAGAAATGGCATGGATCCTCATATAGGCTTGAAAAATATGTTCAAAAGGCAAGGTAATTGATTACACATGTGTTGTAATTGATTACAAGCTAAACAGAGAGCTAGTAATCGATTACACAAGGCTGGTAATCGATTATATCTTGCCCAGAAAGCCAAGAACACATTCAAACAGCCACATAATCGATTATAAAGATTGTGTAATCGGTTACCAGTGGTATGACAGTGCCCAACGGCTATATTAGGTGCATTAAATGCTACCCATTAAAGCCCCTAACGGCTCCTTTGATCTGGAAACTTATAAAAACATATCTTGGGGCATCATTTGTGGCCAACCAACAACTGATAAACATCTTTCAATCACTCAAATCCGTGAATCAATCCTTGAATCATTTGTGCTCTGTTCTTGTATATATTTGAGAAATTCTTGAAGAGCATTATAGGGCTTCAATTTGTGTAATATACTCTTGTGGGAGTTTCATCTTATATCACTTTGATTCTTTGTGAAGAGGGTGAGGTATCCCTCTAGAGAAAAAGGTGAGGTATCCCTTGTTTGTAAAGAGAGTGGGGTATCTCTCAATGGTTATAAAGGGTGAAGTATTCCTTGATTTGTAAAGAGGGTAAGGTATCCCTCAAAGGTTATAAAGGGTGAGGTATCCCTGTTTGAGGCTCAAGCACAAAGGGTGAGGCATCCCAAGGTGTGGTGAGTGCTCTAGTTTGTAAAGGTTGTCAAGCACCTGTTGAAGCTTGAAGATAGTGGAAAATCTCAGGTGATTACTTGAGGACTTAACGTCGGCCATAAGTGGATTGGTGGCTAAACCAGGATAAACCTTGTGTTTGATCTTCTAAACTTATCTCTTTAAATTTGTGCATTTATTTGATATGCTTGCTTGAATGTTATCAATCTTGGCTTGTTTAATTTGTGAGTGAAGCATTCAATCTCATTTATCTATTCTCTTCAATCAAACAATAGCTTCAATGAAAATTTTATAAACAAGTGTTTTGCGAAAGATTTATGAAAAGTTTTCATAAACTCAATTCACCCCCCCTCTTGAGTTTGAGGCCACTTGGTAACACTTTTTGCCTCTGTCTACTACTATCCAACTTCTCTTTTCATCATAAAAAAGGCAAAAGACACCCGTTGTCCATTTGTACATGTCAATATAGCAAAAATCTTCTCTAACTCCTTGATCCAAGCTTGAGCTTTCGCCAGATTGTATTCTCCATGAAATGGTAGTGGATTACATTTTCTAAACTTAGCAAGTTCATTGATTTTCTAGTTCTGCACTGCAACTAGTTCATTCTCTTGTTGTGGATATGGGTTATTCCCTGTCCTTTCTTGCCTCATCTCTCATATTTCCGATGTCATTTCTCTAAACATCTCCATCATGTTTGCCATGTTTTCATTAGTGGATGTTCTACCACCCCGCGTATGCCTGGAAGATGTCATAGTATTCTACATGCACAGAACATTACGTATTGAGTTGATCAAGCTCAATATCATGCAACCGTGTAACAGTAAATTACAAACATGCATTCACAAGGCAGTTATGCAATTCTACCTTTATTCTTCATCATTAAGATAAGAAAATGCATAATAATAGCATAGCTAGTCCATACCCTGACTCAACAGGATGAACTGCTCTGATACCATAATGTAACATCCTAAAAACTAAAACTAATGATGTATTCGGTTTACGCCTTAGTATTTAGAATTTGGTATATTACTTATGAATATCTACAATTTTACAAATATGTATTTTAATTCAATATCAAAATATGAGTCATTTTGTGATAACATAATATACATATATATTGTTATTGAAGTTTATACAACAATCCATAATAGTATATTTACACAAGGATTTTCTCATGGAACAAAATTTAATATATCATAATATAAAGGTTCAAACGAAAATAACTGAACTAGGTCTCCATATCAAAACTCAAATTTGCTAGTCTTTCTGGGTCCTGCATGGAATCATCATGAAAAACATAGAAGTAAGGGGTGAGAATTATGAAAAATTCTTAGTAGTTTAATAAAAATTGTGTCATCATAATAATTTCAGCTATTTCAGGGGAAATCTATTATATAACATTCAATAATATTCTAGGAAGGTAGCAGAAAGCCAAAACCATGTCCTTCCTCTTCCCGAAATAGACATTCCATTTTATCATTATGAAAAACATTTACCAAATTAAATATCATATCATATCATCAAATATCATGATGAAGAATCAATCATGCCATCAAATATCAAATCATATCATCAAATATCATTTCTTAAGATGCATCATATCTCAAATCGCTTGATAGTAGTCTGCTTTCAAGTTGGTGCACAATAATCCATTTATGACATTCAATTTGCCACATAAAACTACTCTAGGTAACTAGGCCATATCAATCTCATTCTAGTAAAGAGGATGCACATAAATCCTCAGTCTAGAGCTAAGGGTAGAACTCAAACTACCATAATAGAGAGGACACATAAATCCTCATACTATCTAGGATTTAGGATTATCCCAAGTAGTGAAGTCATCCTCTATTACTTATGACTAGGGACGCTTAGGTAAAGAGGGAGGTTTTCCTCAACCTCAATTACTCTGGTATACAGAAATTCTCATATTCTCTTACCATTATCCAAGACTTACCTAGTACAAAGTTAATCCAAAATCTAAATTAGCTTAGTTCCACAAAGGGATACCCATGAGAGAAAACCATTTTTCATCAAATCATCAATCTTTTAAGAATATTCAATATCATTTCATCAATTCTCAATATGACCGTGAACTTCACTAAGGCTTACTTTTCCTAGATTTTCTTCTAAACGAGCACAAGATTATTTTAGTACTTAATAGAATAATAAGAACAATAAAACAGTAGTAGCAACATTAATATTAATACAACAACAGCACTTGAAAATAGCTACAACACAAAATAATAGCAGCCGCAGAATTTAAACATTAGAAGTAGAATTTAAACATCATCAGCACAAATAACAACAACAGCAAAATTTAAATAGCAACAACAGAATTTAAACAATAGTAGCACAAATAACAGCAACAGTAGAATTAAAATAGCAGTAGTAGAATTTAAACAACAGCAACACAAATAATAGCTACAACAAAATTTAAATTGCAGCAGCAAAATTTAAACAACAATAGCAAAATTTAAATTGTATCAGTACTAATAACAGTAGCAGCAAAATTTAAATAGTAGTAACAAATATAACAGCAACAACAAATATAATAATATATTTTAAAATAGTATAAAATCCTATTTTTAACTAGCTTGGCTATGGCTGCCCTTTTTAAAATACACAATAAAATCTCATTTCTTAACATCACAAATTGCACTCAAGAATCAATGGTAAACAAAGAACAAATTTCACTCAAGAATCAATGGAAACACAAAGAACAAAGTAAAACCAATAACCATCTAAAACCTCTAAATCTGGACCATGAGTCCTTAGGGCAGAAAAATAGAATCTATGTCAATTAAAAACATAGAATAAAATGGTCAAAATTAAGGTAAGTAGCCCCCTACCTTATCTTCCTTTAATAGCTAGTTAGTTCTTTCTTTTCTTACCTTTGTTTCTCCTTCCTCTTGCTTTCTTTTTCCTTGTGATTTTTTCTTGTTTTTCTCTAGTTTTTCATGTTGTTTTCTGGTTGTGGTTGGAGCTTTTCCAGCCGTGACAAGCAACAAGTGTTACCAAGTGGCCTCAATACTCAAGAGGGGGGTGAATTGAGTATGTAAAATATTTTCATAAATCTTTTGCAAAACGTTTGATTAACAATTTTCGTTGAAGCTATTGGATGATTGAAGTGAATAGATAAACGAGATTGAACACTTCACTCACAAATAAACAAGCCAAGATAGAAAGAATTGAAGCAAAGCAAGATATCAAACTCAACTCAAGCAAATATAATTAAAGCACAAAGTAAAGAGATAGAGTTGAGAAGAACAAACACAAGGATTTATCCTGGTTCAGCCACCCCTTGTGACCTACGTCCAGTCCTCAAGCAAACCACTCGAGATTTTTCACTAAACTTCAAGCTTGAACGGGTGCTTGAAAACCTTTACACAAAAGAGCACTCAACTCCTTGGGATGCCTCACCCTTGAGCTTGAGCCTCAAAATAGGGATACCTCACCCTTTTCACTAGAGGGATACCTCACCCCCTTTACAACCTTTGAAGGATACCTCACCTTCAACAAGGGATACCTCACCCTTTACAAACTTTGAGAGATACCTCACTCTCTTTTTTCTAGAGGGATACCTCACCCCCTTTACAAAGAATCAAAATGTTTACAAGATGAAACTCTCACAAGAGTAGATTACACAAATTGAAGCCCTATGATGCTCTTCAAGAATATCTCAAATATATATACAAAAATAGAGCAAAAGAGATTTAATGATGATTCTCGGATTAAAGTGATTGATAGATGTTTCTCAAGTGTTGGTTAGCCACAAATGATGCCCCAAGAAGAGTATTTATAAGTTTTTAGAACAATAGAGTCGTTAGGGACTTTTGTGGCAACATTAAATGCCAAGAAAATATAGTCGTTGAGCATGTCAGAATGCTGGTAATCGATTACAGGGTTCTGGTAATTGATTACATGATAGTTAGAACGTGTTCTTGGCTTTCTGGATTTGTGGTAATCGATTACATGACTTGTGTAATCGATTACACGCCCTTTGACTTTATGGTAATCGATTACAATATTTATGTAATCGATTACATAGCCCTTTGAACGTGTTCTTGGCTTTCTGGGAACATGGTAATCGATTACAAGACTTGTGTAATCGATTACAAGGCTTCTGTTTAGCTTGTAATCAATTACTAAACATTGGTAATCGATTACACTATACTTTAAACTCATTTTTCACGCCCAATTAAGTCTCTAGGCTATTTTTATCATTGGGGAACTTGGACTAACCAAGATTTGCAAATGTTTAACATAATCCAAGATTGAAATCAACATTTCTTTAAAAAAAAGAACTTTGAAAAACAAGTTGATTTATGAGATCTTTGAAAAATCATTTGAATATAATTGAGATACCTTGAGAGCATTTCACATTGATGTTCTAAGACCTATATCTAATATACCTCCTTTGATCTTGGTCTTCTTCTTTACTTTGTTATCATCAAAAACTTATTTGATATGCTTCAAGACATAAGCATTCATAACAAGAAAAGATAAGTAAAAGAATAGGAGTGAAACTTAGTTAAAAATGGATGATAGGAAGGTGATAATGGGACTTTGGGTGGTTAGTCGTGTGAAATTTTTCTCTTCTGCCTTTGGTTCTATTTTTTATGCAGAAATGAGAGAGAATGATATATAAAAGATGAAGAAAAGTGAGTGAAAAATGTATAAGAAAGTCAAGAATAATTTGGAGAAAGAAATGGCAGTGGATGACCAAATTTTTAATCTTCAAAAGTTGAGTTTTCAAGTTATCAGGAGTGTTATAGAAAATTTTAGAACTCATCTTAGTTCTTAGATCCATTTGTCCATAACTTTATGTATACTGTTATTTATCAGTTAAGCTTTATTAATCGGTCCTAAGTTAAATTAATCCACGAGATTAAGTAAATATGTTTACTGATACTTAATTGGTATTTTATACCAAATTATTCTCTATATCTTACTTATCATTTCCATGAAATTTTATAATTTTTTGAGTTGTTTAATTGTTCTAGCTATTTCTCAGTAGTATCCTTAAAAATACCAAATTTGCTCAGTTGATTCTTAGCTAGGAAATAATTTTTTCATATTTATTTTCATTATATCAACTGATTTGCAGATTCTTTAATTATTCTCTTATATTCAGTGTTACAAAATTACGCTCAAACTAATCCAGAAAATTACCTGAATTAATAGATAACTCTTACCAGTATTACATAGCTACTATAACCTTAATTAGGATCTTTAGGTTAGGGAGGATGTTACATATACTATCTAGGTTCTGTTCAGCCTCTGCATCTAATGAGAAAAGAAGAACATAGCCCAGAGCTCCTTCTACTAAACAGTGATTGACCTGGTTAGCATTGAGATAGACAAACTCGAAAGAAACAAATTTGCTAGGAATATCAGACAAAAACACTAAAGTCTTATATGAACAATTTAAGACTACATGATTTGATGACAATTAATCTATACCTAGGCTGACATTTATATCCACAAGGGGTAAACAAATAAGATTTACAAAGAAGACTCTATCTTCTATTCTTATACAATAATCACAATATACTTTAGAAGTTATGATTGGTTTACCGATTGGTGCAGAAACAGATAAGTCATATGGTAATTCTAAGACAAACAAATCCAACATCCTTACACAATCATAAGAAACAAAGGAGTGGGATGCTCCTGAATCATACATGGCATTTAAAAGATGATTATGAATTATGCCTTTACCTTTAATAAGGTCGGAAGACTGGGCCACCTCTTTTCTGCCTAGAGTATAAACTTTCCCCTTGGCTAGCGACTTTGGGGTAGGCACATCTTCCTTTCTTTAGGGACAATCTCTGGAAAACTATCTCGGCTGCTCATATGTGTAACACATGGACTAGCCTGCCAAACATGGTTTGCCTCCATGTATTTTCTTACACTTAGGACATCTGGACACCTTAAAATCTGTTTGTACTTGTTTGCCCTTTCCTTGAGTACTACTAGTTTTTGAAGTGCCTTTCTTAAACCTATCATCCTCATGCTTCTTTTTCTGAAACTCTTGTGACTTCTGCCCCAAAAGAACCTTGTTGTCACATTCTTCCACAATTCGACACTTGCTTACCAAAGATGGAAAATCTCTAATTTCCAGAGGTTGAATGACCCTTTGCATATCTTCTCTTAAACCTTCTTCAAACTTAATGCACTTCCATGCCTCATCTGGATTAAATCTGACGTACAAAGAGAAATTTGATAACTCGTCAAATTTGGCCACATATTGACCAATTGACATATTGCCTTGCTCGAGCTTTAGAAATTCCATCTCTTTTGCACTCTGTAAATTCTGAGGAAAGTATTTTCCAAAGAAGGAATTTCTAAACACCTCCGAAGTGATAAGAGTTCTGGATGCATCTAACAACCTCTTTGCATCCATTTACTAGTCCTTTGCATCCCCTTCCAACATGAAGGAAGCAAAAAGAACCCTCTGATTGTCTGAGTAAGTCATGATTATAGAAATCTTCTCCATTTCCTTCAACCATCCAGCTGCTCTTACTAGGTCGTACAAAAACTTATTTGTCCCTTCATTAGGCCGCAAGTGCACGGGTCATACAAGTAATATAGTTTAAGTGTAAAGATTGTTCCCTCGAGGATAAATGGCTTCCAATACTAAGTAACAACTAATAGCTTAGCTAAATTCTATTCAAGAATATATAAAATAGAGAAAATACAAATAAACTAAAACTAAACTACAAAAGCAATAAAGATAATGGTTTAGAGATTTAGGAAATCTTTCTTCACATTTTACTTCAACTAATGATATGCAATCCTTCCAAGCAACATCAATGAATAAGTTAGTTTAGCTTGAGAATCTGATTTAGTCAAAAGCCTATGTTTAGGTCGATCAACCCTGGTGTCATTTACCTAATCTACTATGTTTCTTATGTTTTCATGAGAACTAGTGTAAACTCCACTAATGAACGATCTATTCTCAAACACACGCTAATACATGGCTAAAAGGTATATTTATATCCCGTTAGCGAATCAACTCATCCAAGTCAATTGAACTCGTCGAACATGTATCTACCATACCATATCCATATCCACAAATCCCTATGTCTAGTTCATTTGTATCAACTAAGATCATGCAATTATTGGCCAAACAAGAGCAAGCATTAAGCATAGGCATGGTAGAACAAAACCAAACATCAATATAAACTCATAAGATAACATAAACATCAATTTTCATAGAAAAATCCAAAGTATTTCCTACATACAGCTTGGCTAATCCATGTGTAATTGGACATATGCTTTTGAGGATTTTGTTTTGATGATAACAAACGTGAAGACAAAAATGAAGATGATAGAAAGACCAAGTCCAAGATCGCATAAGAATAGCTTTAGGACTTAGGATCTTTTTGTACGAAGCTCACTCGAAATATCTCTCTATTTTTTTAAAGAAAAATAAGAATTGGTTTTAAAATGAAACTCAAGTGTTTTAAATGATGTATTCAAAATCAGTTTCTATAAACCTTTTCCACGAGCCTCTGTTTTTAAATAGTCTTATTCGAATAATGATCCTGCTATTCGAATAAAGTCCTTCAGTTGGCTTCCGTTTTCCAAACTGCTATTCGAATAATAACTCTTCTGAGCTTCTGTTTTCTTAAAAGGCTATTCGAATAAACCATTGTTTATTCGAATAACAGGACCTCCAGAAAAGCTTCTCTTAAAAGAGTTATTCGAATAACTCAGTAGTTATTCGAATACACTTAGCTCTTCAGAAACTATTTGTTAAAGAGTTATTCGAATAGACTTAAGGTCATTCGAATAACCCATATCAGCTGGCTTTTTACTAAGTGTCACAAACAGTGTTATTCGAATAAAAGCTTCATCTATTCGAATAAACACGGGTTCTACGAGCACTGATATGGAAACGTGTTTTTGAAAAACTGAGTATTAATTACTTCCCAACGGTTGTTTTCTTGTTTTTTCTCTATAAATAGAAGCCTTGGGTCCTCTCAAAACCCCCCCAATACTCTGATTATTTTTCTGGTTGCTCTATCTTGTGAAATTATTTTTCTACGCTCAATTTTCGATTAAACTTTGAGATATTTCTGTGAGAGCTCCATTAGCACTTCAATTTGTATAATTTACTCTGAGTGAGAGTTTCTCTTCTTCATCTATTTCTCTGATATACTGTATTGTGAGGGTGAGGTATCCCTCAGTAAAAGGGTGAGGTATCCCTTGTTGTAAAGAAGGTGAGGTATCCTTCAAAGGGGGTGAGGTATCCCTCTAAGGTTTGTGTAAGGGTGAGGTATCCCTCTAAGGTTTGTGTAAGGGTGAGGTATCCCTGCAGGCTGAGGCTTTAGCACAAGGGTAGAGTTTCCCGTGTGTGAAAAGTGCTCTATTGTGTAAAGGTTGCAAGCACTGTTTTTAAGCTTGTATTGAATAGTTAAAAATCTCAAACTGTGCTTCGGGACTGGACGTAGATCACAAGTGGGTTAGTGATCGAACCAGGATAAATATAGTGCCTGCTTCTCTTCTTAATCTCTTTACTTTACGCAATTTTATTTTATTGCACTTTTATTTTTCTGCTGTTCTTAATACTTCTTTTCTTCATATCATTTCTTCTACGCATTTATTTAATAAGTTTCAATAATTATATTTTAATTAATAGAGGTTTTGCGAAAAATTTTGTACTCAATTCACCCCCCTCTTGAGTACTGGAAGCCACTTGGTAACACCATGAACACGAAATTACAATCAAAAACCATGCTCAAAAGATAAGGAAAGAGAAGAGAAACAAAGGGAGAGGAGGAAAGAATCCATAGATATCATCCTTGAAGCTTAAATCTCCTTCTATGAAGAAGATGGCCTCCAACCTAGCCTCCCTAGGCCTCCAATCAGCCCAGAAATGAAGAACAGGTCGCAGTCTCTCTAAAACCTAAAAACTAAAGCGAAGCTCCCTTGTAAAATCTGTTAAAATTCTATTTATAAACTTAGAAAAACAGATGCACACCGCGACATTAACATGCCTACACTGCGGCACGTGTCAAATTAGGTCAGGGATGCCACGGCATTCACATGCCACGTGTCAAATCTGCTTGTTTGCAGCTTTTCCTGCAATAGAGAAATCACCACATCAGTGACAAATATAAAATCCACTTAATCAATAACATAATACGCACAGTTTGCTCAATATCATATAGGGAAGGTATCAGAATTGAATATAGCAAATATAAGCACAAAACCTTCCAAATATGCATAAATACAAGGACTTTAGCAATCAGAGAAATACATGTATGGGGCACAAATAACTACATAATGTGAAGTTATCAGTCGTACTTCCCTTTGATCAGTGAAGGATTGGTCTTCAGTGTCAACAAAATTCTGATATCTTCCAACCGGTACCTCCCTCATTGGTGGTGGTTTTGGTGGCGGAGGTGGAATATTTCCCAACCTTTCTAGAACCCTTGCAGTGACAGTTGCCTAGTCCCTCATGGCATTGGCAGAAGCAGTGGCAACGACTGTCTGCTCTTTCATGGCATTAGTCATTACCCTAATAGCCTCTGCTATACCTTCACCTTCTCTAGATGATGAGTTCCTGGTCTCTCAAGCTTGCCGAGGCGGTGCTATAGTTTCCTGTGCTATGCAAAGAATAATACATATTAAGTTGATCAGTCATAATATCATGTAACCGTACAACAGTAGCTAATAACATTCCAGCCTAAGGCCAAGCATACAATTCCATCGAGGTATCTATAACACTCTCCGTAGGGCATTACATTTACGATGAATTATAATAAAACCTTACCAAAGTTATAAATCATTTATTAACATATAATAATATAAGTTGTAAAAATTTTCTTTTTGTACATTATATCATTAAATAAAATAAACAAAACATGAAATAAAGCAAAATAGTAAATACACACCATAATTATACATATAATATCTTTTTTAAGGATACAAATAAATACAAACTATTGGACAGAAATATAAACTATTTGACACATAACAAACCATAAACTAGCCCAAGTACAAAACTAAAAGTTCTAATCCTCCGAAGGATCCTCCTCTAGTAGATCATTGGAAGATAGAAACCCTGGATGTCATGTAGCCCTACGGACAGGAGTTTGTGCGGTCGACACACTACTAAGCTCACTAGGGGCATAGAAACGACCACCCCAATTGGGCCTAATATATAAGGGTAACTCTAGATGTACATAAATAGACGTAGGAAACATAGGAACTCCATCATATTCCCTACTAAGGGACACAGTCAATCGTCTCATATAAACAACAGTCTCTCTATTCACTTGTAGACGTCAGGCTTCAGAGCCCCCTTGGAACTCCAATTTCACAAATCCCAGAAAACTCGGTAGCGTCATGTCATGTCAAGTCAATCCAAACAATAAGGATGATCTAAAGGTTCACCCTCTTCGCACTGATCACCAGGATGTTGTTCTTCCTCGTACTGACTACCCAAAGGTTGCTCCTCTTCTCCTTCCTCAAAATCTTTACCGAACATAATAATAATACAGAAATACATACAAAGAGGTAAGACAATCTACATCATTACTATCATGGCAGCATAGAAAATGACAGTACATACAGATATAGCATTTAACACATCAAATCATATTATCACATTATACATAATATCTCAGATCAATATAATTATCAAATCACGATGCAGACCAAATATGCATATGTACACAGACTCGTTCCTACTCCATGGAGCTAACCACAATTTTTAGAGAGAATGATCCAAAAGACCTGTCTGTAGCTCTGGCTGCCTTAGCCAAGTACTATATAGTCTAAACATCGTATACATCAGGCATTGTACTAGACAGTCTATGCTAGATCGTGATTAAGAATAGTATTTTGTCTAGATCGCTAGTGCGTTGCCCAGTACCACGGCCCAGAAAAGCTACCAATTGTCCATATGTGGAATCCTCCACACACTAACGCCTCTAAGTTTAATCAATGAACAACACTACGCCTATCGCACCTGCACTACGGTGTAATTCATCTCTTAGGCAACGTGCCACTATCAACCAAACTGACACATTCCTCTATGCATGGTGCATGACTCAAACATACACATATAACAATGTTATCATTATTTTTCATAATCGTACGCCACCACTTGGTAGTACCATTTTCCAACATAACCGGGTCCACCACTTTAACCGGACAGTAAACTGTTGTTTCTTTCAATCGCATAAATATTTTATTGCGTTTTCATAATCGTATAACCTTTTTCAAACGCTTTCAAATCGCATAAATATTTTTCAACGTTTTTCCAATTGCGTAGCGTTTTTAAATCATTTTCTCAATCGCGTAGTGATTTTAAATCGTTTTCTCAATCGCGTAGCTTTAAAATAATTATTTTAAATATGCGTAAGGCTTTTCTAATATTTTTCAAGTACGAAAAATATTTCTTTACTTTCTAAATTAAACTTTGAAACTTTCCTTATTATATATCCATCTTAGCCTTATATAGTATTTCCTTAATAGAAATTCTCGAAGTAATATTTCCTATTGTTTCCTTTAAAAATTACCCTTCTTGAATCTAACCAATATTTACAGCTCGAAACTTGCTAACGCGCTTCAGAACCTAACAGGTGAGCTATACGTTAGTACTTTTCAAGTCTTTATTTTATTTCACATCATTGCTTAATTTCACTAATTAACTCTAAAATTAATTTACTTTCCTTTATTTTCCAAAAAATCCATTAGGTTCTCATTAATTTCATAAGTTCACAGTTAGGGAATAAGTTTTTAGATTAAAACATCATAAGTAGGCATGTTGGCCAAAAATCGTTATATGCTCCATAAATCATCTCTAATTGTTTTCCATCATCTAGACCCTTGTAAAACTCTTAATCCAACTTATTATTATTAGATCACTTAATCCTTGATTAGGAAAATAATTTAGAACACTTGGTTCCCTTTTATGGTGTTATGGTCGTGAGCCTCATGGGTTCTTTCGAACCCTCGTACAATTCCTTATCATGTTATTCACATCCTACTACATACAATAACTATCATGCCTTCATACACACATATTAAAACATATAATCAAAGCTATAAACATGCTTGCATCAAAAGCCATAACAAATAAGAAAAGCTTTAAACAATCAAGTGAATGAATCCTTATGGATTCTTCACCACAAACAAATCCATTTTTTCACCACCAACAAATGGTTAATGAGATTAAATCTCCCTCTTACCTTAAGGAAGACAAACTCTTCTTGGATTTCCTCCTAGGGATTTCGTGTAGCCTTCAAGAGAATCCTAACAAACTTAAACAAATTACAAAATCATAAACTAAGCTTTCAAAAAGGAAAACCGTGGATCAATCATGGCTTAGGAACACTAGAATCAATTTAGAAACAAGAAACAAGGATTTTTACCTTGTATAGAAGAAACTTCAAGCTTGTTTTCCAAGCACTAGATGGATGATTTTGAAGAAACTTACAACATGAAAAGTGTTTAGAATGGTGTTTAGGTTTAAGAAGTGGTGTTGGATGAAATTATAGAAGAGTATAATTATGGATATGGTGTGGAGGCCGTGAGCTCCAAAAACAAGAATGAAGTTTCTTGTGTTCTTGGAAGAGAGAGAATGGAGAGAATAAATTTTAGTGATAGAAATGTTGAAGATGAAATGAAAAATGATCCTATTTTCTAAGTGTTAGCCGTGGAGGTGTAAGGAGAAGGAGGTAAAATGTTTGCTTGATATTTTTACTACTTAGATATTTATGGAGGCTAGATCTTTTCTACAAGAGATAGGCTTGAAAAATTTAAGCCTTGAACCTTCCTTGAAGGTGTCTTGGCCGTGGAATGCTAAAGGAAAAGCAAACCAAGTTTTGGTTCAATTAGTTTCCTAGTTAGGCTTAGGTTAATCTAGTAAGATCACTTAGTTACATTACTAATCATCTAGTTTCTTTAGGTGTGACTCATCTATTCTTGAATATGCTAGAACATTCTTGTAACTAAGGCTTTAATGAGTAGCAAACTAGGTTTGTTCCATTTAATTACTACTTAGGCTTTTTAGATTAACTTAGTTAAGTTTAAGCCAACTTAGTTAGGTTATCTAGTTATTAAGCTAACTAGTCCAATCATTATTGTTGACTAGATCCTATTGGCTTAGAAAATCAAGCCACCATTATTGACCAATTCCTATTGGTTCACCAAATTGTAAGTCACAAAGACCTTTCTGGGTATATTGTCCACTAGGCATAAGCTACTACTCATAAGTCAGTAGATACTGTCCAACAGAAAATAAAATAATATTAAAATATAAAATATTTTTATTTCACAGATAAATTCTAAAAATTAAAATATTAATACACTTATCACTTGGAATTGAGTTTAGTAAGATCCCCCATCTCCGAATAATCAGATAAAGATTTTCCCCTACCCAAAAATTATTATTTTCTTGACTCAGAGTAAATCACAGACAGAGATCAAAAACAGTCACAGAATAGTCAAAATAAATTTACAGCACACAGAAATCACAAAACAATACAATTCAGACATTACTGTAAATTAGTAAATTTTGGAGCGTTACAACTCTCCCCCACTAAAGAAATTTTGTCCCTGAAATTTATCATACCTTAGAAAAGTTGTGGATATTGCTCTTTTATTTTATCTTCTAATTCCCATGTAGCATGTCTCGTCACTTCATTCCAGATTACTTTCACTAATACAATTTCTTTCCCTCGAAGTTGTTTCACTCTCTTGCCCTCAATCTTAACAGAAAGTGTCTCATAAGTCAAATTTTCTTTCAGTTGTACTTCATCGAGCTGAATGACATGAGTTGGATCGAGAATATATTTTCTCAACTGAGACACATGGAATACATTATGGAGATTGGAAAGAAAGGGTGGTAAAGCTATTTGGTAGGCTATTGGACCTATCCGATGAATAATTTGATAAAGTCCAATGAATTTAGGAGTGAGTTTTCTGGATTTGATAACCCTTCTGACACCAGTCGTAGGTGTCACTCACAAGAATACATGCTCACCTTCCTCAAATTCAAGAGGTCTCCTTCGCTTATCTGCATAGTTTTTCTACCGACTCTAAGTCGTCCTCATTTTCTCCTAAATCATCTTTACCTTTTCCGTTGTTTATTGCACAAGATCAGGTCCTATGGTCATACTTTCCCCATCCTGATACTAACACAAAGGTGTTTGGCATCGTCGCCCATATAGTGCTTCATAGGGTGTCATCCCTATACTTGAGTGAAAACTATTGTTGTAGGTGAATTCTATCAGAGACAAGAATTCATCCCAACTCCCTTGTTGTTCTAACACACAAGCTCTCAACAAATCCTCCAACGACTAGATAGTCCTCTCAATTTGACCGTCGGTCTGCGGATGGTAAGCAGAACTCAGACATAGCTTAGTTCCCATGGCTTCTTGTAAGCTTTGCCAAAACCTCGACGTAAATCTTGGATCTTTATCGGAAATAATACTAGAGGGTACAGCGTGAAGTCTAACAATTTCACCAATGTACACCTGGGGCAATTGTTCCAATGAATACTTGATATTGATTAGCAAGAAGTGCGCTGACTTTGTAAGCCTATCAACTATAACCCATATAGAACCATGACCTTTCCTAGTCTTTGGCAATCCAGTAACAAAATCCATTGCGATACTATCTCATTTCTATTCTGGAATAGTTAAGGGTTGTAACATATCGGCAGATCTTTGATGTTCAACTTTTGCCTTTTGACAAACAAGGCAAGACGCCACATGTTCCGCAACATCTTTCTTCATCCTTGGCCACCAAAACATCAACTTTAGATCTTGATACATCTTAGTCATCCCCGGATGCATACTCAACCTACTAGTATGAGCTTCATCTAGAATTACTTGCTTAAAATCAGGATCATCAAGTATGCAAATCCCTCCTTCAAATCTTAAGACCCCATCAGATCCTTCCTCAACCGTTGCCTTATGACCTTGCTTCAAGAATTCTTTCTCATTTTTCAAAAATGGATCATCTTCCTACTTTTCTCGGATTTCTTCTAATAGGTCATTCAAAACAGTAACTCTATTTAGACGAATCCTTCCTAGTGCCAATTCCACAGATAACCACATATCCCTAAACTGCTTGATCAATTCTTCCTCCTTTATCATCATTGTAGAGACATTGATCACCTTCCTACTTAGGGCATCTGCCACGATGTTCACCTTTCCTGGATGGTATTGAAGTTGGAAATCATAATCCTTCAAAAACTCTAGTCATCATCTCTGCCTCATGTTCAACTCCTTTTGATCAAACAAGTATTTCAAACTCTTGTGATCATTGAAGACGTTAAATGTGGCCCCATAGAGAAAATATCTCTATATCTTTAACGCAAAAACCACTGCGACTAGTTCCAAATCGTGTGTCGGGTAATTCCTCTCATGTACCTTCAACTTTCTCGAAGCATAGGCTACCACATTTCTGTTTTGCATTAGCACACATCCTAATCCCTGGTAAGAAGCGTCGCAGTACACATCAAAAGACTTGCTTAGATCAGGTAAAATCAAAACTGGTGCAGTCTTTAATCTCTTCTTCAACTCTTGGAAACTTTCTTTGTGTTCATCTGTCCAAACAAAAGCTTGACTCTTCCTTATGAGTTGTGTAAGGAGTCCTGCTATCTTGGAGAAACCTTCAATGAACCTTCGGTAATATCCGGCCAATCCAACAAAACTTCGGATCTTTATCATTGTCTTTGGCCTTTCCTATTACAGAATGGTCTCCACTTTAGATGGGTCCACCGCAATACCTTCCTTAGAAATTACGTGACCCAGAAACTAAACTTCTTCTAACCAAAATTCACATTTCATCAACTTTGCATACAGCTTCTTTTCTTTCAAAATCTGGAGAACTATGCTGAGATGTTTAGCATGTTCTTCTGAATCTTGAGAATAGATCAGAATGTCATCGATAAAGACAACGACAAATCTATCTAGGTATGGGCGAAAGATCCTATTCATGTAGTCTATGAATATAGCAGGAGCATTCGTCACTCTGAACGGCATCACTTGATGCTCATAATGCCCATAACTAGTTCGAAAAGCTGTCTTACGTATATCCTCTACCTTGACACGAATTTGATGATAACCTGATCGCAGATCTATCTTAGAGAAAATTGCTGCTCCTTTCAGTTGGTCCATCAAATCGTCAATCCTTGGAAATGGGTACTTATTCTTTATCATGACCTTGTTCAGTTGGTGGTAGTCCACACAAAGACGAGAAGTTCCATCCTTCTTTTTGACTAGTAGTACTGGTGCTCCCCATGGTGAAACACTCGGTCGTACAAACTATTTTTCCAATAGTTCTTCCAATTACTTCTTTAACTCTACTAATTCCGATGGTGACATCCAATATAGTGCAATCAAAATAGGACCTACTCCTGGTACAAGATCGATAGAAAACTCTATCTTTCTTTCCGGTGGTAAACCGAGTACCTCATCAAGAAAAATCTTGGGAAACTCGTTAACGACAAAAATAGCATTCACGTCATTCTTACTATTGACTTCTAAAGAAGACAGCCGCATGTATCCTTGAGCTCTATCCATCAACAATGATTCGACTTTAGCGGCAGTTAAAAATCCAGAATTCTCATCCTTAAGAAAAACTAAAGTCTTATTAGAATAGTCTAGTAGGATATGGTTAGAAGATAACTAATCCATTCTTAAGATTATATCTATTTCAATGAGAAGTAAACAAATTAAATTAACATAAAAGACTCGATCATAAATGGTAATAGGGCAATTCAAGCATACTTTAAATGTAACAATAGGCTTGGCAATTGGTGTAGAAACAGTTAATTGAAAACTCAGAGAAGACACAGGTAATCCCAAACGATCCACATAGTCATATGCAATAAAAAAATGTGTTGCACCCGAATCATATAATACAGTTAAAAGATTACCTACTACGACACCTTCTCTCTGAATAAGATCCTCAGACTGGGAAGCTTCAGCTCCGCTCATCGTGTATACTCGTCCTCCATATTGCGGCTAAGTAGCACGAACATTACTCACAGTTGACTCTCTTTTTAGCTGCTTGCAATCCTTAGAAACATGACCAGGCCTTCCACATTTAAAGCAAATAGTTCCCTTGATTGAACAGTCTCTTGATATGTGGCCACTCTTCCTATATTTAAAGCACCTCGACGTAAATGCCACGGTTTAACCAGTTTTGTTGCCACTAGGACTTCCCCCAAAAGATGAACGTTGGGGCTAGTTCCCAGGTGGTCTCAAGTATGGTTTGCGTTGAAATCGACTATTATTATTGTTTCCTCCTCTTTAGAACCTAGATAGTCCAAAGTTGTAATTCCTCAGGTCTTATGACGGCTCCAGTTCCTCAAGTCGTCGACACGTATAAATCAAGGCAGGGAATTGATTCATCCTCATTAGTAGTACTCCTCTTTTCAATTCAACCCTCAGTCCTTCTTCAAACTTGCAGCATTTCCACTCCTTGTCAGGCTGGATTTGGAAATACCTTGAGAACTTTGACAAGCTCTTAAATTTTGTGGCATACTCACCAACAGTCATGTTATCTTATCGTAAACCGAGAAATTCCATCTCTTTGGCATGTCGTGCACTAGCCGGGAAGTACTTCTCCAGAAATACTTCGCAGAACACATCCCACGTAATTTTTCTTCCCTTAGCTTGTAGTAACCTCCGAGTTTCTCTCCAACAGTTTTCACCATCCCCTATTAGCATAAATGTAGCATATGTCACTTTTCGATCATCTGCACATCCTATTCTTTCAAAAATCTTTTCTAGCTCTTGGATCCAAAGACTCGCCTTTTCCAGATCAAACTCACCCCTAAACTGCGGTAGATTATTGCGTCAAAACTCAGATAAGTTCTGAGCATCAGCAGTCGCCTCGTGTTGCTGGGTTGCTTATTGATTTCTGCTGCATAATTTCTTTTGCCATACATTGCATGGCCTCAGCAGCTACAGTCATTGCATCAGTATCATATCCCATGTTTGCATGCATTCCTCTACCATGAGACATTTCTTTCTTCAATCAATCAAATAAGACAAAACAAAGTCAGTTGTAACCTTTCGGAAACAAATCATAGAGAATCACACAACACAAGCAAAATAGACCCAACCACAAACCCCAAAAGACTCTAACTTGGGTTCTGATACCAACTAATGTAACACCCTCCATAGGGCATTACATTTACGACGAATTATAATAAAACCTTACCCAAGTTATAAATCATTTATTAACATATAATAATATAAGTTGTAAAAATTTTCTTTTTGTACATTATATCATTAAATAAAATAAACAAAACATAAAATAAAATAAACAACTAAATACACACCATAATTATACATATAATTTCGTTTTTAAGGATACAAATAAATACAAACTATTGGACAGAAATATAAACTGTTTGACTCATAACAAATCATAAACTAGCCTAATTACAGAACTAAAAGTTCTAATCCTCCGAAGGATCCTTCTCTGGTAGATCATCGAAAGACAAAAATCCTAGATGTCGTGTAGCCCTACGGACAGGAGTCCGTGCGGTCGACACACTACTAAGCTCACTATGGGCATGGAAACGACCACCCTAATAGTGCCTAATAGATAAAGGTAACTCTAGATGTACATAAATAGTCATAGAAAGCATAGGAACTCCATCATATTACCTACTAAGGGACACAGTCAATTATCCCATATAAACAACAGTCTCTCTATCCGCTTGTAGACGTTAGGCTTCGGAGCTCCCTTGGAACTCAAGTCTCACGAATCGCAGAAAACTTTGTAGCATTATAACATCCCAAAAATTAATAATTTTATGATAAATAGTCATTTTATAATATTTGTGATTTTTGTGAATTTTTCTGAATTTTTCTGAGAACGTGAAATATTTTAATATTATTTCTCATTTTGTGTGCACGTTGAGCGGAGCTGGAAAAATGAGATATTTTCCTCGAGAACCTTGAACTGTGGAAACGTCGATGGGGGATCTTACTAAACCCGAGGTTAGACACAATTTACGAGATTTCACGTTTTTCAAAATTTTTATCCGATAAATAAAAATCGCAGAATAATTTTATTATCCATTGGACGATAAATATCAATTTTTGTTAACTGTAATTTCTGTCCACTGATAATAAATCTGATACAGTGTTAGTCATATTTTAGAGAATACTTTAATGACATCATAATGGTGGCATCATCACCATGACATCACTTTGACTTTTCAAAAGGTGAACTTTGGCTTGTTGGAGAAGCTTAGAGGAAGTTTCCTTGCACTTTCCTATTAGCTTCTTCAAGGAGCCACATTTCCTCCCTCCTCCTCTCCACCATACAATTTTGGGGGCTTTTGTGGCCACTCATTTTATTTCATGCATTTACACAAAATACACTTAATTACACATTTCATTTCATTTTACTTTGTTATCACTTTCTCTCTCTACTTTCCATCTTCATCTTTTCTCTCAACCCTTTTCTCCTCCTTCTCTCTAACTCCACGATTTTAGTCACCATTAGAAGCCATCTTCATTAGCTTGCTAAACTCATCTTGATCGTTGAATCTACATAACACTTGAAGGTTTTCCTCTCTCTCACTTTTCTCTCATTTTTCTTTTCTTCCTTTCCTCTCCATGCTCCACGAAAAAACACCATTTGCCACCTCCACCATTGCAAAATATTCATCCAATCCCATTTTCTTAACCTCCATCACATTCTAAACACCTTTCTAGTTGGAACCATTTCCAAAAGCTTCCATCTTTATCATCTTTCTTCAGGATCAAAGCTTGGAGCTTTTGAGGCAAAGTTTTGATCTTTTCATTCCCTCTCCTCATTTTCGTGATTCTTAATCTCTTAGGTGATCAAGGGTTCCTTTTCTAAGCTTTGATGATGATTTTGGTGAGTTTTGATGTCCTTAGGGCTTTCTTGAAAGTGGAAAACGAAAATCAAGAACAAAGGAGCTTGCTTTCTTGAGTTGTCTTCCATAGGTAAGAGGGAGATAATCCTCTTCAACCTATCTTGGTAATGAGGAAACATTTTTGGTGTTGTTGATGAGGAATCCATGTGTGAATTGCTCTCTTTGTTGTGTTATTTTTCATGATTGTGTATTTATTTGGACTTGTATAAGTTATTGGTTGTCTTTGCATGTCTTGATGGTTATGGATTGTATATATATCTTGTTTAGATTAATATATGGAAAATGTAGGGTTTTCCTATCATTTTGAGGGTCACAGCCTTAGGGCCAATTTTTAGGAATTCAAGTGTGATTTTGGAGACATTGGAACTTAGGTGATTAGGTGTTAAAGAATTGATAATTGTAATGAAAAATTTTTGGGACTTCTCACTTGGGAGGCTCACGGCCTCTAGGAGATTTATTGGTTTAAGTTGTGATCTTTGTGCAACTTTAGGTCTTAAGTGATTAAATGATAAGTGATCAACATTGTGGTGAAGGAAAAAGGGTTAGACTTTTGTTATAATGAGGCTCACGGAGTTTTAAGGCAAATTGCCACAAAATGTAGTGCGAAAATGGAGACTTAGATAATTGAAAAATTTTAGATTCCTTAGGAGTTCATAAAATGGAAAAAACAAAGAATAAGACTTTATCTTATGGATTAGAATGATTTTGAACATAAGAGAAGAAAAAGAGAGTTTGTTAGACTTGTACAACCTTAGAATAGTTGCAAGCAAGTATGATTTAATTAGATTGAAGGGCTTGACTAATCTAACGGAATGAAGATTGAATAAGGACTTCAAGAGAATCCCTCTAGAAAATGAATTCATAAGAGATGTTAATTTAAGTGAAACTTTATAATGATTCCATAATATATGTTAATTAAAGGAGAACTTTTAATGATCTCATAAGACTTGTTGAGCTAGAGTGAAACCCCGAAATGAACTTCCAAAAGTGTGTCGTCACTCTTAAGGACTTAATACTATACTATTGTGGGTCCATGTTGGGACTAAAATTCTGTTAATGCTTAAATTGGCCAAATTGTGGCATATTATGGAAAAATATTATTGTGAAATATACGTGAACATGTTGATATCTAACTTGGCCAAATTGTGGCATGTTATGGAAAGTTTATCATTATTGTTGAATATACATGATTATGCATAGAGTCAACATGCTTTGAATAATTGCTCAGTCGATGACTGTTAAAAGGCTGGATGAGCCTATGATTATGCATTAAGTCAACATGCATTGAATATTTGCTCAGTCGACGACTGTTAAAAGGTTGTATGAGCCTATGAATGTGAACTGAATAGTGTGATCAGTGATGGATCTGAGGGGGGCGTAAGGCGCGGTGAAATTTGATTGCACGTATTACGGGCCTGACAAACATTATTCTTTACACGGTGAATTAATGAGAATTGAATAGTGTGATCTATGATGGATCTGAGGGGGGCGTAAGGCGTGGTGAAAGCCGATTGCATGCATTACAGGCCCGACAAATCACTATTCTTTTTGTGGTGAATGAACGAGAATTGAAGTGTGATCCAGTGGAAGGATCTTAGAGGACTGTGAGGCGCGGTGGTTCATTTTGTGCTGAAGTTATCACATTATTATACCCTTGGCCATGATAAACTATTGCAACGCATCACGACCCTGACAAGCACTATTCTCTTCGTGGTCCCATAGACTGTCATTAAGGGGGACAAATCTTCTGAAACGTTCATCTTTGAAATGGAATAGAAAATCTTGGTACCAAGTGCACATGCATTGTGAGTCGGCATATCATTTGGCACTCATTTATATGATGATTATACTATTGTGTTATTGATGTCAGGATTATCTGAAATGTTTTAATTGTTCATTATCTGAGACTCTGTTGTTGTTTCTTTTATCGTATGTGATTATTACTATATAATGTTATTGCTCTGCTATGTGGGCGTTCTACACCATTATGTTTCTTTACTGCCATAATTGGTAATGTAAGTAGGATGTCTCACCTCTTTATTGTATTACTCTGTCTTATGTTGTGTTGGATAAAGATTGTGAAGAGTGCGAGTTGAATTCGCTTAGTTTAGTTTTGGGGATCGACTTTTGTTTCCTTGTGATGACATCTGGACAAGCTTTCCTCAGTCGCATGTGGATATAGTTTCATGGTGGCTTGGAAGCCTGGCATCTCGACTGTGATGCAGAACGTTTTACTTACATAAGGGATGTAACTCTAGTTCAGTGCGGTAATGACCCTGGAGCTGGTACGAGCATCTCTTATGTTTTTATGCATGTGGAGTTCCCTATACCCATTGGGGAGATGTGGGATAACCGCCATCTCTTCCCTAGAGAGGTTTCAGTTATAACGCATGTTCTGGCTCCCATCCATCATGACGTGTCACAAGGGGGAAGATCATCTGTTGGGGATCCGGAGGAGGATCAAGTGCAGGACCTTTCTCTCTATGTGTTTGACTTCGGGGGAGGTCGATGTTTTATATGGTAGTTATGCTATGCAAAACTTATGTTTAATTATGTTGTATGTTACTTCTATGTATGGATTGTGGAATTGTAACTTTACATTAAGCTGACATTGTATTCTGGATGCGAGTAAACATAAATATACATATATTTCATGTCGTGGCTCGTATTTTCTATATATGCATAATGATTAAATTTTTCAAACTTATTGTTAAATTGTAGCGCGTCTTGATTTAGTGACTGTGGCAATAATGACGATTGTGTTATGGTTATTAAATTAAGGGGTGTTACAAGCGTCATGTCACGTCAAGTCAATCCAAACAATAAGGATGATCTAGAGGTTCACCCTCTTCTCACTGATCACCAGGATGTTGTTCCTCCTCATACTGACTACCCAAAGGTTCTTCCTCTTCTCCTTCCTCAAAATCTTACCGAACATAATTATAATACAAAAATACATATAAAGAGGTGAGACAATCTACATCATTACCATCATGACAGCATAGAAAATGATAGTACATATAGATATAGCATTCAACACATCAAATCATATTATCACATCATACATAATATCTTAGATCAATATAATTATCAAATCACGATGCAGACCAAATATGCATATGTATACAGACTCGTTCCTACTCCATGGAGCTAACCACAATTTTCAAAGAGAATGATCCAGAAGACATGTCTGTAGCTCCAGCTACCTCGGCCAAGTACTATATAGTCTAAACATCGTATACATCAAGCATTGTACCAGACAGTCTATGCTAGATCGTGATTAAGAATAGTGCTTTGTCGAGATTGCTAGTGTGTTACCCAGTACCACGGCCTAAAAGAGCTACCAACTGTCCATATGTGGAATCCTCCGCACACTAATGCCTCCAAGTTCAATCAATGAACAGCACTACGCCTATCGCACCCACACTACGATGTAATTCATCTCTTAAGCAATGTGCCAATATCAACCAAACTAACACATTCCTCTATGCATGGTGCATGACTCAAACATACACATATAACAATGTTATTATTATTTTTCATAATTGTACGCCACCACTTGGCAGTACCATTTTCCAACATAACTGGGTCCACCACTTTAATCCAACGGCAAACTATTGTTTCTTTCAATCGCATAAATATTTTATTGTGTTTTCACAACCGCGTAACCTTTTTCAAACGTTTTCAAATTGCGTAAATATTTTTCAACATTTTTGCAATCGCGTAGCACTTTTAAATTATTTTCTCAATCGCGTAGTGATTTTAAATCATTTTCTCAATCGCGTAGCTTAAAAATAATTATTTTAAATATGCGTAAGGCTTTTCTAATATTTTTCAAGTATGAAAAATATTTCTTTACTTTCTAAATTAAACTTTGAAACTTTCCTTATTATATATCCATCTGAGCCTTATTTATAGTATTTCCTTAATAGAAATTCTTTAAGTAATATTTCCTACTGTTTCCTTTAAAAATTACCTTTCTTGAATCTAACCAATATTTACAGCTCAAAACTTGCTAACGCACTTCAGAACCCAATGGGTGAGCCATACGTTAGTACTTTTCAAGTCTTTATTTTATTTCACAACATTGCTTAATTTCACTAATTAACTCTAAAATTAATTTAATTTCCTTTATTTTCCAAAAAATCCATTAGGTTCTCATTAATTTCATAAGTTCACAGTTAGGGAATAAGTTTTTAGATTAAAACATCATAAGTAGGCATGTTGGCCAAAAATCATTATATGCTCCATAAATCATCTCTAATTGTTTTCCATCATCTAGACCCTTGTAAAACTCTTAATCCAACTTATTATTATTAGATCACTTAATCCTTGATTAGGAAAATAATTTAGAACACTTGGTTCCCTTTTGTGGTGTTATGGCCGTGAGTCTCATGGGTTCTTTGGAACCCTCATGCAATTCATTATCATGTTATTCACATCCTACTACATACAATAACTATCATGCCTTCATACACACATATTAAAACATATAATCAAAGCTATAAACTTGCTTGCATCAAAAACCATCATAAATAAGAAAAGCTTTAAACAATCAAGTGAATGAATCCTTATGAATTCTTCACCACAAACAAATCCATTTTCTCACCACCAACACATGGTTGATGAGATTAAATCTCCCTCTTACCTTAAGGAAGACAAACTCTTCTTAGATTTCCTCCTAGGGATTTCATGTAGCCTTCAAGAGAATCCTAACAAACTTAAACAAATTACAAAATCGTAAACTAAGCTTTTAAAAAGGAAAACCATAGATCAATCATGGCTTAGGAACTCTAGAATCAATTTAGAAATAAGAAACATGGATTTTTACCTTGTATAGAAGAAACTTTAAGCTTGTTTTCCAAGCACTAGATGGATGATTTTGAAGAAAGTTGCAATATGAAAAGTGTTTAGAATGGTGTTTAGGTTTAAGAAATGGTGTTGGATGAAATTATAGAATAGTATAAGTATGGATATGGTGTGGAGGCCGTGAGCTCTAAAAACAAGGAAGAATGGAGTTTCTTGTGTTCATGGAAGAGAGAGAATGGAGAGAATAGATTTTAGTGATAGAAATGTTGAAGATGAAATGAAAAATGATCCTATTTCCTAACTGTTAGCAATGGAGGTGTAAGAAGAAAGAGGTGAAATGTTTGCTCGATATTTTTACTACTTAGATTTTTATGGAGTCTAGATCTTTTCTACAAGAGATAGGCTTGAAAAATTTAAGCCTTGAACCTTCCTTGAAGATGTCTTGGCCGTGGAATGCTAAAGAAAAAGCAAACCAAGTTTTGGTTCAATTAGTTTCCTAGTTAGGCTTAGGTTAATCTAGTTAGATCACTTAGTTACATTACTAACCATCTAGTTTCTTTAGGTGTGACTCATCTATTCTTGAATATGCTAGAACATTCTTGTAACTAAGGCTCTAATGAGTAGCAAACTAGGTTTGTTCCATTTAGTTACTACTTAGGCTTTTTAGATTAACTTAGTTAAGTTTAAGCTAACTTAGTTAGGTTATCTAGTTACTAAGCTAACTAGTCCAACCGTTATTATTGACTAAATCCTATTGGCTTAGAAAATCAAGCCATCACCGTTGACCAATTCCTATTGGTTCACCGAATTGTAAGTCACAAAGACTTTTCCGGGTATGTTGTCCACTGGGCAGAAGCTACTGCTCATAAGTCAGTAGGTACTACCCAATAGAAAATAAAATAATATTAAAATATAAAATATTTTTATTTCATAAATAAATTCTAAAAATTAAAAGATTAATATACGTATCACTCGGAATTGGGTTTAGTAAAATCCCCCAACTTCGAATAATTAGATAAAGATTTTTTCCTGCCTGAAAAATATTATTTTCTTGACTCGGAGTAAATCACACACAGATAAAAAACAGTCACAGAACAGTCAAAATAAATTTACAGCACACAGAAATTACAAAACAATACAATTCAGACATTACTGTAAATTAATAAATTTTGGAGTGTTACAGTATCTCACATAAAATACAAGAAAAACATAATTCCTAATAGGAACTCTCAAACATGCCTAAGCATAATCAGTCTACACCTCGTCTCAATATGATGAACTACTCTCTATAATGACTATATATATATATACAACATTTGCCTAAGGAAGGCTAAGTGTAATACATAAGCTTTTTACATAACAAACTAATATAAATAAATATAAAGCCTAAACTAAAAGCAATAAAAACTAAAACTATGCTAATCTTTTTGCTCCTTTTTCTTCTTACTTTTTGAAGAGTCTTCACATGGATTTATATGGCAACACAGCAGGGTGAGAATCAACAATTCTCAGTATGAGTAAACCAAATCCAGTCATACATAACATAATAAACATAATCTTAACACATACTATAATAAGATATGTTTAAATTCTATGCAAGGTTTAACTTTAGTATCTAAATAAACTAAGTCAATCATACATACATTCATACTTACACACTTAGTTCATTTAAGGCCCAAGCATGTTCTACTAGAAAACCTGGTTTCTCGTGTTTACCTGTTGTAGGGAGGAAAACTGTAACCTCAATTACATATAACCCTAGTTCCCGCTCAGGAATGACTTGTCCCCTTAGGAACTTTTGACTCCTGCCCTTCTAGCCAAATGACATTACTTATCATATAAGGTCACATTCATAGCAAAAACACTATCAATCCATCATAGTTTACTTGTATCTATTACACCACCTCATCATATCTTATGTGATATCTAAAGCAACATTAAGTTACTTAAGGTGCTAGACACTTATTGAAGGCAATCCACCATTTTTGGTTGCATAAGGCCTACGCTTTTCTTATCTATGCTAAGTGGTTCTTTCCATATTGAAATATTCATAATAGTTTCTCAAGATATTCTAAAAAGTATGCATAAGGGGCCCCATCTAATAGGATTCCCTATTGGAACAAGATAAAAATCTTGTAAAAATCTGTATTGAGTGCTCAGGGGCTCCGGGATGGGTGCTCAAGCGCTTTGAGGGTGCATCAGGTAGGAAAATCTCTAGTCTTTGGGCGCTCAAGCACTCATCATTGGCGCTCAAGCGTTGGCATACCAGAGTGTGTGCCTTGTTTTGCTGGGCATTGGGTGCTCGTCTCTTAGTGCCTAGGCGCCCTGATAACTCCATAAAATGGTATTATTATGACCCTATATCTATGCTGTATTGATTGCTTAGTCATTATTATCAAGCATATTTGGAAGATTTTAAGCTAAATTCATTGATTTCAACTGTGATATCTTCCTATACATTTTCTGAGCAAATGGGCATAATTCTTCCATTGATTAGGTGAACTCACTATTGTCATTAATCTGGTGACTTCTTAATTGCAGGAAGGACTCAAAAGGAGACCAATGATCAAGGACTTAGAGCTGCAAATGAAGAAAAAGCACCAAAAGTTGTTCAGCATCCAGCGCCGCGATGTGGGCAAGTTAGCATCGCTGCGCAATGCATTCCACTATTCAGGCAGAAGCTGCATGTTTTAGAACATCGCGGCATTAATAATATGCGCCGCAGCATGCTAGACCTAATTTTACCACGCGTCGCTTCGTGAGACAGTTTTCTGAAGCACTATATATACTATTTTATCATATTTTGAAAGGTGAACGTTTTTGTTTAAAAAGCACAGCTGCTAGGGTTCATTTATGAGACAAAAGGGAAGCTAAAAAGATCAAAGTTGGAGGCCAAATCCTTCAACAAGGAGGATTCAAGCACAAAGGACCATCATTGTTGAGCTTGCAACTTCCTCTCCTTCCACTTCCTCTCTATTCACATCATGGCAATGAGTATTTATGCTTTATTTTCGTTTGTCATGAGTGGCTAGTCTGTGTATAGGGATTTCCTTTGATCCTTCTATGAATATTGATGATTTTGTAAACCTTTAAGTTAATATATATCGTTAGGAATTGTTCAATCATATTGCCTCTAATGCTTTTGAATATTTGGCCAATGTTTAATATGTTTTGATTAAATCTAATGATTCTAGACATAGAATACTGGATTTAAGAACATAAATATGGTTGATGCATGTTTAATTTCATTCAATTGGCTTGAATAAATTGATTAGCTAATAGGATAGAAATATACCTATTAGTCATGCATGACTATTATTGAGACTTGCTCTTAATGAGTGGAATTTAATCTAGCTCTCATGAACATATAGAGACTAGGTAAACGAAGCATGATTAAATGACCTAGACATAGGCTTTTAATTAGAAAAGATTCTCAAGCCAACAAATTCCATATCATGTATGTAATAAAAAGATTTACATATCATCAATTGAAGTAGAAGGTGATGAAGGATTCCCTATTCTTTAATCAACAACCGTAATTTCGATTAGTTAGCATTTAAATCTTTCTATTAGTTTACGCACAACTCCTTTAATTTGAATGATCTTAGATAGAAGTTATTAAACTATTAGTTAATAATTAGTTCTGAATTAGCAATAGTCCTTGAGGGAATGATATCGGATTCCTAGCTTTACTACAAGTGCGACCCGTGCACTTGCGATAAGCAAAAGAGCGAACAAGTTTTTGGCATCGTTGCCTGGGACTGCAGCATAATTTTGATAAAACTAATGTTAACAATGAGTTTAATTAATTCTAGTCTAAGTTTCTTTTGTGCATATTATTTTAAGTTTTAATTCTTTATTTGTTTCTGATAAGTCCTAAGATGGTGGAAGAAGCCACTTTGCACGAGGTGGAGGACGAGAGCCGCACAAGGCCACTGAGGGAGTTTGCTACTCCTCAGATAGATAATTTGCAATCTAGCATTAGACATCCTGCTATCCGGGCAAATAACTTCGAGATTAAGCCGACCATCATCCAAATGATCCAAGCTTCAGTACAGTTTGGCAGCTTATCCAACGAAGATCCAAACACGTATCTCTCAAACTTTCTAGAGATTTGCGATACGTTTAAGCATAACAGAGTCTCTGATGATGCTATCTGTTTAAGGCTCTTCCATTTCTCGTTAATAGATAGAGCCAAAAGATGGTTACATTCTCTTCCAGCTGGATCAATCATAACTTGGGCAGAGGTATGTACCAAGTTTTTTAACAAATATTTCCCTTCGGCTAAGCCTGTAGAGATGGTGAATGATATTACATCATTCACCCAGTCTGACTCAGAATCCTTATATGAAGCCTGGGAAAGGTATAAGGATCTGTTAAGAAGGTGCCCACATCATGAGATACCACCATGGCACCAAATTTATTCATTTCACAAGGGTTTGCTTCACCACCACCGCCCAATTGTAGATGCTGCAGCTGGAGGCTCCTTGTTAAGAAAATCATTTGATGATGCCTTCCAGCTATTAGAGGAATTAGCTGCCAATAGCTATCAGTGGCCTGCTGCAAGGAATACTCTACGGAGAGTGGTCGGGGTGCATAAAGTGGATTCCATAACTTCATTAATAGCACAGGTTGCGGCTTTGGCGAGCAAGATGGACAGTATGGGTCAGCAAAGATCTCAAAAAAGCCTATTTGTCCTTTGTGATAATTGTGGAGATAATCACGCGAGTGATAGGTGCCCTGGTATGTCTGAAAGTGCACATTATTTTTGGTAACTATCACTCCCAACTGAATAACCCATACTTCAATCAATACAACCCTGGATGGAGGAATCATCCAAATTTCTCATGGAGGGACAACCAAGGACCCTCTTCCTCCTCCAATGCTCCTGGACCTAAACACCCGTATAATCCTCCTGGGTTTCCAGCTCAACCAAGACAACCAATTCAAGAAAGAAAACCTGCATTAGAAGATATGTTCATGCAGCTGATGGCAAAGAATGATGCTTTCATTTCTAAGACTGATTCTTACATGCAAAGGACTAATGCTCATTTGTAAAAAAATGATTCGATGATTCAAAGCCAAACGGCTTTGATGAGAGCTTTGGAAACGCAAGTGGGACAGTTGGCAAATGCCATCAATAACAGGCCACCAGGCACCTTCCCAAGTAACACAGTTAATAATCCAAAGGGTACCTCGAATGAGGGCTGTAAGGTCATCTCATTGAGGAGTGGCAAGAATATTGAAGGAAATCCTAGGATGAAATTGCTGGATATGGAAGATGTCCTTGTGAAAGTGGACAAGTTCATATTCCCTGCTGACTTTGTGATTTTGGATATAGAAGAAGATCATAGGGTCCCTTTGATCCTAGGAAGGCCGCTCCTAGCCACAGGAAGAACACTTATTGATGTATAAAAAGGTGAACTGACAATGAGGGTTCAAGATCAAAAGGTAACTTTTAACATATTCAAGGCAATTAAGTTTCCTCAAGATCAGGAAGAGTGCTCGTATGTTAGGATATTGGATAACATCATTAATGACTCATTCCAAGCCAATATTCTAGGAGACTCCCTTGCTGTGGCATTAGCTTCATCAACTGATAATGATGAAGAACCTAAGGACGAAGTGTCCGAGTTAATTAAGTGCCTAGATGCATTTCCTAGGAAATATCGGTCACCCAAGTTTGAAACCTTGGAGCATCAAAGGAGGCATCTAAGCCCTCCGTTGAAGTACCCCCAAGGCTTGAACTAAAGCCTTTACCTAATCATTTGCAGTATGCATATTTGGGAGAAACCTCCACTTTACCAGTTATCATATCATCATCCCTTTCGGAAGATTAAACGGAGAAACTTCTCCGTGTGCTGAGGCAATACAAACATGTAATTGGATGGACTATTACTGATATCCAAGGCATTAGCCCCTCCATTTGTATGCACAAAATCCTGTTAGAGGATGATCAATATGGTGTTGTGGAACACCAAAGGAGGTTGAATCCAATTATGAAGGAAGTGGTGAGGAAGAAAATAATCAAGTGGCTGGATGCAGGCATAATATATCTGATTTCTGATAGCCCTTGGTTCTCACCAATTCAATGTGTTCCCAAGAAAGGTGGCATGACAGTAGTCACTAATGAAAACAATGAACTGATTCCCTCTCGTAAGGTTACAGGCTGGAGGGTTTGCATGGACTACCGCAAGCTGAACAAGGTCACCTGGAAAGACCATTTTCCGCTTCCATTCATCGATCAGATGTTAGATAGGTTAGTAGGAAAGGCCTATTACTGCTTCTTGGATGGTTATTCTGGATATAACCAAATTGCCATAGCGCCTGAGGATCAAGAGAAAATAACTTTTACTTGTCCCTATGGTATATTTGCATTTCGAAGGATGCCGTTCGGGTTATGCAATGCTTCTGCAACCTTTCAACGATGCGTGATGGCCATCTTTGCAGATATGATAGAGCATGGCCTGGAAGTGTTTATGGACGACTTTTCAGTATTTGGAGATGATTACAGTAGTTGTTTACATACCTTATCATCTGTGCTGAAAAGGTGTGAAGAAACTAACCTCGTCCTGAATTAGGAAAAGTGTCATTTTATGGTCCAAGAAGGCATAGTTCTTGGCCATAAGGTTTCTATTAGAGGGATGGAGGTTGACAAGGCAAAGATTGAGGTAATAGATAAGCTTCCTCCACCAAACTCTATTAAAGGAATCCACAGTTTTCTTGGCCATGCGGGTTTCTATAGGAGGTTCATTAAGGATTTCTCAAAGATAGCCAAGCCTCTGTGCAACCTACTAGAGAAAGACATCCAGTTTACCTTTGATGATGCATGCTAGGTTGCATTTGAGGAGCTGAAGAAGAGACTGGTCTCAACACTCGTGATTATCACTCCAGATTGGGAGTTACCATTTGAGCTCATGTGCGATGCCAGTGATTATGTTGTGGGTGCAGTGTTGGGGCAAAGAAAGGATAAGGTGTTTCGCTCCATATACTATGCGAGTAAGACACTTAATGATGCCCAACTGAACTACACAACAACAGAAAAAGAGTTGCTAGCAGTTGTGTTTGCATTTGACAAGTTCAGAGCTTACTTGGTAGGAACCAAGGTTATTGTGTATACAGATCACTCAGCCATAAAGTACTTGGTGACCAAAAAGGACGCAAAACCACGATTGATTAGGTGGGTTTTGCTTTTACAAGAGTTTGATCTGGAGATCAAAGACAAGAAATGTGCGAAAAATCAAATGGCAGACCATCTTTCAAGACTTGAGAATGAAAAATGCCAGGCTGAACCGATCAATATCAAGGAATCATTTCCTGACAAGCAGCTTTTTGTAGCCATCACTCAATCATGTCCATGGTATGCTGACATGGTGAATTACATTGTGAGTGGTGTGCTGCCACCTGATTTAACCTCTCATCAGAAGAAGAAATTCTTGTACGATGTCAGGCACTATATTTGGGATGAGCCATTTTTGTTTAAGCAGTGCTTTGACCAGATATTGAGGAGGTGTGTACCTATGGAGAAAGTGGAGCAGATCTTGAACCAGTGTCATGCTTCTCCATATGGTGGACACTATGGTGATGAGAGGACGACCGCGAAGGTACTACAATCTGGCTTCTATTGGCCAACGTTGTTCAAGGATGCACATTTTCATGTGCAAAGATATGATCAGTGCCAAAAGTCTGGAAACATTTCCAAAAGGAATGAGATGCCTCTTAACTTCATTCTAGAAGTTGAGATCTTTGATGTTTGGGACATCGACTTCATGGGCCCCTTTATTCCCTCTTTCAGGAATCAATACATACTTGTAGTTGTGGACTATGTGCCCAAATGGGTGGAGGCATGTGCATTTCCTACCAATGATTCAAAGGTAGTGATTAGTTTCTTGAAGAAGCAGATCTTCACCAGATTTGGAACACCTAGGGCCATTATAAGTGATGGAGGGTCCCACTTCTGCAACAAGTCCTTTAAAGCTCTTCTCGCTAAGTATGGGGTAACCCATAGGATTGGCACTGCCTATCACCCGCAGACAAGTGGGCAAGCAGAGGTGTCCAATCGCGAGATTAAGCGAATTCTGGAGAAAACAATGTGTCCTTCTAGAAAGGATTAGTCGAAAAGACTAGATGACGCACTGTGAGCTTATAGGACTGCCTATAAGGGTCCCATTGGTATGTCCCCATATAAGCTGATATTCGGGAAGGCGTGCCATCTACCGGTTGAGCTTGAACATAATGCATACTGGCCAATCAAGCAACTAAACTTCAACATACAAGCTGCTGGGGAGAAGAGATTATTGCAACTCAATGAACTTGATGAATTAGGTATCAAGCATATGAGAATGCAAAGTTGTATAAGGAGAAGGTGAAATTATGGCACGATAAGAAGATCGTGCAAAAGAGATTTGAAGAAGGATAACAAGTTCTCCTTTATAACTCAAGGCTTAAATTATTTCCTGAAAAGTTGAAATCAAGGTGGTCGGGACCCTTTGAGGTAAGGAAAGTGTTCACTCATGGAGCAATGGAGATAGCTCCCTTGGATGGTTCATCAAGCTTTAAGGTTAATGGCCAGCGCCTAAAACCTTACTATGAAGGAGAGATTCAAAGGGGGAAGACCTCCCTCACTTTGACAGCTCCAGTATGAGGTCTAGAAAGTCCTGTCGGGACTATAAATGAGGCTCTTTTTAGGAGGGAACCCAAATTTGTGATTTTTGGTGTTTTAAGTCTTTAATATGTTAATATGTTGATTTTGTTGTTTAATTAAGTTTTTGTTGTACAAACTGTGTTTTAACCTTTTGAGCAAGTTTTGTAGGTGTTGGAGGCTGGAAATGTGCAAAAACAGTAGCAGAATGCAAAAACCTGCAGAATTCTGCAGGCTCGCCTCTCACCCCGCGACGTGGTTCGTGTCACGCATCAGCCAAATTCCAGAGCCTAGAGCGCCGCGGCATAAATATGTTCACCGTCGCGGCACACTGTTCAAAAAAAAAAAAAAAAAAAAAAAATAATAATAATAATAATAATAATAATAATAATAATTACGTGCAATTAATGCACGCCGCGGCATTACAAAACGTACGCCGCGGTGCGTTATGGACGGTGGGGTTTTCTGCCAGGGCAGTTGGGTTACCATTTTACGTTTTACATTTCTCTGTTCTTTGAGATTCTCTGCCTTCTTCCTCCTGTTTTCTTGCCTCCCCTCCCATTCTTTCTCATTTCTCCATTCTTTAACGAGGTATGTATAAGTTATTTTAATTATTTTGATTTATGGTATGTATTTTCTATTATTTTACTGTGTTTCTGTTGATTTTTGTTTCAACGCCGCGACGTTCCCATTAAATGCCACGGCGTTTAGGTTAATTTTGTTTGAATGCCGCGGCGTTGACATTTAATGCCGCGACGTTGATGGTAATATTGATGAATGCCGCGGCGTGACCATGTAATGCCGCGGTGTTATGTTGAATCTTGTTTGAATGCCGCGGCATATAATGTTGATGCCGGAGCATGTGCATGATTCACTTGAATGTCGCGGCGCAGGGATAGATGCCGCGGCGCTTAGACCCAAATTTTGCAGAATTGATTCTTTTTGCAATTTCTTTTATCTTATCAATTCAATTCTGTCAGAATATGTTTTCTTTTAACAAGTACTATGAGTCCTAAACGTCTGAGGGGTGAGAGTAGTCGTCAGCGCAGGAAGCCTTCTCCCCTGCCTCCTGATTTTGACAGGTGGATTTTCATCTCAGTCGTTGCGGCTCAGACCTACAGGGTCACAATCACCAGGACTATTATCGCCGAAAGGGGATTCTCCTTCTCTCGGGCGATCCACCCCGAGGTTGAGGGTCTCCTCAACACGCTCAATTGGAGCTAGTTTGCACAACATCCCGAGGATTCTGCTATATTGCCTATTGTTTGCGAATTCTATGTGAACGCCCTCCATGCTGCAGAGGGGACTACTATTGTGGCGTTCGGGGGTGCAATATACCCTACTCTGCATTTGTTGTTAGAGTTGCGTTAGGATTGCCTGAGCCCCCGCTCCTATGTGACTATGCGGCTTTTTGCCAATGGGAGCCCGTTGAGAGCATTGATCTGACGATCATCACAGCCCGAATCTGCCAGCCTGATTCTCAACTAGTGTAGTGGGTGATGAGCATTTAGACCAACCGGCCTCGGTTCTTTCCCCGGTCATGCTTGACATCGGAGGTGCGAGTCTGGTATCATTTTATTACCACTCGTATCCTCCTGTCCACTAACCTATCTGAGGTTACACGTGATCAGGCCATCCTGATATAATGCATCCTAGAGCGCCGCTGTATTAATGCAGCACAGATCATCCATGATCAGATCCAGCGGTGCATTCGAGAGTCGACTAGTCTCTTTTTTCTATATCTGATCCACACCTTGTGCAGCCGACAGCAGGTGTAGTGGGGGCCGAATGAGGAGCTAATAGACAGTAAACAGCCTCTCAACGACTCATTCATGGAGCGTGTGGGAGGAGCTGCAGCCCTTGCCCCAGCTAGACAGCTCGAGAGTTGCTACCCCAGCTGATGATGGAGACCTGCGCGCTTAGATTGCACAACTTACAGCCATGGTCTCCTACAATCTCCAGACGCAGTGTTGGATGGCCGAGCGTCTCCAGCTTCCCATGGATGACTATCCAGTGGCACCATTCCCACCCCAGCCGTTTGCTGCCCTGCCCCTGCCCCAGTCTAATGCCCCTGATGTTGATGCTCATGATGACGAGGACACAAATGGCTAGCATACAGGGCACTTTCTTTCGTTGTCATTCATTTTGTTTTTGTACAGTGGGACACTGTTTCTCTAGGTTTGGGGGTGGGCATTATAACATGTATGGGTGTATATTTTTAATGTTCAAGAGCATGTTATAATGTTTGACTTTTTGGCTTGATATTTAGTGAATATTATGTTATTATTGTGTTTATATTTAGTATTCTGAGTACATAAATAGTGAATATTTAGTTTTATGTTTTAATACCCAAATGAGTGCATGTTTTGATTATGTGAATGTGAATCTGTTGAAATGCATCATTCTGGGCCAGCTAAATACTAGTTTGTATGATATTATTTGAGGGAGAATGTAAATGTAAAAATCCCATTCAAGATACAATTGTCGTTCCCTTTAACAGTATGGATCTGATGCATGTCACTTCGGTGCATGATGTTTACATGTATGTTGGAAATGTTGAAATACTTTGATGTACATCATGTGCCAATTGCTAGTGTCAAGTTAAGTGTCCTATGATATTATTGCTTGCAAAGTGCCATCTGTTGAGCGAACCCATTTTAATCAAAAAACATGTTTAACAATCCAGTCGCTTTTCAATTGCATGATTTAGATCCCACTTGTATGCTTGTGCAACTTTGATCATGATTTGAGTGCTGTCTAGAGAGGGTTTATGAACAAGTGCATGTTGAAGTTTTGATTATCTTGAAATTGTGTTTAAACTCTCTTGAGGTGAAATCCTAGACTGTGCATGATTGAGGAAATGATTAAGGCGTTGTTTGGACCGATTGAGCCTTAAAAAGCTTACCCTGATATGAGTATATCCATAGGTCCCCCTTGAAGCTTGATGTATGATTGGCCTTACATGTTTTTCATCACTTATATATTCCCTACCCATGTAACTAACCTCAATGCATGTGAAAACATTGCAATTCCATCCTACCATCATAGTTGTTAAGTGCATAAAAGGTTATTTCTTGACTTGAGTCTTGTGTTTAAAGAATTTGGGTGAATGTTCAATGTCATTTGAGCTTGAAAGAACCATCTGCTGTGAAAGAAAAAGAAAAGCTTTGTGTAGCTATAAAAGAAAAGAAAAAAAAAAGAGACAAGCAATGCAAAAAGAAAAGAAAAAGAAAAGTTAAATCCTAAAGGCATTGAATGGTTCTCAAAGTTCTAAATCTTTCAATTTTGTGATCACCCAGATATTGTCACTTGGAGACTCAAGTCTTGAAATAGCATGTTTATGTGCCTTAATGTTTGTATTATATCCATTCCATGTTATTCTTTATCCCATTACCATTGGCCTATCATTACAAGTTATTAAAGTCCCTTTTGATCCTCATTTAGGTGCGGTTTACATTAGTGGAGAATGAGTTTGCATACAATTTTTTGGATTATGAGATTCTGATGCATGTGTGTTCATAAACTTATCTGGATAATTGTGATTTGATTAGGATAAGTTTAACGAGCATGCTAGTAGGATATGTGTTCTGCTTAAGAAAGGATTTTGGATGTTTGCATGCTGATGAGTACATATGTGTGAATTTGATGGTATGGCATTAGCAATCTATGAGGATTTAATCAATTTTGATACACTAGTTGTGGTTTCAGTAATACTGGGAATTTCTGATAAATGCTAAGTGAATGTGGTGCATGTGTTGTTTAGTCAGTTTGCTTAATCAGACTTTGTTTTGCTCGAGGACTAGTAAAATCCTAGGTTTGGGGGTGTGATAACTCCATAAAATGGTGTTATTATGACCCTATATCTGTGTTGTATTGATTGCTTAGTCTTTGTTATCAGGCATATTTGGAAGATTTTAAGCTAAATTCATTGATTTCAACTGTGATATCTTCCTATATGTTTTCTGAGCAAATGGGCATAATTCTTCCATTGATTAGGTGAACTCATTATTGTCATTAATCTGATGACTTCTTAATTGCAGGAAGGGCTCAAAAGGAGACCAATGATCAAGGACTTGGAGTTGCAAATGAAGAGAAAGCACCAAAAGTTGTTCAGCATCCAGCGCCGCGGCGTGGGCAAGTTAGCGCCGCAACGCAATGCATTCCACTATTCAGGCAGAAGCTGCGTGTTTTGGAACGCCGCGGCATTAATAATTTGCGTCGCGGCATGCTAGACCTAATTTTACCACGCGCCGTGGCATGGCATGTGTAGCGTCGCGGCGTGAGACAGTTTTCTGAAGCATTATATATACTGTTTTATCATATTTTGAAAGGGGAGCGTTTTTGTTTAAAAAGTACAGCTGCTAGGGTTCATTTCTGAGACGAAAAGGAAGCTAAAAGGATCAAAGTTGGAGGCTAAATCCTTCCACAAGGAGGATTCAAGCACAAAGGATCATCATTGTTGAGCTTGCAACTTCCTCTCCTTCCACTTCCTCTCTATTAAGATCATGGCAATGAGTATTTATGCTTTATTTTCGGTTGTCATGAGTGGCTAGTCTGTGTATAGAGATTTCCTTTGATCCTTCTACGAATATTGATGATTTTGTAAACCTTTAAGTTAATATATATGGTTAGGAATTGTTCAATCATATTATCTCTAATGCTTTTGAATATTTGGCCAATGTTTAATATGTTTTGATTAAATCTAATGATTCTAGACATAGAAGATTGGATTTAAGATCATAAATATGGTTGATGCATGTTTAATTTCATTCAATTGGCTTGAATAAATTGATTAACTAATAGGATAGAAATATACCTATTAGTCATGCATGGCTATTATTGAGACTTGCTCTTAATGAATGGAATTTAATCTAGCTCTCATGGACACATAGAGACTAGGTAAACGAAGCATAATTAAATGACCTAGACACATGCTTTTAATTAGAAAAGATTCTCAAGCCAACAAATTCCATATCATGTATGTAATAAAGAGATTTGCATATCATCAATTGAAGTAGAAGGTGAAGAAGGATTCCCTATTCTTTAATCAACAACGGTAATTCCGATTAGTTAGCATTTAAATCTTTCTATTAGTTTACGCACAACTCCTTTAATTTGAATGTTCTTAGATAGAAGTTATTAAACTATTAGTTAATAATTAGTTCTGAATTAGCAATAGTCCTCGAAGGAACGATATCGGATTCCTAGCTTTACTACAAGTGCGACCCATGCACTTGCGGTAAGCAAAAGAGAACACGCCCACACACCAAAACTAATTCTGCATAATGTTTTTTGCAGAATTGGTTTTCCAAATTAATTCATTCATCACTAACATGGATTCTAGATATTAACCAATCCTAAACATGATCTATAAACATGATAGAATCATCAAATACTAACTTAATCCATTTAACATAGGTAATGAGTAAGGATTCAATCCATAAAAATCCATTTTTTTAACTTTGAAGATTATGGAGGAACATAGACATAACCAAGTCCTAATTCATAACCAATCATCAAACATAACAAAATCAATCCATCATCAAGTTTCCAAACAAGACTCAAGCATGGAAAGTCATAAATAACAATGAAACCTATTTATATTCAACAAACCACCACTAGGCAACAAGTTGAACCAAATGGAAAGATGAAGTTATTAAAATAATTCCCCTACCACTTATAGTGCAACTAAACTCCACACATTGGATTTCCCTTTTGCTTTTCTCTTTTTCTCCTCCTCTTCCTTCTTCTTCCCTTCCTCTTATTTCCATTCTTCTCTCATATTTGTTGCTTCTGTGTTTCCAATAGAGAGAGTCGTGGGTGAGGAAATAAAAGAAGATAAGAGTGTTGATTTTTAAGGCCATTAGGCCATAAGCTGAAACTTATATCTCTTAGGAATGCTTTAATCACACAGATTCAAGTTTTCTAACTTCCAACAACTTTAGAATAAATACTAAGATCCATCTAAATTATTGTTTCATCATTTTCATGATTTTTCGTATCTGTTACAAGTCAATCCGACATTAAAACACATAACCAGTATGCTAAAAAAATTCAAACTAACTCTGATTATCTTGAAACTTTAACTACATCTTACTTAGTCCATTTGTGACCTAGAAACAAATTATGCATATTTGTTTCCATTATCTAAGCAACTTATGCCATTATTTGAGTCATTTTAAGCTACGTTTCAAATTTTGTATTGCAGCAAAGTGCCTAAACTAACCCAGTTTGTCACAAAATTGAACAGACATGTTAAACAAATAATATGCTACCTATGTAACTATATACAAGACTAACATGTTATAGAGGATATTACATAGTAGCAATCAAATTTTCTGATCAAATAGGGTAGTTTTCTGCCTTAACAAATTCAACCATATAAGTAACCATTTCTTGCTCATATATGTTAAATCATCTTTTAACTGTACTGATTCAGTTTCTATGATATGTGAAGGATCCAGATTATACTTTTTGAACTGGAAAACATAGAAGACATCATGAAGGTTTGACAAGTTGTAACACCCCAAAATTTACTTTTCTACTATCAGAATTCATTCTAAAATATTTGTAATTTTCTGGAATTTTTCTGGAATTTTCTGAGAACGCGGAATATTTTAATATATTTCTCGTTTTACGTATGTACTGAGCAGAATTGGAGAAATGAGATCTTTTCTCCGAAAGCCTTGAATTATGGAAACGTCGACGGGGGATCTTACTAAACCCGAGACCGGACACAGTTTACAAGGTTTTACATTCTTCGAGAAATTTTAACAGATAAAATAATAAAACATTGCGAAGAAACTATCTGTCAGATTTGTTAATGTTGACTTCTGCTAACTGTAATTATTGTCCAATAAATAATAACATGTATTAAAAACGTTATCCAAAAATTACCTTGTGTCAAGCCCCTTTAGCCTTATTTTCAAAATAAAAATAGAGTTAATTAAAAGCCCATTATTGGAAACTTCCAAGAAGTTTCCTTGTGGACACATTTTTCTCTCTCTTCCCTCCTCACTCTTCTCCACGGCAGAGGCAATATTGGAACCCAATATTCACTTTCATCTTCCTAATATTTTCTCTCTTCTCATTATCTTCAAACACCATTTCTTCTCCTCTTCTCTTTTTTTCTCCACCGTGCACCCATTTCTGGAGACATTCACCATTTCTTACTTCATCATCAAAGATTTCTTGCTTCTTCCACCATTCCAAGTTCTCTTTGGTGACCATCCTTTAGTTCTTCTTCTTCTTCTTCTTCTTCTTCTTCTTCTTCTTCTTCTTCTTCTTCTTCTTCTTCTTCTTCTTCTTCTTCTTCTTCTTCTTCTTCTTCTTCTTCTTCTTCTTCTTCTTCTTCTTCTTCTTCCACTATCCACCATTGAAGCTAAAGCTTTGAGCTTGGAGGTAAAGTCTTCACCTTTCTTTCACTTTCTTCTCATTTTCGTTTTTCTTGGTCACCCATGTGATCAAGAACTCATTTTTCCATGGTTTGAGTGGACATTATGGAAATCACTCACATTGGTGTTCTTCTTGAAGGAGAAAACGAAAATCTAGGGCAAGAAGAGGTAACACCTTGGGTTGTCTTCCAAATAGGTAAGAGGGAGATGATCCTCTTTAACCAATCTTGGTAGTAAGGGAATGCCTTGTATGTGTGTTGTTATTGATTTCTGAATCCATGTATAAAGTTCTTTCATTTTTATGTTGTTCTTCATGATAGTGCATTTTGTTGGGTTTGTATGATTTATTGATGCCTCTTGCATGATTTGAAGATATATTTGAGTAACTTGTTGATTAAATATTATAATGATTGGTGAGTTAAAGGACCTGGAGAACTCTGTTTTCTGCAAGTTTACGCGTGGTAATCGATTATAAGGAGCTTGTAATCGATTACCAAGCTCTTAAGGGTATGAAATTGTGATTCTGGAAATCTGGTAATCGATTACGTCTTGTGTGTAATCGATTACCGAGATTCTGTCTAGTAATTGATTACAAGAGTGGTGTAATCGATTACCAAGCCTCTGATGTTACGAAATGGTGCTTCTGGGAATCACGTAATCGATTACAACTTGTGGGTAATCGATTACGGAGGTTCTGTCCAATTGGTAATCGATTACCAGGGTTGTGTAATCGATTACCAGGTCCTTGAAGTTATGAATCATGGTTCTGGGAATCATGTAATCGATTACAATGAGATTGTAATCGATTCTGAGAGATTCTATTCTGTGTAATCGATTACCAAGGTGATGTAATCGATTACCAAGACCCAAAAATGAGATTTTTGAGCTGGAAATGATTGAAATTATGGTTCTTTGTCCTTTGTAACTCAAACATAACCTAAAAACCCTGGATTCAAGGATTTTACTTTACTTAAATACGATAGGAATATGTATTCATACCGATAGAGAAGAAATGATTTTGAAAATAGAATTCTTGGATCCATGACATGGAAATTGTGGTATGTGTGTAATAAGGAACATATATTGATACTGAGAACTATTGATGCAAGTGTGATTCCCTATGTGGGTTATGTACTTATTGATTTAGTACTCAATGAGATAAGAATCATGATATGCCATTGAGGCAATATTTTTAATGAATGTATTGTTGATATGTCATGTTGGACATTGAATAATGCTTATGTGCCATTGAGGCAATACTTATGTTGAATGCATCATTGATGAACATACATGATTGGACATTGTGTCATCATGCATGCGTGTTATCCGTTGGACATTGTTGAGAAGGCTATGTTGCCTAGGAGTTTGAATAACACCTTTGTGCATGTGCGAGTAGACTAAGCGTAGGTGTCATATGTTGTTGATCCTGGGGGCGTTAGGGTGTGGGTGTCTCACAATAGACAGTGGTAGCTCCACTGGGGCCGTGGGATAGACCAATGTGACACACCAACGATCTTGCCTGAGACGCTGTCCTATATCGCGATCAACTGTTGAGGTACCATGTATGAGCCATTGCGCAAACAATTTTATGAAAGAAAGCACACTGTATTTTAAGGCTACTGATATACTGGTATTACTCTTTGATCATTCACTTAAAAAATGTTTATGTCTAGCTCCATGGAGTAGGAACTTTAGTACCCTTGTTGCATTGTGAGTTATCAGTCACATGGTCCATTGAGCATTTATAATTGGATAATGTGTTTACTATTATGACTGCGATATTTATTTGACTCTTGGTAATGCTAATGTTGTTAGTTGGCTATGGATAATGCTAACTATTGTTCTTTGCTGCTTTACTCTCGTTAATTGCTTTCGGGTATTACTGCACTTGTATGTATTAACTGTGTCTTCTGTGGGCGTTCGACGCCGTTTATTTTCTTGCTGCCATGTTGGTACTGAAAGCTAGGAATCTCACCTCTTTCCTATATTTGTGCATTTCTGTTTTACATTTATATTTGATAAAAGATTGTGAGGAAGATAAAGAGGGGCCACACCTTGGTCGATTGGCTTGAGCGTCTAGACAAGATTTCTTCGACTACGTAAGCGTGCAGCCGCGTGGTGGCATTGATGCCTGTCGTGTCAACTGGGACGTCGTGCGTCATACACATATAGGGCTGCGGCTCGGTCTGCTGGTAGTACCCATCCCTGGGTTACTACTTTTTCCCCCTTAGTGTTTTTATTCCCGCTGTATTTTATTGGACTCTGTAATTATTATATCCTATGTCATCAATGATTTGTGTAAATTGACTATGAAATATATTAGGAATATGATTTTATTTTGTGGTTGTATTATGGGTTGAATATATTTATATTTCATTCGAGACTCGTATTTTCTACTTATGCATATTATAAAAAAAAATAGATCTAGACTCTTGGGAATTTGAATGGCTGTTATCATGACTGTGACATACTTGGGTTTAGTAACTGTGGCGTAATGACGATTGTGCCGCGGTTGTTAGATTTAGGTGCGTTACACAAGTTGGGTGGCAAAGCAATTTGGTAAGCAATTGGTCTAACTCTTTTTAGGATTTGGAAAGGACCAAGGAATCTATGGTTCAACTTTTTAGTCTTTATGGTCCGACCAACTCCTGTAGTAGGAATGACTCTAAGGAATATATGTTCTCTTTCTTTGAATTCCAGAGGCCTGCTTCTCTAATTCGCATAACTCTTTTGCCTACTCTGAGCTGCTAACATCCTATCCTTGATCTTTTTAATTTGTTCTATAGGTTGGTGTACTAGTTCTGGACCTAGGATAGTTTGTTCCCCAATTTCATACCAACACAATGGTGACCTACATTTTCTGCTATACAAGGCTTCATAGGGTGCCATTCCTATGTTGGTATGAAAACTATTGTTGTAGGCAAATTCTATCAAATGTAAGAACCTATCCCAATTACCTTGATAATTGAGCACATAGGTTCTAAACATATCTTCTAAGGTTTGGATGGTTCATTCAGTTTGGCCATCAGTCTGCGGATGATAAGCCATACTGAAATTCAATTTGGTTCCAAAGGATGTTTGTAGAGCTCTTCAAAATCTAGAAGTAAACTTGGGGTCTCTATCAGATATTATGTTAGAGGGCATTCTATGTAGCCTAACTATTTCTTGAAGATATAATTGAACTAACCTATCCAATGACCAATTAGCTTTTATAGGTAGAAAGTGTGCAGATTTGGTTAACCTGTCCACTATAACCCAAATGACATCATGACCTAATTTGGTTCTTGGTAATTCACAACAAAATCCATTGATATGCTTTCCCACTTCCATTCTGGGATTTCTAAAGGTTATAGGGTTTCAGAGGGCCTTTGGTGTTCAATTTTGACTTTTTGACAAACCAAACATTTGGACACGTATTCTGCAGTATCCTTTTTCATACTTGGCCACCAAAACATCTTTTTAAGGTCTTGATACATTTTGGTTGTTCCAAGATAAATGGTGTATTTACTTTTATGGGCTTCTTCTAAATTTTTCTCTTTGATTTCTGATTCTCTTAGGACACAAAGTCTATCTCTAAACATTATTGTCCCATCTTCAGCCCTTAAAGTCCTTTTTATTTCCTAACAAAATTTGTTCATCTACTTCTTTTAATCTTTCATCTTCTTTTTGAGCTTCTTTAATTTGAGTCCTCAATTCATTATGAATTTCCAATCTGTTCAAACAGAGACTATGGGGTAACATAGTCACTGCAAGACTCAAATTTCTAAAGCCCTCTAAGAGTTCCATTTCTTGTATCATCATATAGGATACATGCAGAAGTTTTCTGCTCAGTGCATCAGCCACCGCATTGGCCTTACCCGGATGATACTTCAATTCAAAGTCATATTCCTTTAGGAATTCCATCCATCTTCTTTGCCTCATATTCAATTCTTTCTGATCAAACAAATATTTCAAACTTTTGTGATCACTAAAGACCTCAAATTTAACTCTATACAGTAATGCATCCAAATCTTTAATGCAAAAACAACTGCTGCTAGTTCTAGATCATAGGTTGGATAGTTTTTTTCATGGGGTCTTAGTTGCCTAGAAGCATAAGCAACTACTCACCTATCTTGCATTAAAACACATCCTAACCTTTTCCTCGAAGCATCATAATAAACTTCAAATTTACCTTGTGGATCTGGAATCACTTGAACAGGTGTGGTGGTCAATTTTCTTTTCAGTTCTTAAAAACTATTCTCATACTCTTATGTCCATTTAAAAGTGCTACACTTTCTGGTCAATCTAGTCAAAGGTAAGGCTATTTGAAAAAAAACTCTTTATAAATCTCCTGTAGTATCCAATTAGACCCAAGAAATTCCTGATTTCGGTTATAGTAGTAGGTTTTTCCCATTGCAAAATTGCATTTACTTTACTAGGATCTACAGATATACCCTCTCCAGATATCACATGTCCTAGGAACTATACCTCTTTCATCCAAAATTCACACTTTGATAATTTGGCATATAGTTTATTTTCTTTTAAGATTTCTAGAACCAACCTAAGATGTTCCTTATGTTTTTCAGTTGTCTTTGAATAAATGAGAATATCATCTATAAAGACAACCACAAATTCATCTAGGTATGGTCTAAACATCATGTTCATGTAATCCATAAAAACAGCAGGTGCATTTGTCATACCAAAAGATATTACAAGATATTCATAATGTCCATATCTGGTCCTAAAGGCAATTTTAGGAATGTCTTCTTCTCGAACCTTAATTTGGTGGTACCCTTACCTTAAATCAATCTTTGAAAACATAGTAGCACCTCTTAACTAATCCATCAAGTCGTCAATCCTAGGCAATGGGTATTTATTTTAAATTTTTACTTTGTTCAATTGTCTATAGTCTACACACAATCTCATACTTTCATCTTTCTTTTCACTAAAAGTAATGACGCTCCCCAAGGTGAAACACTAGGTCTAATGAACTTTTAATCCTACAATTCTTTTATTTGTTTCTTAAGTTCAGAGAGTTCTAAAAGGGACATTCGGCATGGTGCTGTAGAGATAGACCCTATTCCTGACACTAAGTCTATAGTAAATTCTATCTCTCTCTCAGGAGGTAACTCATTAATCTCATTTGGAAGTACCTCTGGATATTCTCTCACTATAGGAATACTTTTTAAACTCTATTTATTTTCAGAATTCAAAGAAAATAGGAGAATATAACCTTGAATTCATAGGGAAGGTCTGATACAGGTAAATCCAAAATCCTTACACAATAATAAGAAATAAAAGAGTGATGCTCCTGAACCAAATAATACAGTTAAAAGATTTTTTTTTAACTATGCACTTACCCTGTATCAGATCATCGGACTGGGCCGCTTCTTTGTCGCTCAGAGTGAACATCATTCCTCTAGTTTGGGGTTTGGGAGTTATAGCTCATTGTTGCTTAAAACTAGAAGTTGTTGTTCTTTGCTGCTGGAGACAATTTCTAGCATAATGTCCCTTCTTGCCACAACTGAAGCACTCAATCTGATCTATCTAGAAAGCTCTATTACCATGGAATCTACTACATTTTGGACATATGGGCCCTCTATCCTCCCTTTGAATTTGCTTCCCTTTTCCTTGTTGATTTGTAGGCCCCTAAACATTTTTCTTAAACTTTTCATCACACCTCTTTCTTTTCTGAAATCCTTGTTGTTTATACTCTAGTTGTGGTTTGGAGCTTTTAGACTCCACAATCTTGCATCTATCTACTAGAGTATGAAAATCTCTTATCACCAGAGGTCTTACCATCTTCCTAATCTCGTCCCTCAACCTAGTCTCAAATTTCATGCACTTCTAGTTCTCATTTGGATTAAACCGGAAGTATGAAAAAAACCTTGACAATTCTTCAAATTTCGCCACATATTGTTCAATTGTCATATTTCCTTGCTCGAGCTTTAGAAATTCCATTTCTTTTTCTCCTTGTAAATTTCTTGGAAAATATTTATTCAAAAAAGCACTTTTGAATGTATCCCACATAATCTGAATTCCAATAGTTTCTCTTGATCTTTTGACACCATCCCACCAATGTTCAACTTCCCTTTTTAGCATATAGGAAGCAAATGACACTTTTTGGTCATCTCTACATCTCATCACTGCAAAGATCTTTTTCTAACTCTCTCAACCATCCATTTGCCTTTACTGGATCATATTCTCCTTGGAACGATGAAGGGTTGCCCTTTCTGACTTCAGAAAGATCATGGAAATCTAGATTTTCTACCAAGGCTGCATTATTCAATGGTGCTGGATGAGCATTAGCCCTTATCTCTTCCAATATTCTCATGGTCACCGTGGCCTGCTCTCTAGTCATTGCAACCTGTTCTCTTATCACATCAGCTATATTTTTGTAAAGGCCTTTGACCACTCTGGTGTATTATCTCCATCACCAACAGAGGTTCTATTGCCTTAGTCTTTACCTCGGCCTTGAGTACACCTGGATGATGCCATAGTCACCTACACACACAGCACAATATATATTAAGTTGATAAGACTTAATAGCATGTTACAGTGCAATAGCAACCACTAACATTCAAACTCAAAGTAGTTTTGCAATTCTACTTACGCTTCTCATCATTAAGACAAGAAAAATGCAAAATAAAACATAGCTAGTCTATACCTAGACTTAATAGGATGAACTACTCTAATACCAAAACGTAACGTCCTCAGAATCATTACTATTAACGTATCTAAATTTATGTATTAGCAAATAAAATAAAGTACGTCACATAAAATTTAACAAATTAATTTTATATTATATTTAATAGACATATAAAAAATATGAGCCTGTCGTGGAATAATATAACATTTGTATATTAAAAGGATAGTATACAACGTATTTTATAATACAATAATTTACATAAGCTTTTATAGAGTAGTAATTATACAATACACAATACAAAATAACTTCAAAATTATTTTATGTCTTCTGCTTTGGTCTCCTTGCTGAAGATCTCGACCCTGAAAATATTACGGATACAAGAACAGAAAAGGGGGAGAATTAAAAGAATTCTAGATAATACTATTAAAATCATTGACATCGTAATACTTTGAGCTGTTTCGGGGAAAAATCATTTAAAAACTCATTTTATTACGTAGGAACGTGACAAAAATCAAATCAAGTCATTTCTCTTCCCGAAATAGAAATTCAATTATTATTAGTTTCTGAAAATATTTATTATCAAACATCGCAATTAGCATCCACAATAATTTTCAAACATAATTTTAAACAAGCATCACATTTAGCCAAATAAATCCAATTTCATCTTAATGCTTATTTAAATTACTTGGAAGTAGTCTGCTTTCAGGTTGGTGTACTTCAACTTATTTATGACCATTCGCCAATCACACAAAACTACTTTGATAAATGAGTAACCCGGCCACCTGTAGTGAGGGAATGTCCATCCTCAACTACTGAGATAGGGAGGGAATCATCCATCCTTACACTATCAACAATCTAGGATCACCTCAAGTAGAGAGGGAATATCCATCCTCAACTACTTTCAACTAGGAAGAACTTGAGTAAAGAGGAAGGGTATGTCAATCCCCAACCTCTACTACTCTGGAAGGGATGGAATGTCTATTCTCACACTTCCATTCCTACCTAGGATGATCCTATTTCAATCTCTTGACCATGTAAAATACAAAGGGCTATTCATATAAGTCAAACACCCATTAGGTTTCCATACAAGTAATAATTTGAATACAATTCAAATGTTTTCGTTATTAGAACACACTAGGCCATGTCCATGATACAATCTAAAGTCAACATTTCCAATCAAAATTTAACATCAATGCATAACAAAATTTGCATTCAAATTATGGTCACATAGGAAAGCCATTTGCCAAGACTTTTCATCATCATTTAACTCACAACTTCATGCATAGTAGCAATCAAATTTTCTAATCAAATAGGGCAGTTTTTTGCCTTAATAAATTCAACTGTATAAGTAACCATTTCTTGCTCATAAATGAATAAAATTCTGGTCAACAATTTTGGCAACAATAGCCATAATATAACCAGCCCAAAGTTCATCCAATTTCTCATTAAATTCGACATTTCAATTTAATACAAAATGTAATAGAAAATGACACTCAAATTGGAAGCAAGAAAGTAGGTTAGCTATGAGTTGCATAACATAAACATAATTAGGTCAAATTCTAGGTGTGAACATTTGAAACACAAACATACACCCACAATTTCAACTATTAAAATCAAACAAATTCAAAGTCAATAAAACAACAAATACAAGGTAGCTTTACACAAGTCATGGTTGTGAATGCTAGCATCAAAAGTCAACAAAAGTGGCTTGACAAAGTTTCAAATGTGAAACTAAAAACTGAAGCATACGATTATTAATTTGATCGTGAATATTAAAACATAATACCAACATTATTTAAAATTAACAAAGAGCTTCTATTGTCCTAGCCTTGGCCGTGAGTCATAGACCTCAAATCATCAATTAAACTCATAAACGTTTGCTAAAAAAATTATACAAGAATTAAAACTAGAGCAAGGTAAAATAGAAGCACAAAATAACCAAGACACATGTTGTTTTCCAGCTGCTAGCTGTGAGCTTCAAGAGTTCCAAGGACCAGATTTTTGGTTAAAAACAATGTGAAAAGAAGAGCAAGATAATGGTAAAGAACCTCGACCTTGACTCATAGCCTTGCACCCTTGAATTTCCTTATTTTTCCTTTTGTTTTTGCTTCTTGTTTCTCTTCTCTTTTCTCTCACGGTGCTGCTGTTGTATGTTGCCCTATTTTTCTTATGTTTTTCCATAAGAAAATGTGGAGAGAAAGTGAGAATATGCTAGAGAAATCTAGGCCAAAAGAAAATGTGGTGGGTTGGTCAAATTTGTGACCAAATTTTAAGTGCAATAACTTTTATATCTGTTAAGCACTCTTTAATCTTCCAAAGTTAAGTTTTTAAGTTAACATAAATGTTATGAAAAATTTTAGAACTCAATTTAGTTCTTGGATCTGTTTTTTCATAATTTTTCATAAATTGCTATTTACCAGTTAAGCTTCATTACTCTATCCTAAGTTAAGTTAAACCTAGGAACTAAGTAAATATGCTTACTGATATTTATCTTGGTCTATATTATATACCAAAATATTCTTCATATCCTACTTGTCATCTCCAAATAATTTCATAATTTTTTGAATTACTTAAGTGTTCCATTACTATTCTCTTAATTCCTCTTTGGTATCATTAAAAATACCAAATTTGCTCAATTGTTTCTCCAAAATTTACTACAACTTTTGTCCATTGTTTATAGCTAGGAAATAAATTTTTCATATTTATTCCCATTATATTAGTTGTTTACGCAGACACTTTGGTTATTTCATTGTATTCAGTATTATAGAATTATGATTAAATTAGTTCAAAAAATTACATGAATTAATAGATAATTCTTACTAGTATTATCAAGCTTCTATAACCTTGATTAGGATCATTAGATTAAGGAGAATGTTACAAGTGGGCTACCATTTACCATCCTTAATACTGTATGTGGTATGAGTGGACTAACTCACCTCACAATAGGGGGCTACCGTTTACCACCCTTAATATCAGTAACCTTGGCACTCTAAGAATCTAGTACTAATCCTTCTTCAAAGAAGCTTTCATACTTTCACATCATCTCCTTTGACCAAATGATTGTACGCATTATATAAGGTTACAATACATGAAAATAGCAAATATCAACTTTGAAAACAAAATATGCAAAGTTATTTTGAAAACCATTTAATCACTTTCCACATAAAGCATCACAAGGTTCACACTTAACCAAGAGAAGTAACTAAATCTATGAGACATGTACTCCTGGCTCTAATCTATCTCATAGAAGAGCATTTTCATGCTTCTAGCATTTCTCATAGCTCAACCTTGTCAAACAAAGGAGCAAACATGGTATACCCATTATTCAAGCTTAACTTTACTCAATAAAGGAGTATCTAGTTTAAGTTTAACCCATAAAATAACAAACACACTCTTACTACACTTCTGTAACTCAACTTTAACTATTAAAGGAGCTATTGGTGTTCTTAGGGTTCAAACCATCACAAAATACCTCAATTTTTGCCTAAAAAGACTGATTTTCATGAATGCATCAAATATGCATCATAACTTCAAAAATTCTAAAATTTTATAGGCAAATAGCCTTACCTCATATCTTTCAATGAAACAAACCTTACTTTATTTGACTTAGTGTAGCCAAAGTTATGCAACAAAATGCAGAAGTTGAAATAGGGCTACTACCCTTTTTACTAGAATCTGACCTTACTTTAAATTAAAACTGGAAACGCATGAAGAGTGCAAAATTCTTGATATTTTTACCCCTTATAGCCTTGCATATTAGCTTCAAAATGCCACTAGTCTCATGTATTTTACACCTCGGAGTGCAATCTGGTTTATTAAGTGCCAGATTGTTTGTTTTTTGCAGAATTTGTCCTAGATTCAAACTGAAACTGTTGCTACTTGGGTTGGCCTAAAAATATGAAATTTTTACTATGTGAATCCTTGTATGTTAGCTTTAAAATGTCAATGGCATTTTACACCTCGAACCAAGAAGTTGTGCAATCTGGTTAACAAAGTGCCAGATTGGTTATTTTTGTAGAATTTGTCTTGGATTCAAACCGAAACTAGTGCTACTTGGGTTGGTCTAAAAATCTGAAAGTTTTACTGCATGAAGCCTTGCATCTTATCGTTCAAATTCAACAAGAAGCATGTCATTTCGATGGCTACAGCTCAAGTTATGCTACAAACATTACAAGTTGCCGAGATTGGGTTTTTTGCATAACTTGATTTGTAGTTGAGTTTTCTACATAACTTGGTTTCTAACCGAGTTCTAACCCTTGAAATCAGTTCCTAGATGTTCTCCAACATCACTCATGGTCACTAATCATGTCATAAACTTCCTACGTAAATCTTAACTCATCCAAATAAGGATTTAAGCATCAACCATCAACTTAAAACTCATTTCTCACTTTGTGCCTTAAAGGTTCCTATGGACTTCTCTAGGTTCATAACTCATAAACTTACATGGAATATGTCATAACCACCATTTTCATCCATTGAAGACCAAATTCAGACACAAACTATTGAATCCCTCTCAAACCCATTTCCATTGAACTAACCATGCACCAAGCATCAAAAGTAGATAGGGAAAGAGATAAACAAACACAAACTTAACTCATCAATTTATGGAATCAAGATCAAGTTCAAGCAACAAATATCCATTTTCCAACTTTCTATATATGAACTAAATGGATATATCTAAGGCTAAAAATAGCCATCTTACATCCTATAAGTTAAAAATAGCTCATATCAAACATAGGAAGCAAGAACCAATCAAAGAAACCATGACTTGCTCCAAAACTCATTTTCCTTCATCAAGTAAAACTAATAAACAAGATGAAGATGAGAAGGAAAATATGAAGTCAAGCACCCCTACCTCTTGGTGTAGATGGTGATCTTCAAGCCTTGACATTTGATCTTCCTCTTTGGTCTTCCCTTCTTTCTCTTCTTCTTTCTCCTATGTTTTCTCCCCTTGTTCCTCCCCTCTGTTTTCTGCTCCTTAATTGTGAGAAATGGAGAGAAAAAAAAGAGGAAAAGTCAAATATAAGGATAAGAACGTTTGAACCAATAGGCCACTTGAAATTCTATGTTGAAACTTTATATCTCTTAAGAATACTTTGATCTTACTAAATCAAGTTTCTTAACTTCCAAAGATATTAAAATAAAACCTAGGATTCACCTAAATCCTAGTTTTATCATTTTCATACTTTTTCATACTTTTTCATATCTGCTATAAGTCAATTTAGTATTAAAACACATAACTATTGTATTTAAAAATACCAAATCAACTCAGTTTATCTTGAAACTTTAACTACATCCTCATCCATATATTTGTGACCTAGAAATAAATTATCCATATTTATTTCCTTTAACTTAGCCTTTAAATCTATTTTCTGAGTCATTTTAGGCTATTTTTCACCTCTTGTGTTGCACTAAGTGCCTAAACTAACTTAGTTTGTCACAAAGTTACACAAACATGTCAAGCAAGTATTAGGCTACTTTTGTAACTAAATACAAATCTAACATGCTATTGAGGATGTTACATTACCGGTATTTTGAGGTGATATTAGTACACTCACTATGGTGAGGTGGTACCAATCCACTCATTACCAGGTAGTGTGAGGAGGTCATTTTCCATCTTTACCCAGAAAAATACAAGGGAACCGTGTTCCTGAGAATATGCAAGTTTCATGAAATTGCACAAACATTAACACAACACATTTCATAATCATTACCTTAAGACATATTTTAGGTATAAGCATACATAAGCATTTGCATTTCAACAACAATTGTACGGGCAATTGTTTTACCTTTGAAAGGTTGATGACTATGGACATAGATTACATATTACGTTGAGAATATTATATAGAGAATGTTAATGTTCCAGTGGTATTGATTAGTGACTCATTTACTTGTTGTAATCATAGTATGTTGTTAATCAATTTATTCTTTATGAATGGTTAATTATGTAATAATTGAACCATAGTTACAAATAATTGAACTTTCTGCCTCGAGAAGAGAAAGGAATAGTTTTTTACTTTTTCCACCTTTCTATGTGTTTTTGAGTAACTTGTATTTCCTCGAAGCAGCTGGAGTTATCATGATACCATATCTATGTATATAATACTGAGAATTGTGAATTATCACCCTATTTGTTATTTCCATGATAAATCCAGGTCAGGTTTCTTCCAAGCGAAAGAAGAAAAAGAAGCAGATAAACTAGTTTAGATTTTTATTTGTTTTTGTCCAAAGATTGTATATGTATTATTTGCTTTGGATTGTATGAAGTTATATGTAGTACATTATGCCCTTTTGTGGCTGAGTTTGTATTTATATAATATTTTATTTCCCTCATGGCTATTTATAATAACTTGTAAGGTTATTATGAATCCATAATGTTGTTCTTAAGTTAGAAGTGACGTGACTAATACTGTTTACATTTGTATATTCCAGATGTACTGAGGTATTAGTATTAGGACATTACAACAAGGATCTCAGGTTTTATTACCCAACTCATCAGAAAAGTTATGCCAAAGTGAAGAAAAGTTATTTTAGGTGGGCGAAGTTACTCTTATGCAAAAAAAATGTTACAATGTTGGGGCAAAAAGTTATTGGAGAATGGCCTAAAGTTAGGATAATTTTTTGTTTTGTTACATATTTTATGGGAAAAGTTACGCCTAATTAAAGAAAAGTTATTTTTCGAGGGTGAAGTTACCTATACCCTAGAAAATGTTTTAAGGTTAGGTGAGAATGTCCTAAAGTTACAACGATTTTGGGTTTTATAGTCTAATTCATAGGATAAGTTACACCAAAGTGAAGAAAAGTTACTTTGGGAGAGTGAAATTACCCTAACCCATGAAAATGTTACTAGGTTGGGACAAAACGTTATTGCAGAATGGCCTAAAATTATGAGCATTTTTTTGCTTTGTTAGCCTATCGAAAAGGAAAGTTACACCTAAGTGAAGAAAAGTTACTTTAGGAAGGTGAAGTTACCCCATCCAAAATAAATATTAGAAGGTTGAGCCAAAAAGTTAACAGATAATGGTATAAAGTTACAAGAATTTTGGATTTTGTTACTCAATTCAATGGAAAAATTATGCCCAAACGAAGAAAAGTTACTTTTAGAGAGTTACTCCAACCTAAGAACATGTTACATAGTTAGGGCAAAAATTACTAGAGAAAGATCTAAAGTTATGCAAATTTTGGGTTTTGTTACCTATTTCTTAAGAAAAGTTATGCCCAAATGAAAAAAAGTTACTTTGGGAGGGTCAAGGCACCTCAACCTGAGAAAATGTTACAAGGTTAACGTAAAAATTTATTGGAAATGGCCTAATTTACGAGGATTTTGGGTTTTGTTACACATTTCATGGTAAAAGTTACTTCCAAGTGTTGAAAAGTTACTTTGCAAGGGTGAAATTATCCCAGCCCAATAAAATGTTACAAGGCTGAGGCAAAAAGTTATTGGTGAATAGGCTAAAGTTAAGAGGATTTTGGGTTTTGTTAACTGTTTCATTTGAAATGTTACACCAAGTGAATAAAATTTACTTTAGGAAGGTGAAGTTATCCCAACCCAAGTGAAGAAAAGGAACTTGGAGGGTAATGATACCCAAACCAAGAAAATGATATAAGGTTGGGGCCAAAATTTCTTGGAATAGGCCTAGTATACATGATTTTGGGATTTGTTATCGATTTCATGGGAAAAGATACGCAAAAGTTAAGAAAAGTTAATTTTGGAGGATGAAGTAAGCCTAACCCAGAAAAATGTTATAAGGATGGTGTTGGTGTATGCCCTAAAAGTCAATTTATTTTGACTGTACTAGCTTACATTATAATGATATTTATTTAATATATGAGGCATTTCATTTATTGTGTGTTATTTATAATAAACATAATAAAGTCCTTAGAATAGTAAGTTTTATGCCATAGGACATCAAGTGAATGACTAGATCATGAGATCCTACTGGATAAAAACATAACACTATTCTTAAATGTCCCTAGTCAAGTATTATTGTTAATCAGGATAACAATTATGCATTGAGACTAGTATGTGCATAGACTGATGACCACATCTCATGGGTCATAGATATTAGATATCGAGTCTTCACATGGATACATATTAGAGTAATAATATATTGGACTGACCCGCCGTGAGAATGCTACGTGGATCATTACGTGAGTGTCATAAGCGATTCTTATAGTGATAATGGTGTACGTGGTCCTTTGACCTAACATCACTACGATTCTTATATAAGGAGTTGTATGTTTTAAAGCCATCAAATGTCATCTGTAACAAGGTGATTATAAAGTTGGTTATTGGACATACCGCGAATCATATGGAGGGATGTGAGTGACCTAGATGAGATTTGTCCCTCCTACATAACATGAGTGATATCTTCGAGCCCCCTAATTGAGTGAGACTACGAAATGCATGACCACGCTCAAATGAGTCAATATGAGATATTAATCTCATTTGTTAATACTACGTCTACTCGAGTATCAGGAAACAGAAGATTGAACTATACAAGGGTGACACGTTCCATGCCTTGTGTTCAATCTAGATATCTGGACAAAGGGACTAAACTACATGGTAACATTGATCATGGAAAGGTTATGTCAAATCACTAACATTCTCATTACTTGGGTAGTAGCGATGTGTTACTAGATACCACTCACTGCTTGTAATATTAAAATGGAATTTTAATATTACTGCCAACGTCATGAGAACCTGTAGGGTCACACACATAGAGCAGCCTAAATTGAAGTAATTAGAATCTAAGTTGGATTGGGATTCAATCATAGGTTGGACTCATAATAGATGAGTCTAAGGTTGCACAACTTACCTTACTTTTACTCTCACTCGCATAAGGCAGCAACTATTATAAATAGCACTGCTAAGGGGCTGTCAAAGTATGCATTAAAAACCCTAACCGTACTTGACAGAAACTATGAGTGAAAGAATAACAAGTTTATCTTCTCTTCGTAGCTAGCACTGTACCTGAGACGTGGGATTCCTTTTTTACGAATGTTGGACGTTCGTGAGTATGTTCGTGTGGATACTGCAGAGACATCATTGCTGTTACGGTGTTGGTGATTCACATCGCTTGGTTTTATCAAGCTTCAAGAGGTAAACTCTTTTAAAACTTAGATTATGGTCTATTTCGCATCGATCCTTGGTGAGAATTTATATTTTTCTGCTACATGATGCATTTGTAATTCCCAACATATGGGACAAAAAGTTACTAGATAATGACCTAAAGTAATGATGATTCTTGGTTTTTTACCCAATTCAAAGGAAAAATTACGCCCAGGAGAAGGAAAGATACTTTAGGAGGGTGAAGTTACCCCAACCCAAAAAAATGTTACAAGGTTAGGGCAAATATTACTAGAGAACAACCTAAAGGTATGATGATATTGGGTTTTGTTGCCCGCTTTTCAGGAAAAGTTATGCCCAAGTGAGCAAAAGTTACATTAGGAGGGCCAAGTTAACCTAACCCAAGAAAATGTTATAAGGTTAAGGTAAAAATTTATTGGAAAGGCCTAATTTACTAGGATTTTGGGTTTTGTTACCCATTTCATGGGAAAAGTTATGCCGAAATGAAGAATAATTAATTTAGGAGGATGAACTCAACTAACTAAAGAAAATGTTACACAATTAGGACAAAATGTTATTAGAGAATGACACAAAGATACGAGGATTTCAGTTATTGTTTCCAATTTCATGTGAAAAGTTACACCCAAGTGGCAAAATGTTATTTGGCAAGGATGAAGTTATTCCTACCCAAGAAATATTTCAAGGCTGGGGCAAAAAGTTATTGAACAATAATGAAGATACTTGTAATTAGCATTGGTAATACAATGGTTTTGATGATAACAAACAAGAGAAGTAATGGTTGTGCAAAGATCAAGTCCCAAGGTTCTTCAAGATTAGCTTATAGGTCTTAGATCTTGTATAAAGGTAAATAGGAATCACACTAAACTCAAATATGTTTTCAAATATTTACAAATGGTTTTCACATGCCGAAATGCCCAACAAACATGTTTTGAAAAGCTAGTTATGGTGGTAGTTCAAAACTATGAAAAATAGCTAAGTTAGTGTTTTGCAAAACTGACCTTTGGTTACTCTTTTGATCATATCTTTCAAAATACTTTGAGTTTTGATCTGAAACTTGTTTCATATGAAAATAGACTCAAAAATCTTTCCAATGAGTGGTCATTTGTTTTAAACAGATAAGAAACGAAGTAGTTATAACCATTTAAAGTCAGTTTTCAAAACTAGAGTGCAATAATCGATTATGGATTTCCCATAACCGATTATGGATTTTCCATAACCAATTATTCACCATGTCAGGAGCATTTTTCATGTTTTTCTAAGGCTCCTAACCAATTAGGACAACTCCCTAATTAGTTATTTGACAAGTCTAGAAAGTTGCCTCTTTATTTCTTGAAAGGCCTAATCGATTATAATGTTTGCCTAATTGGTTATTTGATAACTCAGAGGCTATTTCTAAAAGGCCTAACCAATTAGGGTGTTGGCCTAATCAGTTAGTGTGTGTTTCTAATGGTACGTGAACTATTTTTATTATAGGCCTAACCAATTAGAGGATTTGGCCTAATCGGTTAGTATTGTTTTTTAAAGTCACGTGGAATGGTTTTTGAAAAGGGCTTAACCAATTAGGCAGCTTGCCTAATTGGTTATTTGAGAAACAGAGGCAATGAAATTAATTCTCAAAGGTCCCTAACCAATTAGGACTTCTCCTTAATTGGTTATCTGGAAAATCAAAAAACATTTTCAACGGCTCTATTGGATCATTTAATGAACCCAACCAACTCCAACGACTCTAAAATGTTTTGGGCTATAAATGAGAGTGTATGGGCATCAAAGAAAAGTTAGAAAACTATCTAAACAAGTCTCTTGATCATTAAATACGAGTTTTCTCTCTTATCTTCTATCATATTCTGTTTTGAACTTCAAAGTGTGAATCCTTGATGCCCATAATGCTTCAATTTGTATTATATACTCTTTGAGAGAGTTTCTATCATTCAAACACTTTGTTTATTCTGTAAAGAGGGTGAGGTATCCCTCTAGTGAAAAAGGGTGATGTATCCCTTGTTGAAAAGAAGGTGAGGTATTCTTCAAAGGTGTAAAGAGGGTGAGATATCCCTCAAAGGTTGTAAAGGGTGAGGTATCCCTATTTTGATGCTCAAAGCACAAGGGTGAGGTATCCCAAGGTATTGTTTAGTGCTCCAATCTATAAAGGTTTTCAAGCACCCATTCAAGCTTGAAGTTTAGTGGAAAATCTCGAGTGGTTAATTTGAGGACTGGACGTAGGTCACAAGGGGTGGCTGAACCAGGATAAATCCTTGTGTTTGATTCTCTCAACTCTATCTCTTTACTTTGTGCTTTAATTATATATGCTTGAGTTGAGTTTGATATTTAGCTTTGCTTGAATACTTTTTATCTTGGCTTGTTTATTTGTGAGTGATTTATTCGATCTCATCTATCTATTCACTTTAATCAATCAATAACTTTAATGAAAATTGATAATCAAACATTTTGCGAAAGAATTGTGAAATTATTTTACATACTCAATTCACCCCCTCTTGAGTATTGAGGCCACTTGGTAACAATACTAGGATCTTGGGTTTTATTACCCAATTCATGGAAAAAGTTATGCCTAAGTGAAGAATTGTTATTTTGGGTGGGCTAAGTTACTCAAACCCACCAAAATGTTACATTGTTGCGACAAAAAGTTACTGGAGAATGGAATAAACTTATGCAAATTTTTTTGTTTTGATACCCATTTCATTGGAAAAATTACACAAAAGTGAAGAAAAGTTATTTTTTGTGGGTGAAGTTGCCTATACCCAAGAAAATGTTTTAAGGTTAGAACAAAAAGTTAATGGAGAATGTGCTAAAGTTACAATGATTTTGGGTTTTATAGCACAACTCATGGGAAAAGTTCGCCTAAGTAAAGAAAAGTTACTGTGGGAGAGTGAAGTTACTCTAATCCAAGAAAATGTTACAAGGTTGAGACAAAAAGTCACTTGAGAATGACATAAAGTTATGAGAATTTTTTGTTTTGTTAGACTATTAAAAAGGAAAGTTACGCCTTAGTGAAGAAAAGTTGCTTTAGGAAGGTGAAGTTACCCAAACAAAAAAAATGTTAGAAGGTTGGAGCAAAAAGTTATCGGATAATGGCATAAAGTTATGTGGATTTTGGATTTTGTTACTCAATTAAATAGAAAAGTTATTCCCAACTGAAGAAAAGTTACTTTTGGAGGGTGAAGTTACTCCAACCCAAGAAAATTTTACAAGGTTATGGCAAAAGTTACTAGAGAAAGACCTAAACTTATGCGGATTTTGCATTTTGTTACCCATTTCTTAGGAAAAGTTATGCCCAAATGAAGAAAAGTTACTTTAGGAGAGTCAAGTTACCCTAACCTAAGAAAATCTTACAAGGTTGAGGCAAAAATTTCTTAGAAATTGCTTAATTTACAAGGATTTTGGATCTTGTTACCTATTTAAAGGTAAAAGTTACACCCAACAAGTGTAGAAACGTTATTTTGCAAGGGTGAAGTTACCCTAACCCAAGAAAATGTTATAAGACTGGGATAAAAAGTTATTGGAGAATGTGCTAAAGTTAAGAGGATTTTTAGTTTTATTAACTATTTCATTTGAAATGTAATGCGCAAGCGAATAAAAGTTATTTTGGGAGGGTGACATATCCTAACCTAACAAAATCTACATGGTTAGGGAAAATGTTACTGGAGAATGACCAAAAGTTACAAGGATTTTGGGTTTTGTTACCCATTTCACGGGAAAAGGTAAGAACATGTGAAGAAAAGTTACTTTGGGAGGGTAAAGTTACTCCAACCCAAGAAAATGTTACAAGGTTAGGTCATAAAGTTAGTGGAGGATGGCCTAAAGTGATGATGATACTTGGTTTTGTTACCCATTTCATAAGAAAACTTACGCCCAAGTGAAGAAAAGTTACTTTAGGAGAGTGAAGTTATTCCAACTCAAGAAAATGTTAAAAGGATAGAGCAATAAATTACTGGAGAATGGCCTAAAGTTATGAGAATTTTAGGTTAACTCACCTATTTTGTTTGTAATGTTATGCTCGTGTGAAGACAGGTTACCTTGGGAAGGTGAAGTTACACCAACCCAACAAAATGTTACATGGTTCGAGTAAAAAGTTATTGGGGAATGACCTAAATTTACGAGGATTATGGGATTTCTTGCCTATTTCAAGGGAAAAGTAATGCCCATGTGAACAAAAGTTACTTTGGAAGGGTGATGTTACACTAACCCAAGAAAATATCACAAGGTTAGGGCAAAAAGTTACTAAAGAATGACCTAAATTTACGATGACTTTGTGTTTTGCTACCCAATTCAGTGGGAAAGTTACACCAAGGTGAAGAAAAGATACTTTGGGATGGTGAAGTTACCACAATCCAAGATGATGTAACAAGGATGTGATAAAAAGTTATTGGAAAATAGCCTAAAGTTAAGAGGAATTTTTGTTTTTTTACTCTATCAAAAGGAAAAGTTATGCCCAAGTGAAGAAAAGTTCCTTTGGGAGAGTGAAGTTACCCCTACCCAAGAAAATGTTACAAGGTTAGGGCAAAAAGTTAATGGAGGATGGCCAAAAGTTATGAGGATTTTTGGCTTTGTTACCAAATTTATTAGAAAAGTTACACACAAGTGAATAAAAGTTACTTTGGGTGGGCAAAGTTAGTCTAACTCAACAAAATGTTACAAGGTTGGGGAAAAAATTACAAGGGAATGACCTAAAGTTATGAGAATTTTAGATTTTGTTAACCATTTCTTGGGAAAAGTCATGTCCAAGTGAAGAAAAGTTACTTTGGGAGGGTGAAGTTACCCAAACCTAAGAAAATGTTACAAGGTTGAGGCTAAAAGTTACTGGAGATTGGCCAAAAGTTATGAGAATTTTGGATTTTGTTATCCATTTGAAGATCAAAGTTACGCCCAAGTGTAGAAAAGTAACTTTGTGGGGGGTGAAGTTACCCCAATCTCAGAAAATGTTACAATGTTAGAGCAAAAATTTATTGGAAAAACCCTAATTTACGAGGATTTTGGGTTTTTTTAACCATGCCATAGGAAATGTTTCGTCCATGTGAAGAAAAGTTAATTTCAAAGAGTGAAGTTATCCTAACATAAGAAAATGTTACAAGGTTGGGGAAAAAATTTACTAAAAAATGGCCTCAAGTTTTGGGGATTTTGGGTTTTGTTACTCATTTCAAGGAGAAATTTACAGCACGTAAGGAAATGTCACTTTTGGAGGGTGAAGTTACTCTAATTTATGAAAATGTTACAAAGTTGGGGCAAAAATTACTTGAGAATGACCTAATGTAATGAGGATTTTGGGTTTTGTTAACCATTTCCTTGAAATAGTTTCTTCAATAGTTGGATCTGATTAACCGACAATAATTGGAATAAGAGGTTAAGAAAATGGTGTGATCAGAGCTGATATAACCACTGGTTGAGAAACCTAAGGATAGCAAATCTCCAGTTATCACTCTTCTTTGCAGCTAATTGTATAGGATCTATCTCACTTAGACTCCTTCCAGATCTTAAGTGTAGGTGCCAATTGTAATCATGATCAGGTGATGGAAACCTTGCAACAGGATCTTCTTGTGGTCCCACCAGGCATGCCAAAAAATATGTTTGCGATCCAAAAAATATGCTTGCAGTTTTTATTGATTGATTAGCTAATTAGATAGGCTAACTCACAACTATTGGTTCCCTTTGTTTAGGCAAAACTCTAAGGAAGGGACTTTGTTCCTTAACTATGGGTTGCTAGGCTACTAAAGAAAGCGCCTAGTTGGAAGATTAGCTAAAAATTAAGTTTGGTAAAGGCTAAAAATCAAAGTAAAGACATAAAGATGATAAAGAAAGTGATAAAAAATGTTATAAAGAAAGTTGTAAATAAAGTGATCAAGTAATGGTTAAAAGATAAATGAAATGTAAAAGCTTGTGTTTGATTAATTGAGCGGTGGTTGTATGTTGTGTTGTTACATTTGAGTTTACAATGCCTATTTATAGAGTCCAAAACTAGTTGTTAACTCTACTAAAACTATCTGTCATGTTTCCTGAGCTTTCTACCCACTTTACAACACTGTGGAATCATGGCCAACAATCAGAGTGTTGGTTACTGTCACATCAGCTAAGTTTCTTCAAATTTTAGACCAAATACATTGCATAAATTAGTTGAATGACTGCTTCACAAGCTAATCACTTTAACTTTATCTCTATCTTCAAGGAAGATAGTTACTATGAAGTTTCTAAGTGATTGAATGTTCATTGACTTGGTCAAACTCATGAATTTATCTTAATTTACAGTTGAATGACTCTAATCAGTTAATTGTACAACTGCCCCATAAACCTGAACTTCTAACATTTTCCCTATATTCATGGCTAGTAGTTATCATGTAAATTATAGTCAGTTATAATCACATTTACTTGATCAAACTCATAATTTAAACTTGATCTTCAACCTAACAGCTCGAATAAGTCCAATAATAAAAAAATTGACCCAAATTTGTCTTCATTGTTGGATTTTTCCTCATTTTAACTTGGTTATTAGAGGTGGCAAAATGGGCTTACATTTTCGCTGCTACGCCATTAACCATTCAACCCGCAAAAATGCGGCAAGTAATTAGCTGTATTTGAAAAATGGGTTGGAAAATTATTTAGTCGGGTTATAATCAGCATTTACTTGATCAAAAAAACAAAACAAAATGTATAAAAAATAAAAAAAATCATAAAAATTAAAAAATAGAAAAAATATAATTTATAGATTAAAAAATAAAATAAATAAAATAAATTTAGTATCATACTCGAAAAATATCAGTCCAATAATAAAAATTTAAACTTTTTTTTTAAAAAATTTCTCAACTTAGAAATGGCCGAAGCCCCAAATTTGTCTTCATTTTGAGATTTTTGAACCCGCAAAAAATTACGGGTCATTTTAACTTGCCACCTTATTGGTTATAGACTTTGACCTACTACGATAGTGTGCAATCTTGACTTATTAGCTAATGAATCAACTAAATATTAGTGAAGTTTAGACCTAGTTTAGCTGATTCAGCCGGATGCCTTGATCCAGCTCGTTTTTTCAATTTCTTTGGTGTCAACAGTAGTATAGATTCTGATTTGAATACTCGGCAATATGGTTCCATATAACAGACGACTGTTATATGCTTCAACCTTCAGCTTTCTCTTTGACCTCACTCTCACTCTCGCCCCCTTTTTTTTTTTCTAAATCCAGCTCTAGTCGCAAGGAATGAGGCAACAAGAGTATCGTAAACACAGACGTTGTTGATTTGTTGACTCATATTTGGAGATATGAACAAGAAGTCTCTGGCGTTTCTTTCTACAACCATTTCAACAAAGTTTCACGTTCCACCTCCTCAATGGCGATTCTACTGTTCTCCATCCTCACTTTTCTCTCCTCCTTCCACCAACAAGCTCTTTGTTGGAGGTCTCTCTCTCTCTCTCTCTCTCTCTCTTCCTTTCTGCCGCTTCTCCTGTTATGCTCAATTTTCGCAGAGTTGACACTGATGGTGTTTCAGGGTTGTCATGGTCAGTGGACGAAAAGTCCCTCAAAGACGCTTTCTCTTCTTTCGGAGACGTCACTGAAGGTAATATGAGCGTGAATATTTTTCCGGGTCTCTGTCTTTTTGCCCATTTTCTTAAATTTCTGCTATGTATCTACGTGTTCGACGTTATGTCTCACTGATGTGTTGTTAAGATATTGGAAGTAATGACTGTGTAAAAGTGTCATCTTGGAAGGACATCAATGGGAAGTAATTTCTGCAAGATATCAAATTCAATACCCAGCTTATGCAGGGGATTTACATTCTGTGCCGTGGGACTTGGATTTCATTCCATTACTATTTCTGCTTGATGCTTATTTCTCTTACATCTTTTTGTTTTCTTGTACCTTTTATTGGTTTGATTAAATTTTGCCATTTGTTTATTCTCACCTCTGTATTTGGCCGGTCTTATTTTTCTCTTGTCTCACAAATTAACGTACTGTCATGTATTCACCTTTGTATTTGGCTGGTGAGTTTGAATTCGCCAAAGTAAATGCGACAATAAGATTTTTATTTGTGCTACACCCACAGAAAGCAATTAACGCACAAATTACAGGGATAAAAATCTTCTGTCTCTGACCTCTGTCTCAATGCCTGTCCCACCTATTAAATTTTGCCAAATCAGATAAAATTTACCCGTCATTACAGTAAAATTAGAAGTCTAACGGGGTTAGAGTTTAACGCTGTTTCTCAAGAATCCAAAAGGACCTTTACAAACTCTTACAGACTTATGTTCATCTTCCTCACCTGGTTTTCTACTTTTCTTGGCCTTAATTCTCAGTCACCCCATCTCTGATGCCTCTGTTGATTGATGGATTCAGAGGTGTACCTGAGATAAACACGTCAAGGTGGTTTCCTCCTTGCACGGCTGTAGCAGAATGTTTTGAATCAGGGGGTGGGTACCTGCAAAGGGACTCCAACGCTCAAGTCAGGCAGTGCACAAGTAGGGTTCATGCAATAAGATGCAAGATATCAAATTAGGGTGACTTAACCTGATATTTATAGAGGTTGGATAGATACGCTCTCATAATGGAGAGATACGTTCCCATTATAATCGCAGGAGGAGATATGTTCCTTATTTAGTTATAGAGGATCCTTATATTATCGAAATACTAGTATGGTAGTTATGGTGCTATTATTCCGTAAGATCATGATTGGCAATTGCAGTTATCATAAAGACTTATCTATCGTGCAGATCTCATGGTAAAACAGTTACTATCCAATACTGGGGTTCGACATATATTTCCGGGGTCCATGGTAAGCATATTCTTGTTAAGGGCATTGACGTCGGATTCCAACGGGTATACGTGCTGGGTTGGCCTATGGGTTATGAATTCGGATTACGGTCCAAAACAGTTACCCCAGCTTGGTGCTTAAGTGGAACAATTAAGTGTCAAGATACCAATTTTGAAGAGAGCACTCAGCGCGCAGTAGATATAAAAATCTAAAAGGGCCAAGGTCTGTTATTGCAGAGTACCTCTAGGGTTGGTATGTGAAATCGGTATCTGTGATATATTATTGGTTTCTTTGCCATCCCGTCATCTGAGGTATGTCCTTTGTTGCCCCCGTGCATGGTTTCACAGGGTTTTTGTCCTTTCTTGCAATTTGTAACAGTCTGAACTATCTTGGGAAACTGTTGCTTTGACTTTATTGGGAATTAAAGATTCTTTAAGAGGATATCAGTTTCGTACTGTTTCCCAACTACCCGCTACTCTCGTGACCAATCAGAAGTGGAGAGCATTAAAATGTGGCTTCCATCATGCGATCAGTTCACTTTTCTCGTGACCAATTAGAATGCTTCATTCTCTCTATAAATAGGGAATGTTTGCATTGAAGCTGACATTCTCTTTGTTGCATACCTTTTGCTTCGTGATTTTGTTTGAGGATGCTCCTTCTCCAGAGAATGATTTTCTTTTTATTTTCTGTTCATACAAGGAGGGTTTTGCCCGTTGTGAGAACCATTTTTCTTTTCTTTCCAAAATCTCTGAAAGTATTTTCCTTCTTTACAAACAATCCCACTAATGGGAACCTTTCTTTCTCAGCGTAATGGATGGCAAGAACCTTTCTCTCTCAGCATACGTGAGAGTGTTTGATCTACGCTCTGTCGCTGGGGAGATCTGTGATACCTGTCGTGTTGGATGGAGACACTCAGAGTTGACTCACGCCTGCGCCCCCTCCTTTCCGAGAACTTAGGAGGTGTTTCGCCCTAAACTTTGACAAGTCCTCTAAGGGCGGTCGGATACGCAGGAGGGACTATTGAAGCAACTCTGTGATTTGAAGCAACTCAGGGTGATTGCGAAACTGGTTAGGGTTCTGATGGAACAATCTCTTGATGAAAGGTTGTGTCCCGTCCAATAAGGGAGAGTGGATGCCGGCCTTTATTATTATTGTGTAGGAGGCGAGGAAGGAGAATTGGTGGATAGTCCGGAGTCCAGCAGCAGTGTTCCGTTCCGGTTTTCCAAAGTTCTTCAAAGTCTGTTCATCATGGAAAAGGCCGATGCTAGTTCTGGAGGAACTATGGCGGTGGCAGTGATTCTGGACGTCATGACGTTGATGTTGGTTCCCTCCCTGGGTTCTCCTGTAGTTGCTCTTTCCTTATACATTGTTGATTTCAATATTTTCCTTCACTTTTGATGTATGATGATGTATGGAATGATAATAATCAATAAAAATTCTTTTCTTTAGAATTCTGCCTTGTATCTTCTTTCCTCTTTTTCCTTTATCCGCTATCCGCGTTGTTTAGTTCTTACCAGGGTGAGTCCAACGCTCACTCTATAATTACATTAAGTAGTTCCCCCCAGCTTGGTACTCGGTTGGTACAACGAAGTGGCAAGCTTAAATTCTTGCTTCCGGTGCCCATATATTGTGTGGGTTAAGAATTTTAACTTGATCATTGATCACTTACTTTGATTATTCTACAACATCCGTGGTTCGGTATGACCTTCGTATTCAATATTACAGGTGGCTACTCTAGGTGCAGCCATGGAAAGATCTGGATTCATCCATCAGAGGTTGCGTGACGCTTGAGTTATTGTGCAACTGTCCACTCAACTGCTTCGGCAGCTGTGAGTGCCACGTGACACATTTTAATCGGATGGACGTGCCTAGTGTTTCGCATGAGCGCATTTGAAAATTGGACTGTGAAGACGAGAGTGCCCCCTAACCGTCTGGTCTATATAAAAAGGGGTTAGGGGTGCATCGCCTTCACTTTACTGTTTTTGAATATTTTTCTGGTGATTTCAAAAGTTTCTTGAAGATTTCGTGCGACGGAGAGGCGTGGTTGTGAAGCTTTTCTCAACTATTCTCACCTCCCTTTTTTGTCCAATCCTACACTTTATACCAGGTATGTTCTCCTTTGACCCCATTACTACTGTTCTTTATTTGCTTATGCCATTTTCGAGTCATAGAGTAGTCATGTGCTCCTTATTGGGATGCATCTTCTTTCTCCATTTTCAACAAAGTGGAGTTTGGATTTTTAAGCCTCTTCAATGGCATTGCCCCTTCAGAGCACCATCTTTGCCGCGCCAAGCACGGCAGAAGTGTCCTTCTGGAGCTTTAGATTTTGGAAGGAGTGGAGGCCGGTATGTGGGTGTGAACTATTTTTTCCGTTCGCCCCCTTCCGTGTCTGAATCTTTAAATTAATTGATTCTGACAATTGCTTACCGGCCTCTGTGGGTGTTCCCAGGATCTTTATGGCTAGAGGAAGAAGAGGAGCTAGACCCCAAGTATCGGTTCTCGAAGTCTGGGCTCCGGCTGAAGAAGACGCCATTCGAATACGGCGCGATCCGGGACTAATATACCCATGGGTTGGGGATGACGTCTGGCATCGTTTGTCCGAGTTTTCTTTCGAGATTGTTCTTAGGCAATCACTTTAGTACTTGGAACTGACAGAGAAAAAGGCTCGAGATGGAGAGTTTCAAGTTCTGTCTCCAGAATGGAATGAGAGGGTGTTTTCATGCTGGGAAGCGGGCTCGCACTTCATGTTTCTGTACGAGCCCCTCTTTGTCAAACTGGGGCTCCAGCTTCCTTTTACCAATTTCCAGATTGCGATTCTTCAGACTTTATGCGCATCTCCGACTCAAATCCACCTTAATGGTTGGGGTTACATTATCGCTTTTGAGAGATTCTGCCGAATAATGGGGCTGCGGTATTCAGAGAATGCCTTATTCTATTTTTACACCCGAGTGAGTCCCCAAGGTGCGGCGTCCCAGAAGAATTGGCTTACTATTTACTTTGTTATTTACTTTGTGTTGCTTGTTTATTTGTTTTCCATGTTCCATTTTGGGTCCAACACCCATTGTGGTGTTTATCGCAACCATTTTGTAGACTTAGGAATATCTTTTGTCGGAGAAAAAATCATGGTCCGGGGTCCTACAGCCAGAACATCGAGTGCATGGTGTTCCACTTTACTTAGGTAAAAATATCACCCTGGTTCATAGTCCAATGCCCATAATGTCAAGCACTCAGAATTCTGAACTTAGGCAAAGTGACACCTTAATCTAGGGTCCAATGCCCATAATATCGAGCATTCAGAATTCTGGACTTAGGCAAAAATAACACCTTAGTTTGGAGTTTAATGTCCAAGATGATTTGGCACTTAAGATCCCGCTTGCCTTAGGTATAATTTATAATTAAACCTTGCCCGGGGTCCTTCGTTAACCATGTTGGTTTTCGGGATCCCACTTGGCTTAGGTATGATTCAAAACCTTGGTCTGAGGTTCATTGTTCAAAGTGTTTTGGCACTAGAAACCTGCTTGGCTTAGGTATAAAGGAAGGCCACAGATGTTGGATCCACACTGCCCCTTTATTTCTTAACCATAAAATGGTCGATGCCACGTGTTGAGGATAGGTGTTGACCCTATAACTTACTACCCAAATGCCTCTGGGGGCTTGGTGTATTATACCTCTTAACCTGGGCTTCTTAATGTGCCTCGTATAGAAAGTGATGTCTGAATAACTTTGTTTTATTGATAATCTTGAGGACGAAAATCCGTACAGAGCATATAATCATCAAAATTAGGATAAATCAAACATTAGTTTACTAAAAGACTAGGCCTTTATGGGCGTCTAGCTATAGTATTTTCTAAGTTTATCCGCATTCCAATAGTTCTTGATTGGCTTGCCTGTTAACGTTTCCAATGTGTAAGCTCCTTTACTAGTGCTGACGATGATACGATAAGGGCCTTCCCAGTTAGGCGTTAATTTCCCTTGAGAGACATTTTTTCTTCCGATGTCCGCTCTCTTGAGCACCAGGTCTCCTGGTTGGAACTTCCTTGGAACTACTTTCAAATTATATCTGACCGTTGTCCTTTGCTTTAGGGCAACGTGGCGTATGTGGGCGATGCGTCTTCTTTACTCGAGCAAATCCATGTCTTCCCTGATTAGTCCGGGGTTGCTGTCAAGTGAAAACTGCTGGTGACACCAACTCAGTTCTCCTACTTCAACCGGGATCATGACTTCACAGCCATAGGTGAGTTTGAAGGGAGATTCTCCTGTAGTAGAATGGGGCGTAGTTCGGTATGCCTAGAGAACATGGTTGAGCTGCTCGGCCCAGTTTCCTTTAGCTTCGTCTAGTCTCTGTTAGAGCCCAAAACAATTTAGCAGACCCACAAGGACAACTGGTTCAACAATTGTCACATGGGCCCAAGGTCTGGAAGGTCTACACAAGGAAAGAAAAAGGGAGAGCCAAGAAAATGTGAGGTGCTGGCAGAGAGAGAAAAGTAATAGCGAGAGTAGTAACGGTTTTAGGAATGATGTAACAAATAGGCTGAGTGATGTGGTGTGGATTGTGATTAAAATTTAGAATGAAGATCAGTTGCCAAGTTCCACCAAAAATAAAAACCTTGCAACCAGTTGTAGTTAGCAAGGGTCGATCCACAGAGAACTAATTCAATTAACATTATAATTTGAGTCCTAATTTAAACATTCAAAAATTAGTAAACAATAAAACGAGGGTTTTGTTTGTTGAAATTAAAAACGTAAATTGAATCCAAAACAAAAACAGTAAATATAATTTGGAAAATCAATTAAAAGACAATGGTTAAGAGATGAAATCCACCACTAGATTTATATGATTATGCTAACCCACATATCTTTTATACCAACATGGTCAATTATGTTTTTATGTGATTGTGAGATTAATTCTCTGTTTTCCTTAAGTTTTGGTTAATTCAACAACCGCTCAAATCAATCCCTAATCAATAATTATTTGTAAAGCAACCGCTCTTATACCTACTTATTGATTGCATTAAGATTTAGAAAACCAATCACACTAAGATCCAATCTCACACCGGGATTAAATTACTTAGATCATATGCCTCACTAGTCCTACCATCCACAATCACATAGCAATCCTAGTTTTACCACTTTTGAAATTGACAAAGAGTATAAAAACCTTTATACTAAATTAAGAACAAACATATGAATAAAAATACACATTGTATTGATATAAAGAAATATCGCAAGAATCACATAATCAAAATTAGGGTTTCATCTTCCTCGACCATATAAGAAAACTAGCCACACATGTAAGCAAATTCAAAACCAAAAGAATAAAAGAAGAAAAACATTGTCAAGAATAGAAGTGCAAAAGAAAACTAAAGATCAAACTAGTTTCCAAAGGTTGGGGATGATTGATCTCCAATTGCTCGAACCCGAGACTCCAATCTTCGATCCAATCTCCTTCTCCCTTGTTCTTGGTCTTCTCCGTAGCCTCTTGGCAGTTTCCCAGTCCAGACTCTCTTTTTATGACCCTAGGCAACCCTATTTATATTTTTGGATACCTAACACATCATTAGAATTCGTATCTAATGTTCCGATGCGATGACACGGGCCGTGTCATTTGACACGGCCTACCCCGTGTCAGGTTCTGGTAACCAAATTTAAGTGTTTTGCAAGTCAGAGAGAAACAAGGCCCACCCCGTGTCATGTGACACGGGCCGTGTTCTCAGTCAGGGCTGAAAATTGATTTTTCCTCGTGAAGTCAGAGATGTACACGGCCTACCCCGTGTCATTTGACACGGGGCGTGTTGATCACTTTCTTCAAATCCAACCTTGATTCTTCATGAATGCCCTTCTTCTTTTGCTTCTAGGGGTTGATACTGATTTCCTTGAGTCTTTAACTCTCTTCTCAATGGTTCAATGCCAATGGATTCCATCACTCATAGATCTCCTGAAAGTCACAATACATTTATGAGTGTTTATAACCACATTTAAGCATAGTTTCACAATAAACATCCAAAGACAGTTCTAAATTAGAAACTTAGCTAAATGTCAACAATTGAGCAGACATATGGAGTCCAATTAGATCAAACACAAGGCATTTAAGAGCTGAAATTATCGATAGATCAAATACCTCCACACTTACCCTTTTGACTCCTGGGCAAAAAACATAAGACCAACCAGGGAACAAAGAAAAACAAAAACAAAACTAAAAACTTTAAAGACTCAATTTCCAATGATATTCAAGAAAGGCCAAAATTTGTAAGCAAGAAGAGCAAGAAAAGATTCAAGGGGTCAAAATATTCAAGAAATAACAAATCTTCACATCTCAAACCAACAAGCAAGATCTTCAATTTGAAAAGCATGAATCAAGAATGATAGATCCTCACAAGATCTGTCTCAATCTCTCAAGTGTTTACAAGGTAAATATCTCACTCAATTCAAATTTCATGAAAAATGCACTACCATAAGCTTGCTTATCTTCTACTTCTCCACTACTCAAACACATGCACACACAAATCAAGAGGACTTTATTCAAGGTTGTAATGGGGCCAAGGTAAGGGAAGGAAATAGTATGGATATGGCAAGATAAATACCAAAGAGAATAAAAGAATATTGGGGAGGAACTCAAATGACAAGTAACAAGTATGAAAATTTTCCCCTAATTCTATATAATGCACATTCTTTTCTTTTTTTTTAATCAGCAAAGGAGTTAATGTGCAAAGGCATCACTATGAGGTGTAACATCCCAACCAGGTTGGCACCCTACACCCCACCAGTCATTTGCAGCACAAAAACAGAAATTAAATTAAAAAAAGAAAATAATACAAAAAGAGCATAGGGGGCCCATACCAAAACCCATGAAAATCTGTCAAGAAAATCTAAACAAAGGAAGACCAAACCTATTATGATTAAAGTCATCCATAATAAAACTAGGTGGTGAGTCCCACCAAGTGAAGCATTTACTAGCTAAACCATGAGATGCTAACTTGTCAGCACAAGAATTGCCCTCCCTAAAGATATGAGAAACTCTAAACTCCATCATTTTGATTAGAAAAATGCAGTTTTTCCATCTATTTTTCAATCTCCAAGGGACAAGATTATCATTTGTGAAGGCATCCACAACCAACTTTGAGTCACATTCCAGCCAAAGCATTTTCCAATTTCTCCTAAAAGCAATTTCAATGGAATGGATTGCTGCTGAGAATTCCGCATAAAGAGAGGGAGAAATACCAATGTATTCAGAAAAGCAACCCAGAATTTCACCCCTCATACCTCTGAAAATTGCACCACAAGAAGCATGACCCGGATTGCCTCTTGAAGCACCATCAGAATTACACTTTATCCAACCACAAAGAGGAGGGAGCCAGCAAACTTCTAAAATCTTTGGAGACCGAGCAGGGTGGCTAACAACTGCAAAGGATTTCAGCACTTTGAAATCATCAATTGAGTTAGACATTGTGCCTTTCGAAACTGTTCCAGAGAGCTTGGATGCAGCAGCAATGCAACTAATTGCATGATTAACCGAAAGCTATTTATTATTGAATCTGATATGATTCCTGCAGGACCATATATGCCAAAAGCAATGAGTGATAGCAGATGTAACAATGTCTTGAACTTGAGTGCACCAGTTTCGATTGCAGGAGGAAAGTACAGATGTAATAGAAGATAAATCCACATTACAACATAGCACCGTGGAGAGCCAAGACCAGATTTTCCTAGAGAAGCAACACTTGAGGAAAAGATGGTCAGAAGACTCATCTGTAGAACCACAGAGACTACAAACAGAAACAACAATCACACCCCTCTGCCTCAAATTCTCATCAGTAGGAAGTTTGTTGTGTAATAGTCTCCAAAGTAGGAAAGACTTCGAAGGAGGGATGCAGGTACTCCAAATTGATTTAAACCAGGTTACAGATTGAGCATTGTGACTATTAAGAAAGGTATAAGCAGCTTTGAAGCTCAAAGAACCCGAATCACTGTGCTTCCAGATTAAACAATCTTCTCCATGATCCATAGGAAAATGCATAGAAGCAATTTCAGCAAACAGATAGGGAGACTTACCAATTAAGAAAGAAGGGATATTCCAGGAGTGATCAGAAATGAAATCACTGACTTTTGCCTTCAAAAAAGGAAGCAAGTGATCCGGGATATGCAACAATTCAGCTATAGGTCTGTCATTGTGAAAAAGCCAAATATCAGACCAGAAATTTATTGATTTTCCATTACCAATCTGCCAACAGCTATGTCTTTTAACAGTTTCTAAATAGAGCTTCAATCCTGGCCAAATTGAAGATTTTACATAGTGACAAACAGGGGAGTTGAATCTGAAAAATCTAGCCTTAACTAGATTAGACCAAGACTTTTTTGATGACCACATCTCCCAAGTTAATTTCAGCAAAGCAGCCTTATTAATAGACTGTAAAGATCTCAGCCCAAGACCACCAGTTTCAATAGGAGAGCAAACCTTGTGCCAAGAAACAGTGCAAACCTTTTTAATTAGAATATCTCCAGACCATATAAAGTTCCTAATGCATTTGTCCAAGGATCGGAGGAGGGAAGTAGGCCAAGAATAGACATGGAAACTGTATAACAGCATGCCATGAATGACTGATTTGATCAATTGCACTCTGCCTATTATTGAAAGAAGAGAACCTTTCCAAGAAGCCAGTTTAGATTTTATCCTATCTGCAATAGATTGCAAGTGAATGGCTTTTGGTTTGCCCTGAAAAATTGGGACACCAAGATAAACAAAAGGCAGACTTCCAGCAAAAAAACCGAGGTTACTGATTTCTATCTTCCTTCTTGGGGGCATTGAGCCAACATAGAATTTGCACTTTGCCAAGCTTAGAATTTGCCCGGATTCAGCACCATATTCATTGAAGAGATTCATAAGAGCCCTTAGATTCTTTTTAGTACTCTTGCAAAAGACCATTATGTCATCTGCATAGAGGACATGAGAAGGGGTAGAGATGCCTCTTGGACCTGTCATTGGGATTAAAGAGCCTGAATCAATCAAAGAGGTAATTGCTCTACTTAGAACATCTTCTGCCAAACAAAAGAGGAGAGGAGATAGAGGATCGCCTTGCCTCACTCCTCTTTTACAAGAAAAAAACCCTGTGGGATGGCCATTAACTGAAAAGGAAAGCTTAGCTGAAAGTAGAATGATTCTAATCCAATTGCAAAAGGTGTCATGGAAACCAAAAGAGTGAAGCACTTTAATGAGAAACTCCCAATCGATTGTATCAAATGCTTTTTTAATATCAAACTTGAGGGCAATATTGCCACCAAAGCTCTTATAACCAAGCATGTTGGCAGCTTCTGAAGTAATGCAAATACAGTCCTGGATCTGCCTACCTTGGATAAAACCCCTTTGCTGATCAGAAATTATTTTTGGGGCAATTACAGCAAGCCTATCAGCCAAAACCTTGGTTATGATCTTAAATTGATAGTTAGCAAGGGCTATAGGTCTATAATCTTCAATTTTAACAGCACCATGGAATTTAGGAATTAGGACAACCATGTTTGAATTTAGATTAGGCAGCAACCAGGATTCCTTAAAGAATTGAAGAACAGAATCATAGACATCATGCTTGATAATATCCCAAAAATGTTGATAAAAGATACCACCAAAACCATTTGGACCTGGGGCACCCAAGGCATTCATGGAAAACACAGCGTTTTTGACCTCTTCTAAGGTTGGCAGATTGGTGAGAAGAGCATTGTCTTCTGTAGAAGCTAGATTAGGGACAACTCTATCAATGAGATTACTGCTGGTGCATATGTTTTGAGAAGCAAATAAAGACTTAAAGTAATCCAACACATGATTCTCAATGTCAAACTGATTGTCTAGAAGAACATCACCATGTTTTAAAATGGACATTTGTTTAGAAACAAGCCTGACCTTGGCCGCTCTGTGGAAAAAAGAAGTATTTCTATCTCCTTGCATGAACCAATTGACTTTAGCCTTAGCTCTCCAGAACTCTTCTTGAAAGTGGAGAGCTTGTTGAAGATCAGATTGAGCAACCAGCTCCTCATCATTAAGAGAATCAGAATAACCTTTTAAAGAAATTTCCTCTTGGATTTTATCAACCTGATCCTGAGCATGCTGCACCTTTAGATGAATATCCCCAAAGATTTGCTTATTCCAGACTTTCAATTCAGCTTTCAAGTTTCTAAGCTTTTGAGCAAGAATAAACATAGGGCAGCCCCTCACAGGTCTACTCCAGACTTCTCCAACAAGCCTCTTGCAATCTATATGATCAGTCCACATACTGTGGAATTTAAACTGGGAAGGAAACGTTTGAATACCTCTTTTTAAATCTAAGAGCAAAGGGAAGTGATCAGAAGATTCTCTTGTCAAGGTGCAACAGGAAATACTGGTCCAAAAGGAGAGCCAATCCTCATTGCAAACTGCCCTATCCAGTCTCCTTTCTATATGAGCATTAGATCTTCTTCCATTAGTCCAAGTAAACTCAGCGCCCCTTGTGACTAGATGAGTAAGATGACCATTATCAGACCATGCTCGAAACTCATCACAAGAGATTCTATAAGGAAGCTTTCCTCCCCTAACTTCGTGAGCTCCAAGAACTGCATTGAAATCACCAACAAAAGTCCAGGGCCCCGGATTAGAGATTTGCAAATCAGTTAACTCCAGCCACAACTGTCTTCTCAGAATGTGATTAGTGCTTGCATATATAGCTGCAATAAAAACTGACTGATTATCCCATAAGACAGACAAGGAAAATTGTTGTTGAGACTTTGAGATTACAACAGGATTCAATCTATCACTGCAAATGCCCCACAGATTAGGCATGTGACTGCCTCTATCATTTTCCAAAAACAGTTTAAGATGAAGATGCTGCAGAAACTGATTTGGCAATTGATCAGAAAAAATAAAAGGCTCTGCTAAAAATATAAAATCAGGCTTATGATCAAGACAGAACTTTTTTAATAACAATCTAGTAGCTAGATTACCCAAACCTCTAGCATTCCAAAATATGATCTTCATATCAGAAAGAAGGAGAAGAAGCAGCCCTATAGTGGGCATTTGCCTTAGCAGCTTGCAGCCTTTTGCTTTTTCTTAATCTTTTCTTTTGAGACTTTGAAAGAGCCACTGTGAAGTCATCAGTGGCAGAATCAGATTGATCATCATCCACTTTTTCATTCCAAAACTTGCCAACAATATTCAAGTCTCTTTTAACTACCTCATTATGCTCAGAAGGAATTATGGAAGCAGATGCAGAATCAGGAACAAAAGATTGCTGGATAGATGGAGAGACATGTTCAACTGAATCCAGAGACTTCTCATTTGAAGGAGGATTATTAAAATTAAATTGAACATCAACAGAAAAATCACCCGAGGGAGTTACATCAGTGTGAGTATTGGGTCTAATAACATTTGCAGCATCCTCTTCAAAGATTGTTTCCACATCATCACTATCAACATTAGCAATATGTTGAGCATGAGTGTAATCAGGGAATTCATGAGAATATCCCAAAATAGGATTAATTCGAGTCTGCACATTGGAAATAGGCTGATTAGAATTCTGTTCATGAACAGAAGCTGCTGCAGTTCTTTGATCATCATCATGATTATTTGGAATGACATTATTCCCGTGCTGCAAATCATTTAAACCTGTGATAGAGCCACCAACCGCCATTCCATCAATGTCAATAGCTTTAGGTTTAGGAACATAAAAAGCAGTTGCCCTGTGAGCATCCTTATATTTAACAGCAGCAAATTGTTTATTTTTCAAAGGATCAAAATCTTGTTTCAATGGTTTTGAACTCTTTCTGCAATTATCAATAGAATGACCAATAACTTTACAAGAAGAGCAAAACAATGGCAGTCTTTCATATTCAACTCCCACAAAAAATGCATAATCTTTCCTTTCAACAAGAATTTGATCATGGAGAGCTCCTGCAAGATCAATGTCCACTAGCACCCTTGCATAATGCCCCATGGATCTATTGATTGTTGCATCATCTAAGGATAATGGAACACCGATCCCTCTTGCTATGGCAAACAAAATCTTTGGCCTCCAATATTCTAAAGGAAGACCAAAAATTCTGACCCAACATTGCACGTTGGTTTGTTTTACAAGATTAGGATTGAAATCTGGAGACCATGAAAAGAGACGAAGAGTTCCAGGATTCAAGTTCCAGGCACCAACAGAAAGAACTCGCCTCATATCTTCAATGGAGGAAAAAGAAAATTCAAAGAATCCTTTACCAATAGGAACCATCTTCCAAAGAGACAATGGATTCCATAAAGTGGAAAGCTTGGAACGCAAGTCATTAAATCTGACAGGAGAAATGCACATTCTCTTCACATATTCCTTTCCTTTTTCTTTCTTTTCTTTTACAACCTTTCTTGCATTGATTCTTTTTCTTTGCATTTTTTTTTCTCAATCAACACTTTGCATATTGTACATCAAGAACACAACCCCCACACTTGTACTATACATTGCCCACAAGTAAAAGAGCTCCTCCAATGAAAATGAACCAATATTCTCCCGTTCCCTAAGGTAAGGTAAAATCATGGTTTTTCACATAAGGCATATAATGAGCTAAGACAAAGAATAGGCAATAGGCTCAAGGGGTTAATCAAAGGAAGATGATGCAAGGTTAGCTATTTGGCCAAAGTAGTTACTCAAGAAAGAATAAAGAAGGCCTCAATCATGTTTATGTATGCAAGTGAAAATGTAACCTCAAAAAGAATCAAAGCAAGTTCTAGAGTGATCAAATGACATGAGTGAAAATCACACAAGAAAAAAGAGAATGACATAAATGCTAAATTCATCCATCAATAGGCTCAAAATCTCACAAGGTATGCATCTATCAATCTCAATCCACCAATCAAACATTCAAAACCAAGTATGTCAAATTCAAGACAGAAGAAGAAATTTATAAAACACACCCTTGAACTTCAATTGCTTCAAACTCATAAGCTTCACAAATCTCAAAACATCATTGGAAATCAATCAAAAACACATTTTTTTTAAAACAGAATTAAAAAAATTAAAACAGAAAGTAGAATGTAAACTCCTCCCCCACACTTAAATTCTACATTGTCCTCAATGTAAAGCTCAAAAGAAAATAATCATCAATTACTCCAGGACAAGTAAAATAAAAGAAAGAGAGAAGAAACATCCTTATCAAATGAGGAGACTTCCACCAGGGTCCCATTGCTTGAAATGTAATGACCAACTTATGCTTGAAGTTGCATGAGAGCTTCCACCGGGTTCCCATTGATCCTTCTTAATTTCTTTGGACTTCACTAAAGCGCTATCACCGGGATTCCAAGCTTTCTTATGCCCCTTCAAAATTTGTAGCAATCTCTCCTCCTGTTCAGCAAGGAGGTTCTTGGTCACGAACACAAAAAGTTGTTTATTATTCACTGAGTATGTATACTTCCAATGTTCGTATAACGACTTCAGCTCCATCTCCCTTTGTGTCTTAAATTCTGCAATAGTGTCATGAACATTATTGATAGATCCTTCAATATTATTAGCTGCTGCATGAACAGGATCATCAGCTCTCAAGTATCGAGAAATCTCAAAGCACAAATAGCACAAGTCATAATACCATCACAATCAAGTACATGAGTGGCAATGAATAAAATTATTGAAACCAATAAAATCAGGAAATTCATCACACAACTCATCATAACTTTCCTCCACTACAATAGGAAGGGGTTCAAGAATACTTACCTTGGGGGCCTTAAAGTTTTGCCCTTCCTCATTTACCTCTTTAGTCTCTTGGTCTTTCTCTTCAGTGGCTTGTGGAGGAGAAGTATGTTCACCTAACAACTTCTCACTTCGCAATGTGATATCACTAGCATTTTCCTCCACATTCACTTCCGGTGGTGAGGGAAGTTCTTCAGAAAATAAGCTTTGCACCTTGCTTAATTCTGTGGTTAACTGTCCTATTAGGTTTTGCAGGTTGTTAACTGAGGCCTTTGTTTCTTCTTGAAATTGAATGTTGTTAGTGGCCATTTGCCTCAGTAGCTCCTCCATTGAAGGTTCAGGTTGCCTTGGTGCTAGAGCTTGTTGTGGTCTTGGGGGAAAAGGTGCTTGCCTCTGCTGAAATCCTAGATGTCCATAGGCTGGAGGTTGATTTTGGGATTGTATTCCATAGCTCAAGTTAGGATGATCCCACTACCCCGGATTATGTGTTGGAGTAAGAGTAGGAGTTGTAGTTGTTGGAAGGTTCATAATATCCTCCTACTTCATTTTTCTCTACATTTGTGTCCACTAGGAAAGTGAGACACATATCAGTGATATGTTCGGGTGATAAGCAACAAATCCCACAAGCATTCACCGCTGCTTTTCCATTGTCCATTAACTGCTGAACCATGGCAGTCAACTGGGTCATTTGTTGTTGCAGACTGGCCGTTTCTACCTCTTTTACTGCTCGCACTCCAGTATCATTTCGAGTGAAAAATTGTTGAGTGTTCGCAGCCATTCTTGAGATCAAATTCCTGGCCTCTTGAGGAGTCTTATCAACCAATGCTCCTCCACTAGCAGCATCAATCATATTACGATCCATCACTAGCAGACCCTCATAGAAGTACTGAATCAAAAGTTGTTCACTAATTTGATGTTGAGGGCAACTAGCACATAGCCTCTTAAACCGCTCCCAGTAATCATGAAGTGATTCCCCATGCCTTTGCTGGATGCCGCAGATTTCTTTTCGGATGGTTGCGGCCTTTGAGGCAGGGAAATATCTGTCTAGGAAAGCTCGAGCCATATCCTGCCATGTTTGGATGGATCCGGGTGGCAAGTAGTATAGCCACTCCTTTGCAGAATCTTTCAAAGAGAATGAGAATGCCCTTAGCTTGACTTGATCCATTGGAATTCTTGCAGGCTTCATGCTAGAGCACACCACATGGATCTCCTTCATGTGCTTGTTGGGGTCCTCTCCGGCTAATCCATTGAAAGATGGTAAAAGATGGATCAAGCCAGACTTCAACTCAAATGCCTTCTCATTTACTGGAATTTCTATGCATAGAGGCTGTTGATCTACATTTGGAGCACCCAACATCCTTAGAGTAGATTCTGCCATCCCCACTTCTTCAGGTGTCTCCTCAGATATCTCAGAATTTGATAGATCTATGTGGCGGGCAGCTTCGATGTCAGCAGGTGTAAATTGAAGAGGAATCTGTGAGCTGATTTGTTCAAAGTAATGCCTTAGGTTCCTCAATTGCTCGTTTACGTCACCACTGGACATGAACACCTGCAAAATAGTTGGAAAGGAGGAAGAAGAGAATTAAAAAAAAATGAAATAAAAACAGAGTGAAAAAAATAGAAAACAAACTAATAGCGCAATTGAATAATTAGTTCCCCGGCAACGGCGCCAAAATTTTGGTGTGGTGTGGATTGCGATTAAAATTTAGAATGAAGATCAGTTGCCAAGTTCCACCAAAAATAAAAACCTTGCAAACCAGGTTGTAGTTAGCAAGGGTCGATCCACAGAGAACTAATTCAATTAACACTATAATTTGAGTCCTAATTTAAACACTCAAAAATTAGTAAACAATAAAACGGGGGTTTTGTTTGTTGAAATTAAAAACGTAAATTGAATCCAAAACAAAAACAGTAAATATAATTTGGAAAATCAATTAAAAGACAATGGTTAAGAGATGGAATCCACCACTAGATTTATATGATTATGCTAACCCACATATCCTTTATACTAACATGGTCAATTATGTTTTTATGTGATTGTGAGATTAATTCTCTATTTTCCTTAAGTTTTGGTTAATTCAGCAACCGCTCAAATCAATCCCTAATCAATAATTATTTGTAAAGCAACCGCTCTTATACCTACTTATTGATTGCATTAAGATTTAGAAAACCAATCACACTAAGATCCAATCTCACACCGGGATTAAATTACTTAGAGATCATATGCCTCACTAGTCCTACCACCCAATGACCAAGATAAGCAATCCTAGTTTTACCACTTTTGAAATTGGCAAAGAGTATAAAAACCTTTATACTAAATTAAGAATAGAAACATATGAATAAAAACACAATTGTATTGATATAAGGAAATATGCAAGAATCACATAATCAAAACTAGGGTTTCATCTTCCCTTGACCATATAAGAAAACTAGCCACACATGGAAAATTCAAAACCAAAAGAATAAAAGAAGAAAAACATTGTCAAGAATAGAAGTGCAGAAGAAAACTAAAGATCAAACTAGTTTCCAAAGGTTGGGGATGATTGATCTCCAATTGCTCGAACCCGAGACTCCAATCTTCGATCCAATCTCCTTCTCCCTTGTTCTTGATCTTCTCCTTAGCCTCTTGGCAGTTTCCCAGTCCAGACTCTCTTTTTATGACCCTAGGCAACCCTATTTATATTTTTGGATACTTAACACATCATTAGAATTCGTATCTAATGTTCTGATGCGATGACACGGGCCGTGTCATTTGACACGGCCTACCCCGTGTCAGGTTCTGGTAACCAAATTTAAGTGTTTTGCAAGTCAGAGAGAAACACGGCCCACCCCGTGTCATGTGACACGGGCCGTGTTCTCAGTCAGAGCTGAAAATTGATTTTTCCTCGTGAAGTCAGAGACGTACACGGCTACCCCGTGTCATTTGACATGGGCCGTGTTGATCACTTTCTTCAAATCCAACCTTGATTCTTCATGAATGCCCTTCTTCTTTTGCTTCTAGGGGTTGATACTGATTTCCTTGAGTCTTTAACTCTCTTCTCAATGGTTCAATGCCAATGGACTCCATCACTCATAGATCTCCTGAAAGTCACAATACATTTATGAGTGTTTATAACCACATTTAAGCATAGTTTTACAATAAACATCCAAAGACAGTTCTAAATCAGAAACTTAGCTAAATGTCAACAATTGAGCACATATGGAGTCCAATTAGATCAAACACAAGGCATTTAAGAGCTGAAATTATCGATAGATCACTGAGGGTGGGTGAGGAGGGTATCTTTTGATGAATCATTATGTTAGTTATGGATAGAGAGCACTAACTCTCTATAGGAGCCTAGCTCTGTGGCAGTAGGAATATCCTCCCACTGTAATTTCCTCTTTTGAAGAATAATATATACACTCTTCCTTTCTTCATTGTCTCTGCTACTGTTTAATTGAGCTGAGAAAATTCTGGTTCCTAACAAACTGATCCGACCTGCCGGATTCGTGAGAGGATCGGCGCGAGAAGGAGACGTGAGGAGGTGAATGCCACCAAAGAAGAAGGTGGAAAAAGGAGGATGAATGGAAGTGAAGGTAGTAGCTCTGGAGGCTGAGCTAACCAGTGTCAAAACAGCTCTATCGGCTATGCAGAACAAGGCGGATGAAAACCAAGAGACTCTCATGGCGATGCTCGCCAAGTGTCTCGACAAGAAACTCCAAATGGAGGAGGAGAGTGGCGACAATAGCACAAAATAGAAACAAGGTGAAATCGTGAATAACGACGGGGACAAAGACTCATCAGCAAAGAAAGAGTCATCCACGTCGGGCCTGAAGAAGTTACAAGGTGAGGTGTTGGAGGAGTTCCGCTAGTCGGTGAAAAAAGTGGAGTTGCCGATGTTCGATGGCGATGATCTGGTTGGTTGGATTACTAGAGCTGAGATATATTTTCATGTGCAAGAGACAAGTCTGGAGGTAAGGGTGAATTTAGCACAGCTGTGAATGGAAGGTCCCACAATCCATTTCTTCAATTCGTTGCTTGATGACGACATGGAATTGACGTGGGAACAGCTAACAGTCGAATTGCTCGAGCGGTACGGGGGAATGGGTGAAGGCGATGTGTTTGAACAACTCACTGCTCTTCGTCAGAAGGGGACCGTCGACGAGTATGTCTAGACTTTTGAACGACTCATAGTTCAGGTGAAAAGGCTACCTGACGACCAGTACTTCGGGTATTTCCTCCATGGGTTGAAGGACGACATTCGTGGGCGTGTGCGAAGCCTCATCGCACTAGGTCCTCTATCGCGATCGCGTCTGATGAACGTGACTCAGGCTGTAGAGAAGGAGTTACGGGGGAGAGAAGGTGGGTCGAACCAAACATGGGATCTGGGCCCTAGAAATGGGTTCGGGTCAGGTGTTCCTTTTTGACCCAGCCCAAATAATTTGGGTCGCAACACCGGGTCTGATTGGGTGATGGTTCGTGGGGGCAAAGAGATGGGATCGGGAGGAGGAAATGCTTCCAGAGGGGGGCAACATGGGTCCAAGCTGAAATAGGAGTACAAAGAAAAGAGAAGAGGAGGCCCACGTGATAGGGGAGTCACACATTTATCCTATCAGGAGCTCATGGAAAGGAAGCAAAATGGCTTATGTTACAAGTGTGGTGGACCTTATCACCCACTCCACCAATGCCCAGATAAACAATTGAAAATAATGGTGTTAGATGAGGAAGAAGAAGGTGAAACAGAGGGTAACATTTTGGCCGTTGAAATGGAGGAAGAAGGGGAGGTAGATGGCAAATATAGTGTGATGAGTTTGGGACGTTTGACTATTGAGAAATGGGGACAGCTACAAACTGTGAAACTCAAAGGGAAAATCAAGGGGGTACCGATACTCATCTTGGTGGACAGTGGGGCAACCCACAATTTCATATCCAAACAGCTGGTGACAAAAATGGGTTGGCAAGTAGAAGAAACTTGAGCTATAAGGATCAAATTGGGAGATGGTTATCAAGCTATGGCTAAGGGGAAGTGCAAAGGAGTTGAGCTGGAGTTGGAAGAGATTAAGGTCACAGTTGATAGTTTTCTTTTTGATCTGGAAGGTATAGATGTGGTCTTAGGGATTTCATGGTTAGCAACGCTTGGGGAAATGCTAGTCAACTGGGGGAGGCAAACCATGAAATTTCATTTGAATGGCAAATGGGTCGAAGTAAGGGGAGAAAAGGGTCCGCACCTTACTCAAACAACATTACAAAGTTTCTTGGGAAAGTCAAAAGGGATGATTGGGAGCCTATTCCTTTCCACTGAGGTTTAATTTTCCAGAAATTCAGCAAGGACAGAGACACTTGGGGTAATTAGTGTGGAATAGCAGGAGGAGTACCGACAGTTATTGTTAGTGATCGGGACCCGATTTTTGTAAGTAACTTTTGGAAAGAGCTTTTTCGGTTGCAAGGGACTCACCTCAAAATGAGTTCTACTTACCATCCGGAAACGGACGGACAAACGGAGGTGGTGAATAAGTGTCTGGCAACTTTCTTACGGTGTTTTATAGTTGATCAGCCCCGCACCTGGCTCCAATGGTTGCATTGGGCCGAATACTGGTATAACACTATGTATCATGTCACTACAGAGGTCACACCCTTTGAAGTGGTTTATGGGCAAAAGCCTCTGATGATTACAAGGTTCTTACAAGGAGAAACAAAGGTAGAAGCAGTCCAGCGAGATTTGATTGATCGCGATGAGGCCCTTAGGCAACTGAAACACCACTTATGTTGGGCACAAGGGAGAATGAAAGACTAGGCTGATAGCAAGAGGCAAGAGAGGAGCTTTGAAGTGGGTGAATGGGTTTTTCTGAAACTTCGACCCCATAGGCAGCACTCATTGGCTTCACAGATTAATGCAAAGTTGATAGCAAGGTACTATGGGCCTTTCCAAGTGTTAGAGCATTTGGGGGCAGTGGCGTACAAGCTCAAACTCCCTGCTACCTCCAAAATACATCCTGTGTTTCACGCATCTTTGCTAAAGAAAGCAGTGTGAACTTACAGTGTTGAGAAGGAATTGCCCTTGGGAATGGAAGGGGACTACCTTGAGATGTTTGAACCAGCTGCTGTTCTTGCATCCAGAACTGTAAACAAGGATGGTGACAGTGTTCGTCAACTGCTGATACATTGGAAGGGTAGGTCTGCGGATGAGGCTACTTGGGAGGAGGAATTCACAATCCAAAGTCAGTTCCCACATTTCAGCCTTGAGGACAAGGTGGTTTTTGAAATGGGCAGTAGTGTTAGAGCCCAAAACAATTTAGCAGGCCCACAAGGACAACTGGTTCAACAATTGTCACATGGGCCCAAGGTCTGGAAGGTCTACACAAGGAGAGAAAAAGGGAGAGCTAGGAAAACGTGAGGTGCTGGTAGAGAGAGAAAAGTAATAGGGAGAGTAGTAACGGTTTTAGGAATGACGTAACAGATAGGCTGAGGGTGTGTGAGGAGGGTATCTTTTGATGAATCATTATGTTAGTTATGGATAGAGCACAAGCTCTCTATAGGAGCCTAGCTCTGTGGCAGTAGGAATATTCTCCCACTGTAATTTCCTCTTTTGAAGAATAATATATACACTCTTCCTTTCATTATTGTCTCTGTTATTGTTTAATTGAGCTGAGGAAATTCTGGTTCCTAATAGTCTCCTTTTTATTCCCCGGACGATAATTCTATGGGTGGCTTCGGCTTGTCGATTTGTTCTAGGATTCTCGACCGAGTTGCAGTGATGTTTAATTGTTAATCTCGCGAGCAGTTCCTCAAAATTCTTATCCTTAAACTGGGTACCGTTGTCCGTTACAATTGACTCAGGAACTCCAAATCTAGCGATAATTTGGCGCCAGGTGAACTTCTGAATTCGTGCCGACGTGATCGTGACCAAGGGTTCTGCCTCGATCCACTTCGTAAAATAATCCACTACTACCACCAAGTATTTCAATTGACCCGGGGCCTGAGGAAACAGGCCCAGGATGTCCATACCCCATCTGTAGAACGGCCAAGGCACCGACATCGTGGATAGTTCCTCTGAGGGAGCCTTATAATGATCTGAGTGACGTTGACATTTATCGCAGACCCGGACGTGTGCATGGGAATCAGCCTCCATTGTTGGCTAGTAATATCCTGCCCTTAGTGGTGTCCGCAGCTTCCCTCGTGAATCTCGGCCAAAACATATTTTGCTTCCTTTAGTGCTAGGCATTTGAGGAGGGGTGATGAAAACCCACGTCGGTACAACCGTTCGTCATAGATGGTGTACCTGACTGTTGTCTTGACTAGTTTGGAGGCTTCTTTCGGATCGGAAGGCATGTTTCCAGACTGTAGGTACTTCATAATAGGGGTGATCCAAGAATGTTCTTCCCCTTCCACTTGGAACACTGTGTGGTCCGTGATGGAAGGTTGTGAGAGGGTCTCTTGGATTACACTCACCGGTTGTTACCTGGGCTTTTAGTGCTGACCAACTTAGATAGGAGGTCCGCCCTGGAGTTTTGCTCTCTCGGGATGTGTTTGATCTTGGCCTCTTGAAAGCTTTTTAGGAGTTCTTGAACTTTAATCAAGTATTTCAGCAAGAGTGGTTCCCTAGCTTGGTATTCGCCTCGGATTTGGGAAGTTGCAATTTGAGAATCACTACAAAGCATGACCTTGGTTGCCCCCATATCCTTAGCCATTACTAGACTGACAATACATGCCTCATACTCTGCTTGATTGTTCGAGGTTGGGAATTCAAACTTTAGTGAGTGTTCCAATGTCAGTCCTTCAGAATTTTTCAAAATTACTCCGGCACCGCTTCCCTTAGGGTTTGAAGAACTGTCAACAAATATGGTCCAAGAAACTCCTTTTGGGTCGCTGGGGTCCAAAGTAAGTTCCACTAAGAAGTCGGAGAGTGCCTAAGCTTTTATTGCAAGCCGAGGCTCATATGTGATTCCAAACTTAGAAAGTTCAATTGACCAGGCAATCATTCTCCCTGCTAGATCTGACTTATGTAATACTTGGCCGATGGGCTGATCCGTTCTTACCACTATAGGGTGGCACTGAAAATACTACCGAAGTCTTCGGGCAATAGTGATTAGTGCTAAGACAACTTTTTCAATTTTTTGATACCGAAGCTCTGGTCCTTACAGAACTTTACTCACGAAATAGACCGGCTTCTGTTCTTCCTCCGTCTCCCAAATTAGCACTGAGCTTATAGCCTCTTCGTGCACTGAAAGGTATAAGTATAGTGTTTCGCCGGGTTCCGGTCTTGTCATGATAGGGGAAGAAGACAGAAGGTTCTTCAAGGATGAAAAAGTATCCTCGCACTCTTGAGTCCACTCAAAAGTCTTCCCTTTCTTGAGTAACTTGAACAAAGGGAGGGATTTATGAGCGGCTTTAGCTAGGAATCTTGTTAGGGCTGCAATCCGGTCGGTAAGTTGTTGCACTTTTTTCACATTTTGAGGAATGCGCATGTTAAGCACCGCTTGACATTTATCAGGATTAGCCTCAATACCGCAATGGGTCAACATGAAACCCAAAAACTTGCCAGCCTGAATCCCGAAAGCGCACTTTTCCGAGTTAAGCCTCATGTTGTATTTTTGGATTTGTGCAAATACTTCTTCGAGGTCAGCCGTATGCGATCCGCCTTGTGGGGTTTTCACTATCATGTCATCAATATAGACCTCTAGCATCCTCTCCACTTGGTTTTCAAAGACCTTGTTCATCATCCTTTGATAGGTGACTCCTGCATTTTTCAAACCGAAGGGCATAACCCTTAAGCAATAGCTCGCCCTGTTAGTGATGAAGGCGGTTTTATCCTTGCCTCCAGGATACACCGGAATTTGGTTGTATCCGAAGTATGCATCCATCAACGAAAGCCATCTGAAACCTGAAGAATTGTCTACCAATTTATCTACGTTATGAAGTGGGTACGGATCTTTTGGGCAAGTTTTATTCAAGTCTGTATAATCCACACACATTCTCCACTTCCTGTTGGATTTCTTCACCAAGACCACATTGGATAACCACGTGGTATAAAGAATCTCCCTGATAAAGTTGCCATTGAGTAATTCCTTTACCTGTTCTTCAATGACTTGTTGTCTTTCAGGGCCGACCTTTCTTTTCTTCTGAGCAACCGGCCTTGTGTCCTCCCTAATGGACAGGCGATGACAGATAAAGTTGGAGTCGAGCCCCAGCATGTCGGATGACGTCTAGGCAAAAAGATCTTTATTCTTGAGTAGGAGCTCAGTCAATTGGTGTTTTTCTTCTTCTCCTAAGTGAGCTCCAATCTTGGTAACTTGATCCGGCTTGGCTCCAAGTTGGAGAGGTTGCAACTTACCCTCCGGTTGGGGTCTAGTACCACGGATTTCCTCTCTAACATCCAGCTCGGTCATCAGGATATTTACCTGGTCCAAGACTAGGCCAGGAGCAGCAGGTTTTGCTTTTTTGGGAACCTTGCAAATTCTCAAACTCTTATGATAGCACTTCCGGGCTACAATTTGGTTGCCTTTTACAGTGACAACCTTGTTGTTCTTGTTAGAGAACTTTATTACCAGATGAGTGGTAGACACCACGGCGCCAAGAGCATTTAAAGTAGGGCGGCCCAAGATGATGTTGTAGGCTGAAGGGCAGTCAACTACCAAAAACCTTACCTTGACTGTCCTAAAAAGTTTGGAGGATCCCAAGGTCAAGTGGGTTTCATAGTAGCCTGCTGGGGTGATCTTTTCACCTGTGAGCCCTATTAGTTCCCCTCATAGGGAGTTAAGTTTGACCGTGGAAGCTCTAGTTTTTTATAGAGATCCATAAACATGATGTCTGCTGAGCTTCCTTGATCCACAAAAATGCGGCAGACTTCGGCATTGAATATTATTCCCGAGATGACAAGTGGGTCATTGTGGTCTGGGATAATTCCGCCGTAGTCTTCGTCTGAAAAAGTGATGGAGGGTGTCTATCTTTCCGCAGTCCATGATCTGGATTCAGAATGGGAGACACTAAACACTGCCATCCTGAAAGCTTTCTTCCGAGCCCCATTAGACGAACCACCACCGGCAAATTCACTAGCAATTGCGTTGATCGTTCTGTTTGGTTCAGAACGGCAGTCGTCGTTATCATTGAGCAGAGCATCCCTATTCCTATCCTGCTGGTCATTGATGTCACGGCGAGGTGGAGTCCGAGATCTTCTCTTAGGGCTCCAACTTCTTCTCCTGCGGCGTGGAGATGGGCTTCGTCGAGGGCTGCATCTATCGTCTCTACGTCTTTCGCGATGTTCATCGTTTTGGACTCAGAGGATATATTGTTGCAGTCGTTCGGCCTTGATTAAGAACTCGATGGCATTGCGGAGTTGGTAGCAGTCCTCGGTGTCATGGCCATAACCTTTGTGCGATGTGCAATGTTTGGAGTGATCTTTCTGCTTATGCTTCTTTATAGGAGGTGGCCTCCTGATATTTTGAAACTCGGTTTGCATCACTTCCCTCTAGATTGTTTCTCGCGGGGTGTTCAGAGGAGTATAATCAAAGTACTTTCCTTGGGGTAGACTGCCTTTGGAATGCCGAGACCATGAGGAATTGTGGTTAGACTTCTGGTGAGAGAACTCACCTTTGTCCCATCTCCTCTGGTCCTCCTTTGCTTCCTCAAGGCACACATACTTCTGAGATCATGTCTGAAATTCTTGCAAGGTACGTGGTTTCTTTTTTGCCAGAGATGCAAAAAACTCAGAACCGACTTGAAGACCACTCCTGGCATAATGAAGAGCTATTCTGTCATCAGGGTCTTCCACATGAATCGTCTGACGTAGTCGCAGGGTTCGTCACGCCCTTGGCTGATCTTTGACAGAGATTCGATGGATCTAGGTTGCTCTTTGCTTGTAGTGTACTGGAGCAAGAAATGTTGTTTAAGATCTGTCCAGTTGGCGACGGACCCTCGTGTTAAGTTCGAAAACCACTTTAAGGCCCCCTTTTTCAGGGAAAGCGGGAAGGCACGACATAGCAACTCCATGGATCCCCCATGGAAGCACATAGATTGTTCAAAGGCATTTATGTGCTCTTGGGGGTCTGTGGTCCCATCATAAATCTCCAGATTCGCTGGGAACTTGAAGTTCCTTGGGACATGGTACTCCAAAAGTTGAGGAGAAAATGGTTGTTCCTGAATGTCGCAGCCCGGGTTGTTGTTTGCAATGTTGGACACTGTGACATCTGCATGCAATCTCCTCTGGTTATTTTCAGCATTCCGCCTTCTGTTATGACGTTGCAGCCTGGGTTTGTCTTCATGCATAGCCCGTCGCATGTCTTCCAGTCTCTGGTATTGTTCATCCAGCGTAGTCATATGCTGTTGCAACATATCCTAGAACTGGTGTCGGGACATTTGGGATTGATTCGCGCGTTCAGAGTGAGACGCACGATCGTTAGCTTCATTGTTTGGCATTCCCAAGCACTGGTGCATTGGGATTCTATGTTCCTGAACATTAAGGTTGCCTCCTTGGCTTGGGATTCTTAGTCTATCTCTTACAAAAACACTGCGCGAAGGGAGGGGACTCTCGGCAGAACGCGAAGTCTCCTGTCCCTCGTGAAAAGTTTCAACGATAACTGCTTGACTCCCAGCGGCAGAGGCTTCAGCATGTGCTGGTGGTGCCACAGGATGAGGATCACGTTGTGCCAACGAACCCTGTCCTTGACCAGGGGCAGCAGACGCAGCGCGTCCTCTCCTTGAATGCTGTCTTGTGCTCACCATGATTGAATGGGAATAGAAGTTTATCGTTTTTCCAATAGACGACGCCAATGTTTTGAAAAGAATTCAGCGGTGTACCTGAGGTAGGCACGTCAAGGTGGTTTCCTCCTTGTGCGGCTATAACAGAGCATGTTGAACCAAGGGGGTGGATACCTGCAAAGGGATTCCAACTCTCAAGTTAGGCAGTGCACAAGTAGGGTTTATGCAATGAGATGCAAGATATCAAATTAGGGTGACTTAGCTTGATATTTATAGAGGTTGGATAGATACGCTCTCATAATGAAGAGATACGTTCCCATTATAATCGCAGGAGGAGATATGTTCCTTATTTAGTTATAGAGGATCCCTATATTTTTGTAATATTGGTATGATAGTTATGGTGCTATTATTCTGTTAGATCATGATTGACAATTACAATTATCATAAAGACTTATCTATCGCGTAGATCTCACGGTAAAGCAGTTACTATCCAATACTACGGTTCGACATATATTTCTGGGGTCCATGGTAAGCATATTCCTGCTGAGGGCATTGACGTCGGATTTCGGCGGGTATGCGTGCTGGGTTGGCCTATGGGTTATGAACCCAGATTACGGTCCAAAACAATCCCCATCAGCTTCTTTCCATGGCTCACCCTTGGATTGGTAACTGAGGTCAAGAAAATGAAGATGAGGTTATAACGAAGAGAAACGGTGTTAAAATCTGATTTGGCGAAACGATTATAAAGTGAAGTGTAAATTTTATCTGTTTTGGGGAAATTTAATTGGTGGGACAGACACGGAGACAGAGGCAAGAGACAGAAAATTTTTATCCTAATTGGAGCACCTACTTGGTTACATTAAACTAAATGACATTGACACCAAAATTCATATGTTTGCCTGCTTAATAAGTTGTAAGGCCCTTTGCTTTGATAGTAGTATTTGAAACCTACAAGAAGGTAAGCCCAACACTTTTTGTGAATGTAGTTTGTAGAAATTGGATCGTATCTCAAAAATCAGTGGAAATTCTTCTAAAAATGACTAAACTAGAAACTTATTATAGTTTAAGTGAATTATGAAAAGTAAAATATGTGATGGAATTAGGAGGCAAGAAAGCTTAACACCTAATAGAGGATTAGTTTGTGATTATGTTTAATGTAAAACTTTAATGGCATAGCTGAACGATGTTTCTCTTATTTTAAATGGTGAAATTCTGCTATCTCATCGATCAATGGTGGAATTAAGTTACAAAAATATCAGTAGATCAAGATTGCTGGTATAAGAGGATAATGCAGTAATGATGAATATTTATTAGGAAAAAAATACAAATCTCTTGCTCTACCTTGACTATCTTGAGTGAATTTGATCATTAAATGCCAGAAGATGATGGACCTTAGAGTCAAGAAGTTATGGCTTTTGGACCCAGAATTGGAGGAAGACATGTCTCAATTTAGTAATTTGAATTTGGTTTTATAAAGTTCTGATTGCTATTGTAATGATATTTTTTCCTAAATAACATAGAACTAATCTCTGAATATATTAGTGGACATCAAAGGATTCAGAATGCTAGAGCTTAGAAGGCCAAGAAATGAGAAAACTGAGAGGTTGATAAGGAGCTAAAAGGAAGAAACTTCAGTCTCTCTAGGGTATGACCCAAAAATAAAAGACTGCTGTGGGGTTTGTGAATGGTTTCACTAACTATCAACTGGATTGTGTCTTCTACTGTTGTTTATCTTTAACATACAATATTCAAGTGAATCTGGTAAGCTGGGGCAGAGACAAAAGAGCGTGGGGGGGGGGGGGGGGAGGTGGGTACTTAACATTCAATATTCCAGCATCCAAATCTGGTGAATCTTTAATCTGTAGATTGAGATCTTCTACTGTTATTTATCTAGTTGGATTAGGATTTTGAACGTGTGCATCTCATATACTAGATTAAATTCTACCAAAATATGCGCAAGGGCTTTAAGGAACAGTCACAAAACTTTAGGTGTTGCTAGATGTGCCCAAATTTTGGAATCATCTGTGCTTGGGGCACCTGTAATGAAAAAACATTACTCCAGTTCAGTATTGTTTGAGCCATACACACCTGGCAATTCGAACATGGAAGCCATATAACTCTTTCTCTGGTTGGGCATTGCATGTGGTCTGAAAATGTTGAGGCTTGTAGTTGCCATTAAGTAATTTTGGAAACACATTGAGTGCCACTCGCATTTTTCACACCATCTGACCTGTTCCTTTCATTGATTCACATTCATTTAATGTACAGTATAATCATGTTTGATTCTGTTATTGTCTCGACCTTACATTCTAAATTAATGGGGTCTTTTCCTTTTAGTGAGGATAGTGTATGATAAAGACAGTGGTAGGTCTAGAGGCTTTGGATTTGTCATCTTTTCAAATGAAGATGATGCCAAATGTGCAAAGGATGCAATGGATGGAAAGGTCAGACGTCAAGAATACCTTATTATTATCATTTCTTATTGAAGTTCCTATTGATGATGATGTTTTGTTTGCAGGCACTGTTAGGTAGGCCATTAAGGATAAATTTTGCTCTTGAGAAGGCCCGTGGTGTACCTGTTGTAGTTCCTCGATTTTCAGATATGGGACATTTAAACAGGCACTAAACTTAATTTGCCTTATGAAATTCATGTGAATCATATTAAATTTTAGCTGATGACTACAGAAGATGTATTGGTTGTCATGATATCCAATCAGTAGAAAATGAGATTTACTAGTAGCTGAAGAAGGCTGCTCAATTTTTTTTAAATCTGCATAGAAGTAGTCATGTAGACAGGTCATTGTATTGATGATTGAGAAAATTTCAGCAATACGAGTATACGACAGATCATGCATGATGCTTTGATGTTCTGTTTGGAGTATCAACCTTGAGCTCAGGATTTCCATTTTTTTCTGTCTAAGTTCTAAGCACAATGACAATAGAAGAATAGATCCATGTAGTTGGTATGCTTCATTTGCCCAAAAATGACGAGTTGCTTTTCTTAATGTCAAAGTTCTTTTATGCTATTTTTTTAACTCATTGAAGATGAAGGAAATTCAGCTTTAGAAGTCTCACGTTGCATTTGAGGTTGAACTGTCGGAGAGAGATGGGTCGCACTGTATAATTTGAATAGTCACTTTGCCTTAGAATAATAGTAGATATGTGACAATGTGAGATCAACAGGTGATAATCATCCAATATTTTGCTAACCATTGGACATGAATTTTCCTTGCACCTAAAATTTGCACACAAACTATTGCGATTAGATTTCTTTCCTTTCTACAGTGATAATGCTACTGCCCAGATGTTCGTATTCTAAGTATTGCTTTCATCACTGCATGGCCTAACTCGCATTTGGTTAATTGGCTGAGCAATGTCATCTATTTATTCACAGTTATTATGCACTCCTTTCACATTGTTTTTATTCATTTATTAATTTAATTTTAAACATTATAGTATGAGTCTCAAGGTTTTTTTTTTAAAAAAAAAACGAATATGCATGTGATGGGTATTTGGAAAATAAGTTTGTGCAAACACTAATAGTCATATTTGGTTTGAGCGTGGAATTTTGAAACCTCTTTTTTTATTGAAAAAGTATTTAAAATTAGATAAAAAAATTATGTTTAGTTTTGTTTCATGTGAATTTTTACTTGGTTAGCTGAATGGATCGACTAACTTGCAACTATTGATTCCCTTTTGATCAGGTGAAAAACATTGAGGATGAGACTCATTTCCTCAACTATAAGTTCCTAAGCTAAAAAAAAAAAAAAAACACCTAGTTGGAAGGTAGGTGAGAAGTTGTGTTTATAAACAACAAATGGCTAAAAGTAAAGTGTGAAAGCGAATGAATGAATGTAAAGAGTTAAATGATAAAAGCGAGTATGTAAAGGCAAGGCAATAGAATGTTGAATGTAAATGGCAAAGTGCAAGGAGAAGATGAAGATAATTGAATGGTGTTGTTGTATTGATGTTATCAAATTTGGTGTGTTTACATTTGAATTCACAATGACTATTTATAAAGTCTAAAACTAGTTGTTAGTCCCACTAAAATTGTCTACCACATTTCGTAATCTTTCCACCTAGTTTGCAACAATGTAGGATCATGGCTAATAGTCAGAGTGTTGGTTACTGCCATATTAGCTAAGTTCCTTTAGTTTTGAAACAAAAAATACTACATAAGTTAGCCAAACAACTACTCCACAAGCTAATAGCTTCAACCTTATCCCTACCTTCGAGGAAGATGGTTAACAAGCAATTTCTAAGTAGTTGAACATTCATTGATGTCAAACCCACAACTTTATCTTGATTTCTTATTGAATGACTTCAATCTATTAACACAATTGCCCTATAAACCTGAGCTTCCAACCTTATCCTTATTTTCATAGGAAATGGTTAATATGTAGATTCCAACTAGTCATAGCCACTTTAACTTGGATAAACCCATAATTTAAACTTGATCTTCAACTAAATAGTTCCAAATACCCCATTAAAAGAAAATCTGGCCCAAAACTATCTTCATTGTTGGATTTTTTTCTCCTTTGGGCCTATTTTGGACTTGGCCCATTATGATAATGAGCAATCTTGACTCATTAGCTGAATATTGGTGAAATTTAAGCCTAGTTTAGTTGTTTAGCCCAAATGCCTTGATCTTGCCCATTTTTTCAATTTCTGGTTTTTTAACACTTTGGCCCTTACATCCTTTAGTCGTTGAGCATGTGAAACAACTGAAGTGATATGTTTAAATTCAAAGCCAAAAAATTGCCAAGGTGCTAATCAAGATCCAATCTAAAATTGCCACACTCCATCCTCAGCTGAAAACTATATATGCCAATGTCAAATTTGGTACCAAGGCTAGAGTTAAGTTGTGAAATCAATGCACAACTTCAAATACTAAGATTGACTATTTATTGTAACAGAAAGAAGTGTTGCAAAGAAACTTTGAAAGGCTAGACTAGCAGAAGTTGAGAAATCCTGGGCAAATCTTCGAAAATCATGACTAAAGATAAAAATAAACTAGTTGGGATAGCTCTGGATAACAACTATGCCTCAAAGTCAGGTTGTTGCTTCATCAACTTTTACTGTTATAAAACTGTTAGTTAAATAGGATTCTTCACCACGAGCAACAACAACTTCCTCCCTCAAATAGAATCATCTTGGCTAGGATGTAGTAATGCGATATTTTGACTTGTAGATCACTAGGCTAGATGATTTTAGGCATTGCTGATGTAGGCTGCCTTCTTTAAGACTTTGCTGAATTATGTTATTTTTAGTTGAAGCTAGGAAGATAGGTTTTTCAGTTTTATCCTTAGCATCTTGTGCAAGTAGGCAACGAATGGATTCCTTAGCAACTAAGATATAGGGCTTTAAAGGTTTACCTGATAAGTGAGGTACCAATTGTTGGTGTATGCCCTAGAGGCCAATACATTCTGTCTGTATTTACATGCATTGTATTATGCTATTTTTAATATATAAGACATTTCATTTATTGTGTTCTTTTTGATAGACATAATAAAGTCCTTAGTATAGTAAGTTTGATATCATAGGACATCAAGTGGTGACTTGAACATGAGATCTTATTGGATAAAATGTTATTCTTAAAATGTCCCTAGTCAAGTATTATTGTTAATCAGGATAACAATAATGCATTGAGACTAGTATGTGCGTAGATTGATGACCACATCTCACGGGTCATGGATATGAGATATCAAGTCTTCACATGGATACATATTAGAATAATGATGTATTGGACAGACCCGCCATGAGAACGCTACGTGGATCGTTACGTGAGTGTCATAAGTGATAATAGTGTATGTGGTCCTTTGACCTGAAATCACTACGATTCCTACATGAGGAGTTGTGTGTTTTAATGCCATCAAACGTCATCTGTAACAAGATGATTATAAAGTTAGTTATTAGACATACTGCAATTCATGTGGAGGGATATGAGTGACCTAGATGGGATTTGTCTCTCCTACATAACAGGAGTGATATCTTCGGGCCCCTTAATTGAGTGAGACTACAAAATGCATGACCATGCTCAAATGAGTCAATATGAGATATCGATCTCATTTGTTATTACTATGTCTACTCAAGAATCAGGAAACTGAAGATTGAAGTAAACAAGGATGACACGTTCCATGCCTTGTGTTCAATCTAGATATCTGGACAAAGGGACTAAACTACACGGAAACATTGGTCATGGATAGGTTTTGTCAAATCATTGACATTCTCATTACTTGGGTAGTAGCGATGTGTTGCTAGATACCGCTCACTGTTTGTAATATTAAAATGAGATTTTAATATTACAACTAACGTCATGAGAACCTGCAGGGTCGCACACTTAGAGCAGACTAAATTGGAGCAATAAGATCCAAGTTGGACTTGAATTCAATTGTGGGCCTAACTCACGACAGATGGGTTTAGAGTTACACAACTTACCTTACTACTGCTCACACTCACTTAAGGCAGCCACTATTATAAATAGTACTACTAAGGGGGCTGCTACGAACGTAACATTACAACCCTAGCCGCACCTAAGAAAGTGAGTGAGAGATAGTGAAAGGTCTTCTTCTCTTCTCTTCGCAGCTAGCACCACGAAACAGAGGCGTGAATCCTTTTTACAAGTCTGTTCGTGTGGATACCGCAGAGACATCGTCGCTATTACGGTGTTGGTGATTCACCTCGCTTGTGTTTATCACGCTTCAAGAGGTAAACTTTTAAAAACTCGGATTATGGACTTTTCGTATAGATCTTGTGAGGGAATTCTATTATTTTGTTGCGCGATTTTTAATCCACAATTCCCAACACCAATACTAGTGGATTTGGTAAGCCATACTTAATTTGCTTAAAAGCTAATTATTGTTCTTTTCCCCAGATAAATTCCTCAGCTCTTCTCAGTCTCAGTAATGGTGACAATGCCTTCATCTTGCCATCTGAATTTGCAATGAATCTGCGCATGAAGTTGATTTTGTCGATTAAACTTTGTAACTCTTTTTTGTTTCGTAGTGGTCTAGCTTAGAACATTGCCTTAGCTTTATTTCTATCCACTTTAATTCTCTGTTGATGAACTAGGAAGCCTAGAAAATTTCTAGCTAAGACTCCAAAGGCGCACTTGGTTGGATTCATTTTCAGATTATGGACCTAAATTATTTTGAATGCTTGCTCAAGATTTGCTAGATGTTGATCAAAGTCAGTTGACTTTACCACCACATCATCTATGTAAATGTCCATGATCTTTCTAATTAGATAATGGAAAATGGTATTTATCACCCATTGGTAAGTAGTCCTTGTGTTCTTTAAGCCAAATGGCATTACAAGCCACTTATAGATCCCAAGGCACCTGAACAATGGAATGCAATCTTGTGAATGTCTTCTTTGGCTACAAAGACATGGTTGTAGCTAGAATATCCATCCATTAATATGAGGATTCCACTATTAGCTATTGCGTTAACTAGCATGTCAGCTACAACCATCACATGCTTGTCTTTTGGAGTGGCTAAGTTTTAGTTCCTAAAGTCTATGACTTGCCCATTTTTCTTGATGATTGGAACAATGTTGAATAACCATTCCACGTATCTAGTTGTTTGCACAAAACCTGCTTTCAAGAGCCTCTCAATCTCTTTATTGATCTTTGGCATCAACTCTAGATTGAATTTGTGGGTAGGTTGTAACACCCCAAATTTTGGCTAAATTACGATATTGTCCAAAATATACTGTTTTATGTTTTCTGTTTGCTATAAAATTAATTTGACTGTTTCGTGACTGTATTTGATTATTGTGTGTGATTTACTCCGAGTCAAGAAAATAATAATTTTCGGGCCGGGAAAAATCTTTATCTGATTATTCGGAGATGGGAGATCTTACTAAACCCAATTCCGAGTGATACGTGTATCAATCTTTTAATTTTTAGAATTTATCTGTAAAATAAAATATTTTATATTATAATATTATTTTATTATCCAGTGGACAGTACCTACTGACTTAAGAGTAGTAGCTTCTGCCCAGTGAACAATAGGAACCTGAAAAGTCTTTGTGACTTACAATTCGGTGAACTAATAGAAATCAGTCAACATTTCTGGCTTGAATTATTTCTAAGCCAATGAGAATCAGTCAACGAAAATGACTTGAATTTCTAAGCCAATAGGAAGATAGACCACAAAAATGGTTGGACTTGTTAGTAAGCAATTAGAAAACCTAACTAAGTTAGCTTAAACCTAACTAGGTTAATCCAAAGTGGTTAAGTAGTAACTAAATGGAACAAACCTAGTTAGCTATTCATCAAAGCCTTAGTTAGAGAATGTTCTAGCATAATCAAGAAGGTGATTAGTTAAGTAACTAAATGGTTAGCCAAGTAACTAACAAACCTAACTAGATTAACCTAAGTTTAACTAGATACCTAAGTGAACCAAGACTTGGTTTGCTCTCCCTTGAGCCATTCGGTTATGGCATTTTCAAGAAGCACCAAGAAGCTTGGTGACTTGATTCTCTAAGCCAATAGGAAGAAAACTTGGAGACAAAGCCTTGGATATCAACCATTGATCTAATCTAAGGCTACTAGGAGGTCTTGAGTGGTCAACAAAGGAGGCCACCTCCATTGAGCTCCACGGCCAAGTACTAGAGTTAGGAGACCATTTTCACTTCATTTTCATCTTTGCTATCTCATACAAAAACTATTTTCTCCTTTCTCTTTCTTCCAAAAACCAAGAACACCATAACTTCTCTTTGTGAAGTTCACGGCCAACACACCATTTCCATACCTCCACTATTCTAAAATTTCATCAAATACCACTTCTCAAATTTAAACATCATTCTAAACATCTTTCAAGTTGTGACTTTCTTCAAAATCATCAATTTGAAGCTTGGAAAACAACCTTGAAGTTTCTTTCCTACAAGGCAAAAATCCTTGTTTCTTGTACCTAACTTGATTCTTGAAGTTCTAAGCCATGATTGATCCATGGTTTTTCTTTTTCAACCATAGTTTATGACTTTATAAATTGTTTAAGTTTGTTAGGGTTTTTCTTGGAGCTATACGAAATCACTAGGAGGAAGTCCAAGTGGAGTTTGTCTTCCTTAGAGGTAAGAGGGAGATTTAATCTCATCAAACATGTATGGTGGTGAGAAAATGGATGTGTTTGTGGTGAAGAATCCATAAGGATTCATTCACTTTGTTGTTTAAAGTTTTTGCCTATTTGTGATTGATTTTATTTGCAAGCATGTCTATAGCTTTAATATATTTGGTATGTGTTTATAAATGCATGATAGTTATTGTAGGATGTGAATAACATGTTGAGGATTTGCATGAGTGTTCCAAAGAACACATGAAGCTCATGACTTCATCACTACAAAAGGAACCAAGATGTTCTAAATATTTTCCTAATCATGGATTAGGTGATTTAACAATAATAAAATGGATTAAGAATTTTTATAAGAGATTAAATAATGGAAAATAAATAAATATGATTTATAAAACATAGAAGGATTTTTGGCCAACATGCCTACTTATAATGTTTTTAATTCAAAATTATTTCCTAAGCATAGATTTATGTAAATTAAAGAGAACTCAATTTCAATGGATTTTAGAGAATAAAATAAATGTAAGTTATTTTAGAAACTTAATTAGAGAAATTAAGTATGGATGAGAAATAAAATGAACACTTGAAAAGTACTAACGTAGAGCTCACCCTTCAGGTTTTGAAGCGCGTTAGCAAATTTCGAGATGAAAACAATGGTTAAGACTAAGAAAGGTATTTTTTAAAAGAAATAGTAGAAAATATTAAGTAAAGGATTTTTAAAAGGAAATGCTATAAATAAAGCTAGAAATAAATATATATTGGAGAAAAATTTAAAATATAATTTAGAACGTAAAGAAATATTTTGCATAGTTGAAAAATATTAGAAATACCTTACACGTGTTTAAAATAATGATTTTTAAACTACGCGATTGGGAAAATAATTTAAAAACGTTACGCGATTGAGTAAATGATTTAAAAACACTACGCGATTTCAAAAACGTCAAAAAATATTTACGCGATTTGAAAACGTTGGAAAAAAGTGATGCAATTGTGAAAGTGCGATAAAATATGTACACGACTAAAGGAACAGTAAGTTACTGTTGGGTTAAAGTGGTAGACTTGGATATATGAAAAAATGGTACTGTCAATTGGTGGCGTACTATTATGGAAAATACTGATAATGAGGTTATTTGTGTATTTTGGCTCATGCACATGCATAGAGGAATGTGTCAATTTGGTTGAAATTGGCAATTGGCTGACGAGATGAATTACACCATAGTGCGGGTGTGATAGGCGTAGTGTGGTTCATTGAGTGAACTTCAAGGCGTTAGTGTACGGAGGATTCCACATATGGACAGTTGGTAGCTCCTCTGTGCCGTGGTAACGGGCAATGCACTAGCGATCTCGACAAGTACTATTCTTAATCAGGATCTAGTGGAGACTGTCCAGTACAATGCCTGTTGTGCACGACATTTTGACTGTGTACTATTTACACGACGTTTGACTGTGTAATATTTGGCTGAGGTAGCCGGAGCTACAGATATGTTTTTCGAATCATTCTCTCTGATGTTTATGTTTAGCTTCATGGAGTATGAATGAGTTTGTGTACATTTACATAAGTGGTCTGCATCATAATGTGATTATTTTTATTTGATTTGAGATATTATGTATGATGTGATAATATGATATGTTGTATTAATTGTTATATCTGTATGTACTGTCGTTTTCTGTACTGCCATGCTAGTAGTGATGTAGATTGTCTCACCTCTTTCTATATATTTTTTTGTACTATTATTTATGCTTCGTAAAGACTTTGAGGAAGAAGAAGAGGAGCAGCCTCTGGATTGTCAGTACGAGGAGGAGCAGCATCCGAGCGATCAGTGCGAGGAGGGCGAGCCTCTGGATCATCCATATCATTTGGATTGATCGACACCTAGGGTTTCTGTCTTCCGATGATCTCCAGAGAAGGATCTCTCAGAGATCAAAACTTTTAGTTTTGTACTTGGGCTAGTTTATAGTTTACTTTAAACCAAACAGTTTACTGTTTTATTAAATAATTTATTGTATGTAAATATTCGTATCTTTAAAGACAAAATCATATGTATAATTATGGTGTGTATTTGATGGTTTGCTTTATTTTATATTCTGTTTATTTTATTTAATGATATAATGTACAAAAAGAAATTTTTTCACAACTTCTATTATTATATGTACTAAATGATTTATTACTTGGGTTTGTCGTAAATGTGACATCATAAGGAGGGTGTTACATTAGTTGGTATCAGAGCCCAAGTTAGAGTCTTTTGGGGTTATGGTTGGATCTATTTTTGCTTGTGTTATGTGATTCTCTGTGATTTGTTTCCGAAAGGTTGCATCTGACTTTGTTTTGTCTTGTTTGATTGATTGAAGAAAAAGATGTCTGGTGGTTGAAGAACGCGTGCGAACGTGGAACGTAATGTTGATCCAATGATTGTAGTTGCTGAGGCCATGCAGTGTATGGCAGAGGTGATTACGCAACAGAATCAACAAGCAGCCCTACAACACGAGCCGACTGCTGATGCTCTAAATTTGTTTGAGTTTAAACGTAATAACCCGCCACAGTTTAGAGGCAAGTTTGATCCAGAGAACGCGAGTCCTTGGATCCAAGATCTGGAAAAGATATTTGAAGGAATGAGGTGCGCCAATGATTGAAAGGTGACGTATGCTACATTTATGCTGAGAGGGGACAATGAGAACTGGTGGAGAGGAACTCGGCGATTACTACAAGCTGAGGGAACTGAAATTACCTGGGAGGTATTCTACGAAGTATTTCTGGAGAAGTACTTTCTTGCCAGTGCCTGACATGCCAAGGAAATGGAATTTCTTGGTTTACGACAAGGCAATATGACCGTTGGTGAATATGTTGCAAAATTTAAGAGCTTGTCACAATTCTCAAGGTATTTCCAAATCCCGCCTGACGAGGAGTGGAAATGCCGCAACTTTGAAGAGGGACTGTAACACCTCGAAAATTAATAATTTTATGATAAATAGTCGTTTTATAATATTTGTGATTTTTGTGAATTTTTTTGTATTTTTCTATGAATGCGAAATATTTTAATATTATTCTTTTTTTGCGTGCACATTGAGCGGAGCCGAGAAAATGATATATTTTTTTCGAGAACCTTGAACTGTGAAAACGTCGACGGGGGATCTTACTAAACCCGATGCCAGACATGATTTACGAGGTTTCACGTTTTTTGAAATTTTTATCTGATAAATAAAAATCACTGAATAATTTTATTATCCGTTGGACAATAAATATCAATTTTTGTTAACTGTAATTTCTGTCAACTGGTAATAAATCTGATATAGTGTTAGTCATATTTTAGAGAACGCTTTAATAACATCACCATGGTGACATCATCACCATGACATCATTTTGACTTTTCAAAAGGAGAAAGTTTCCTAGCACCTTCCTTTTGGCTTGTTGGAGAAGCTAGGAGGAAGCTTCCTTGCACTTTCCTATTGGCTTCTTCAAGAAGCCACATTTCTTCTCTCCTCTCTCCACCACACATTTTTTAGGGCTCTTTGTTGCCATACATTTTAATTCATACACTTACACAAAATACACCTAATTACACATTTCATTTCATTTCACTTTACTATCACTCTCTCTCTCTCTCTCTAATATTTTCTCTCCTCTCACTTTCTCTCAAACTTCATCTTCTCCATCTTCTCTCTACTCCACGGCAATGATCCATGGTTAGGGGAGCCAAGGTTTGCTTCTTCATTTTACCACTTCCATTCTTACTTTCAAAAGCTTCACTTTCTCTCTCCATTCTCTCTCTTCTCTCATTCTTCTTCAAGTTTTCTCTTTTCTCCTTTCCTTCACCCTCTCCACGGCACCACCATCTCCACCCACCTCCACTATGGCAAAAATTTCAAGTAACTACATTTTCTTGATCTCCATTACATTCTAAACACTTTTCTAGTTGGAGTCATCTTCAAAAACTCAGCCTTTCCTCTCCATTTTCTCCCCTCTTCCACGGCCAAAACCACCATTGTTGGCCATCCAAGCTTTTTCATTAAACCAACCCTTGATCTTGAATCTAGACATCATTCTAAGCAACTTTTATGTTGTGACCATGACCAAAATCATCCATTTTCGTTTTGGATCTATCAAGCTTCAAAGTTGGAAACTTTAAGGTAAAGTTCATAACTTTTCCACCTTTTCTCCTCATTTTCGTAATCCTTGATCTCTTAGGTGATCAAGGGTTCCTTTTCTAAGCTTTGATGATGATTTTGATAAGTTTTGATGTCCTTAGGGTTTCCTTGAAGGTGTAGTACGAAAATCCCCACAAGGGACCAAGAGGCTTGCTTCCTTGTGTTGTCTTCAAGAGGTAAGAGGGAGATAGTCCTCTTCAACCTATCTTGGTGGTGAAGAGACCTTGTGTGATTGTTTGATGGAGAAATCCATATTTGTATGCTTACTTTGTTTGGTGATTTTGCATGCTTTTGTATTCTTGATTTGAATTAATGCTTGAATGGTGATCTTGAGTGTATTGGATGTGTTAAAAATGTTTGATCATGTTAGGGTTGTTAAATGGAAAATTTGGAGTTTCCTACCCTAATGTGAGGCCACGGTTTTGATTAGGGTTTTGGGATATAAATTGGTTTTGTGTACAAATAAAATGAAGCTTATGTAACTAAATGTTAGAATTAATGGATGGAAAATTTTAAAGGTTTAATACCCTAAAGTGAGGCCATGGTTTTAGCCATGGATCCTAAGGGATTGGATTAAATTGTTATGAAATAAAATTTAAGTGATTAGATATCAAGAGACTAGTGCATGAAATGGAAAGGATTTGGGACTTCTACCCTAGGGAGGCTCACAGCCTCTAAGAGGATTAAATGGTCCAAGTTGTGATTCTTGGTGCAACATTGGAGAATTTTAGATTCCTTAGGAGTTCATAAAATGGAAAGAATAAAGGAAAAAACTTTATCCTATGGATTGGAGTGATTTTGAACATAAGGGAAGAACAAGAGAGTGGCGAGGCTTGTAAAACCTTCGAGTAATTTTTAAGTGAGCATCATTGATTAAATTAAGGAATGTTGTGACATTTTCCACAAGCGCACGGGTCGTACAAGTAGTAAAATAAATATCGTTCCCACGAGGATCATTTGATTACCAACTCTTACGGTGATTTCGATTATTTAAGCGAACAGATACAATGATGGAAGCTAAATTGAAATCAAAATAAAATAAAAGCAATTAAACTAAGAAGAGAAATAAAAGCAATTAAACTAAGAAGAGAAATAAAAGTAATTAAACTAAGAAGAATTGAGATTCAACCATGGATAAAGACCTAGGACTGGGAATCCACTACAATATTCTCTATGCTAAATCGTTCATGTTCTTGAAGGCGAACTGTCCTAAATTATTTAAAGCCCAATGTCTTGGCACTAAAAACGTGCTAAAACCTCATCAATCCCATTCTCATGGCAATTAATCCAAGTTCTAACCCATTAAGATTCATGACATTCGTTTGACCCTCGAAGGACTTAACCCTATGTCTAGGCATTAATTCCTAAGTTCAATTCTTAGATTATCAAGCAATTAGACTTCTTCTTTCGATCCTTCATATAAAGCCTAAAATCATGTAGATATGGCGCGCAACATACCACAAGCATTAAGAACACTAAGAATGAATCAAGAACAACAATAATCAATTCAACATAGATAAATAAAGAGTTTCATTCCAATTCTAAATAAAGGGGTTTAGCCACTCAAAGCACAAACAAGAATAGAGATTAAAGAGACAACCATGATTTCAAAATAAAAGAAAAGATAGAGAAAAAGAACATCAATGGTTGATCTTCAATGGCTCTTGATCTTGCCTCCCAAGCCCTTGCCTCAGATCCATGTACCTCTCAAACTCTTCTGCAGCTAATCCACCATTTCTGCCCCAGAGTTTCCTCCTTTGGGCTTCCACTCTTGGGGACCCCTCTCCCCTTAGGACTTTTCTCCCCTTTCCAGGAGCTCCCTTAGAGGGCTGTCACTCACCTCTTCGGTTTCTCCCTTCCAGGGGACCTCCCTTTGTGTTTCTTCAGCCTCTTTTCTACTCTCTTCTCATTCTGCAGCTCCTTCCCTTTCTTTTATAATCAATTGGAGAAGGTTTTAGCGTCCATGACAAGTTTGATGGGAGACACGACCATGTCTATTGGAGACACGGCCGTGTCTCATTACAAAACACGTGAAATTTGTCAAAAAACGTGTAACAATAGTAGATCCGTGAGTGAACAGTGCTCACACGGCCGTGCATAACTTAGGCACGGCCGTGGTTAAATTCCAGAAGCTTTACAGGAGTTAGACACGGCCGTGTGAGGGCCCAGGATGCGAAATTCCACTTTTGGGGGAGGCACGGCCGTGTTCACTTTAGGCACGGCCGTGTATACTAGAATTTCACAAAGATGCCTTCGTGAAAGTTGTAGATCTTTTTCTTAGCTTTCCAAGGACACCTAATTCGCCTCGTTTCGACCTCTGTAGCTCAAGTTATGCTCATTTTATCGCACAAAGGTCAAAAACTCTACGAATCTCAGCCGTATAAATTCTAAGTTCAACTCCATTGCAATAAATTCATCCAAAGCTTCATAGAGCCATGTCAAAACACCATTTCTGGACCTAAAAACATAGAGAATAACAACTTTGAGATAACAAGGATAAATAGAATAAATGTGGCATAAATTCTAACATAAATCAATCAAAGCATCACATTTTATCCAATTTAAGGCTATAAAATACGGGCATAACAAGGAACTTAATCAACCTAAAGGAATGAAGATTGAATAAGGACTTCAAGAGAATCCCTCTAGAAAATGAATCCATAAGAGATGTTAATTCAAGTGAAACTTTATAATGATTCCATAATAGATGTTAATTAAAGTGGAACTTTATAATGACCTCATAAGACTTGTTGAGCTAGGGTGAAACCCCGAAATGAACTTCTAAAAGTGTGTTATCACTCTTGAGAATTTAATACTAGACTATTGTGGGTCCGTGTTTGGGACTAAAACTCTGTTAATGCTTAAATTGGCCAAATTGTGGCATATTATGGAAAATATATCATTATTGTTGGATATACATGGTTGTGCATGGAGTCAACATGCATTGAGCATTATACACTATTGGTTATTGTGCCAATGTGCTGAAACCGGGCGGATTAGTGTTATTATGTAATTGCATGGGCGGTTATGTAATAGTAGTGATACTAATGGTATTAGACAATTGTATGGGCGATTGTTTAATATCATTGGGGATAGTACCATGATGGCTTGAGTTATGCATATTCGCATTGAACAATTTGCTCAGTCGATGACTATTAAAAGGCTGGATGAGCTTATGATTATGCATTGAATCAGTATGCGTTGAACAAATTGCTTAGTCGATGACTGTTAAAAGGCTATATGAGCCTATGAATGAGGATTGAATAAGTGATGATCCAGTGGAAGGATCTGATTGAGGACCATAAGGGGCGGTGTATACCAATTGCACGCATTACGCGCTTGATAAATCACTATTCTTTACTCGGAGAATGAATGCGAATTGAATGGTGAGGTCTATGATGGATCTGATTAAGGACCGTAAGGCGCAGTGTATACCGATTGCGCGCATTACGCGCTTGACAAATCACTATTCTTTTTGTGGTAATGAGTGAGAATTGAATAATGTGATCTCATGGAAGGATCTGATTGAGGATTGTGAGGCGCGGTGGTTCATTTCGTAATAATGTTATTACCTTATTATACCCTTGGCCATGATAAACCGATTGCAATGCATCACGCGCCTGACAAGCACTATTCTCTTCGTGGTCTGGCGTAGACTGTCATTGAGGGGGACAGATCTCCTGGAACGTTCATCTTTGAAATGGAATGGAAAATCTTGGTACCAAGTGCACATGCATTATGAGTCGGCATTGTAAGTCCGCATATCATTTGACACTCATTTATGTGATGATTATACTATTGTTTTATTGATGTCATGATTATCTAAAATGTTTTAATTATTCATTATCTGAGACTCTGTTGCTGTTTCTTTTATCGTATGTGATTATTACTATTTAATGTTGTTGTTCTGCTATGTGGGCGTTCTACGCTGTTCTATTTCTTTACTGCCATAATTGGTAATGTAAGTAGGATGTCTCACCTCTTTCCTATATCCTTGTATTTCTATTATATATATATTTGTTAAAAGATTGTTGTTGAGATTGTGACATGCCTGGATATAACGACTGTGGTGTAATGATGATTGTGCCACAGTTATTAGATCTAGGGGTGTTACAGGGACTGAGGGTAGAATTAAAAAGGGGAGTGCTACCCATGAGGATGAATCAATTTCCTGCTTTGATGGATACGTGTCAACGACTCGAGGAGCTGGAGCCGTCAAGAGACCTAAGGAATCGTAACTTTGGACCGACTAGGTTCCAAAGAGGAGGTAACAATAATAATAGTCAGTTTTAGCGCAAACCGTATTCAAGACCACCAGGGAATCAACCCCAACGTCCATCTTTTGGGGGAAGTTCTAGTGGTAACAAAGCTGGTCCAAACATGGCATTCACGCCTAGATGCTTTAAATGTGGAAGGAGTGGCCACATATCCAAAGATTGTTCAATCAAGGGAACAATCTGTTTCAAATATGGAAGACCTAGACATGTTTCTAGGGATTACAACTAGCCAGAAAGGAAGCCAACTGTGAGTAACGTTCGTGTAACTCAGCCGCAATCTGGAGGGCGAGTATACACGATGAGTGGAGCTAAAGCTTCCCAGTCCGAAGATCTTATTCAGGGAGAAGGTGTCATAGAAGGTAATCTTTTGACTGTACTATATGATTCAGGTGTAACTCATTCGTTTATTGCATATGATTGTGTGGATCAGTTGAAATTGCTTGTGTCTTCTCTGAATTTTCAAATGATTATTTCTACACTAGCTGCCAAGCCTGTTGTTACATCTAAAGCATGTTTGAAATGCCCTATTACCATTCATAATCGAGCCTTCTTTGTTAACTTAATTTGCTTACCTCTTGTTGAAATAGATATAATCTTAGGAATGGATTGAATTTGCTTACCTCTTGTTGAAATAGATATAATCTTAGGAATGGATTGGTTATCTTCTAACCATATCCTATTAGACTGTATCAATAAAACCTTAGTTTTTCCTAAGGATGAGAATTCTGGATTTTTAACTGCCACTAAAGTCGAAGTTGAGGGATGGAACTCAAGGATACATGCTGCTGTCTTCTTTAGAAGTCAATAGTGAGAAAGATGTGAACGCTATTTCTATCGTTAATGAGTTTCTCGAGGTTTTTCCCGATGAGGTACCCGGTTTACTACCAGAGAGAGAGATAGAGTTTTCTATCGATCTTGTACCAAGAGCAGGCCCTATTTCGATTGCACCATATCAGATGTCGCCATCAAAACTAGTAAAGTTAAAGAAGTAATTGGAGGAATTATTGGAAAAATAGTTTGTGCGACTGAGTGTTTTGCCGTAGGGAGCACCAGTGCTACTAGTCAAGAAGAAGAATGGAACTTCTCGTCTCTGTGTGGATTATCGTCAGTTGAACAAGGTTACGATAAAGAATAAGTATCCACTTCCAAGGATTGATGATTTGATGGACCAACTGAAAGGAGCAGTTATTTTCTCTAAGATAGATCTGCGATCAGGTTATCATCAAATTCGTGTCAAGGTAGAGGATATACCAAAGATAACTTTTCGAGCTCGTTATGGGCATTATGAGTATCAAGTGATGTCGTTCGGAGTGACGAATACTCTTGCTATATTCATGGATTACAAGAACAAGATTTTTCATCCATACCTAGACAGATTTGTCGTTGTTTTTATCGATGACATTCTGATCTACTCTCAAAATCAGGAAGTGCATGCTGAACATCTCAGTATAGTTCTCCAAAATTTGAAAGAAAAGAAGCTGTATACAAAATTAGCAAAGTGTGAGTTTTGGTTGGAAGAAGTTCAGTTTCTAGGTCACGTGATTTCCAAGGAAGGTATTGCGGTAGACCCATCGAAAGTGGAAACCATTCTACAATGGGAAAGGCCAAAGACAGTGACAGAGATTTAGAGTTTTGTTGGATTGGCCATATATTATCAAAGGTTTATTGAAGGTTTTCTCAAGATAGCAGGACCTCTTACACAGCTCACGAGAAAGAGTCAAGCTTTTGTTTGGACAAAAGAATATGAAACAAGTTTCCAGGAGTTGAAAAAAAGATTGACAACGGCACCAGTGCTAATTTTGCCGGATCTAAGCGAGACTTTCGAGGTGTATTATGAAGCTTCTTACCAGGGGTTAGGATGTGTGTTAATGTAGAATAGAAATGTGGTAGCCTATGCTTCAAGACAATTAAAGGTATATGAGAGGAACTACCCAACGCACGATTTGGATCTAGCCGCAATGGTTTTTGCATTAAAAGCGTGGAGACATTTTCTATATGGGGCCACGTTCAATGTCTTCAGTGTTCACAAGAGTTTGAAATACTTGTTTGATCAGAAGGAATCAAACATAAGGCAAAGGCGGTGGCTAGAATTTTTAAAGGATTATGATTTTCAGCTTCAATACCATCCGGGAAAGGCGAATGTGGTGGCAGATGCCTTAAGTAGGAAGGTGATTAGTGTTTCTACCATGATGATAAAGGAGGAGGAATTAATCAATCAGTTTAGAGATTTGTGGTTGTCTGTGGAATTGGCACCAGGAAGGATTCGTCTAAATAAAGTGACTATTTTGAATAACTTGCTGGAGGAAATAAAAAAAAGACAAGAAGATGATCCATTTTTGCAGAATGAGAAAGAATTTTTGAAGCAAGGTCATAAGGCAAAAATTGAGGAAGGATCTTATGGGGTCTTAAGATTTGAAGGAAAGATTTGTATACCTAATGATCCCGATCTTAAGCAAGCAATTTTGAACGAAGCTCACACTAGTAGGTTAAGTATGCATCCAGGAATGACTAAGATGTATCAAGATCTAAAACAGATGTTTTGGTGGCCAAGGATGACGAGAGATGTTGCAGAACGTGTGGCGTCTTGTCTAGTTTGTCAAAAGGCAAAAGTTGAGCATCAAAGACTTACCGGTATGTTACAACCTTTAACTATTCCAGAATGGAAATGAGATAATATTTCAATGGATTTTGTTATTGGATTGCCAAGAACTAGGAAGGGTCATGATTTTTTATGGGTTATAGTCGATAGGCTTACGAAGTTAGCGCACTTCTTTCCGATCAATATCAAGTATTCGTTGGAATGATTAACCCAAGTATACATTAGTGAAATTGTTAGACTTCACGGTGTACCCGCAAGTATAGTTTCTAATAGAGATTCGAAGTTTACATCGAGGTTTTGTCGAAGTTTACAAGAAGCCATGGGAACTAAGCTACGTCTGAGTTATGCTTATCATCTGCATACTGATGGTCATATCAAGAAGACTATCCAATCACTGGAGGTACTGTTGCGAGCTTGTATGTTAGAACAACAAGGGAGTTGGGATGAATTCTTGTCTCTAATAGAATTCACTTACAACAATAGTTTTCACTTAAGTATAGGGATGGCACCCTACGAAGCACTATATAGGCGACGATGCCGAACACCTTTGTGTTGGTATCAGGATGGGGAAAGTATGACCATAGGGCCTGATCTTGTACAACAAACTATGGAAAAGGTGAAAATAATTCAGGAGAAAATGAGGACAATTCAAAGCCGACAGAAAAGCTAGGCTGACAAGCGAAGGAGACCTCTTAAATTTGAGGAAGGTGAACATGTGTTTTTGCGAGTAACACTTGCGACTGGTGTTGGAAGGGTTATCAAATCCAGAAAACTTACTCCTAAATTCATTGGACCTTATCAAATCATTTGTCGGATAGGTCCAGTAGCTTACCAAATAGTTTTACCACCTTTTCTTTCCAATCTCCATAATGTATTCCATGTGTCTCAGTTGAGAAAATATATTCCCGATCCAACGGATGTCATTCAACCTGATGAAGTACAACTGAAAGATAATTTGACGTATGAGACACTTCCTGTTAAGATTAAGGACAGGAAAGTGAAGCAGCTTTGAGGGAACTGGGCAGAAGCTACTACTCTTAAGTCAATAGGTACTGTCCACTGGATAATAAAATAATATTATAATATAAAATATTTTATTTTACAGATAAATTCTAAAAATTAAAAGATTGATACACGTATCACTCGGAATTGGGTTTAGTAAGATCCCCTAGCTCCGAATAATCAGATAAAGATTTTCCCCGACTTGAAAATTATTATTTTCTTGACTCGGAGTAAATCACACACAACAATCAAATATAGCCACGAAACAGTCAAATTAATTTTATAGCAAATAGAAAACATAAAATAGTACATTTTGGACAATGTCGTAATTTATCCAAAATTTGGGGTGTTACAACTCTCCCCCACTAATAAAGATTTCGTCCCCGAAATTTATCGTACCTTAGAAAAAATGTGGGTATTGCTCCCTCATTTTATCCTCCAGCTCCCAAGTAGCATCTCTCGTTACCTCATTCCATATTACCTTTACCAATACAATCATCTTGGACAATAGGAACCTGAAAAGTCTTTGTGACTTACAATTTAGTGAAACAATAGAAATCAGTCAACGTTTCTGGCTTGAATTATTTCTAAGCCAATGAGAATCAGTCAACGAAAATGACTTGAATTTCTAAGCCAATAGGAAGGTAGTCCACAAAAATGGTTGGACTTGTTAGTAAGTAATTAGAAAACCTAACTAAGTTAGCTTAAACCTAACTAAGTTAATCCAAAGTGGTTAAGTAGTAACTAAATAGAACAAACCTAGTTAGCTATTCATTAAAGCCTTAGTTAGAGAATGTTCTAGCATAATCAAGAAGGTGGTTAGTTATCCTAAGTAACTAAATGGCTAGCCAAGTAACGAAGAAACCTAACTAGATTAACCTAAGTTTAACTAGATACCTAAGTGAACCAAGACTTGGTTTGCTCTCCCTTGAGCCATTCGGTTATGGCACTTTCAAGAAGCACCAAGAAGCTTGGTGACTTAATTCTCTAAACCAATAGGAAGAAAACTTGGAGACAAAGCCTTGGATATCAACTATTGATCTAATCTAAGGCTACTAGGAGGTCTTGAGTGGTCAACAAAGGAGGCCACCTCCATTGAGCTCCACGGCCAAGTACTAGAGTTAGGAGACCATTTTCACTTCATCTTCATCTTTGCTATCTCACACAAAAACTATTTTCTCCTTTCTCTTCCAAAAACCAAGAACACCATAGCTTCTCTTTGTGAAGCTCACGGCCAACACACCATTTCCATACCTCCACTCTTCTAAAATTTCATCCAATACCACTTCTCAAATCTAAACATCATTTTAAACATCTTTCAAGTTGTGACTTTCTTCAAAATCATCAATTTGAAGCTTGGAAAACAACCTTGAAGTTTCTTTCCTACAAGGTAAAAATCCTTGTTTCTTGTTCCTAACTTGATTCTTGAAGTTCTAAGCCATGATTGATCCATGGTTTTTCTTTTTCAACCATAGTTTATAACTTTATAAATTGTTTAAGTTTGTTAGGGTTTTTCTTGGAGCTATACGAAATCACTAGGAGGAAGTCCAATAGGAGTTTGTCTTCCTTAGAGGTAAGAGGGAGATTGAATCTCATCAACCATGCATGGTGGTGAGAAAATGGATGTGTTTATGGTGAAGAATCCATAAGGATTCATTCACTTTGTTGTTTAAAGTTTTTGCCTATTTGTGATTGATTTTATTTGCAAGCATGTCTATAGCTTTAATATATTTGGTATGTGTTTATAAATGCATGATAGTTATTGTAGGATGTGAATGACATGTTGAGGATTTGCATGAGTGTTCCAAAGAACACATGAAGCTCACGACTTCATCACTACAAAAGGAACCAAGATGTTCTAAATATTTTCCTAATCATGGATTAGGTGATTTAACAATAATAAAATGGATTAAGAATTTTTATAAGAGATTAAATAATGGAAAATAAACGAATAGTGGAGACTGTCTGTAACACCCCAAAATTTACTTTTCTAGTATCAGAATTCATTCTAAAATATTTGTGATTTTCTAGAATTTTTCTGGAATTTTCTGAGAACGCGGAATATTTTAATATATTTCTCATTTTACGTATGTACTGAGCGGAATCGGAGAAATGAGATATTTTTTCCGAAAGCCTTGAACTATGGAAACGTCGACGGGGGATCTTACTAAACCCGAGGCCAGACACAGTTTACAAGGTTTCACATTTTTCGAAAAATCTTAACAGATGAGATAATAAAACACTGTGAAAAATTTATCTGTCAGATTTGTTAATGCTGACTTCTGCTAACTATAATTACGTCCAGTAAATAATAACACGTAATAAAAATCTTATCACATTATTCAAGAAATTACCTTGCGTCAAACTCTTTTTAGCCTTATTTTCAAAATAAAAATAGAGTTAATTAAAAGCCCATTGTAGGAAGCTTCCAAGAAGTTTCCTTGTGGACACATTTTCTCTCTCTTCCCTCCTCACTCTTCTCCACGGCAGAGGCAATATTGGAACCCAATATTCACTTTCATCTTCCTAATATTACACTCTCATTTCTCTAAACCCCAAATACCCATTTCTCCATTTTCATCTCTTCTTCTTCTTCCTCCTCCACCGTACACCCTCACCATTCACCATCTTCATTTCCTTTCTTCCCCACTTCCAAATCTAGCTTTCTTCCATCCTTCCAAGACCATTTTTCCTTGTGGCCATCCTTGGTTCTTCTTCTTCTTCCTCCATTTTTCACCATTGAAGCTAAAACTTTGAGCTTGGAGGTAAAGTCTTAACCTTTCTTTCACTTTCTTCTCATTTTAGTTTTTCTTGGTCACCTATGTGATCAAGAACTTATTTTTCCATGGTTTGAGTGGACATTATGGAAATCACTCACATTGGTGTTCTTCTTGAAGGGGAAAATGAAAATCTAGGGCAAGAAGAGGTAACACCTTGTGTTGTCTTCCAAATAGGTAAGAGGGAGATGATCCTCTTCAACCAATCTTGGTAGTAAGGGAATGTCTTGTATGTGTGTTGTTATTGATTTCTGAATCCATGTATAAAGTTCTCTCATTTTTATGTTGTTCTTGATGATAGTGCATTTTGTTGGGTTTGTATGATTTATTGATGCCTCTTGCATGATTTGAAGGTATATTTGAGTGACTTGTTGATTAAATATGATAATGATTGGTTTGGTTTGAGTTAGAGGACCTGGAGAACTCTGTTTTCTGCAAGTTTACGCGTGGTAATCGATTACACGGGGCTTGTAATCGATTACCAAGCTCTTAAGGGTACGAAATCGTGATTCTGGAAATCTGGTAATCGATTACATCTTGTGTGTAATCGATTACAGAGATTCTGTCCAGCTTGTAATCGATTACAAGAATGGTGTAATCGATTACCAAGCCTATGATGTTACGAAATGGTGCTTCTGGGAATCGCGTAATTGATTACAACTTGTGGGTAATCGATTACGGAGGTTCTGTCCAATTGGTAATCGATTACCACGACTGTGTAATCGATTACCAGGGCCATGAAGTTACGAATCGTGGTTCTGGGAATCATGTAATCGATTACAATGAGATTGTAATTGATTACAGAGATTCTGTTACGCTAGTAATCGATTACCAGGGTGATGTAATCGATTACCAAGACCCAAAAATGAGATTTTTGAGCTGGAAATGATTGAAATTATGGTTCTTTGTCCTTTGTAACTCAAACATAACCTAAAAACCCTAGATTCAAGGATTTTACTTTACTTAAATGTGATAGGAATATGTATTCATACCAATAGAGAAGAAATGATTTTGAAAATGGAATTCTTGGATCCATGACATGGAAATTGTGGTATGTAGGAACATATATTCCTAGAGAGAATTATTGATGCAAGTGTGATTCCCTATGTGGGTTATGCAGTTATTGATTCAGTATTCAATGAGATAAGAAATGATGATATGCCATTGAGGCAATGTTTTTAATAAATGTATTGTTGATATGTCATGTTGGACATTGAATAATGCTTATGTGCCATTGAGGCAATGCTTATGTTGAATGCATCATTGATGAACATACATGATTGGACATTGTGTCATCATGCATGCGTGTTGTCCGTTGGACATTGTTGAGAAGGCTATGTTGCCTAGGAGTTTGAATAACACCTATGTGCGGGTGCGAATAGACTAAGCGTAGGTGTTATATGTTGTTGACCCTGGGGGCGTTGGGGTGTGGGTGTCTCACAATAGACAGTGGTAGCTCCGCTGGGGCCGTGGGATAGACCAATGCAACACACCAACGATCCGGCCTGAGACGCTGTCCTATGTTGCGATCAACTGTTGAGGTGCCATGTGTGAGCCATTTTGCGTAAATGTTTTTATGTGATGAGCACACTATTTTTTTTAGGCTAACGATACACTGGTATTACTCCTTGATCATTCACTCTGAAGATGTTTATGTCTAGCTCCATGGAGTAGGAACTTTGGTACCCTTGTTGCATTGTGAGTTGTCAGTCACATGGTCCATTGAGCATTCATGATTGGATAATGTGTTTACTATTATGACTGTGATATTTATTTGATTCTTGGTAATGTTAACTACTGTTCTTTGTTGCTTTACCCTCATTAATTGCTTTCATGTATTACTGTACTTGTATGTATTAACTGTGTCTTATGTGGGCGTTCGACGTCGTTTATTTTCTTGCTGCCATGTTGGTACTGAAAGCTGGGAATCTCACCTCTTTCCTATATTTGTGCATTTCTGTTTTACATTTATATTTGATAAAAGATCGTGAGGAAGATAAAGAGGGACTATACCTTGGTTGGTTGACTTGAGCATCTGGACAAGATTTCATCGACTACGTAAGAGTGCAGTCGCGGAGTGGCATCGATGCCTGTCGTGTTAACTGGGATGCCGTGTGTCACGTGCATATGGGGTTGCGGCCTTGTCTGCTGGTAGTACCCATCCCTGGGTTACTACTCCTCCCCTTTAATTGTTTTTATTCCCGCTGTATTTTATTTGACTCTGTAATTATTATATTCTATGTCATCAGTGATTCGTGTAAATTGGCTATAAACTATATATATATATAAGGAACGTGATTTCATTCCAATGGTTGTATTAAGGGTTGAATACATTTATATTTCATTCATGGCTCGTATTTTCTACTTATGCATAATGCGAAAAATAAACTCGTCAATTTGGAAACTACTGTTATCATGATTGTGACACACCTGGATTTAGTAACTGTGGTGTAATGACGGTTGCGCTGCAGTTGGTATATTTAGGTGCGTTACACTAGGTGGTATCAGAGCAGTTCATCCTGTTGAGCCGGGGTATGGACTTGCTTTGTTTAGGCATGTTAGAATTTAGTCTGTTGTGCACTTCTTTGTCTCTTAATTGAGATGATGGGAAAGGAATGCATGACTTGCTGTAGGTTGAATGTTGATGGCTACTGTTATACAGTTGCATGATATTGAGGACTAGCCTACTCAATATGTAATGTTCTGTGTGTACAGGAAACTATGACTTCACCTAGGCGTACTGTGTTAGGAAAATAGGATTTCTTTTGTGAGGAGATCAAAAGGTTTTGGAAAACCGATCTTCTGAAGGAATAAATAGTTGGTGTAAACTAGATTCGAGAAGCAGTTTGGAAGTTGACGGCTTACGAGGGATTACGTTGTGGAAGCAGAATGAAGAAGTTCGAGCTGGGGATAGTTAGGATGTATGGAATTGAACTTGTCTTGTTTGAATTGTATGAATTGTATGACTCTTTGTATTTGGTTTTCATAGGGAGATAACGTTATTTGAAGCAATTTTGTGTTTGTTGTATCTATGTCCGTCTTCAGAGAGATTCAATGGCTCGCAGTAGACATGCAAGGGCGATGACTCGTGATAGACGTATACATGTGAGCGCGGGACAAGACAATAGGAGTATGGCTGCGACTGCCGAAGAAAGGCAAATGATAGCTGCGGTGACAACTTACCAGGATCAGAGGGCCACGCAACAACGAGAATTGGAAGTTCAGGTTCAGAATCTGTTGGAGGATAGTCGACTTTGGGGCAACCTTGGACTGCCTAGATTCCAAAAGAGGAATAATAGAAAAGTTAACCAGTTTAAGCGAAAACCATACGCACGGGTATCAGGGAAACAACAACAACCAACTCCTGGACAAAGTACTAGTGGTGGTGTATCCAGTCAGACCCCGACATCCTCGCCAAGATGTATGAAATGCGGAAAGGAACACTTCACGAGGGAGTGTAAGATTAAAGGGATAATCTGTTTTAAATGCGGAAAGCCTGGACACGTCTCCCGCAACTGCGACCAAGCAAAGGCAAATTCTTCAGTCAATGCTGTAAGGGCTGTAGAACCACAAGCAGAAGCCAGAATTTATACCCTGGGAGGTGCTGAGACTTCAAAATTCAGAGATCTAAACCGTGGAAGTTATATCTCAAATGATGATCCCATAATCGTGCTGTATAATTCTGGGGTAACCCCTCCTTTTACAATTTATGACTGTATGGATCACTTGGATTCATCCTTATCTTTATTATCTTCGTCTTAGTTGTTTCCATTTCTGTTGTTAAGACCTGTCGTTGATGCCTAAGTTTGTTTAATCTATCCTCTTTCTACCAAAGATTGAATCTTTTGTTGATTTATCGTGCCTACCTAAAATCGTACCAGTTAGAGTTTATGATTTTAGAAATTGATCAGTCATTTTCTGGTTAGTATCTGCTAGAGCGTTCCGATCAACACCTTGGTAATTTTTGAAATTAAGGCTTTTGAATTCGTTACGGCCAACATGGTCTAAGCCTCATAAAAGAACGGAGCCTGAGGGTACATGTAATGTTCTCCGTAGAGGACCAAGAGTAAAGAGAATATAAATGCCACTTTAATAGCCAAAGAGTTCTGCATGTTGAGCTAAGATGCTGTCGGTTAAGGAGAAGAATTTTTTTTTTTTTCGGTGATACGAGGACTATCGCTAGTTAAATAAGATTATGATCAAAGATGAGTATTCCCGGAGGAAGGTGAATGATTTGATGGATCAACGAGAAGGAAATCGTTGTTCTCTCCAAGATAGATGTATGTCCTGGTCACTGATGGATTCGTGGAAATAGAGAATGTCCCCAAGATGATTTTTTGAGTGTGCTTTCGACATTATGGGTATCCCGTGATGTCAACCGGAGTGACAAACGCTCATGTTGTATTCTTGGATAACATGAATTGTATTTTCTATCCTTACCTAGAACGGAATCATCGTTGTCATTAATGATGACATTCTGACCTATTCTCGAAGATATGGGGAGATACGTTGGACATCTCGATATAGTTTTCCTAACTTTAAAGAAGGGGGAGTAAGTGCCAAAGTATCAGAGTGTGGATTCTCGTTTAAGGGAGGTTCCGTTTTGGATCATGAAATTCCAAATGGAGGAATCGTGTGGATTCACAAAAAGGTTGAAGCAGTTCCTCAAAAGGAAAGATCAGAAACCGTGAGGGGGATTCATAGCTAGTGGGATTAGTTGGTTTTTATCGAGAGAGTATCGACAGATTCTCGAAGATAGTTGGACAACTTGCTCAGCTTACAAAAAGAGAATCAAAACTTTTACGAACCAGCACAGGCGGAGAAAGTTTTCAAAGAGTGAGGAAATATTCCGATTTTGATACTGCCCACTCTCAATGAAACCTTCGAAGTGTTTTGTGATGCTTCACATCAAGGTTTGGGATGTGAGCTCATGAAAAGCTGGGGAGTTGAGGCTTGCGCCTTACGGTAGTTAAGGGTGCGTGAGAAGAGTATCCGATCCGCGACTTGTAATTGACTGCTGTCGTATCTGCTCTGAGAATATAGAGACACTTTCTATATAAAGCAATATTCAATGCCCTTCGCTGTCACAAGAACCTGAAGTATTTATTCGATGAGAAGGAACCAAATATGAGGCAGAGAAAGTGACTAAAGATTTTGAAGGAACATGATCTCTAACTTTAGAGTCATCTTGGAAAAGAAAAACGCCATGGCGGACGCTTTGAACTGGAAACTGCCTAATACCTTCATTATGATGGTCGAGAAGAAGGAATTAGTAGAGTAATTTGAGGACAGGTGGCTATCATTAGAAATGACACTGAATGAGGTATGTCTAGATATAGTCACTATCTTGAATGATCTGTTGGGAAGGATTCAAGAGAAGTAGAATAGTGACTAATTTCTACAAGACAAGAAGAAGCTATTAAGACAAAGCATGATGTCAAAATGCGAGGAAGGAACTCGATGGAATCTTAATGTTCACAAGTGAAGGTTGCAATACCAGATGATTCAGAACTTAAGGAGTTTATTTCTAATAAAACTCACGAGAATAAACCGAGTTTACACACCGGAGTGATCAAGGTATATCAAAATCTAAAACAGAAGTGATGGTAACAAGGGATGAAGAAAGAGACATCGCTAGATGTGTGTCATCTTGTTTGGTCTGCCAGAAAATGAAGATTGAACATCAAAGACCAGCTGGACTGTTACAACCCTTGACTATCCCCGAATGGAAATAGGATAGTATTGCCATGGACCTTGTTGTCGGGCTGCCAAGGACTAAGAAAGGAAATGACTTAATATGGGTAATTGTGGATCGGCTTGCAAAATCAGCTCACTTTTTGCCGATCAACATAAGATATCCATTGGAAAAGTTGAGTAGGATACGTGTAGTGAAATTGTCAGACTTCATGGTGTGCCCACAAGTATCATTTCTGACAGAGATCCAAGGTTTACGTCTAAGTTTTGGAAGAGTCTTCAAGAAGTTATGGGAACAAAGTTGCGATTGAGTTCGGCATACCATCCACAGACTGATGGCCAATCAAAGAGGACAATCCAGTCATTAGAGAATCTGCTGAGAGCTTGTGCGATAAAGCAAACTGGAGATTGGGATGAAATCTTACCATTGGTGGAATTCACCTACAACAACAGTTACCATTCAAGTATAGGGATGGCGCCCTATGAGGCTCTATATGGGCGGAGGTGTCGGACGCCTCTGTGCTGGTATCAAGATGGAGAACGGCTTACCGTTGGACCTGAACTCATTCAGCAAATAACTGAGAAGGCTAAAATGATTCAGGAGCAGATGAAAACGGCTCATAGCCGGCAGAAGAGTTAGGCGGACAAAAGAAGGAAACCTCTTGAGTTCGAAGAAGGAGAGCATGTCTTCTCGAAAGTCACACCTACGACTGGGGTCGGTCGTATCCTCAAGCCTAGAAAACTCACTCTTAAATTCTACGGACTATCCTAAATTCTTTTTCGGACTGGTTCAGTATCCATAACTAATCTTTGCTATCCTTTTTTTTTAAATCTTCATGATGTCTTCCATATGTCATGATCACGAAAGTATATCTCTGGATCCAGCCATATCATCGAACGGGACACAGTACGGTTGAAAAAGAGTCTGACCCATGGAATGTTTCCTGTAAGATCGAGAGTAGGAGAGCAAAACCACATGGAGGCAGGGAGATCACATTGGTAATAACAATTTGAATTGACGTGATTAGAAGCGCAATATGGAGGTCAAAAGATAAGGTGAAGAAACAACGTCGATAGTTATCCTAAGGAATAAAAATTTTGAGGACGAAATTTCTATTTGTTGGGGAGAGTTGTAACACCCCAAAATTTACTTTTCTACTATCAGAATTCATTCTAAAATATTTGTGATTTTCTGGAATTTTTCTGGAATTTTCTGAGAATGCGGAATATTTTAATATATTTCTCGTTTTACGTATGTACTGAGCGGAACCGGAGAAATGAGATATTTGCTCCGAAAGCCTTGAACTATGGAAATGTCGACGGGGGATCTTACTAAACCCGAGGCCGGACACATTTTATAAGGTTTCACATTTTTCGAGAAATCTTAACAGATGAGATAATAAAACACTGTGAAGAATTTATCTGTCAGATTTGTTAATGCTGACTTCTGCTAACTATAATTACGTCCATTAATAATAACACGTAATAAAAATCTTATCACATTATTCAAAAAATTACCTTGTGTCAAACTCTTTTTAGCCTTATTTTCAAAATAAAAATAGAGTTAATTAAAAGCCCATTGTAGGAAGCTTCCAAGAAGTTTCCTTGTGGACACATTTTCTCTCTCTTCCCTCGTCACTCTTCTCCACGGCAGAGGCAATATTGGAACCCAATATTCACTTTCATCTTCCTAATATTACACTCTCATTTCTCTAAACCCCAAATACCCATTTCTCCATTTTCATCTCTTCTTCTTCTTCCTCCTCCACCGTACACCCTCACCATTCACCATCTTCATTTCCTTTCTTCCCCACTTCCAAATCTAGCTTTCTTCCATCCTTCCAAGACCATTTTTCCTTGTGGCCATCCTTGGTTCTTCTTCTTCTTCCTCCATTTTTCACCATTGAAGCTAAAGCTTTGAGCTTGGAGGTAAAGTCTTAACCTTTCTTTCACTTTCTTCTCATTTTAGTTTTTCTTGGTCACCTATGTGATCAAGAACTCATTTTTCCATGGTTTGAGTGGACATTATGGAAATCACTCACATTGGTGTTCTTCTTGAAGGGGAAAACGAAAATCTAGGGCAAGAAGAGGTAACACCTTGTGTTATCTTCCAAATAGGTAAGAGGGAGATGATCCTCTTCAACCAATCTTGGTAGTAAGGGATTGTCTTGTAGGTGTGTTGTTATTGATTTCTGAATCCATGTATAAAGTTCACTCATTTTTATGTTGTTCTTGATGATAGTGCATTTTGTTGGGTTTGTATGATTTATTGATGCCTCTTGCATGATTTGAAGGTATATTTGAGTGACTTGTTGATTAAATATGATAATGATTGGTTTGGTTTGAGTTAGAGGACCTGGAGAACTCTGTTTTCTGCAAGTTTACACGTGGTAATCGATTACACGGGGCTTGTAATCGATTACCAAGCTCTTAAGGGTACGAAATCGTGATTCTGGAAATCTAGTAATCGATTACAACTTGTGTGTAATCGATTACAGAGATTCTGTCCAGCTTGTAATCGATTACAAGAATGGTGTAATCGATTACCAAGCCTAAGATGTTACGAAATGGTGCTTCTGGGAATCGCGTAATTGATTACAACTTGTGGGTAATCGATTACGGAGGTTCTGTCCAATTGGTAATCGATTACCACGGCTGTGTAATCGATTACCAGGGCCTTGAAGTTACGAATCGTGGTTCTGGGAATCATGTAATCGATTACAATGAGATTGTAATCGATTACAGAGATTCTGTTACGCTGGTAATCGATTACCAGGGTGATGTAATCGATTACCAAGACCCAAAAATGAGATTTTTGAGCTGGAAATGATTGAAATTATGGTTCTTTGTCCTTTGTAACTCAAACATAACCTAAAAACCCTGGATTCAAGGATTTTACTTTACTTAAATGTGATAGGAATATGTATTCATACCAATAGAGAAGAAATGATTTTGAAAATGGAATTTTTGGATCCATGACATGGAAATTGTGCTATGTAGGAACATATATTCCTAGATAGAATTATTGATGCAAGTGTGATTCCCTATGTGGGTTATGCAGTTATTGATTCAGTATTCAATGAGATAAGAAATGATGATATGCCATTGAGGCAATGTTTTTAATAAATGTATTATTGATATGTCATGTTGGACATTGAATAATGCTTATGTGCCATTGAGGCAATGCTTATGTTGAATGTATCGTTGATGAACATACATGATTAGACATTGTGTCATCATGCATGCGTGTTGTCCGTTGGACATTGTTGAGAAGGCTATGCTGCCTAGGAGTTTGAATAACACCTATGTGCGGGTGAGAATAGACTAAGCGTAGGTGTCATATGTTGTTGACCCTGGGGGCGTTGGGGTGTGCGTGTCTCACAATAGACAGTGGTAGCTCCGCTGGGGCCGTGGGATAGACCAATGCAACACACCAACGATCCGGCCAGAGACGCTGTCCTATGTCGCGATCAACTGTTGAGGTGCCATGTGTGAGCCATTTTGCGCAAATGTTTTTATGTGATGAGCACACTATTTTTTTAAGGCTAACGATACACTGGTATTACTCCTTGATCATTCACTCCGAAGATGTTTATGTCTAGCTCCATAGAGTAGGAACTTTGGTACCCTTGTTGCATTGTGAGTTGTCAGTCACATGGTCCATTGAGCATTCATGATTGGATAATGTGTTTACTATTATGACTGTGATATTTATTGGATTCTTGGTAATGTTAACTACTGTTCTTTGTTGCTTTACCCTCATTAATTGCTTTCATGTATTACTGTACTTGTATGTATTAACTGTGTCTTATGTGGGCGTTCGACGCCGTTTATTTTCTTGCTGCCATATTGATACTGAAAGCTGGGAATCTCACCTCTTTCCTATATTTGTGCATTTTTGTTTTACATTTATATTTGATAAAAGATCGTGAGGAAGATAAACAGGGACTATACCTCGGTTGGTTGACTTGAGCATCTGGACAAGATTTCATCGACTACGTAAGAGTGCAGCCGCGGGGTGGCATCGATGCTTGTCGTGTCAACTGGGACACCGTGTGTCACGTGCATATGGGGTTGCGGCCTTGTCTGCTGGTAGTACCCATCCCTGGGTTACTACTCCTCCCCTTTAATTACTTTTATTCCTGCTGTATTTTATTTGACTCTGTAATTATTATATTCTATGTCATCAGTGATTCGTGTAAATTGGCTATAAACTATATATATATATAAGGAATGTGATTTCATTCCAATGGTTGTATTAAGGGTTGAATACATTTATATTTCATTCATGGCTTGTATTTTCTACTTATGCATAATGCGAAAAATAAACTCGTCAATTTGGAAACTACTGTTATCATGACTGTGACACACCTGGATTTAGTAACTGTGGTGTAATGACGGTTGCGCTGCAGTTGGTATATTTAGGTGCGTTACACTGTCCGGTACAATGCCTGTTGTGCACGATGTTTTGACTGTATACTATTTACATGACATTTGACTGTGTAATATTTGGTTGGGGCAGCCGGAGCTACGGACATGTTTTTCGGATCATTCTCTCTGATCTTTGTGTTTAGCTCCATGGAGTATGAATGAGTCTATGTACATTTGCATATGTGGTCTGTATCATAATGTGATTATTTTTTATTTGATTTGAGATATTATATATGATGTGATAATATGATATGTTGTATTAATTGTTATATCTACATGTACTATCATTTTCTGTACTGTCATGCTGGTAGTGATGTAGATTGTCTCACATCTTTCTATTCATTTTTTTGTACTATTATTTATGCTCCGTAAAGACTTTGAGGAAGAAGAAGAGGAGCAGCCTCTGGATTGTCAGTACGCGGAGGAGCAGCATCCGAGTGATCAGTGCGAGGAGGGCGAGCCTTTGGATCATCCATATCATTTGGATTGATCGACACTTAGGGTTTCTGTCTTCCGATGATCTCCCAGAGGAGGATCTCTTGGAGGATCAGAACTTTTAGTTTTGTACTTGGGCTAGTTTATGGTTTACTTTAAACTAAACAGTTTACTGTTTTATTAAATAATTTGTTGTATGTAAATATTCATATCTTTAAAGACAAAATCATATGTATAATTATGGTGTGTATTTGATGGTTTGCTTTATTTTGTATTCTGTTTATTTTATTTAATGATATAATGTACAAAAAGAAATTTTTTCACAACTTCTATTATTATATGTACTAAATGATTTATTACTTGGGTTTGTCGTAAATGTGACATCCTAAGGAGGGTGTTACTTAGTTGGTATCAGAGCCCAAGTTAGAGTCTTTTGGGGTTGTGGTTGGGTCTATTTTTGCTTGTGTTATGTGATTCCCTGTGATTTGTTTTCGAAAGGTTACATTTGACTTTGTTTTGTCTTGTTTGATTGATTGAAGAAAAAGATGTCTGGTGGTAGAAGAACGCGTGCGAACGTGGAACGTAATGTTGATCCAATCACTACAGCTGCTGAGGCCATGCAGCGTATGGCCGAGGTGATTACGCAACAGAATCAACAAGCAGCCCTACAACACGAGGCGACTGCTGATGCCCTAAATTTGTATGAGTTTAGACGTAATAACCCGCCACAGTTTAAAGGCGAGTTTGATCCAGAGAAGGCAAGTCCTTGGATTCAAGATTTGGATAAGATATTTGAAGGAATGGGGTGCACCGATGATCAAAAGGTGACGTATGCTACATTTATGCTAAGAGGGGACGATGAGAATTGTGGAGAGGAACTCGATGATTACTACAAGCTGAGGGAACTGAAATTACCTGGGAGGTATTCTACGAAGTATTTCTGGAGAAGTACTTTCCTGCTAGTGCCCGACATGCCAAGGAAATGGAATTTCTTAGTTTACGACAAGGCAATATGACTGTTGGTGAATATGTTGCAAAATTTGAGAGCTTGTCATAGTTCTCAAGGTATTTCCAAATCCATCCTGATGAGGAGTGGAAATGCCGCAACTTTGAAGAGGGACTGAGGGTAGAATTAAAAAGGGGAGTGCTACCCATGAGGAGGAATCAATTCCCTGCTTTGATGGATACGTGTCAACGACTCGAGGAGCTGGAGCCGTCTGGAGACCCAAGGAATCGTAACTTTGGACTGACTAGGTTCCAAAGAGGAGGAACAACAATAACAGTCGATTTCAGCGCAAACCGTATTCGAGACCATCAGGGAATTAACCCCAACGTCCATCTTTTGGGGGAAGTTCTAGTGGTAACAAAGCTGGTCCAAACGTGGCGTTTACGCCTAGATGCTTTAAATGTGGAAGGAGTGGCCACATATCTAGAGATTGTTCAATCAAGGGAACAATCTGTTTCAAATGTGGAAGACCTAGACATGTTTCTAGGGATTGCAACTAGCTAGAAAAGAAGCCAACTGTGAGTAACATTCGTGTAACTCAGCCACAATCTGGAGGGCAAGTATACACGATGAGCAGAGCTAAAGCTTCCCAGTCCGAAGATCTTATTCAGGGAGAAGGTGTCATAGAAGGTAATCTTTTGACTGTACTATATGATTCAAGTGTAACTCATTCATTTATTGCATATGATTGTGTGGATCAGTTAAAATTGCCAGTGTCTTCTCTGAGTTTTCAAATGATTGTTTCTACACCAATTGCCAAGCCTGTTGTTACATCTAAAGCATGTTTGAATTGCCTTATTACCATTCATAATCGAGCCTTCTCTGTTAACTTAATTTGCTTACCTCTTGTTGAAATAGATTTAATCTTAGGAATAGATTTGTTATCTTCAAACCATATCTTGTTAGATTGTACCAATAAAACCTAAGTTTTTCCAAAGGATGAGAATTCTAGATTTTTAACTGCCGCTAAAGTCGAATCATTGTTGAGGGATGGAGCTCAAGGATACATGCTGCTGTTTTCTTTAGAAGTTAAGAGTGAGAAAAATGTGAACGTTATTTCTATCGTTAACAAGTTTCCCGAGGTTTTTCCCAATAAGGTACCCGGTTTACCACCGGAGAGAGAGATAGAGTTTTCTATCGATCTTGTACCAAGAGCAGGTCCTATTTCGATTGCACCATATCAGATGTCGCCATCGGAACTAGTAGAGTTAAAGAAGCAATTTGAGGAATTATTGGAAAAATAGTTTGTGCGACTGAGTGTTTCGCCGTGGGGAGCACCAGTGCTACTAGTCAAGAAGAAGGATGGAACTTCTCATCTCTGTGTGGATTATCGTCAGCTGAACAAGGTTACGATAAAGAATAAGTATCCACTTCCAAAGATTGATGATTTGATGGACCAATTGAAAGGAGCAGTTGTTTTCTCTAAGATAGATCTGCGATCAGGTTATCATCAAATTCGTGTCAAGGTAGAGGATATACCTAAGACAGCTTTTCAAGCTCGTTATGGGCATTATGAGTATCAAGTGATGCTGTTCGGAGTGACGAATGGTCCTGCTATATTCATGGATTACAAGAACAGGGTTTTTCATCCATACCTAGACAGATTTGTCATTGTTTTTATCGATGACATTCTGATCTACTCTCAAAATCAGGAAGTGCATGCTGAACATCTTAGTATAGTTCTCCAAATTTTGAAAGAAAAGAAGTTGTTTGCAAAATTGGCAAATTGTGAGTTTTGTTTGGAAGAAGTTCAGTTTCTAGGTCACGTGATTTCCAAGGAAGGTATTGCGGTAGACCAATTAAAAGTGGAAACCATTCTACAATGGGAAAGGCCAAAGACAGTGACAGAGATCCAGAGTTTTGTTGGATTGGCTGGATATTATCAAAGGTTTATTGAAGGTTTTTCAAAGATAGCAGGACCTCTTACACAGCTCACGAGAAAGAGTCAAGCTTTTGTTTGGACAGAAGAATGTGAAACAAGTTTCCAAGAGTTGAAAAAAAGATTGACGATGGCACCAGTGTTGATTTTGCCGGATCCAAGCGAGACTTTCGAGGTGTATTGTGAAGCTTCTTACCAGGGGTTAGGATGTGTGTTGATGCAGAATAGAAATATGGTAGCTTATGCTTCAAGACAGTTAAAGGTACATGAGAGGAACTACCTAACGCACAATTTGGAGTAGCCGCAATGGTTTTTGCGTTAAAAGCGCGGAGACATTTTCTATATGGGGCCACGTTCAATGTCTTCAGTGCTCACAAGAGTTTGAAATACTTGTGTGATCAGGAGGAATCAAACATAAGGCAAAGGCGGTGGCTAGAATTTTTAAAGGATTATGATTTTCAGCTTCAATACCATCCGGGAAAGGCGAATGTGGTGGCAGATGCCTTAAGTAGGAAGGTGATTAGTGTTTCTACCATGATGATAAAGGAGGAGGAATTAATCAATCAGTTTAGAGATTTGTGGTTGTCTGTGGAATTGGCCCCAGGAAGGATTCGTCTAAATAAAGTGACTGTTTTGAATGACTTGCTGGAGAAAATCAAAGAAAGACAAGAAGATGATCCATTTTTGCAGAATGAGAAAGAATTTTTGAAGCAAGGTCATAAGGCAAAAATTGAGGAAGGATTTGATGGAGTCTTAAGATTTGAAGGAAAGATTTGTATACCTGATGATCCCGATCTTAAGCAAGCAATTTTGGACGAAGCTCACACTGGTAGGTTAAGTATGCATCCAGTAATGACTAAGATGTATCAAGATCTAAAGCGCATGTTTTGGTGGCCAAGGATGAAGAGAGATGTTGCAGAACGTGTGGCATCTTGTCTAGTTTGTCAAAAGGCAAAAGTTGAGCATCAAAGACCTACCGATATGTTACAACCTTTAACTATTCCAGAATGGAAATAGAATAGTATTTAAATGAATTTTGTTACTGGATTGCCAAGAACTAGGAAGGGTCATGATTTTATATGGGTTATAGTTGATAGGCTTACGAAGTTAGTGCACTTCTTTCCGATCAATATCAAGTATTCGTTGGAACGATTAACCTAAGTGTACATTAGTGAAATTGTTAGACTTCACAGTGTACCTGCAAGTATAGTTTCTGATAGAGATTCGAGGTTTACATCGAGGTTTTGGCAAAGCTTACAAGAAGCCATGGGAACTAAGCTACGTCTGAGTTCTGCTTATCATCCGCAGACTGATGGTCAGACCGAGAGGACTATCCAATCGCTGGAGGATCTGTTGCGAGCTTGTGTGTTAGAACAACAAGGGAGTTAGGATGAATTCTTGTCTCTGATAGAATTCACCTACAACAATAATTTTTACTCAAGTATAGGGATGGCACCCTACGAAGCACTATATTGGTGACGATGCCGAACACCTTTGTGTTGGTATCAAGATGGGAAAAGTATGACCATAGGGCCTGATCTTGTACAACAAACTACGAAAAAGGTAAAAATGATTCAGGAGAAAATGTGGACGACTCAAAGCTGACAGAAAAGCTATGCTGATAAGCGAAGGAGACCTCTTGAATTTGAGGAAGGTGAACATGTGTTTTTGAGAGTAACACCTACGACTGGTGTTGGAAGGGTTATCAAATCCAGAAAACTTACTCCTAAATTCATTGGACCTTGTCAAATCATTCGTCGGATAAGTCCAGTAGCTTACCAAATAGCTTTACCACCTTTTCTTTCTAATCTCCATAATGTATTCCATGTGTCTCAGTTGAGAAAATATATTTCCGATTCAACGCATGTCATTCAACCCGATGAAGTATAACTGAAAGATAATTTGACGTATGAGACGCTTCTTGTTAAGATTAAGGATAGGAAAGTGAAGCAGCTTCGAGGGAAGATAATTGCATTGGTAAAGGTAATATGGAATAAGGTAACGGGAGATGCTACTTGGGAGCTGGAGGATAAAATGAGGGAGCAATACCCATATCTTTTCTAAGGTACGATAAATTTCGAGGACGAAATCTTTATTAGGGGGGAGAGTTGTAACACCCCAAATTTTAGCTAAATTACGACATTGTCCAAAATATACTATTTTATGTTTTTTGTTTGCTATAAAATTAATTTGATTGTTTCGTGACTGTATTTGATTGTTGTGTGTGATTTACTCCGAGTCAAGAAAATAATAATTTTCTGGTCAGGGAAAATCTTTATCTGATTATTCGGAGCTGGGGGATCTTACTAAACCCAATTCCGAGTGATACGTGTATCAATCTTTTAATTTTTAGAATTTATTTGTAAAATAAAATATTTTATATTATAATATTATTTTGTTATCTAGTGGACAATACCTACTGACTTAAGAGTAGTAGCTTCTGCCCAGTGGACAATAGGAACCTGAAAGGTCTTTGTGACTTACAATTCGGTGAACCAATAGAAATCAGTCAACGTTTCTGGCTTGAATTATTTCTAAGCCAATGAGAATCAGTCAACAGAAATGACTTGAATTTCTAAGCCAATAGGAAGGTAGTCCACAAAAATGGTTGGACTTGTTAGTAAGTAATTAGAAAACCTAACTAAGTTAGCTTAAACCTAACTAAGTTAATCCAAAGTGGTTAAGTAGTAACTAAATGGAACAAAGCTAGTTAGCTATTCATTAAAGCCTTAGTTAGAGAATGTTCTAGCATAACCAAGAAGGTGGTTAGTTATCCTAAGTAACTAAATGGTTAGCCAAGTAACTAAGAAACCTAACTAGATTAACCTTAGTTTAACTAGATACCTAAGTGAACCAAGACTTGGTTTGCTCTCCCTTGAGCCATTCGGTTATGGAACTTTCAAGAAGCACCAAGAAGCTTGGTGACTTGATTCTCTAAGCCAATAGGAAGCAAACTTGGAGACAACCAATAGGAAGCAAACTTGGAGACAAAGCCTTGGATATCAACCATTGATCTAATCTAAGGCTACTAGGAGGTCTTGAGTGGTCAACAAAGGAGGCCACCTCCATTGAGCTCCACGGCCAAGTACTAGAGTTAGGAGACCATTTTCACTTCATTTTCATCTTTGCTATCTCACACAAAAACTATTTTGTCCTTTCTATTTCTTCCAAAAACCAAGAACACCATAACTTCTCTTTGTGAAGCTCACGGCCAACACACCATTTCCATACCTCCACTCTTCTAAAATTTCATCCAATACCACTTCTCAAATCTAAACATCATTCTAAACATCTTTCAAGTTGTGACTTTCTTCAAAATCATCAATTTGAAGCTTCGAAAACAACCTTGAAGTTTCTTTCCTACAAGGTAAAAATCCTTGTTTCTTGTTCCTAACTTGATTCTTGAAGTTCTAAGCCATGATTGATCCATGGTTTTTCTTTTTCAACCATAGTTTATGACTTTATAAATTGTTTAAGTTTGTTAGGATTTTTCTTGGAGCTGTACGAAATCACTAGGAGGAAGTCCAAGAGGAGTTTGTCTTCCATAGAGGTAAGAGGGAGATTTAATCTCATCAACCATGTATGGTGGTGAGAAAATGGATGTGTTTGTGGTGAAGAATCCATAAGGATTCATTCACTTTGTTGTTTAAAGTTTTTGCCTATTTGTGATTGATTTTATTTGTAAGCATGTCTATAACTTTAATATATTTGGTATGTGTTTATAATTGCATGATAGTTATTGTAGGATGTGAATAACATGTTGAGGATTTGCATCAGTGTTCCAAAGAACACATGAAGCTCATGACTTCATCACTACAAAAGGAACCAAGATGTTCTAAATATTTTCCTAATCATGGATTAGGTGATTTAACAATAATAAAATGGATTAAGAATTTTTATAAGAGATTAAATAATGGAAAATAAATAAATATGATTTATAAAGCATAGAAGGATTTTTGGCCAACATGCCTACTTATAATGTTTTTAATTCAAAATTATTTCCCAAGCATAGATTTATGTAAATTAAAGAGAACTCAATTTCAATGGATTTTAGAGAATAAAATAAATGTAAGTTATTTTAGAAACTTAATTAGAGAAATTAAGTATGGATGAGAAATAAAATGAACACTTGAAAAGTACTAATGTAGAGCTCACCCTACGGGTTTTGAAGCGCGTTAGCAAATTTCGAGATGTAAATAATGGTTAAGACTAAGAAAGGTAATTTTTAAAGAAAACAGTAGAAAATATTAAGTATAGGATTTTTCAAAAGGAAATGTTGTAAATAAAGCTAGAAATAAATATACATTTAAGAAAAATTTAAAATATAATTTAAAACGTAAATAAATAGTTTACGTAGTTGAAAAATATTAGAAATACCTTATGCGCATTTAAAATAATGATTTTTAAACTATGCGATTGAGAAAATGATTTAAAATTGATACACAATTGAGAAAATAATTTAAAAACACTACGCGATTTCAAAAACGTCAAAAAATGTTTACGCAATTTGAAAACATTGGAAAAAAGGTGACGAAATTGTGAAAGTGTGATAAAATATTTATGCGACTGAAAGGAACAGTAAGTTACTGTTTGGTTAAAGTGGTGGACCCGTATATGTGGAAAAATGGTACTGTCAAGTGGTGGTGTACTATTATGGAAAATACTAATAATGAGATTATTTGTGTATTTTGGTATGCATAGAGGAATGTGTCAATTTGGTTGAAATTGACAATTGGCTGACGAGATGAATTACACCGTAGTGCAGGTGTGATAGGCGTAGTGTGGTTCATTGAGTGAACTTAGAGGCGTTAGTGTGTGGAGGATTCCACATGTGGACAGTTGGTAGCTCCTCTGTGTCGTGGTAACGGGCAACGCACTAGCGATCTCGACAAGCACTATTCTTAATCAGGATCTAGTGGAGACTGTCTGGTACAATGCTTGTTGTGCATGACGTTTTGTCTGTGTACTATTTACACAACGTTTGACTGTGTAATATTTGGCTGGGGCAGCTGGAGCAACGGACATATTTTCTGGATCATTCTCTCTGATGTTTGTGTTCAGTTCCATGGAGTATGAATGAGTCTGTGTACATTTGCATATGTGGCCTGCATCATAATGTGATTATTTTTATTTGATTTGAGATATTATGTATGATGTGATAATATGATATGTTGTATTAATTGTTATATCTGTATGTATCATCGTTTTCTGTACTGCCATGCTGGTAGCGATGTAGATTGTCTCACCTCTTTCTATACATTTTTTTGTACTATTATTTATGCTCCGTAAAGACTTTGAGGAAGAAGAAGAAGGGCAGCCTTTCGATTGTCAGTACGAGGAGGAGGAGCATCCGAGCGATCAGTGCGAGGAGGGCGAGCCTCTGGATCATCCATATCATTTGGATTGATTGACACCTAGGGTTTCTGTCTTCCGATGATCTCCCAGAGGAGGATTTCTCGGAGGATCAGAACTTTTAGTTTTGTACTTGGGCTAGTTTATGGTTTGCTTTAAACTAAATAATTTACTGTTTTATTAAATAATTTGTTGTATGTAAATAGTCGTATCTTTAAAGACAAAATCATATGTATAATTATGGTGTGTATTTGATGGTTTGCTTTATTTTATATTCTGTTTATTTTATTTAATGATATAATGTACAAAAAGAAATTTTTTCACAACTTCTATTATTATATGTACTAAATGATTTATTACTTGGGTAAGGTTTTATTTTAATTTGTCGTAAATGTGACATCCTAAGGAAGGTGTTACATAGGTTGCTTGTGATCTTTGTACCCTTCTTTTATTGGCAATCAATACTCAACAAACTGTTTGGACAACATGATACTCCTAAGAGAAATAGTCCTTGTACTTTTTTATGAGCTTAATCAACCAAATTTTGTCAGGCTTAGCTAATAGTTCACTAACCCTCATTGTCCTTAGCTTTTCGTCAGTTCCCTAGTTTACAACTACCAAAGGATCTTGTGCTTCAAAGGTAGGCGTTTCTTGCTTTATTGAAGACACCAAATTTTCCAACTGTCTTGAAGTTGCTGGTTGTTTTCCATTCTTGGCTTTCCCCCTAAGTGTGCTAAGATCAGCTTCTTCTAATCTAGTTTTAACTATGAAGAGGGCTAGTCATTGTAGGATGTCCTACATCACTTCATTCTTTTGATTCATAAGGAACTATCTTAGAAGGCCATAAGTCGAACTTATTTGGTCGAGTCTTCACCGTGAACCCTTAGGAGGTGAGATCACATGCTTTGATAGATCCTTCTTCATACTCGTTAGGTAGTGTAATTGACCCTACTTCGAGTAAGTAGAAAATAACTTTTGCCATTTTGACTTATGTTGTGAAAGGATTTTGATTGGCAAGAACCATTTTGGCTTTGACATCTCCTCAAAACATTAGTAGCTAATGAAGGATTGATTGTACACATTGGTTGGAGTGAATCCAATCTCTCCCTAGTAGAACAGAATAAATTAGCTTGGCATCAACAATAAAGAATGTTGCATTGGCTATCCTTGATCCTACAGGGATATTAGCCACCAGAGCACCTATTGCATCTCCTGTGAAGCTTGTCATCTTCATGTTAGTAGCTATGAGATCAGCCTGAGATTTTCCCAACTTTTCCAAATTGTTGAGTAGCATCACATTTAGTACAGTGCCTCTATCTATGAAGGCTCAACTGACTAGTTTGTCATTGATGTGTACTTTGGCATATAAAGGTTTTAGATGTTTAGTTATGGCCTCTGTTGGCATTTGAAACATCATCATGGCTGGCATGACATAAGGCTTCTTTTCTGCCAATGTGGCCCATTCTACTTCTTCAAGAAATATATCTCCTTCTAAGCAATCTGGTTGCTCAACTCCAACTAAGAATTCAATTGGAAGGGTGCCAATGACTGTGATATAGGTAGTCTCACTTCACTCATATAGTCCAAGAGATCATCATCTTATAGGAACTCATCATGTAACACCCTCGAAAACATGTTAGACTTGTATATGGTTACAAAGGTAGCCTAATACTTGTTTAACATGCCTATTTAACTTTGTGGCTTTCTTAGTTGGTTTAGTTACTTTGCTGTAACACTACGTGAAAAATAACTATTATTAGCTCTAGAATTGACTTAAACTACTTAGTTAATGGAAATAAATTTGGATAATTTGTTTCTAGGTCACAAATATGTGGAATAAGGTGTAGTTAAATTTTGAGAACTAACTGAATCCGTTTGGTATTTTTGAGCACACTGAGTAAGTGTTTTAATATTGGATCAGTGAGTTAGAAATTTGGAAAGTTAAGAAAATGATGAAATGAGGATTAAGATGAATCCTAGGATTTATTCTAATACCTAAGGAAGTTAGGAAACTTGATTTGGTGAAATCAAAGTGTTCTTAGCAGATATAAAGTTCCAGCCCAAAATATCTTAGTTACCAAATATCCAAACATTTCTATCCTTTAACATGACTTTTCTTACTTCTTTTCTATCTTTCACACCCACTCTCTCTACGTATCTTGCATTAGAAAAAGGAGGAGAACACAAAAAAGGAATAGTAACAAAAAGAAGGAGGAAATGAGGAAGAAGAAGGAGGAAGAAGTGGAGAGGAACTCTTGAGTTCATTCTTTCAAGATTCTAGAGGTACGGGAAACTTGTTTTCTTAACACTTTTCTTCCATTTTCTTCATCTTGTTTCATGAGGATGCTTGAAGAATGAAATGAATGTAATTTTTGTTGTTTTTCTGTGATTTTTGTTGTAGAACTTGATGATGGCTTGTTCTTAGTTTTTTTTATGCATGGTGATGAATTGTCATCCCTTAGAATCGATTGAATCCACATGAGTTGTGAGTTTGGGAAATGGGTGTTTAAGATTTTTGATTAATTCTTTAATCCATGTTTAAGAGAGTTAAGAGTTGTATAGGAGTTATAACCTGATTAGAGGCCTTAAGTGATATTAGAAAACATCTAGGGATTGAATTTGATGGAGTAGTAATTGGTTGGAAACTAATTATGCAAAAAATTGTTTCTGCATAATTTTCTGGTGTTCTGGTGCCTAGGTGCTGGAAGTCGGGTGCCTAGGAGCTCACAGTTCTGAGTGAATTTTGTATGCAGCAGAGCATTTAGCGCTCAGGTGCTAGGTGCTGGGCGCCAGCCACAAAGCTAAACAAGGCAACTTTCTGCCAAGCCAGCGCCTAGGCGTAGGAGACTAGCACCTAGGCGCTAGGTCTAATTTTGGCTAGGACCTTTATTTTGTGAAAATGAAGCTCCTTTCTTATGTAGATCCTTCATGTATGCTTTCTAATGAGTATTGAGACTCTAATAGGGGTATTTAATGAAGTGATAATGTGATGAATGTAAATCAATTGATATGCTAATTATTGTCGAAATTTGTCATTGGTTTTCATACTTGTGATTGATGAAGGATGTGATCCTCACATTTGGTGATAATCTATAATAGTGTGATGATGTAACATGCCTTCCCTATCATAGTGATGAGCTGAGGATGGTCAATTCCTGTAACACCCCAAAATTTATTTATTTTATTATAAATATTTATTTTATAATATTTATGATTTTTGGAAAATTTTTTGGATTTTTTCTGAGAACGTAGAATATTTTAATATTATTTCTCATTTTACGTGCAAATTGAGCGGGCTCGAAAAAATGAGATATTTTTTTCGAGAACCTTGATCTATGGAAACGTCGACGGGGGATCTTACTAAACCCGATATTGGACACGATTTACGAGATTTCATATTTTTTGAGAAATTTTTATCTGATAAAATAATAAATCGCTGTATAAATTTTATCCGCTGGACAATTAATACTGACTTCTGTCAACTGTAACAATTGTCCATTGGATAATAACATGTATTAAAAATCTTATCACATTACCGTAAAGTAATCTACTTTAAGTCTAATCAAACCCACTTTAATTCAAATTTATTGTATTTTAATCAAAGCTTCTTTGAAAAGCTTTGACCACCAAATGTCCAAGCTACCCTTGGCTTGTTGGGGAAGCCAAAAATTTCCCCCTTCTCTCTCCCCATTGTCGTGACAAAGCTAGCCTTAGGGAGGCAAAAATTTGCCTTCACACTTAATGAATTATCACTCAAAATATCTCATTTTTCATCAACATTTTCTCTCTCTTCAAGATCATCTTCATTTTCTCTCTTCCTTCTCTCTTCTCCCCCTTCTTGAATACGGTTTTGCAGCCACCATTGTGACCACCATTTTTCACTTTTCTCTTCATTAACACCATTTCCATACTCACCTCAACCTCCTCTACATTTCCTATTTAGAAAATTTCTTCAAAATCCATCTTCACCTCCATTATCTTCTAAGGCAAAGCTTCAAACTTTAAGGTCAAGTTTCCATTTTTCTTCTTTCTTTCTCTTCATTTTCGTGATCTATGGTTTCATTGGAGACCAAAGATCCATCTTTTACCATGCCTGATGTTGATTTTTGATGATTGAAATTTCTAGGGTTTTTAGACCCCAAAACCAAAACCACCAAGGAGCACCTAGGAAGCCATTTTTGTGTTCTTCCTTTAGGTAAGAGGGAGATTTACTCACTTCAACCATTATTGGTGGTGAGGAGACATTGTGTGATTGTTTGATGGAGAAATCCACATTTGTATGCTCACTTGTTTGGTTGATTTGCATGCCTTGTGTGACCTTGATGAAGATTGAAGTTTGATTGTATAAATGGAATTGATAAATGAAAAATTTAGAATTTCCTATCACCTATGGAGGCCACGGTTTTGACTAGGATTTTTGGATGTAAATTGATTTTTGTACACAAATAAAATGAAGCTTATGTAATTAAATGTTGAATGATAATGTTAGAATTAATGAATGGAAATTTTTGAGGGTTTCCTACCCTAATGTGAGGCCACGGTTTTGGCTTGAATTTTGAGGGATTGGATTGATTTGGTGTGAACTAAAATTTAAGTGAATAGATACCAAAAGACTAATGCATAATATGGAAAGAAATTGAAACTTTGAAAACCTAGGGAGGCCACGATTTTTAGAGAAAATTTAGAGTTCAAATGATGCCTTAGTGCATCCTTGGAAACTAAGAATTTAGAGACATGCATAATCTATAATGAAGTGGGAGAATTAAATTGGATAATAATACTTAAGAGGGCCACAGTTTTGAAGGGTTATTTAACCTAAAATTGTCATAATTGACCAAAGCTAAAGACTTTGAAAATGTGGATCCATAATGTGGACTTGTGATAAGGGATGAAACCTAAATACATATTGATGTTGAGAATTGATTCTATGTCATTGCGGACCCCTATATGGGCTAAGTACTTGTTGACTATGTATTTGAGGAAATTATGACATGTTGATGTTGAAAAATGAATATATATGTATGCTATTGTGGTATACTTTATGATAAATGTATCATTGATAAACACACATGATGTATATTGCGTCGTCATACATATGTGTTGTCTATTGGACATTGTTGGAAAGGCGATGTATGCCTAGGAGTTTGAATAACACCTATGTGCGGGTGCGAGTAAACTAAGCGTAGGGTCATAGTGGTTGGCCTTGGGGGCATCGGGGTGCGGGTGTCTCACAATAGACAGTGGTAGCTCCACTGGGGCCGTAGGATAGGCCGATGCAAACAAACTAACGATTCGGACTGAGACGCTGTCCTATATGGCGATCAATTGTTGAGGTGCCATGTATAAGCCAATTGCGCAAATATTTTTATGAGATGAGCACACTATTTTTAAGGCTAACAAGATACTGGCATAACTCCTTGATCATTCACTCTGAAAATGTATATGTCTAGCTCTATGGAGTAGGAATTTTGGTACCATTTGCATTATGAATTGTCAGTCTCATAATTCATTGAGCATGAGCATTTATAATTGTGGAAAAATATCTGTTATTATTACTGCAACAATTATTTGATTACTTGAACTATTGACCATTGGAAATATTGATGCTGTATGTCTGTTATTGATAATTCTTACTGCTATTTACTGTTGTTATGCTTTTACTGTCAATTTCAATTATTACGGTGACTGAATATATGAATTATGTTGATATGTGGGCGTCCAGCGCTGTTCTGTTTTCTTACTACCGTATTGGTAATGAAAGCTGGGTGTCTCACCTCTTTCTGTGTTTTCGATATTTCTGTTTATTTGTATGCTTTCGAGAAGACATTCGTGAGGAAGAGAAGGAAACACCTGAGTTTCTGGGTTTCTGGCCATATATAGACTAGAGCTTGCTGAGGATGTCGTCGCACCCACGCCGATTTTTGGGGTACGTCAAGTTGACCTTCCATGCAGGACCCGATTGCTGGCACATACATGTGCAGATGGACTGATGCGTGTACTGCGAGGAGCTGACGGTGTCTTTAGCTTGGGGTCGCCATGACCCTCATGTTTTTGACTTCACTACTTTTGTCATTTTGGAATTTTACCTACCCGTGAGGGATATGTAGGCTGATATGTACTACATCCCACGAGAGGACTCTTTCCTCTCCACCACTCGGGCTTCTGCCCAAAATTCGGTCGCTCCGATGGTAATTTCATCGGATAAAGAAGACCCTGAGGAGGACCCGAGTACGGTCCCTTCTCGTCAGTCTTAAGGGTTGATACTGTCAGTGGCTACTGATGACTAACCATTTATCTTTTTGGGTAAGCCTGATGTTTTATCGTATTTAATGGGTGTATATTTGTATCACTCAGGTGGGTACACATCTTTTGCTTTTTGTGTAAATCGTGATGTAATTAAATAAGATGATGCATATATATATATATATATATATATTCTCGTCAGTCTTAAGGGTTGATATTGTCGGTGGCTACTGATGGCTAACCGTTTATCTTTTTGGGTAAGCCTGATGTTTTGCCATATTTAATGGGTGTATATTTGTATCACTCAGGTGGGTACACATCTTTTGCTTTTTGTGTAAATCGTGATGTAATTAAATAAGATGATGCATATATATATATATATATATATATATATATATATATATATATATATATATATATATATATATATATATATATATATTCTCGTCGATCTTAAGGGTTGATATTGTCGGTGGCTACTGATGGCTAACCGTTTATCTTTTTGGGTAAGCCTGATGTTTTGCCATATTTAATGGGTGTATATTTGTATCACTCAGGTGGGTACACATCTTTTGCTTTTTGTGTAAATCGTGATGTAATTAAACATGCTGATGCATATATATATATATGGTGAATGTATGACCTTTAATTCTGTGTCGATTTTATTGTATCTGTAATTATTATCATCTCTTTATTGTTATAAAAAAAGAAAAGAAAAGAAAATTCATGTACACATATTTCAATACTTGATCATTTTATCATTCAAGAGTGCAAATTATTTAATCACGTGTTAAAAATGAACCGGGTCTTAATTAATCAACGTACTTATTATTTTCTGCAAGTTATTTCATTTTAATTTCATTATGGTGTGACGTTCCTTCTTCACGAGAGAAGAAAAAGGGGCGTTACACTATCTTAGTATCAGAGCCTCGGTTTAAGTTTTTCTTTTAGGTCATGTGATTTTGGACTGTCTTGTTTGTGCTGTGTGATTCTCTGTGTTTGGTATTCCGCAAGGATACATTTGAATTTTCTCTGTATTTCGTATAGCCTGATCTAAGAAGAATTCTGGCTCGTTGAGGAGACATGACTGCTACAATCGAAGCAATTCAGAAGATGGCTGAAGCTATGCTGTAGCAAAACCAACAAATGGCTCAACAATAAGAAAGGACTGCACAACAGTTGGAGGCTACTACTGATGCCCAGAATTTGGCAGAATTTCATTGCACTAACCCTCCACAATTCAAGGGAGAGTATGATCCTGAGAAAGCTACTCTGTGGAATAAGGAATTGGAAAAGATCTTCACGGGCATGAACTGTGCCAACGACAGGAAGGTGACTTATGACACGTTCCTGCTGATTGGGGACGCAGAGGATTGGTGGACCAGAGAGTAGAGGTTGATAATCGAGTAGTTAATTGGGAGGTGTTCAAAGAGAGATTCTTAAATAAATATTTCCCAGAAAGTGTTAGGCACACTAAAGAAATGGAATTTCTTAGCTTGAAGCAAGGAAATATGACTGTGAGTGAATATGCTGCCAAATTTGAGAGTTTGTCCAAATTCTCAACCTACTTTCAACACCAACCAAACGAAGCATGGAAGTGTCAGAAGTTTGAGGAAGGTCTAAGACACGACATGAAGAAAGCCGTCATAACTTTGAAGATTACTCAGTTCTCGAAACTACTTAATATGTGTCGCCGGGTGGAAGACTTAGACCAGGCGCGTGATGCAAGAAATAGAAACTTTGGGCTTTTTCGGTCCCAAAGAGGAGGAAGCAGTAATGCTAACCATTACCAGAAGAAGCCTTATTCCAGACCACCTGGACATCAACAATAGAAGCCGCAAGGTGGAAGTCCTGGAGGAAGTCCGGGTAGAACTGATCAAACAACGATGTCTATGCCGAGATGCATGAAGTGCGGGAAGGAACACTACACGAGGGACTGCACTATTAAAGGAGTGATCTGCTTTAGATACGGGAAATCTGGACACTTTTCTCGTGATTGCAATCAACCTAAGGCAGAACCTTCCGTCAATGCTGCTAGAACTGCTAAACCACAGGCTGGAGGTCGAGTTTACACCCTGAGTGGTACTGAAGCCTCTGAATCCAAAGATCTTATACAAGGGGAAGGTGTCATAGAAGGTAATCTTTTAACTGTACTATATGACCCAGGTGCAACCCATTCTTTTATCTCCTATGACTGTGTGAAAAGACTTAGCTTACCTGTGTCTTCTTTACCTTTTGATTTGACTGTTTCAACTCCTACTACTAGACCTGTTGTCACTACCAAAGTCTGTTTGGATTGTCCATTGATTGTTGAATGTCGAATCTTTTCTGTTGATTTGATTTGTTTGCCACAATCTCAGTTAGACATAATCTTAGGAATAGATTGGTTATCTTCTAACCATGTCCTGTTAGATTGTTCTAGAAAAATCATAGTTTTTCCTTTGGATGAGAATTCTAGATTTTTGACAGCCAACCAAGTTCAAGCTTTCTTGAAAGAAGGAGCTCGAAGATACATGTTGTTGTCTTCTTTGAGAGTCGAGAATGAGGTAGATATGGACGCAATCTCGGTGGTTCGAGAATTTCCTAAAGTTTTTCTCGAAGATATACTTGGTTTACCACCAGAGTGGGAGATCAAATTTGCCATCGATCTTGTACCTGGAGCTGGTATTATTTCCATAGCGCCTTACAGAATGTCGCCAGCAGAGCTAGTTGAGCTCAAGAAGCAACTGGAAGAGCTTTTGGAGAAGCAATTCATGAGACCTAGTGTATCACCTTGGGGAGCACCGGTATAATTAGTTAAGAAGAAAGACGGTACTTCAAGATTGTGCGTGGATTATCATCAGTTAAACAAGGTCACGATAAAAAACAAGTATCCATTGCCGAGGATAGATGACCTAATGGATCAACTGAAAGGAGCGGCAGTATTTTCTAAGATCGATTTGCTATCGGGCTACCATCATATTAGAGTGAAAGTGGAAGACATTCCTAAAACGGCTTTTCGTACTCGTTATGGACATTACGAGTACTTGGTGATGCCTTTTGGTGTGACTAATGCACCTGCTATTTTCATGGATTATATGAATAGAATCTTTCGTCCTTATTTGGACAGATTCATCATTGTCTTCATCGACGATATCTTAATCTATTTGAAAGATCAGGAGGATCATGCCAAACATCTCAGTATAGTTCTTCAGACTTTGAAGGAGAAAGAACTGTACACCAAGTTATTGAAGTATGAGTTTTGGTTGGACGAAGTTAAATTCTTGGGCCATGTGATTTCAAAGGAAGGAATTGCTGTAGACCCATAAAAGGTTGAAGTTGTTCTATATTGGGAAAGACAGAAGACGGTGACCAAAATCCGAAGCTTTGTTGGATTAGCAGGATATTACCAGAGGTTTATTGAGGGGTTCTCTAAGATTGCTGGACCTCTCACTCAACTCACAAGGAAGAATCAAGCTTTTGAATGGACGGATGCTTGCGAGGAGAGTTTTCAAAAGTTAAAAAGGAGACTAACTACTTCACCAATGTTAGTTCTACCTGATCCAAGTGAACCATTCGAAGTATACTATGACGCTTCATACCAAGGATTGGGTTGTGTCCTTATGCATGGAGGAAAAGTGGTGGCTTATGACTCGAGACAATTGCGAGTGCATGAGAAGAACTACCTAACACATGGCTTGGAGTTAGCTGCTGTTGTACTTGCTTTGAAGATATGGAGACATTTCCTCTATAGAGCAACATTCAACATCTTTAGTGATCATAAGAGCTTGAAGTATTTATATGATAAAAAAGAGTTAAACAAGAGGCAGCGAAGATGGTTAGAATTACTGAAAAACTACGATTTCCAACTTCAATATCACCCTGGGAAGGTCGATGCCTTAAGTAGGAAAACGATTAGCGTTTCCACCATGATGGTTAGAGAACAGGACTTGATACAACAATTCTTAGACGTATGGTCCTTTACGGAATTAATGCCAGGAAAAATTTGCATGAACATGGTCACCATCTCGAATGAATAAATGGAAGATATCCGAGAAATGCAGAAGGCTGACAAGTTCTTGCAAGAGGAAAAAGAGCTTATAAAGCAGGGCGGTGTATCAACATTAGAGGAAGGAAGCGATGGAATTTTAAGATCCCAAGGTAGAGTCTGTGTGCCTAAAAATGAGGAACTCAGGAAGTATATACTCAAACATGCTCATAAGAGTCAGTTGAGTATGAATCCTGGAATGACCAAAATGTACCAAGATTTGAAAAAGTTGTTTCGGTGGCATGGGATGAAAAGAGATATTGCTAGATGTGTATCTTCCTATTTAGTTTGTCAGACGACAAAGATTGAACATCAAAGACCATTAGGATTGTTGCAACCCGTGACTATTCCCGAATGGAAATGGGATAGTATTGCCATGGACTTTCTTGTCGGATTGCTAAAGACCAGAAGAGGATATGATTCAATATGGGCAATTGTGTATCAACTTACGAAGTTAGCACACTTCTTGCCGATCAACATAAGATATCCATTGGAAAAGTTGACTCAGTTGTACATCGGTGAAATTGTCAGATTACATGGTGTGCCTACTAGTATCATCTCTGATAGAGATCCGAGATTTACATCAAATTTTGGCAAAGTCTTTAAGAAGTAATGGAGACAAAGCTACGTTTGAGTTCTGCATATCACCTTCAGACGGACGGCCAATTAGAAAGAACAATTCAATCATTGGAAGATTTGTTGAGAGCTTGTGCTATAGAGCAGACTGGAAGTTGGGACGAGAATTTACCGTTGGTAGAATTTACCTACAATAACAGTTACCATTCAAGTATAGAGATGGCACCCTATGAGGCTATGTATGGATGAAGGTGCAAAACACCTTTATGTTGGTATCAAAAGGGAGAGCGACTTACAGTCGAACCTGATCTTATTCAGCAGACAACTGAGAAGGTCAAGATGAATCAGAAGAAGATGAGAACGGCTCAAAGTCGGCAAAAGAGTTATGCGGATAGAAGAAGAAAACCTCTTGAATTTGAGGAAGGAGAGCATGTGTTCTTGAAAGTCATGCCTACGGCTGGGGTCAGTCGGGTTCTCAAATTTAGAAAGCTCACTCCAAAATTCCTTGGACCTTATCAAATTCTTCGTCGGATAGGTCCTGTTGATTACCAAATAGCTTTACCACCTTTACTTTCAAATCTCCACAATGTTTTTCATGTGTCACAACTTCGAAAATACATTCTAAGTCCTGATCATGTCATAGCACCCAATTCAGTACAATTAAAGGAAAACTTGACTTATGAAACAACACCTGTAAGGATTGTGGATAGGAGAACGAAACAACTCAGAGGGAAAGACATTTCATTGGTGAAAGTGATCTGGAACGAGACAACTGGAGATGCGACATGGGAACTGGAGAACAAGATGAAAGAGCAATACCCAGAGTTATTTTAAGGTACAAAAATTTCGAGGACAAAATTCTTATTTGTTGGGGAGAGTTGTAACACCTCAATATTCATTTTATAATATTTATGATTTTTGAGATTTTTTTTGGATTTTTTTGAGAATGTGAAATATTTTAATATTATTCCTCATTTTGCGTGCAAATTGAGCGGGTCCGGAAAAATGAGATATTTTTTTCGAGAACCTTGATATGTGGAAACGTCAACAGGAGATCTTACTAAACCCGAGGCTGGACACGGTTTATGAGATTTCATATTTTTCGAGAAATTTTTATCTGATAAAATAATAAATCGTTGTATAAATTTTATCCGCTGGACAATTAATACTGACTTCTATCAACTGTAACAATTGTCCATTGGATAATAACATGTATTAAAAATCCTATTACATTATCCTAATGTAATCTACTTTAAGTCTAATCAAACTCACGTTAATTCAAATTTATTGTATTTTAATTAAAGCTTCTTTGAGAAACTTTAACCACCAAATATCCAAGCTACCTTTGGCTTGTTGGGGAAGCCAAAAATTTCCCCCTTCTCTCTCCCTATTGCCTCGGCAATGCTAGCCTTAGGGAGGCAAAAATTTGCCTCCACACTTAATGAATTATCACTCAAAATATCTTATTTTTCATCAACACTTTCTCTCTCTTCAAGATCATCTTCATTTTCTCTCTTCCTTCTCTCTTCTCCCCCTTCTTGAACATGGTTTTGCAGCCACCATTGTGACCACCATTTTTCACTTTTCTCTTCATTAACACCATTTCCATACTCACCTCAATGTCCTCTACACTTCCTATTTAGAAAAATTCTTCAAAATCCATCTTCACCTCCATTGTCTTCTAAGGCAAAGCTTCAAACTTTAAGGTCAAGTTTCCATGTTTCTTTTTTCTTTCTCTTCATTTTCATGATCTATGGTTTCATTGGAGACCAAAGATCCATCTTTTACCATGCTTGATGTTGATTCTTGATGATTGAAATTTCTAAGATTTTTTGACCCCAAAACCGAAACCACCAAGGAGCACCTAGGGAGCCATTTTCGTGTTCTTCCTTTAGGTAAGAGAGAGATTTACTCACTTCAACCATTATTGGTGGTGAGGAGACATTGTGTGATTGTTTGATGGAGAAATCCACATTTGTATGCTCACTTGTTTGGTTGATTTGCATGCCTTGTGTGACCTTGATGAAGATTGAAGTTTGATTGTATAAATGGAATTGATAAATGAAAAATTTAGAATTTCCTATCACCTATGGAGGCCACGGTTTTGACTAGGATTTTGGGATGTAAATTGATTTTTGTACACAAATAAAATGAAGCTTATGTAATTAAATGTTGAATGATAATGTTAGAATTAACCAATGGAAATTTTTGAGGATTTCCTACCCTAATGTGAGGCCACGATTTTGGCTTGAATTTTGAGGGATTGGATTGATTTGGTGTGAACTAAAATTTAAGTGATTAGATATCAAAAGACTAATGCATAATATGGAAAGAGATTGGAACTTTGAAGACCTAGGGAGGCCACGATGTTTAGAGAAAATTTAGAGTTCAAATGATGCCTTAGTGCATCCTTGGAAACTAAGAATTTAGAGACATGCATAATCCATAATGAAGTGGAAGAATTAAATTGGATAATAACACTTAAGAGGGCCATGATTTTGAAGGGTTATTTAACCTAAAATTGTCATAATTGACCAAAGCTTAAGACTTTGAAAATGTGGATCCATAATGTGGACTTGTGATAATGGATGAAACCTAAATACATATTGATGTTGAGAATTGATTCTATGTCATTGTAGACCCCTATGTGGGTTAAGTGCTTGTTGACTATGTATTTGAGGAAATTATGACATGTTGATATTGATAAATGAATATATACGTATGCCATTGTGGTATACTTTATGATAAATGTATCATTGATAAACATACATGATGTACATTGTGTCATCATGCATATGTGTTGTCCGTTGGACTTTGTTGGAAAGATGATATATGCCTAAGAGTTTGAATAACACCTATGTGCGGGTGCAAGTAGACTAAGCGTAGGGTCATAGTGGTTGGCCCTGGGGGTGTCAGGGTGCGGGTGTCTCACAATAGACAGTGGTAGCTCCACTGGGGCCGTGGGATAGACCGATGCAAAAACATCGATGATCCGGACTGAGACGCTGTCCTATATCGTGATCAATTGTTGAGGTGCCATGTATAAGCCAATTGCGTAAATATTTTTATGAGATGAGCACACTATTTTTAAGGCTAACGAGATACTGGCATAACTTCTTGATCATTCACTCCGAAAATATTTATGTCTAGCTCCATAGAGTAGGAATTTTGGTACCATTTGCATTGTGAACTGTCGGTCTCACAATTCATTGAGCATGAGCATTTATAATTGTGGAAAAATATCTGTTATTATTACTGCAACAATTATTTAATTACTTAAATTGTTGACCATTGGAAATATTGATGTTGTATGTCTGTTATTGATAATTCTTACTGCTATTTACTGTTGTTATGCTTTTACTGTCAATTTCAATTATTACGATGACTGAATATATGAACTGTGTTGATATGCGGGCGTCCAGTGCCGTTCTGTTTTCTTACTACCGTATTAGTAATGAAAGCTGGGTATCTCACCTCTTTCTGTATTTTCAATTTTTCTATTTATTTGTGTGCTTCCGAGAAGATGTTCGTGAGGAAGAGAAGGAAACACCTGAGTTTTCGGGTTTTTGGCCATATATAGACTAGAGCTTGCTAATGATGTCATCGCGCCCACGTCGATTTTTGGGGTACGTCAAGTTGATCTTCCATGGAGGACCCGATTGTTGGCACATACATGTGCAGACGGACCGATGCATGTACCGTGGGGAGCTGACGGTGTCTTTAGCTTGGGGTCGCCATGACCCTCCTGTTTTCGACTTCACTGCTTTTGTCATTTTGGAGTTTTACATACCCATGAGGGATATGTGGGCTGATATGTACTACACCCCACGAGAGGACTCTTTTCTTTCCACCGCTCGGGCTTTTACCCCAAATTCGGTCGCTCCGATGGTAATTTCATCAGATAAAGAAGACCCTGAGGAGGACCCAACTACGGTCCCTTCTAGTCAGTCTTAGGGGTTGATACTGTTGGTGGCTACTGATGACTAACCGTTTATCTTTTTGGGTAAGCCTGATGTTTTGTCGTATTTAATGGGTGTATATTTGTATCACTCGGGTGGGTACACATCTTTTTCTTTTTGTGTAAATCATGATGTAACATGTAATATATATATATATATATATATATATATATATATATATATATATATATATATATATATATATATATATATATATATATATATATATATATATATATATATATATATATGGTGAATGTATGACCTTCAATTTTGTATCGATTTTATTGTATCCATAATTATTATCATCTCTTTATTGTTATAAAAAAAAGAAAAGAAAAAAAAGAAATTTATGTTCACATATTTCAATACTTGATCATTTTATCATTCAAGAGTGCAAATTATTTAATCACGTGTTAAAAATGAACCGGGTCTTAATTAATCAACATACTTATTATTTTCCGCAAGTTATTTCGTTTTACTTTCATTATGGTGTGTCGTTCCTTCTTTGCGAGAGAAGAAAAAGGGGCATTACAATTCCCTCCCTCATTATCCTAGTAGTTGAGTCGAGGATGGTGTTTTCCCTCCCTCTTTACTAGGTATTATCCTAAGTGGACGATAGTTGAGAACAAGACATTCCGTCACTATAGGAGGTGTTCCTATACTATTGATAGTGTGAGGAGGAAACATGCCATCCCTATTACTGCGTAGTTGAGGAGGGATATTCCCTCACTACCCGGAGAAACATATGGAATTGGGTTCCTATGCTTGTTCAAGACTTATGGAACTGGGTTCCTCTGTTTTGTTCAGGGCTCATGACATATCATACATTACCATGGAACTAGGTTCCCGAATATGGTATCATGACATTATCAATTACATTTCTAGGTTATTGCATAGGCATGAACATAAGGCATTACTAGGCATATGCATGACACTTATATGAGCAGTTGCTAATCATTACATATTCATGAGCTGCAATTGTACGGGCAATTGCTTACTTTTGATAATGTGATGAAGATTTACGGATTTTGAGTGGAAATGGTTTTTATACAATTAATAAAATGAGATTCTATTTCGGGAAAAGAAAGGAAGTTGTTTTGACTTTTGCCACCTTTCTAGTGTGACTTGTGATTTACTTGATGTTTTTCCCCGAAATAGTTGGAATGATTGTAATGACATGTTTATTTGTTAAACTAATGAGAATTTGTGATTCTCACCCTATGTGTTGTGATTTCAATAATGATTCCAAGGAAGAAGACTTATGGAAAGTAAAGTGCGGATGGGAACTTGGAAGCTTAGCATAGCTTTTGCTTGTATTTAGTAGTTTCCTTTTTGGATGTATGTTGGCATCATTTTGAAACTTGTTTTTTTTTTTTTGTGTGTTAAGAGGCCTAGTTTACAAGCTTTGTATATTTTATGTTATTAAGATAGACACCGACGTTAGATAATATTCATCTTCTCGTGGCTCATATTTTCTGTTTATACATAATTGTTATAATAGAAATGTTTTTAGTAGATAGTAGAATGTTTGGATCTAATTACTTTGGTATAATCTCGATTATACTATTGGTATTAAATTTAGGATGTTACACATCATCTTCTCTATTCTCGATTAGTGCTGCTTCTTCTGCCTTAGGAGATTGGACTTTGCTTTCCTGTTATCTTTCTCAACTTACTCCAGCTTCTTAGGTGACTCAATTTCTTCCCTAATAACAATCAGCCTTTAGAAGCATCTTTAGCACCTGCTTCATCTTCAAGGTTGTTCTCTGCCTTTGTCTTCCTTTTTTCTAAGAGCGAGTTAATGGAGGTGGATGCTCTTTTTGGTCCTTCTTGGGAACATATTTTTAAGGAACCATTGATCCTTTTCAACATCTGCTTTAGGCTTGATCATTTTCTGTAACACTCTAACTCTATATACTGTAATATATTGTCAATATACTTAAGTAGATAGAATCAAGCATGTCACTTCTAAACTTAAACGTAATCATAACCTATATATAAACTATCAACAAATAAATATATAGAGCCTTTAACATAAAAGTAAAGAGAATAAGACTTTTTACACACTTTGGGAAACTTGCTCTTTACTATACAACTACATGATATGTTTGAGATTACATACTTTTACAAAACTAACCATATAGATTTAATTATAGAATCATAATTCTGAGTACAAAACTAATGTATATACATAAACAACTCTACTAGGTCTTCAACGCCTTGTCTTTACTTTTACTTTGGGCTTCCGCTAGACTTATCATGGAAAAACTGAGAATTTACAAATTCTCAGCAGTACATTTTAAAAACGTGTCATCACAATAAATCCAGTTGTTTCGAGGAAAAACACATCCTTTGTTTAAAACTCATCATATATATATATATATAAGTTAGAGAGGTGGTAAACTGCCAAAGCTGATCCTCTCTCTTCCCGAAACAGAGGTTCAATTATTATCCTTTATAGAAATTATTTGCACACTCCAATTAATCATACAGTTTCAAATTCAGTCCTTTATCACAATCAATTCAAACATTAGTACTAAGTATATATAATTTACTTCATATGTATTGATCTTTCATAATAAAACATAAGATATTAATAATCCATATCAATTATCATACCTCAACATAATCACTATATTTCATTCTTTTTGGATATTTTCAAGTCAGGCATCAACATTGGTCCTCATTAATTTAATTTAAAAAATAAGACAATTTCCCATACAATTGGAATTTTATGCAGTGCATTATGATGAATGATTATGCTTAAGGAATGCCCTAAAGTATGCTTATGTAATGTTTTTAAAAGATTTTATTTTTGGAAAACACATGTTACTTACATATTTCCAAGGATCCCTTTCTTCCAAGACGACCTTTGTTCCAGGAAGTCCTTCTAGGAAAACCTTTGCTCCAGGAAGTCCTTTCGACCTTGTATATCTTTAGGTAGGAAGGGGTAGGACAACCTTTGTTCCTTGACCTCCTTGGTATTAGTGATCAATCTTGTCCCACAACAGTGAGGATACCATTTACTTTTCCACTACACTGGGTGTAACACCCCAAAATTTATTTATTTCATTATAAATGTTCATTTTATAATATTTGTGATTTTCTGAAATTTTTCTGAATTTTTATGAGAATGCGAAATATTTTAATATTATTTCTTATTTTACGTGCAAACTGAACGGAGTCGAGAAAACGAAATATTTTTCCCGGGAACCTTGATCTATGGAAACGTCGACGGGGGATCTTACTAAACCCGAGGCTGGATACAATTTACGAGGTTTCATATTTTTCAAGAAATTTTAATAGATAAAATAATAAATCGCTGTGTAAATTTTATCCGCTAGAAAATTAATATTGACTTTTGCCAACTGTAACAATTGTCTACTAAATAATAACATGTATTAAAAACTTTATCACATTATTCAAAATTTACTTTGTGTCACATCCATTAGCTTTATTTTCAAAAGAAAGATTAAATTAATCAAAGCTTGTTAAGGGAAGCTTCCTAGAAATTTCCCAACTGATTCATTTTTCTCTCTTCCCTCCCCACGCTCCTACGACAGAGGCCATTTGTGAGAGCCAAATATCCACTTTTCACATTCTCACTTTTATCACTTCACTCTCACATTCCTAAACACAAAAACACCTAACACTTTTCTCTCTTCTCATTTTCTTCAAGCACTCTTCTCTTCTTCTTCCTTCTCCACGGTGCACACACACATTGGAGACTATCTCCATTGTTTGCTAAACTAATCACATTTCTTGTTTTCTTCCATCATTCCAAGTTCTCTTTTGTGGTCATCCTTTGGTTCTTCTTCTTCTTCCATTTTCCACCGTTGAAGCTAAAACTTGAAGCTTTTGAGGTTAAATCTTCACCTTTCTTCCATTTTCTTCTCATTTTCATTTTTTTGGCTCACCTATGTGATCAAGAACTCATCTTTCTATGATTTGAGTGGACATTGTGGAAGTCACTCACATTAGTGTTTTCTTGAAGGAGGAAAACGAAAATCAAGAGCAAAAAGGAGTAGCACAGTTGTGTTGTCATCAAATAGGTAAGAGTGAGATGATCCTCTTCAACCAATCTTGGTAGTAAGGATATGTCTTGTATGTGATCGTTGATTGAGGGATCCATGAATGGATTTCCCTCTTTGTTATGTTATTTTACTTTCTTTTTCACAATGGTGTATATGGTTGGATTTGTATGAGTCATTGACTACCTTTATGTGATTTTGGATGTATGTTTGGGTTAATTTGATGTTGAAAATGTTATGGATTGATTTGGTTTGAATTTAGATGGCTTAAAGATCATTTTCTGCAAGTTTATGCGTGGTAATCGATTACATAGCATCTGTAATCGATTAACAAGCCTCTGGAGTTACAAAATCGTTATTCTGGGAATCATGTAATCGATTACATCCTATCTGTAATCGATTACGGAGGTTCTGTCCAGCTGGTAATCGATTACCAGAGCTGTGTAATCAATTACCAGGTCCCTGGAGTTACGAATCGTGTTTCTGGGAAGCTATATAATCGATTACATTCAGTCTGTAATCGATTACAGAGGTTCTGTCGAGCTGGTAATCGATTACCAAGGACATGTAATCGATTACCAGGGTCTTAAAATGAGATTTTGAGTTGAAAATGATGAAAACATGGTTTCTTATCTCTTGTAACTCAAACATAAATCTTAAACCCTAGATTCAAGGATTTTATTTCACTTAAACGTGATAGGACTATATATCCAAACCAATAATGGAGAAATGATTTTGAAAATGAAATTTTTGGATCCATAACATGGAAATTGTGGTATGTGTGGAACGATGGACATGGATATGTATTGATATTGAGAATTGTTTGATGCAATTATGAGTTCCTATGTGGGACCAAGTTGTTACCAAGTGGCTTCAATACTCAAGAGGGGGGGTGAATTGAGTTTGTAAAACAAGTTCGCAATTCTTTCGCAAAACACTTGACTATTGATTTTCGTTGAAGCTATTGACTAATTGAAATGAATGAATTGATAAGAACAATGTATATTGCTTAATAACCAACCAAGAGAGAAGTAATCAAGTAAGAGTATAAGCAATGCACAAATATAAAGAGAAGGGTTTAGAGAGAACAAACTCAATCGTTTATCCTGGTTCGATCACCAATCCACTTGTGATCTACGTCCAGTCCCCAAGCAACAACTTGAGATTTTCCACTATATCTTCAAGCTTCAATAGGTGCTTGAATACCTTTACAAACTTGAGCCCTCAACTCCTTGGGATGCCTCACCCTTGAGCTTGAGTCTCTTCAAACAAAGGGATGCCTCACCCTTTACAAATTGAGGGATGCCTCACCCTCTATCTTATACAGCAATTAAGATTGAATTTGAGAAGCTCTCACTAGAGTAGATGATACAAATTGAAGTTCTAATAATGCTCACAAAGATATCTCAAAGATTGGACAAAAACAGAGCAAGAAAGATTTCAGAGTTTGATTCTCGTATGATGTGTTGCTATGATGTTTTTAGGTTCAAGAACAACCCTTAATGATGCCCCAGCCATTGTATTTAAAGCCCATTCATTAAAAGAGCCGTTGGGGGTGGTTAAAGCCAAGCATTAAATGCATTCAATATAGCCGTTGGGCATGTCAGAACCTTGGTAATCGATTACAAGCCTTTGGTAATCGATTACATGGAAAATAGACCGTGTTCTTGGCTTTCTGGGCTTGTGGTAATCGATTACATGACCTGTGTAATCGATTACACGCCCTCTGATTTCATAGTAATCGATTACAATATTGATGTAATCGATTACATGGCCCTTTTGGTCGTGTTCTTGGCTTTCTGGGAACATGGTAATCGATTACATGACTTGGTGTAATCGATTACACGTTCTCTCGACTTTCTGGTAATCGATTACAGTATTGATGTAATCGATTACATGGCCCTTTGGTCGTGTTCTTGGCTTTCTGGGAACATGGTAATCGATTACATGACTTGGTGTAATCGATTACACGTTCTCGACTTTACGTAATGTCGATTATAATATTGATGTAATCGATTACATGGCTTCTGTTTGGCTTGTAATCGATTACTAAACCTTGGTAATCGAGTACACTAAACTTTAAACTCATTTTTCAAGCCTTAAAACAGATTTATATCATTCCTAACTTTAGAAAACATGGATTAAACAAGTATAGAACATTATTTGGCATGATCCAAGGTGAAAGAAGTTCTCTTTTAGGAATTGATCTTTGAAAACCATATCGATTCAAATCATTTTTGAAAAACCATTTGAGATATCTTGGGAGCATTTAACATTGATGTGCTATAATGCCTATATCTAAACCTCTTGATTTCTTCCTTTGATCTTGGTTTGCTCTTTCGCTCTTTGATCTTCATCTTTGTCTTTGTTATCATCAAAAACCATTTGACATGCTTCAAGACACATGCATTCACACAAGTTCTTGATGAAATTATGACATGTTAATAGTGAAATATGAATATATGCCATTGTGGCACACATTATGATAAATGTATCATTGATAAACATACATGATGTACATTGTGTCGTCATGCATATGTGTTGTCCGTTGGACATTGTTGGAAAGACCATGTTGCCTAGGAGTTTGAATAACACCTATGTGCGGGTGCGAATAGACTAGCGTAGGGTCATAGTGGTTGGCCCTGGGGGCGTCAGGGTGCGGGTTGTTGGGAATTTGCGGATCAAAAGTCTCGCAATGAATCTCCTCTGGATCCATGCGAAAAATCCATAATCCGTAAATTTTTTACCTCTTGAAGCGTGATAGACACAAGCGAGGTGAATCACCAACACCGTAATAAAGACGAGTCCATGGGATAGGAGTCCCTCTGTTTTCGTAGTGCTAGTGCGAAACTCATCTCTCGACGATCCAGGGGTTGTGATGTAACCTAGAGCAGCCCCCTTAGCAATATTATTTATAACAAAGGCTCCCTATGAGTGTGAGCAAGAGCAAGGTCGTGATCAACTATTAGAGGAATCGCCATGTATGAGCCATTTTCATGTGCAAATATTTTTTTTATGTGATCTAGCACACATCATTTTAATGAGAATGTCCAAACCTATTTGTGACCAATGTTTCCGTAGTTAGTTAGTCCCTTTGTCCGGATATTCGACATTACCCTCCAATCTTCGATCATTCAAATAAGATCAATATCTCATATTGAAAAAGTTTATGTCTAGCTCCATGGAGTAGGGGAATTTTGGTACCACTTTCCATTGTGTCTAATAACCAACGTTATAATCATCTTGTTACGATGACGTTTGATGGCATTAAAACACACAACTCCTCATGTAGGAATCATAGTGATTTTAGGTCAAAGGACCACATACACCATTATCACTATGAGAATCGCTTATGACACTCATAATTCATTGAGCATGAACATTTGTAACTACGAATATATTGTTGTCCTAATTAACAATAATATTTGACTAGGGACATTTAAGAATAGTATTTTATCCAATAGGATCTCACGATAATCCACTTGATGTCCTATGGTATCAAACTTACTATTCTAAGGACTTATTATGTCTACCAAAAAGAACACAATAAATGAAATGCCTCATATAAAATAACATAATATAATGTATGTATTGTATTGGCTTGGGAATATTACAATGTTGTTTCCACCCGTTATTGCAATTATTATAATTAATTATTGTTGTTCTACTTTTACTGTTAATTTTAATATCGTTGTGATTAAATGTATAAATTGTATTATCATTGAGGAACGTCAGCTTGCCCATTATTATTGCATCGCAATAATTGTTTACGAGCCCGAACCGTTGATTGGGAATATTACTTGTTGTTTTCTTATTATAATTAATTATTGTTGTATTGGTAATGAAAAATGTATAAATTGTATTATCGGGTGTCTCACCTCTTTATTGTATTCTGTCTATTTTGTATTCTCTATTTTGTCTGCCTATTTACTTTTGAGAAGACGAGCGTAAGGAAGAGGAAGCTCCTGAGTTTCCAGGTTTCTGGCCAGATTACGACTGAAGCTTATCGAGGATGACGTTGCACCCTCGTGAATTTTTGGGCTACACATGGATCACTTTTCATAAAGGCCCTGACTGCTGGCATATTAATGTGCAGACGAACCGTTGCGTGTACCATGGGGAGCTGACGGTGTCCTTAGCATGGGGTCGTTATGATGCCCTTATTTTTGATTTTCATGTTTTTGTCTGGTTAGAGTTTTATATGCCCGTTAGGGATATGTGGGCTGACATGTATTACACCCCACGTGATGACTCTTTTCTGTCCACTGCTCGGGCTCCTGCCCGTTGGTCGATCGCTCCGATGGATGTTTCATTGAACGAAGAGGACCCAGAGCAGGACCCGGCTATGGTCCCTTCTCATCAGTCGTAGGGGCTGATACTTTTGGTGGCTACTGATGGCTACCCATTTATCTTTTTGGGGAAGCCTGATATTTTGTTGTTTAATAGGTGTATATTTGTATCTCTTGAGTGGGTACATATTTTGCTTTTTGTATAAATTATATTGTAATTAAATAGGCTGTTGCATATATATATATATGAAAGTTGTGTATGGACGTATGGTTTAAATTATGCTGCTTTTACTATGACTGTTTAATTACTATTTCGCTACGAAAAGTACCTTTGAGTTAAATTCTTTTGACACTACTTGGTAATAATTTACAATTTTAACAAAAAAATATATAATAATATAATGCCATTTAGAAAGGAATCTATATTTCTATAAAATGAACCAGGTCAATGAATCTAAAAACAATTACCATTTTTCGCATTTTTATTTATTTCTTTTCATGTTTCGCTTTACTATGGTGTGACGTTCCTTCTTCGCGAGTATTGAGAAAAAGGGGCATTACACTGTCTTGGTATCAGAGCTCCTGGTTCAAGTTTTCTTTTGGGTCATGTGGTTTTGGACTGTCTTGTTTGTGTTGTATGAACTCTCTGTGTTTGGTATTCCGTAAGAATACATTTGAATTTTCTCTGTGTTTTATGTAGTTTGATTTGAGAGAAAGTATAGCTCGCAAAGGAGACATGGCTGCTGCGATAGAAGCAATACAGAAAATGGCTGAAGCAATGCTGCAGCAAAATCAACAAACTGCTTAACAGCAGGCGAGGACTGCACAACAATTGAAGGCTATAGCTGTTGCCCAGAATTTGATGGAGTTTCGTCGCACGAACCCTCCACAGTTCAAAGGAGAGTTTGATATTGAGAAAGCTACTCTCTGGATCAAAGAACTAGAAAAGATATTTACTGGCATGAACTGTGCCGATAACAAGAAGGTGACCTATGCGGCATTTATGCTAATTGGAGACGCTGAGGACTGGTGGACAGGAGAGCAAAGGTTGCTGCAAGCTGAGAATCAGGCGATTACTTGGGAAGTGTTCAGAGAGAGGTTCTTGAATAAGTATTTCCCTGAAAGTGCCAGACACGCGAAGGAAATGGAATTTCTAGGTCTGCGACAAGGAAATATGATCGTGGGTGAGTACGCTGCTAAGTTCGAGAGCTGGTTGAGGTTCTCAACTTACTTTCAACACTGACCCAATAAAGCATGGAAGTGTCAAAAGTTTGAAGAAGGTCTGAGACATGATATGAAGAGAGCCGTCATAACCTTGAAAATTACTCAATTTTCTGAGTTGCTTGATACATGTTGCTGGGTGGAAAGTTTGGACTAGGTGCGTGAGGCGAGAAACAGAAACTTTGGGCCAATTCAATCTCAAAGAAGAGGAAGCAGTAGTGTTAGCCATTACCAGAAGAAGCCCTATTTCAGACCATCTGGAAATCAACAACAACCGCAGGGTGGAAGTCTTGGAGGAAGTCCAGGCAGAGCTGGTCAAACAACGACATCTGCGCCGAAATGCTTGAAGTATGGGAAAGATCACTACATGAGGGACTGCACTATCAAGGGAATGATCTGCTTCAGATGTGGGAGACCTAGACACATTTCTCATGACTGCAATCACCCTAAGGCAGAACCCTCCGTCAATGCTGCTAGAACTGCTAAACCACAGGTTGGAGGTCGGGTTTACACCCTGAGTGATGCTGAAGCCTCTAAATCCAAAGATCTTATACAAGGAGAAGATCTCATTGAAGGTAATCTTTTAAATGTACTGTATGACTTTGGCGCAACTCATTCCTTCATTTCCTATGACTGTGTGAAAAGGCTTGGTTTACTTGTGTCTTCTTTACCTTTTGATTTGACTGTTTCAACTCCCACTACCAAACTTGTTGTTACTACCAAAGTCTGTTTGAATTGTCCATTGATTGTTGAAGGCCGAATCTTTTCTGTTGATTTGATCTGTTTGCCACTATCTCAATTAGATGTGATATTAGGAATGGATTAGTTATCTGCTAACCATATCCTATTAGATTGTTCTAGAAAAACCATCGTTTTCCCTTTGGATGAGAATTCTAGATTTTTGATGTCCAACCAAGCGAAAGCTTTCTTGAAAGAAGGAGCTCGGGGATACATGTTGTTGTCTTCTTTGAAGGTCGAGAATGAGGTATATGTGGACGCGATCTCTGTGGTTTGAGAGTTTTCTGAAGTTTTCCCTAAAGATGTACCTGGTTTGCCACCAGAACGGGAAATCAAGTTTACTATTGACCTTGTGCCTGGAGCTAGCCCTAGTTCTATAGCGCCTTACCGAATGTCGCTAGTAGAACTTGTGGAACTGAAGAAGCAACTGGAAGAACTTTTGGAGAAACAATTTGTGAGACCTAGTGTATCACCCTGGGGAGCACCAGTGTTGCTAGTTAAGAAGAAGGATGGTACTTCGAGGTTATGTGTGGATTATCATCAATTGAATAAGGTCACGATCAAGAACAAGTATCCATTACCAAGGGTAGATGACCTAATGGACCAACTGAAAGGAGCAACTATGTTTTCCAAGATCGATTTGCTATCGGGCTACCACCAGATCCGAGTAAAAGTGGAAGACATTCCTAAAACGGCTTTTCGTACTTGTTATGGACACTATGAGTATTTGGTAATGCCTTTTGGTATGACTAATGCACCTGCTGTCTTCATGGACTATATGAATAGAATCCTTCGTCCTTATTTGGACAGATTCGTCGTTGTTTTCATCGACGACATCTTGATTTATTCACAAAATCAGGAGGATCATGCTGAACATCTCAGTGCGAAAGAGTTGTACACTAAATTGTCCAAGTGCGAATTCTGGTTGGATGAGGTGAAATTCTTGGGCCATGTGATTTCAAGGGAAGGAATTGTTATAGATCCTTCAAAGGTTGAAGCTGTACTACAATGGGAAAGGCTAAAGAAGCTTTGTTGGATTAGCAGGATATTATCGGAGGTTCATTGAAGGATTTTCTAAGATTGCTGGACCTTTTACTCAACTCACCAGGAAGAATCAGGCTTTTGAATGGACAGACGCTTGCGAAGGAAGTTTCCAAGAGCTGAAGAGGAGACTAACTACTTCACCAGTGTTAGTTCTACCTAATCCAAGTGAACCTTTTGAGATGTATTGTGATGCTTCATATCAAGGATTGGGATGCGTCCTTATGCAAGATAGAAAAGTGGTGGCTTATGCCTCAAGACAATTACGAGTGCATGAGAAGAACTACCCAACGCATGATTTGGAGTTAACTACAGTGGTGTTTGCTTTGAAGATATGGAGACATTATCTGTATGGGGCAACGTTCAACGTCTTCAGTAACTATAAGAGCTTGAAGTATCTATACGATCAGAAAGAGTTGAACATAAGACAACGAAGATGGCTGGAATTTCTGAAAGACTACGATTTCCAACTTTAGTATCACCCTAGAAAGGCTAATATTGTGGCCAATGCTTTAAGCAGGAAAACAATCAGTGTTTCTACTATGATGATTAGAGAGCAAGATTTAATAGAACAATTAAGAGACATATGGTCTTTTGTGGAGCTAATGCTAGGAAAAATATGCATGAATATGGTCACTATTTCGAATGACTTGCTGGAAGACATCTGAGAAAAGCAGAAAGATGATAAGTTCTTGCAAGAGGAAAGAGAGTTAATAAAGCAGGGCAGTGTATCAACATTAGAAGAAGGAAGTGATGGAATTTTAAGATTCCAAGGTAGAGTTTGTGTGCCTAAAGATAAGGAACTGAGGAAGTATATTCTTGAACATGCTCATACAAGCAAGTTGAGTATGCATCCTGGTATGACCAAAATGTACCAAGATTTGAAGAAACTCTTTTGGTGGCATGGAATGAAAAAAGATATTGCTAGATGCGTATCGTCTTGTTTGGTTTGTCAGAAGACAAAGATTGAACATCAAAAACCGTCAGGATTTTTGCAACCCTTGACTATTCTCGAATGGAAATGGGATAACATTGCCATGGACTTTGTTGTTGGATTGCCAAAAACGAAAAGAGGTCATGATTCAATATGGGTAATCGTGGATAGACTTACAAAGTCAGCACACTTTTTGTCGATCAACATGAGATATCCATTGGAGAAGTTGACTCAATTATACATTGGTGAAATTGTCAGACTACATGGAGTACCTATGAGTATTGTTTCTGACCGAGATCCTAGATTTACATGGAAGTTTTGGTAGAGTCTTCAAGAAGCAATGGGAACAAAGCTACAGTTAAGTTCTGCAAATCATCCTCAGACGGACGGTCAATCAGAAAGAACAATCCAATCATTGGAGGATTTGCTGAGGGCTTGTGCTATAGAACAGACTGAATGTTGGGATGAAATCTTACCGTTGGTAGAATTCACCTACAACAACAGTTATCACTCAAGTATAGGGATGGCCCCCTATGAAGCTCTATATGGGAGAAGGTGCCGAACACCTTTATGTTGGTATCAAGATAGAAAACGGCTTACAATCGGACCTGATCTTATTCAACAGACAACTAAGAAGGTCAAAATGATTCAGGAGAAGATGAGGACAGCTCAGAGTCGACAAAAGAGTTATGCGGACAAAAGAAGAAAACCTCTTGAATTTGAAGGAGAGCATGTGTTCCTGGAGGTCACACCTACGATTGGGGTCGGTCGGCTTCTCAAATCTAGAAAACTCACTCCAAAATTCCTTGGACCTTATCAAATCCTTCGTCGGATAGGTCCTGTTGCTTACCAAATAGCTTTACCTCATTTCCTTTCAAATCTCCATAATGTCTTTCATGTGTCACAACTCCAAAAATACATTCTAAGTCCTGATCATATCATTGCACCTGATTCGGTACAATTAAAGGAAAATTTGACTTATAAAATAACTCCTGTAAGGATTGAGGATAGGAGAATGAAGCAACTAGGGGAGAAAGATATTTCATTGGTGAAAGTGATCTGGAACGAGACGACTGGAGATGCAACTTGGGAACTAGAGGACAAAATAAAGGAGTAATACCCAGAGTTATTTTAAGGTATGAAAATTTCGAGGACGAAATTCTTATTTGTCCGGGAGAGTTGTAACACCCCAAAATTTATTTATTTCATTATAAATGTTCATTTTATAATATTTGTGATTTTTTGAAATTTTTCTGGATTTTTCTGAGAATGTGGAATATTTTAATATTATTTCTCGTTTTACGTGCAAACTAAATGGAGCCGAGAAAAGGAAATATTTTTTCTGAGAACCTTGATCTGTGAAAACGTCGATGGGGGATCTTACTAAACCCGAGGCTGGACATGATTTACGAGGTTTCATATTTTGTGAGAAATTTTAACTGATAAAATACTAAATTGTTGGGTAAATTTTATCCGCTAGAAAATTAATATTGACTTTTGCCAACTGTAACAATTGTCTACTAAATAATAACATGTATTAAAAACCTTATCACATTATTCAAAATTTACTTTGTGTCACATCTATTAGCTTTATTTTCAAAAGAAAGATTAAATTAATCAAAGCTTATTAAGGGAAGCTTCCTAGAAATTTCCCAACTAATTCATTTCTCTCTCTTCCCTCCCCACACTCATACGGCAGAGGCCATTTGTGAGAGCCAAATATCCACTTTTCATATTCTCACTTTTATCACTTTACTCTCACATTCCTAAACACAAAAACACCTAACACTTTTCTCTCTTCTCATTTTCTTCAAGCACTCTTCTCTTCTTCTTCCTTCTCCACGGTGCACACACACATTGGAGACTATCTCCATTGTTTGCTAAACCAATCACATTTCTTGTTTTCTTCCATCATTCCAAGTTCTCTTTTGTGGTCATCCTTTGGTTCTTCTTCTTCTTCTTCCATTTTTCACCATTGAAGCTAAAACTTGAAGCTTTTGAGGTAAAGTCTTCACCTTTCTTCCATTTTCTTCTCATTTTCGTTTTTCTTGCTCACCTATGTGATCAAGAACTCATCTTTCTATGATTTGAGTGGACATTGTGGAAGTCACTCACATTAGTGTTTTCTTAAAGGAGGAAAACGAAAATCAAGAGCAAAAAGGAGTAGCAGCATTGTGTTGTCTTCAAATAGGTAAGAGTGAGATGATCCTCTTCAACCAATCTTGGTAGTAAGGATATGTCTTGCATGTTATCATTGATTGAGGGATCTATGAATGGATTTCCCTCTTTGTTATGTTATTTTACTTTCTTTTTCACAATGGTGTATGTGGTTGGATTTGTATGAGTCATTGACTGCCTTTATGTGATTTTGGATGTAAGTTTGAGTTAATTTGATGTTGAAAATGTTATGAATTGATTTGGTTTGAGTTTAGATGGCTTAAAGATCATTTTCTGCAAGTTTATGCGTGGTAATCGATTACATAGCATCTGTAATCGATTACCAAGCCTCTGGAGGTACAAAATCGTTATTCTGGGAATCACGTAATCGATTACATCCTGTCTGTAATCGATGAAGGAGGTTCTCTCCAGCTGGTAATCGATTACCAGAGCTGTGTAATCGATTACCAGGTCCCTGGAGTTACGAATCGTGTTTCTGGGAAGCTATGTAATCGATTACATTCAGTCTGTAATAGATTACAAAGGTTCTGTCGAGCTGGTAATTGATTACCAGGGACATGTAATCGATTACCAGGGTCTTAAAATGAGATTTTGAGTTGAAAATGATGAAAACATGGTTTCTTATCTCTTGTAACTCAAACATAAATCTTAAACCCTAGATTCAAGGATTTTATTTCACTTAAACGTGATAGGACTATATATCCAAACCAATAATGGAAAAATGATTTTGAAAATGAAATTTTTGGATCCATAACATGGAAATTGTGGTATGTGTGGAACGATGGACATGGATATGTATTGATATTGAGAATTGTTTGATGTAATTGTGAGTTCCTATGTAGGACCAAGTTCTTGATGAAATTATGACATGTTAATATTGAAATATGAATATATGCCATTATGGCACACATTATGATAAATGTATCATTGATAAACATACATGATGTACATTGTGTCGTCATGCATATGTGTTGTCCATTGGACATTATTGGAAAGGCCATGTTGCCTAAGAGTTTGAATAACACCTATGTGCGGGTGCGAATGGACTAGCGTAGGGTCATAATGGTTGGCCCTGGAGGCGTTGAGGTGCGGGTGTCTCACAATGGACAGTGATAGCGCCGCTGAGTCTGTGGGATAGACCAATGCAAACACACCGACGATCCGGACCGAGATGTTGTCCTATATCGTGATCAACTGTTGAGGCACCATGTATGAGCCATTTTTGCACAAATATTTTTATGTGATGAGCACACTATTTTAAGGCCGACAGTATACTGACATTACTCCTTGATCATTTACTTCGAAAAAGTTTATGTCTAGCTCCATGGAGTAGGAATTTTGGTACCCTTTGCATTGTGAACTGTCAGTCTCATAATTCATTGAGCATGAACATTTGTAACTGCAAATATAACTGCCCTTATTATTGCAATAATTGTTTGATTATCTGAACTATTGATTGCTAGGAATATTACTGTTGTTTTCCTGTTATTGCAATTATTATAACTAATTATTGTTGTTCTGCTTTTACTATTATTTTAATATCGTTATGATTAAATGTATAAATTGTATTATCTGTGGGCGTCCAACGCCGTTTTGTTTTCTTACTGCCATATTGGTAATGAAAGCTAGATGTCTCACCTCTTTCTGTATTCTCTGTATTTTGTCTGCCTGTTTACTTTTGAAAAGACGAGCGTAAGGAAGAGGAAGCTCCTGAGTTTCTAGGTTTCTGGCCAGATTACGACTGAAGCTTATTGAGGATGACATCACGCCCTCGTGAATTTTTGGGCTACACACGGATCACTTTTCTCGGAGACCCTGACTGCTGGCACATTAATGTACAGACAGACCGTTACATGTACCATGGGGAGCTGACGGTGTCCTTGGCATGGGGTCATTATGACGTCCCTATTTTTTATTTTCATGTTTTTGTCTGGTTAGAGTTTTATATGCCCATTAGGGATATGTGGGCTGACATGTATTACACCCTACATGGTGACTCTTTTCTGTCCACTGCTCGGGCTCCTGCCCATTACTCGGTCGCTCCAATGGATGTTTCATCGGACGAAGAGGACCTGGAGGAGGACTTGGCTATGGTCCCTTCTCGTCAATCGTAGGGGCTGATACTGTTGGTGGCTACTGATGGCTACCTATTTATCTTTTTGGGGAAGCCTGATGTTTTACTGTTTAATGAGTGTATATTTGTATCTCTTGGGTAGGTACATATTTTACTTTTTGTATAAATTATATTGCAATTAAATAGGCTGTTGCATATAATTATATATACATGAAAGTTATGTATGGATGTATGGTTTAAATTATACTGCTTTTACTGCGACTGTTTAATTACTATTTAGCTACGAAAAGTACCTTCGAGTTAAATTCTTTTGACACTACTTGGTAATGATTTACAATTTTAACCAAAAAAATAATAATAATGTAATGCCATTTAGAAAGGAATCTATATTTCTATAAAATGAATCGGGTCAATGAATCTAAAAACAATTACTATTTTTCGCATTTTAATTTATTTCGTTTCATGTTTCGCTTTACTATGGTGTGACGTTCCTTCTTCGCGAGTATTGAGAAAAAAAGGGTGTTACGCTAGGTATGCGTACCCACACCCCTGGCACTAGGAGTACCCTTGGCTCAAGCCATAGGGCCATTCCTACAAGGAAATAACAAGTAATAAGTTTGAAAACAAAACATGCAACAATACTTTAAGACCTTTCCTTCATTCACTTTTCACATAACCTTGATTTTCTTTGCATAATTAAGAGGCATAACCTTAGTTATCAACCTTTTCATTCATGCAGTTCATTGTATGTATATATATTATTCAATCCTTTCATTTATACTCAAGTACAGAGGGAGTGACTCACTCAACCTCAGTCTACCCTTATCCTTCATTTTTATGCCTCTCAATATCATGCTTGTCAACATTATTCATTAACATGCATATATCAATATGCTCCTCAACATCATTCATATATATATCATTTATTCCATACAAAGTAATGATTCATATCATAAGTAATTCATGCATTCATTTCAATACTCCATAAATGAGCATTTAGTTCAAGTTTAACCCATAAAGGGGCAAAAACATTTCTACTACACTTTCATAACTCAAATTTAACTATTAAAGAAGCTACTAAAGTTTCTAGGGTTCAAACCATCATAAAAATTACCTCAATTTTTGCCTAAAAAGGCTGATTTTCATGAATGCACCAAACATGCATCATAACTTTAAAAATTCTAAAATTTTATAGGCAAATAGCCTCCTCTCATATCTTTCAATTGGCACAAACCTCATTTCATTTGGCTAAGTGTAGCCAAAGTTATGTCACATTATGCAGAAGCTAAAACAAGGCATTCACTGTTTTACCCGAAACTGACATCACTTTAAAATGAAATTAGGAATCAACAAATAATGCACAAATTATGAAATTTTAACCTCTTATAGCCTTACATAATAGCTTTAAAATTCCACTGGTCTCATGTAATTATGACCTTGGAGCAAGAAATTATGCAATCTAGTTACTGGTTACCGGATTGCTATTTCTGCAGAATCTGTCTCGGATTCAAACATAAACTGGTACCACTTGAGTTAGCCTAAAATTTCGAGATTTTAACTACATATAGTCCTATGTCTTAGCTTTCAAATCCATAGGATTCAAGTCATTTCGATATCTATAACTCAAGTTATGCAATGAAACCTCTAGGCTGTTCATTCTTGATAGCAAAACTGAAAGTATAGAACTCATATTTTTTTAGGTTTCCAACTAATTTCCAACACCTCAATGATAATCACATATTTTATACATTGATAAACCCTCATTTTTAGTCATTTACACTCTCCATGCACTTAATTGATTGAGCTTGGTCATGCTTTGTAAATTTGGGCTCACATTAGGCTTAAATGATCTTTTCTAGCATTAGTGAGATTTTACATTGTTTCTGTATTTTGACCATATCTTGAGTTCTAGATGTTTGAAAATTATGTATCTTACGTTGTAGGAAAGATGAAAGAGAGCTCTACAACTTTCACAAGAGCTTCAAGGCTAATTTAGGCAACTAGTGGAGCTAATTGGGCCTGGAAGTCAAAACAAGGGTTCTATTACTAGAACCTGAGTAGTGTGGACTAATCAGGGCATAACTTGGGCTATGGATGTCATTTGGGCTAAACCGGTGGCAAATGAAAGCTAAGACATATATCTCTATTTCATCTAAAGATCACTTTTCCAAACTATGACGTTTTGATGGAGTTTTCAGCCCTTGAAGTCAGCCAATAGGATCAAAGACCCTTGGAGAATGAATTGTCCATAACTTGAGTTGTAGACTTCTAATTAACATGAGGTTTAAGCCCAAATTCTTATAATTGACCAAGCTTTGCACCCATCAGGTTTCTAAGGGGGTAAGGCCAAAATAAGGGTTAGTTAGTGGGTGTGAAGGCAGCAATCTGAGGCACAATTCATTCTACACTCTTATATTCTCTCTAGAACTCTCTTCCTCTCCTTTCTCTCTAGGTTTTTGTTTTTTTCTTATTTTTTTGAGTTCTTCCCTCCCATTCATGGAGGGAGAGAGCCTTTAATCAATCCAAGGGATTGACATTCTTGATGATTAGTCTTGAGATCCTGTTTTAATCACTATACATTCATCTATTAATCAAATTTCTCTTCTTCTTCTTCTTCTTCTTCTTCTTCTTCTTCTTCTTCTTTCTTCTTCTTCTTCTTCTTCTTCTTCTTCTTCTTCTTCTTCTTCTTCTTCTTCTTCTTCTCTTGTTTAGATTCTGATTTAATGCTTAATTTGATTGGGATTTACATATGTTAATTGCGTAATTACCATGTGTCAAGAGATGAATTTGGAGGTTAAACAATGCATCAAACGTGTTTGATGAAATATTTAGCTTGGTTGGATCTTGATTTTTAAGTTGATTTGAGATTTGGATGAATGCTTAATTTGTCTAACCTTAATTAATTGAATTCTAGAAGTGTTTCTAGTAGAAGATTTATGGATCATTAAGAGGCGTCTGGATGTGATCTGAGATCAAGGATTCAGTTGATAATTGAATGGATCTATAGAGATCAAGGATGCATTAAAATCAAGATCGGTTAATTCCCTTGGATTAGTTATTTTTAATTATGTTTTCTCCATTTAATTACTCGATGTTTCTGCGTTTTAATCTTGCAAACCCCTCTTCCCCAATTTTAGCTTAATTTAATCAAATTACATTAAAAATCATTGAGAGACGATTCAATGTTGTTTCCTATACTACAAGCTATAGATATAACTCGGTTACAATTTTGATTGAATTTGACGCTCGATTGACGAGCGCCGAACTCAGTCAAAATTATAACCGAAGTTATTAACTAAGTTTGCAGTATAGTGAACAACACCGGATCGTCTCCTCAAGGATCATAAATGCAATTTTATCAAATTAAGTTAAGTTAGAAAGGGGGTTTTGATTGTTCAAGGATTACAATGACAAGATCTCAAGAAAAATAACAATTAAAAGAACAAATAATTCTAAATCTATCCGAGATTGGGTGGATTCAATCATAGACCTTTCAACAAACATTTGAAGCACATTTGAATGGTTAACTTAGATCTAACCGAGATCTCAAAGATCGATCCGAATTCATACTAGACAATCGTCTTAATTCAATTGACAAGTAATAAACATAAATCTACAATCGCACCATTCATGTAGATATATGTCAATTTAAGCACCGAATTCAATTAACCTAGGCACCAATCAGTAACCTAACCTCTTCAATTACGTGATTAATTTAGATCAATCAGTTCTAAGTTTCATCACAAATCTTCAATCTTCATTTACATGATTAATTCAGATCAATCATTTCTAAGTTTAATCACAATACTTAATCTTAAAATAAACATAAACAGAATCACCATTCATGCATTCAAGATCAAGAAAACAGAAGAAGAAGAAGAAGAAGAGAAGAAGAATCCAAATATAAATCAAATAAATTAAATAAACCAAGGTCTCAAGAATCCAAACCACAATCTCTTCAAGAGTCCCAAATTGACTAGAAGTGACTTAGCTCTCCATTACAATGAAGGAAAAATATACAAGAACTATGAAAAGCTATCTCTAACACCAAGTGTCTTCCTAGAGCTCTCCACATCTAGCCTTTTATAGAGGATTAGGAGTAGTAGGTGGATGAGTAGGTGAGATTAGTAGGTGGAATTAGTAGGTGGATGAGTAGGTGAGATTAGTAGGTGAGATTAGTAGGTGAGCTTAGTAGGTGAGCTTCCTTGTCTCCGAAATTATTTATTGCTGAACTCATTGATTTCGTCATTTCCAATCCAAGTGGTCTTCATGAAAGTTCTAGGAAATTGTCTAAGCTTTCCAATGGCTGTGGAAGCACCCAAAAAATCGTCCTACAGCCCAAGATATGACTCAATTACTACAGACTGTTCAGGACCAGTTTCAGCACCTCTATTTTGACTTTCAGACCCAATATCACCATTAAGGAGCCCGAATCAAGTTTTGTGTTTGTCATGAAAGTTGTACATATGGGTCTTAAATTTTAGATTACAAATTTTCAGCCCATTTTATAAACCCAAACTCGAACTATGTTCTGGTTACTACACATTGTTCGGGTTCCAGTCACAAAACCCGTATTCTGATTTCCATGCCCAATTAGCTCCACTAGATGTCTGAAATTGTCTTTGAGCTCTTCATCAAAGTTGTAGAGCTCTCTCTTATCTTTCCTACAAGGTAAAATTCATAATTATCAGACATTTAGAACTCAAGATATGGCCAAAATACAGAAACAGTGTAAGACCCAAATAATGCTGAAAAAATCAATTAAGTCCGATTCGAGTTCAAACTTACAAAACATAATCAAATTCAATCAATTAAGTACATGAAGAGTGTAAATGACTAATAATGAGGGTTTATTAATGTATAAAATATATGATGGCTGTGTTGCAACAAAGTGCCTAAATTAACTCAAAACATCACAAAATTTAACGAAAAAGTTAAACAAGTATTAAGCTACCTCTGTAACCTTATACAAGTCTAACATGCTAAAAAGAGGATGCTACATTTTTTGCTACTTCGGCTAATCATCATTTCTAATTGTAATATAAAGATTAGAGATCCCCTGTTCAACATTGAATTTAGCAACTGCCCTTTTTCCTTCGAAGATAGGCTGCTCGTCTACTTTTGGAAGTTTTAACCAATCTTCCATTCTCTTTCTTTGCTTGATGTGTTGTTCTTCCTTTGACAACTGCAATCTCTCGAATGCATTGGGCCTGTGCATGACAGATTTTAGCTGCTTTGGTTACATAGCCAGCTGTCCCCCAGTCCTCTTTGGTTCTATCACTGGGACTGGTTCTTTCACTCTCCACTATTTCTACATCGAATGCCACCTCCTTTCTAGTTGTCTCGAAGGTAGGCCAAACATGGAAACCTTGTTAATGGACACAGTTGGAAAAGGATCAGTGTCCATTATCATTTCAACTATCCCTTTATTACCAACTTGAATTCCCCTTCCTTTAAGGCCTTCTAAATAACATTCCTAAAAATAATATATTTGATATTAGCATGACTATATGAATGATGCCACTTACAGTACCTCTTGTTTTTAAGTTCATAGGCTAAAAGGATCTTTTGTCAAGCAGCTTGATCTGCTGATCTTTCAAGAGATAGTAAAAAACTTGATCTACTTTTGAAATGTCAAAGAGATAGTCCTCTTTGTTTTCAACCTTTGGCACCTTCTTGATCTTCTAAGTCTTCAAGGATGGACAAATATATAGCTTTCCCCTGAGGATCTTAGCTGCCAGAACATCAACTGATTGTGATATTTGTTGTTTAACCATTTCTCATTCTTTTGGATCAAATTAATCCACGATGGAACCCAAATGTGGCCCCTTGTCTCCTTTGTTAGTTCTTCTTTGTTCCTTCTCTAAGATGGATAACTCAATTCACGAGACTTCATTTGTCAACTGAGTTAGGTCAGAACATTCCTGGGCAATGAGTTTTTCTTAAAGCTGAAGGTCTATATTTCTTACTATGATGGTGGTGTACTCAGCTTCTGGGAATTGCACATGGCATCTACTCCTCAGCTTTCTAAACCATTCAAATAAATCATCTATCGGTTCATCTACCAGTTCATCTACCTGCTGTTTTAGGTTCATGAGATTTGTAACATCCCTGATAACATGTTAGGCTTATAAAGGGCTACCGAGGTAGCCAAATACTAGTTTGACATGCCTGTAAAGTTTCATGACAATTTCAGCACTTTGCACGCAAATACGTAATGTGGAAAGTGGTCTAAAATGACCTAGAAAATGATATAAATTGCCTAGATAAGAGAAATAATTATGGATAAATTATTTTTAAGTCATAAATGAGTTAAAAATAGTTGTAGTTAAAATTTGAAGGTAAATTGAGTTCGTTTGGTATTTTTAAGCACACCGAGTACATGTTTTGATACCAAATGGACTTTAGGATTTATTTTAATATTTATGGAGGTTAGAAAACTTGAAATAATAAGATTAAAGTATTTTTAGAAAATATGAGTTTTGTGAAAGGACAAAAATGCCCTTGAGGCTTGTTTTATTTAAAAGTGAGATTTCCATCACTCTTCGTTCTTCTCTCACGCGTCAAACAGAATCAGAAGACACAGAAAGCAGAGGCAGAAACACAATGGAGGAAGAGGGGAAAAATGGAAGGAAAGGAGGGGAATCAAAAAAGGAAGTCCAAGCTTGAGGTAAAAGGGTTTGTGGTCTTGGTTCTATTCTCTCTTTCTTTTATTTTTCTGCACATTTTTAGCAGCCCTATTTGTATGGGTTTAGGTGTTTGAATGTTTTTTTCATGTTTGTTTATTTAGATTTTAAGCTCAAAGATGACTTGTTCTTGATTTGGGAAGTATGGTGAAAAGGTTTATGCTCTTGATTTACTTTGGTTTTGGGTGATTGAAAAAATGGGTTTTTTTAAGGGAAAAGGGTGCAGTTTTGATATGTTTTGGATGAGATTAAAGTGTGATTGATGTTAGGGTATGTTGTAGTGATAGAAATGGTTTAAGATCATGAGGAAGTTAGTTGGAATGAAGATGCAGCAGTAGCACGCTGCTGTTGTTCTCTGGCAGGACGGCTAGCGCCTAGGCGCCCAGCAACCAGAGGCAATTCTCTGGTTGCTGTCTAGCCGTGAAATGAAAGGAAAAGTATGAGATGCAATGCTATTTTGTGTCATTTTAAGTTGTTGTATATGAGGAGGAATGATCAATCAATTTTGAGTCATTCATTATTGCTTTATATTTGGCCTAACTGATACTAATTGTGTCCAATATTATGTTTGTAGATGAGTTTTAGATGATTGGTCTTCATTGAGCTTAATTGTAAAAACTTCATTAATTTTCGGATTTTAACTCATTTTGACCTTTCTGTCTTGTACAGGCCATAACTTGGGTTACAAATATTGTATTTGGATGATCTTGGAGTCCCCTGAAAGCTGAGATGGCGATCTACAATCTTGTGTCTAATGCAATTTTTCTAGTTCAGCTGGATTCAAGGTGAAATTGGGCCTCAAAATTAGGACGCTGTTGCTGTCACAAAGCTTGGACCTTCCCTCACTAATTTGGGCCTAACTCTCTCAATTTAAGCCCAAATAAGGCAAATGATATGTCTCTGAAAAGCTTATTCAGAGGGCTACAGTTTGGGCTAGGGGTAGATTAGGAATTACATAAGAATTTTCAGTTACAAATACGGTAAAGCAGATTTCGAATTGATCTTTTGATTTGTTGTTGTTCAGTTTTAACAGATTTGAGCAGAAACCTATTCTCTCTTTTCATCTTCTCTATTTTCGTTTTTCCCTCTTCTTTGCATTTTCGTAATGACCATGGAAGGCTAAAGCTCCAATCAATCCAAGGAATTCAATGATTGTGGTTAGAGTTTTGAGTTCTCTTGTTCAATTGTAAATTCTGTTTGTGTTCTTCCCTCTTCTCCTTCTTCAATTGATTTCTGATTATGAATTCGAAATTGAAGTTAGAATTAGGGTTGATTAATCTGAATCTAATGGAGAATAGATCATCGATTGATAATCTATGTTAATCCGAATTTGTTCCTAATTCAATCTTAATCAAGAATTGCGATTGTGATTCTGTTTTAGTTGATGAAATTCTAGGTGATTATATAGTTGAATTCGAATTAACAGAGGTGTAAGCAACAGAATTTCATTCTCTTTGAACAATGATTAACTATGCCACTTAAATTGAAGACCTTGGATTGATGTTTCCTTAATTGAATTTTCTTAAAATTTGAATTCGTTTTCTGTTATTATAATGAACAAAACCCCCTACTTATTGATAACTTCTAACATGCTTGAGAAATCCGAATTGGTCCTTGGGAGATGACCTAGGTTATACACTATGCTATATTCCATTGTAAATCCTAGTCTATTTTGAGGTGAGTGCGACATCGCTGATCAAGGAACATGAGAAATGTTGCCATCCTCTGCCATATGCCATGCTTATCACTGCGATCCTTGAGCACTTCCACATTCCTTTGTCTAGGGAGGCAAAGGATGAGAGCTCTGGCGGGCAAAAGTCCATCAGCGTGCATACTCTGACAAAGCTACAACTGACAAAGATTGATGATCGCTGGTATTACCTACATCATGGGGTGGATGGTCACATACCTTGAGGCGATGATGAGGATGATGCCCCACCATCTGCTCCAGTTCCACCATCTATGGAGCTTCTACTTTAGGAGCGATGCAGCCTTCGCACTCATGTTGATGATCAATTTTCTGAGCTGCACACTTATGTCCACCGTCTTGAGGAGCGAGTGACTCACACTGATGAGGAGGTCGCCATTATTCGAGCTTTGAGAGAGAATGATTCGAGTCAGATGAAGCACGCTTCCACCTCTTATGCTCCACCTCCTTCATTCCTAGCTTGTGCTATTGCTAGTGATCCTGCTGCTACTATTAGCGCTGCTCCTGATGATACTTTTACTGTAGAGGAGGATGGTGAGGTGACACAGTGATGATGGGCAACTTAGTCATGATGTTTTTTTTTTTGCCATGATTGTCTAACCCATTAGATTTTTTTGATACTATTTTGTATATGCCTTTGTTTCTTCTACTGACTCTGCTATTTATATACTTTGATATATTGATTATTACATTTGTTGAGCTAATGGCTACTCTAGTATTTTACTACTTATTGGATATACTATTTAATTTGATACTATGGATTATTGAAACTATTTATTGTTGACTTTTTGAATATCCTGTTTGGACTGTTACTTATTTATTGTTTGGACTATATTTGTTGTTTTGTTGGTTTGTCCTTCTGTCTAGTGATCCTGGATATATTGTTATGCTACTGAAACTCTGTCGGAATTATTGAATGCTTATGTTAATTTTTTTTTGGTAGCTTTTTTATAATGTCAAAAGGAGGAGAGATTGCATGAGTAAGGGGCAGTATCTTAATAAGGAATCCATACTTAATGCGTATCTTAATATTTTGTTTAACCTTATGCATAAACTCAGGGGAAGAGTGATGTTTTAATATATATATATATATATATATATTTCAAAATATTTCCCTAAAAATGTTTCTCAAAATAAATAATGTTTTGAGCTTAGATAATGGAAATCATATTTAAATCTTCAAACAAACCAAGTTTTTTGAATTACAATATTTACCAAGCATAAATTGGGCATAAAAATTGATTTAAGGATGATTGTAATCTTATCCTTACGCTTAGTAATCAATTGACAACTTCTTTGGAAGCTTGTAATTGATTACAAAGGCCTGGTAATCAATTACATTCATGCGAGAATCAATTTTTCAAAAGTCAGAAGCCTTGTAATCGATTACACTGCTTCCAAAGGCTTAGTAATCGATTACATGAGATTTGTAATTGATTACAATCAGCCTAGAAAGCTCAGAACGTGTCTCAAGAACAATACATTGTCCTTGTAATCGATTACAACTCTACTGAAAGTGTGCAAACGTTATTTTCTAAGCATTTATTGCTTATATTAATTGCCCTAACGACTCTTTTTTTTTCAGAACACGATATATAGACCTTCTTGGGTCATCTTTTATATATAACAAACATTGAGAAATATATTTCTATTGTGCTTAGTCCGAGTTCCATCCTTTTCCCTTCTTTTTCTTTGTTTTTGAAATTCTTAAGATATTCTTGAGAGAGTTTCACAGTGTTTCAAGTTGTAATATACACTCTTTGAGAGAGTTTCTTCTTTTTCTATTCTTGATTGATTGTAATGAGGGTGAGGTATCCCTGCTGTCGAGGCTCAAGCACAAGGGTGAAGTATCCCAAGGTGTGAAGAGTGCTCAGGTTTGTAACGATAGTAAGCACCTGTTAAAGCTTTCATTGATAGTGGAAAAATCTCAGGTAGTTTCTTGAGGATTGAACATAGGTCACAAGTGATTGGTAGCTGAACTAGGATAAAAGCCGTGTTTGCTTCTCTAAACCTTTTTCTCTTTATATTTTCATTTTAATTTTATATAATTGATTAAATCTTCTCTTTATTGGCTTGTTGATCTTGTGAGAATCTTTCTATCTTCTATATTCATTCATTTTAATCTATAAACAACCTCAAAGGAAAACATTTGTAAAGTGTTTGTGAAAAGTTTTCTAAGAAATTTTACTACTCAATTCACCCCCCTCTTGAGTAAAGAAGCCACTTGGGTAACAAATTTAACCTCAATATTTTTGTGAATCCATATAGGATCTTAGAAGCATGCTAAAACAATCTAGTCTCTTCTTATGTATGATTTAGATCCCACTCGTATGCATGTGTAGCTTTGGAAATGATAAGAGTGCTTGTCTAAAGAAAGTTTATGGAATATACATGTGGGGAATTCAAATATCCTTGAAATTGTTTTGAATCTCTCTTGAAGCGAAATCCTAGATGATGCATGATTGAGGAAATGATTACAACATTGTTTGAACCGTTTGAGCCTTTCAAGCTTACCTTTACACGAGTATATCCATAGGTCTCCTTTGAAACTTTATAAATGTTTGGCCTTTTATGTTCTTCAATCACCTTCATTTTCCTTCACAAGTTAAGCCTTTTCATGCATGTGAAAGCATTGCATTCTCTTCCTTCCTTCAATGTTTGTCGAGTACATAATATGTTAACTCATTGATCCAAAGACTAGCCTTCTCTGGATTAAATTCCCCCTTAAACTGAGGAGGGTTGTTCTGACAGAACTCCGACAGATTTTGAGCATCAGCAGATGCTTCCAACTGTTGTGCAGCCCATTCTTGTTGTTGAGTAGCTCTTTCAGTTTGTTGTGCGATAACGTTCGCCATTCGTTGCATAGCTTCAATAGTTGCAGCAATTCCTCCGCCGCGTGCTATTACGCTTTCTCAAAGTTAACTGAACAAAACACAAGGAAGAATTAAATGTATCCTTTCGGAATACAGAACACAGAGAATCACACAGTATAAACAAGACAGATCTAACTATAAAGATCCAAAAGACAACTCAAACTGAGGCTCTGATACCAAACTAGAAACACAATGCGGAAATAAATCATAAATTAAGACCTGGTTCATTATAAAATAGATAAGCTTGTTCAGTTGTAATCGTGCAAATAATTTAATGAATTCTTTTTTTTTATCGTAAGAAAATGATAAAACGTTATTACAGAAAATCAACATAAGAAATAAACCATACATCATATATATATATATATATATATATATATATATATATATATATATGTCATACTTGTTTAGTTACATCAACAGATATACAAAATAAGCAAAAGCTTTACCCGCCCCAAAATGATTACACATATACAGCCCACCAAAAAGACAAAACATCATGCCTCCCAAAAGATTTACATATAGCTATCGGTAGCTACCGACAGTATCAGCCCCTAAAACTGACGAGAAGGAACCGTAGCTGGATCCTCCTCGGGGTCTTCCTCGTTAGAGGAAATCCTCATCGGAGCAACCAAGTTACGAGCGGGGGCTCGTGCAGAGAATAAAAATGAATCCTCTCATGGAGTGTAATCAAGATCACCCCACATATCACAAATGGGCAAGTAAAACTCTAAATAAACATGTGCATTGAAATAAAAGACAGATGGATCATAACGACCCCATGCTAGAGACATTGTCACGTCTGCATGGTAGACACAGCGATCCGTAATCAGGTTGATGTGCCAGCAATCCGGACCTCCATGAAATGTCAGCCTAACATACCCCAAAAAGTCACGTGGACAGGACATCATGCTCCAAACAGGTACTAATCAAAGTTAGGCCAAAAGCTGGGGAATTCGTGCACTTTCCCTTCTTCACCAACATCTTTGGAGAAATACATAAATAAATAGAATAACCGAGATATAGAAAAACGGTGAGATATCCTACATTCAGTGAAGAAACAGAATGGCGTAAGATGCCACATAGCATCAGAGAAATAATAATCAACATCCAGATTTAAATAATAGACAACTTAACAAATTCAGGCAGTTATAACATCAATAAAACAGCAGATCCATCATTATATAAGTAAATGCCAAATAATATGTTGACTCAATATGCACGTGCACATGGTACCAAAATCCAACATTCGGTACTACAAATCCTACTCTATGGAGCTAGACACAAATATCAGAGAGAATGATTAAGGAGACATGCCAGTATCTCGTCAGCCATAAAAAAATCAAGTGCTTTCCAGAAAAATCAATCATTTGCGAAACAAGGCTTTATACAGCGGCATTCTCACAAGATCGCGATATAGGATAGTGTCTCAGTTCGGATACCCGGTGAGTTTGCATCGGTCTATCCCACGGCCCAGAGGAGTTATCAACTGTCCATTCGTGAGACACCCGCACCCCGAGACCCCCAAGGTCAACGATATGACCTACACTAGTCTATTCGCACCCGCACTAAAGTGTGATTCAATCTCCTTAGCATACAGCCTTACAACATAGTCCACCGGACTTTCACAATGCATGATGACTCAATACATATATATGTATATTGAACAATAATATACTTTTCCATGATATGCCACAATTTGGCCAAGATAAACATCAACACATTCTTGGTCCCACTCATGGACCCACAATAACATATCATCAAATTCTCAAATATGATAATACACTTTCAAAGGTTTGTTATGAAGTATCACTTTAATTAACATTTCTTATGGAATCTTTCTCTAGAAGAATTCCCTTGATTAGCGAAGTTCTCTACTTTAAGTTTATTCATACTCACTTAAAAAATTATTCTAAGGTTCTCTAAGTCTCACACATACTCTTGTTCTTTTCTTAGGTCTAAAATTGTTCTAAGTTATAGGATAAAGTCTTATTCTTTATTATTCCCATTTTATGAACTCCTAATAATTCTCTAATTTTCTAATTAACTTAGTTTCCATTTTAACATTACATTTTTGTCATTTTCACCCTAAGAGGCCGTGAGCCTCAAAGAAATTAGGGATTCTAGATTTTTATTCCTCCATTGATTATTATTCATTTGATTAGTTACCTTTCTAACTTGTTACAAAATTTTAACCATGAACACCCTATTAAAGGGGTTATGGTCGTGAGCCTCCATAGGGAAAGCAAGGAATTTTTGCTTCAAATTCATATTTCCAATCCATCACAATCAATCCAAGGTCATCAACATACACAAATACAACCAACAAAAATCACATAAAAGGACATTAGTACAAAGATCATTAGGAAAACCATATAATCAAGACAGCAACCCTAACATGGGTTTCTCAAAATCAACACCCAACAAGCTTCCTACTACCAATAGAGGTTGAAGTGGATAGTCTCCCTCTTACCAAGAGAAATAACAAGGAATGCAAGCTCCTTTTTCTTTGGAAAATCCTCCACTTTCAAGAAAACCCTAGGGACATTAAACTCACAAGAATCACAATCAAAGCTTGAAAAAGGCATTCATGATCACCAAAGTGACCATGGATCACGAAAATGAGATGGAAAAGTGAGAAAGCTAGGAACTTTTACCTTAAAGTCTCCAACTTTAAAGCTTGATGGAGGAAAATGAAAATGGTGGATTTTGGTGGTGGTCACAAAAGAGAAAATGTTCTAGGTGATGAGAAATGGTAGGAAATGAGGTTGGTTAAATTAAAAGCTTGGATAGCCCAAAAATGGAGTCTTTGGCCATGAGGTGGGTGAGAAAATGAAGGGGAAAAGGTTGAGTTTTTGAAGATGATTACCAAAGAGAAAAGCCTTAGGATGATGAGAGGAAACAAGAAATTGAAGTAGTTTTAGCAAGCTAGTGGAGATGATCTCCAATGGTGTTGGTTCCATGGAGAGGAGAAGAGAAAATGAAGAGAAGAGCTTGAGAGAAAAATGAAAGAAGAGAAATGGTAGAGAGAGAAAATAATAGCTTTTGTGTTTTGAAATTAGAAATGAAAAGGTGATGAGTGATAAGCAAATTTTTGGCTCCCCAAAATGGCCATTGCCGTGGAATGTGGGAGAGAGAGAGGAGGGAAAATTGTGCTCTAGAAGTTTGGTAAAGCTTCCTTGAGAAGCTTGGTAGGAAGCTTACTTAAGAAGCTTTGTTAGATTTTTGAAAATGTCAACATGATGTGACATAAAGTGGACACTTTTGAAAATGTGATAAGCATTTTAACACAAGCTATTATCTAATGGATAAATGTTACAGTTAACAAAAATCAGTATTTATTGTCTAACAGATAATAAATTGTACAACGATTTTTATTTGACAAATAAAAATCTCGAAAAACATAAACCTCGTAAATTGTGCCCAATCTCGGGTTTAGTAAGATCCCCCATCGACGTTTTCAAAGTTCAAGGTTTACCAGCCTCGGGGAAAATATTTCATTTTCCCGACTCCACTTAGCGCGCACGCAAAATGAAGAATATATTAAAATATTCAACGTTTTCGAAAAAAAATCACAAGAATTCACAAAAATCACAAATATTATAAAATGACTATTTATCATGAAATTAGAAATTTTTGGGGTGTTATGCCTTACATTACAAGCTGTTGAAGTCCCTTTTGATCCTCAATAATGTGTGATTTACATTAGTGGAGAGAGAGTTGAAAATCAATCTTGTGGACTATATGATTCATATACATGTATATGCTCATAAACTTATCTGGATGAGTATGAATTGAATAGGAGAAGTTTCGCTTGCATGATTGTGGGAAATGTATTATGCATAAAAAGAAACCTTGAATGTTAGCATAATAAGGATTATGTATGTGTGGAGTTGATTGTGAGGCATAAGCATTCTTTGAGGGCTTATATAATCATCATACACTGGTTATGGATTAATTGAAGATTGAATTCATAATAGTTGCTGAATGCATGTTGAGCAAGAATTATCGCAAGTGTATTTAATCATACTTTGTTTTGCATGAGGACTAGCAAAAATCTAGGTTTAAGGGTGTGATAACTCTATAAAATATTGTTATTTATGCCCTATATCTATAATTTATAGATTGCTTAGTCCTTGTTTTTATGCATAAATGGAAGATTTTAGGCCCATATTCATCTAATTCAATTTTGATGTTTTCTTATATGATCTTGAGAAATCTTGTCTATTCTTTAAAAGATTAAGCAGATTTGCACTTGTTATTAACTGAGTGATTTCTCAATTATAGGAAGCGCTCCAAACAAGCAAATTGAAGGAAGATTTGGACCAACTCTGGAGGAGAAAGCCCAAGAAACGATTTAGCAACTCTTGTTGCAGTGCAAGTTGTGTTATGTCGCGACGTCAAAGCATCAGCCCTTTTTCCTAGTTAAGCCAAAAGATAGCGCGCCACGACGCAGATGTCTTTATGTCACGATGTGAAGCTATCTACTATGCCTATATATACTGTCTTAAGAGATATTCATATGGGAAAACTTTATTGGATTAAAAATGGCAGCTAGGGTTTTATTCTGTAATTGAGAGGAAGCAAAGGTAGTTGAGTTGGAGGCCATCTTCTTCAAGGAGAATCAAGCATTCAAGGATCCAAATTCATTGTGCCTTCCTCCTATTCCCTTTATTTTCTCTCTTATTTTGTCATGAACATGAATATTGTTGTTATATTTTCGTGTACAATGGATAACTAAGCTATACTTAGAGGTTCTTTTTGATCTTTCTATGAATATTGGTGATTTTGTAACTCCTTGAGTTAACAATGATGATTGGGTTTGTTCAACCATATTGCTCTTAATGCTCTTGATTGTTTGTGTTGGTGTATGCCCTAGAGGCTAATTTATTTTGATCGTCTTACATACATTGTATTATGCTATTTATTTAATATAAGAGACATTTCATTTATTGTGTTATTTATGATATACACAATAAAGTCCTTAGAATAGTAAGTTTGATACCATAGGGCATCAAGTGGATGACTTGATCATGAGATCCTATCGGATAGAAACAGAACGTTATTCTTAAATGTTCCTAGTCAAGTATTATTGTTAATCAAGACAATAATAATGTATTGAGACTAGTATGTGTATAGACTAATGGTCACATCTCACAGGTCATGGATATGTGATATCAAGTCTTCACATGGATACATATTAAAGTAATGATGTATTGGACTGACTCGCCATGAGAATGCTACGTGGATTGTTACGTGAGTGTCATAAGCGATTCTCATAGTGATAATAGTGTTTGTGGTCTTTTGACCTAAAATCACTACGATTCCAACATGAGGAGTTGTATATTTTAATGCCATCAAACGTCATCTTTAACACAGTGATTATAAAGTTAGTTATTAGACATACCGCGAATCATGTGGAGGGATATGAAAGACCTAGATGGGATTTGTCCCTCCTACATAACATGAGTGATATCTTCGGGGCCCTGATTGAGTGAGACTATGAAATGCATGGTCATGCTCAAATGAGTCAATATGAGATATTGATCTCATTTATTATTACTACGTCTACTCGAGTATCAAGAAATAGAACATTGAACTATACAAGGGTGACACGTTTCATGCCTTGTGTTCAATCTAGATATCTGGACAAACGGACTAAACTGCACAGTAATATTGATCACGGAAAAGTTATATCAAATCACTAATATTCTCATTACTTGGGTAGCAGCGATGTGTTGCTAGACACCACTCACTGTTTGTAGTATTAAAATGAGATTTTAATATTACTGCCAACATCATGAGAACCTGTAGGGTTGCACACATAGAGCATACTAAATTAGAGCAATTAGAATCTATGTTGGACTGGGATTCAATCGTGGGCTGGACTCATAACAGATGAGTCTAGGATTGCACAGCTTACCTTACTGCTGCTCTCACTCGCATAAGGCAGTAGCTATTATAAATAGCACTGCTAAGGGGCTGTCAAGGCACGCATTACAAACCTTAGTCGCACTTGACAAAAATAGTGAGTGAGAGAGTGACAGGATTCTCTTCTCTTCGCAGCTAGCACTGTCTGTGCCAGAGACATGGGACTCTTTTTCTGCAGATGTTGGATGTGTATGAGTCTGTTCATGTGGATACCGCAGAGGCATCGTTGCTGTTACGGTGTTGGTGATTCACGTCGCTTGATTTTATCACACTTCAACAGGTAAACTCTTTTAAAAACACGAATTATGGTCTATTTCGCATGGATCTTTGGTAGGAATTTTTGTTATTCTGTTGTGTGATGTATCCGCAATTCCCAATAGTTTGGCCAACATTTGATGTGATTTAATTGAATCTATTGAACTAGACATAGGGAATTAGATTTTAGATCATGGATATGGTTGATGCATGTTTAGTTTCATTCAAATGGTAGGGTGAGTTAATTAGCTAATGGAATAGAAATAAACCCCTTGGTCTTGTATAGCAAGTGTTTGAGAATCATCCTTAAAGAGTGGAGTTTGTGTAACACCCTAATTCCATTCACTGTAGTATATCCTATGTATACTAAGTAAATAGAATTAGTATGCCACTTTCTAACTTAAGCATAATTTACAACCTGTTCAATATCTATTTAATTAATACATATATAGAGCCTTTAAAGAAGTAAGAAAGCAAGAGATTTTATACCTCAGAAAACTTGCTGCTTACTAGAAGTCTATCTGATATATCTGAGATTACAAACCTTTGCAAACTAATTACATAAACTTAATTATAGAACCATAAATATAATTACATAACTAAAATAATTACATTAATAACTTAACTAAATCTTCATCGCTTTGCCTTGCACTTGTATTGATCCTTTGCTAGATTTATCATGGAAAACATAAAACAAAACTGGGGTGAGAATTAATAATTCTCAGTAGTAAAATTTGAAATCATGTCATCATAGTAAATCCAGCTGCTTTGGGGTAAAAATCAAATTATACTTAATCATTGGAAAGGTGGCATAAGCCAAAACTCAGTCCTTTCCCTCCCCAAAGCAGACAGTTCATTCAGTTATAAAATAACTTATTCTTTACATAACAATTAATTTGAACACATGTACCTTAAACATTTATCATCATACTAGTAACAACACTTAACTCACTTAAATTTTATTCTCAATCATTTCGAACTAGCTTTTATCCTTAATCTCCACATTTAATAAAAACAAGACAATTGCCCATACAATTGCCAATTTTATGTAATGCATGTTGATGTATGATTATGCCTAATGAAATCCTAAAGCATGCTCATGCAATGATTTTTAAAAGATTTTGTTTTGGAAAACACAAGTTATTTGAATATTTCCAGGAAGCCATTTTGTTCCTTGTATTGTTTTATGGGTAGGCAGGATGCCCTTTTGTTCCTTGCCCTACCAAACATGGCACTTGGAGTCCTTTTCTCCAAGCATAATTTTACAATACATGGAAATATCAAATAACAAGTTTGAAAACAAAACATGCTAGAGTATTAAAAACCTTTCTTTCTTTCACTTTTTACATAATCATACTTTACTTTGCATAATAGGGAAGCAATTATCATAATCATTAAACTTTCTATTTGTACATTACCATATATATTTGTAGAGAGGAACTTATTCAACCTCATCTACCTTTATCCTTTCTTTTATATCACTTCTCAATATCATGCTATTCAACATCATTTGTTAATGTGCATATCTCAATATGCTCATTAACCTCAATCTCATTATATCATGGCATAGACAATGATTCATAATAAACTTACACATAATCATAACAAAACTCTATGCATCATTTTTTTTATCCTCATACAAATTGACTTTCATAGTGAGGAAACAATAAATCAATTATCATAAATACATTTCGTGCTCATTCCTTCCTTACAAGAATCATATTGGTACCTCATTACCCATTAGAAAACTAATATAAAGGATCCTTGCAAGTTTAAAGCTTCATTTTCACAAAAAAACACAATGCTGAAAAATTCTAGAAGTGGCACTTAGGCGTGGCATTATGGTGCCTAGGTGTGAGACTTTTTGTCTCATCCACGCCTAGGTGTGGTTCACTAGCGCCTAGGCGTGACCAGCACTAGAAAATTATGTATAAACGTGTTTTCTGCATTCCTTTGATTCCAAACCAAAAACCATCACCAAAATCAGTATTCAAACATCAATGATGATCTCAAATCACTTTGTAACATCAAAATACACATTTAACTCATCAATCTCAGCTTAAAACTCAACCCATTCACCCATGAAAACCCCTTTTTGTTCTATCAAAATCATGAAAAATCAAAGCCATAAACTAATTCCATACCTTAAACATATTCAAGATAAACCAAAAGAAACTTCATTATTCACATAATCTCATTTCTACTCAGCACAAACAGCAGCCATGGGAGAAGGAAAATGAGAGAGAAAAATAAGAAAAGAGTGAGAAATGGATCCCCTACCTCAAGTTTTCAATTTGATTCTTGTTTCCCTTTCTTTCTCCTCCATTTCCCCCTCCTTACTCTCCCCCTTTTCTTCCCCTATTTTTCTTTCTTTGGTTTCTCTGAAACCAGCATGAGAGAGAATGAAAAAGATGAGAGAAATCTCATCTTTTAAAAGATGAGTTTTAAGGGTAAAATGGTCATTTTGTTGAGCTTTGTATATGTTAAGAACACTTTGATTTAATTGAATCAACTTTCCTACTTTCCAACAACCTTAGAATAATTTATAAGATCCATGTAAATTCTTGTTTCATCATTTCCTTAATTTTCCATATCTATTGCACTTCAATCGGGTACTTAAATACTCACTTGGTATCCTTAAAAATACCAAACTGACTCCGTTTGCTCTCAAAATTTAACCACATCCTCTTCCACACATTTGTGACCTAGAAATGAACTTTCCATATTTATTTCCTTTAATTATATATTTTTGCTATTTTTCTGAGTTAAAATAGTCATTTTGCACGTTCTGTGTTGCGGCAAGGTGCCTAAATTAACTCAAAACGTCACAAAATTTAGTGGACATGTTAAATAAGTATTAAGATACCTTGGTAACCTTATACAAGCCTAAATTGTGTAAAAAGAAGATGTTACAGTTTGCACTAGCTCTCATGGAAACATAATGAACTAGGCAAATGGCACATGGTTAATTGACCTAGACATAGGCTTTTAGCTAAGTTAGTTTCTTATGCTAACAAAACTATTTCATTCGTGTTGCTTAGGAGGATTGCATATTGCCAATTGAAGTAGTGGCTGAATAAGGATCCCCTATTCTCCAATCATTGTCTCTTATTCACAATTTATTGCATTTTAGTCTTTGACACCATAGTCAATCCACACTCCTTTTTCCTTTATTGAATGTTCTTGAATAGAGTTAATTGAGCTATTGGTCAATATTTAGCATTAGATTTAGTCATTATCCTCATAGGAACGATACTTTACTCATCATTTTATTACTTGTGCGACTCGATCACTTGCGGTATAAAAAGGGACCAATAATACGACATCAGGGGTTAACTTGATATTCATTTCTCATTAGTCCTAGGTCAATTATGCTTTAACTAACCTAAACAGGCATCTCATTAGTCTTTATCATCATTAAATACCTCAGCCTAGGGTTAAGGCCAACCCTGGCTATTGGGTGCAATTAAGGTCATCTTGGACCGAGGCCAGTCCAAAGTCAGAGGCCACCCTGGGCTTGGCCATGACCCAACCAACTCAACCTTGACTTGTGGTGCTCCTAGGGTTCACAACCACTTTGGACAACCATGGCTAGCTACCCACAGTGATGGCCTACACTGCGAGTTCTACTAGCATCAAAACCCCAAATTTTGAAGCTCCTCACATGGTGGCTCTTGTTATGGCTCTTGGTGACCACCACCACCACACCTCAGTCACGATTTGGCTACCCAAAGGTGTCAACCACCACCTCCCAAAATGCCAAAAATAGCCACATAACCATAAAACCCTCATTACCCATCCAAAAATGGTGGCCACCACCACCTTTAAACTCTTATCACTACCACCATAGGTGATAGTTTTCACCTTATTTCACCACAAAAACATCAAATAGTCATCCCTCTTCCACCTTGAGCCACCATCATGGCTCCCTAGACCACTATAGACCACTATGACCATCATCAAGGTCGCAACCAAGGATGGCCTTCCATGGCCATCCAAGGTCTCCATGGCTTCCATCAAGCTCCCAATCATCAATTCTCGTCAAGACAACAACCACAAGCAAGAGTCAAGGGAGGAAAGATAGGCGAAAAGCCAATAGCCCCTACTTGGTCACTGGTGGTTCGCGGGTTGGGCATAGGTGGTGTTTTCTGATGGTGCAACTTGGACATAAGGTAAGGGACGTCAAGACAACTTCTTCTTATTCAAGATCTTATGCATGCAACGATGACAGCTCCTCCCTAGGCCAGTTGTGTAGCTCTCTCTGTAACACTCCAACTTTTGAGTTAAGTACAATATTGTCCTAAATGTACTGTTTTATATTTTCTGTGAGATATAAATAGAATTTGACTGTTTCGTGATTATATTTGACTGTTGTGTGTGATTTGCTCCGAGCCAAGAAAATAATAATTTTCTGGCCGGAAAAATCTTATTTTAATTATTCGGAGCTGGGGGATTTTACTAAACCCAATTCTAAATGATACGTGTGTTAATCTTTTAATTTTTAGGATTTAACTGTGCAATAAAATAATTTTATATTATTATAATATTATTTTATTTGACAGTACCTACTGTCTCGAAAATAGTAGAAATCTACTCCAAAATGACCATAGACCCAGAAAAGTCTGTGGGACCCGCGTTTAGTGAACCAGTCAACGTTTCTGGCTAGATTAAATCCTAAGCCAATGGGAGCTAGTCAACAATAGTGGCTTGAAAGTTTTAAACAAATAGGAAGTAAGTCCACAAAAATGGTTAGATTTGTTAGTTTATGACTAGAAAGCTTAACCAAGTTTGTTTAAACCTAACTAAGTTAGTATAGGAAGTTTATGTAGTAACTAAATGAAGTAAACCTAGTTAGCTACCTATTTAAGTTCTAGTTAGAGAAGGTTCTAAAAATATCAAGACAAAGCTTACTTATCCTAAGTAACTAGATAGTTAGGCAAGTAACTAAGCAAACTAATCAAATATACTTAAGTGTAACTAGATTACATAAATGAGCACAAACTATGTTTGCTTCTCATTAGGCCATTCGGTCAAACAAGGTTCAAGAAGGATCAAGAAGGCTTAGTCACTTGATGACTTGGTTTTTCTACACCAATGAGAAACAAGCTTGGAGCCAAAGCCTTTGATATCATCCATTGATCTAATCTAAGGCCATTAGGAGTCATAGGAGTCAACAATGATGGCCACCTCCTTTGTGAAGCTCGCGGCTATGCTTAGGAGTTAGGAGACCATTTTCATATTCATCTTCATTTTGCTATCACTCAAAATCTCTTTTCTTTCTACCAAAACCTAAAAACACCATTGTCACTCCTTGAGAGCCATTTGGGCAACACTTACAACCAACACCTCCACCCTTCTAAATTTTCATCTAACCCAACTTCTCAAATCCAAATACCATTCTAAGAACATCTCTAGTTAGGAGTTTCTCAAAAATCTTTCATCTTAAGCTTGGAAAACCACTTTGAGGATTCTTTCCTACAAGGTAAAAATCCTTGTTTTTCTTTTCTAACATGATTTTTGAGGTTCTAAGCCATGATTAATCCATGGTTTGTAATTTCCAACCATAGTATTTGATTCTTTAAAATTGTTTAAGATTTTTAGGGTTGCTTTGGAGAGCTACTCGAAATCAACTAGGAAGGGTTAGAAGGAGTTGTCTTCCCTTAAGGTAAGAGGGAGATTTAATCTCATCAACCTTGTATGGTGATGAGAAAATGGATTGTATATGTGGTGAATAATCCATAAGGATTCATTTATTGGTTGTTTAATGCTTTCCTATTTGTGGTTGATTTTATTTGTAAGCATGTCTATAGCTTTAAAAATATATTGCATGTGTTTATAGATGTATGAATATTATTGTAGGATGTAAATAATATGTAAGGATTGCATGAGTATTCCAAAGAACACAAAAGGAGCTCACGGCTTCTCCAAGAAAAAGAGAACCAAAATGTTCTCAACCATTTTCTAAAACAATGATTTAATGAATTTAGGTAAGATGTAGAATTTGAAAATGATTTAGAAGATAGAAAATGATTTAATGACTATTTGTAAAGGACATGTTGAATTCAGCCAACATGCCATTCAATGTATATTTGATTTCCAAAAATTATTTTCTAAGGTAGGTTAAGTAGCTAATTTACAAAAGAATTTAATTTCAATGAATTTTGGGGAATAAAATGAATGAACTTAGTTTTAGAATCTTAAATTAGAAGAAAATGTTATAAGAAAGAAATAAAGTAAACACTTGAAAAATACTAATGTAGAGCTCACTTTTTGAGTTTTGAAGCACGTTAGCAAGTTTCAAGGTGTAAATAATGGTTAAGGTTAAAATATGTAGTATTTTAAGAAAAACGTAGAAAATATCATTCAATGAATTTTCTAGACAAAATGCTATCAAAATTTACTAAAAATGGACAAATAAAAGACAAAGTTTTATAATATGTTTATAACATAAGGAAAATATTCTACGTAGTTTAAAAGTACTAGAAATAGCTTACGTATTTTTAAAATAAAGATTTTTAAGCTATACGATTAAGAAAACGATTTAAAAATCTTACACGATTAAGAAAATGATTTAAAAATATTACGCGGTATTTAAAAACGTCAAAATATATTTACGTGATTTAAAAACGTTTGTAAAAGTGATGCGATTGTGAAAACATGATAAAATTTCTACGCGACTAAATGGAACAGTCAGTTTTATTGTCGGGCCAAAGTGGTGGACCCAGACAGGTTGAGATATAGTGCTATCAAGTGGATACGTATTATATTTGGAAATATTGAGACTGAGGGTATTTATGTAAATATAGTGACATATTGAGACTGAGGGTATTTATGTAATTATGGTTCTTATTCATGCATTGAGAGTTGTGTCAATTTGGTTGAAATTGGCGATTGATTGACGAGATGAATTGCACCGTGTTGTGGGTGTGATAGGCGTAGTGTGGTTTATTAATTGAACTTGGAGGCGTTAGTGTGCGGAGGATTCCACATGTGGACAGTTGGTAGCTCCTCTGGGCCGTGGCAATGGGAAACGCACTAATGATCTCAACAAGCACTATTCTTAATCAAGATCTTGTGGAGACTATCTGGTACAATGCCTGTAGTGCATGACATATTTGGACTGTGTACTACTACACGATGTTTTGGATTGTGGACTATAGACACTTCGTTGGACAGTGCAATAGTTTGGTTGGGTAGCCTGAGGTACTAGTAGTTCTTTTCGGATTATTCTCTCTGATGTCTGTGTTGAGCTCCATGGAGTAGGAACGAGTCTGTATACATTTCTATCTATGATCTGCATTTTAATGTTTTCTGTATCTTGTGAAAGCATGTATGATGTGTTAATTTGAGGCACTATATATGATGTAATGGTATGCATTATTGTGTTAAATTGTGATATCTGTTTGTGTGGTCGTTTTCTTTATTGCCATACGGGTAGTGATGTAGATTGTATCACCTCTTTATATGTATTTCTCTGTATTATTATTATATTCTATAAAGAGTTTGAGGAAGAGGAAGGGGAGCAGCCTCTTGATATTCAGTATCCGAAGGAGTACCAGCCGAGTGATCAGTTCGAGGAAGACAAGCCGTTAGAACACCCATGCCATCTAGATTGACCTTGTGGTATGACGTTGCCTGGATTCTTTGGTTTTGTGAGACTTGAGTTTCACGGAGGCTCTGAGGCCTGGCGACTGTGTAAGGATAGAGGATCGGTAGTCTACGTGGGGCGTCTGACCGTGTCCCTGCGTAGAGAGTTTGACGGGGAGCCTATCTTTACTACTACTTTGTACTTACATCTTGAGATGCTGTAACACCCTCCCTATGGTATCACATTTCCGACTCCCGACTCATAATCTGAAAAGAAATTCGCACAAAGTTTAAGTTATAAAAAGTGGGTTTTAAAATTTCTTTCTTGCTGAAACATAAACTTTCTGAAAATTCATAAGTAATACGGAAAAACATATTGAAACAAACTCATATACAATACTGACACCAATTAATATTTAATAACTTAAAGAGAAATATAAAACTTACAGACTCTCCTTTTTTTTTTTAACAGTAGTAACCCTATGATAGGTTCTACTTAATAGCACGGTATAACACTAACATTAAAACTTAACATACTTATTCCTTCTTGTATCCATTTGGATGCATCAGACATCTGTTCTATGTCAACACCGCACACCTTCAGTCTGAATGTCCACTCCTTATTGTTGTCACCAACCTCAGAGTATCCATCGCTCGTTATGTCTAAGACAACTCGATCCTTCTATTATTTGATTTTAACAGTACAGACACACGACAAAACAAGATAACAAAGAGGTGAGATCACCTACACTAGTACCAACATGGCAGCACAGAGATAACACAAACAACATATCATACAGATATATCATACCAGAATTCTAATAATGCACTCAACATTAATCAACTATCATCATCATACTATTAACATTATTATCATCACACAATAATCACAATAATGTCATCAACATGATTATCATCATCATCATCTAAATATTCAAAACAATTGTCATAGCCAATATTCCTCAATTAATATATCACACAGATATAAATGTTCAGATTATGCATGTACACAAGACTCGATTTCCTACTCCATGGAGCTAAAACTCAGGTCAGAGAAATGATCAAAAAGACCTGCCGGTACTACGTGTCTCAGACCACGTGCTTTAATTCTCATTTCAATTTTTGCACATCTAGCACATACACGACAGTCTTTATCAGATCTTGATTAAGAATAGTGTCTCGGTCAGGATCATCGGTGTGTTGCATTGGTCTAACCTATGGGAAGAAGCGCGACCAACCACCCGTGTAAGCAACCCGCACCCCGATGCCCCCAAGGTCAACAAGTGACCTACACTACGCATATCGCACCCACTCAAGAGGTGTGTTTCTCCTAGGCAATCAGCCATATCTAGTCCTCATCGGACCATTCCAATGCATGTATAATGCACCAAATACCAATCACAGGTATAATATCAATCACAGGTATAATACCAATCACAGGTATATCTCATAATTTTTTATATATATATATATATTTTCCAATGCATCTAAATTACACCACGTGCCAATATCAGGCAAAACTCGTTGTTTTCACAAACAGTGTATGGACACTGGTTCACAGTAATCATACTGTATTTTTCAATAACAAAATCATCTTATTATTTTTTTCATAGTTATAAAACACTGTTGTCGTGTTTTCACAAAATTGCGCAACATTCCCGTTACGTTTTTCACAATTCCACAACACTTCTGTTGCGTTTTCAAAATACCGTAACCCTTTTGTTACATTTTTAAAATTCCAAAACATTTTTATTACGTTTTCACAATACCGTAACATTACTGTTACGTTTACAAAATTTCGTAACATTTCTGTTACGTTTTCAAAATACCGCAACTCTTCTGTTGCACTTTTAAACCACGTACAAATTTTTCAATGTTTTTTTCAATCGCGTAAAAATATACGTTTCTCAAATCCCATAATATTTTTCCACTGTTTCAAAATTTTGTAACTTAAAAATCACCCTTTTAAGTCACGTAAATCATTTTCTTTCATTTTTAAAACACTTTTCAAATCACATAATAATTTTCCGCTATTTTCACAATCACGTAAAAATAATTCATCACTTTTCCATCACGTAGTATTTTTTCAATAGTAACTCAAATTACGTAAAATATTTAAACATAATTCAAATCGCGTAGAAATATTTCAACGTATTTAAAATCGCATAGAAATATTTTACTGCATTTCCAAACACTTAGAAATATTTTACTGTATTTCAAACCACGTACTTTAAAATTACGTTTTTAAGATACGTAAATAATTTTTTCACTACAATTTCATTACAGAAAATATTTCTCAACTTTCAAAAATTCTTTTTCAACTTTTCTCAAAATAATATAACTTTATACTTCATTTAATATATTTTCTTACTCAATAAAATATTTTTCCACATTATTTACTCAAGAAATTCTTTTTCAAAATATAATTCACAAAATCACTTTTCCATTGATGTAAATCAACGTTTCAAAACTTAACATTTTTAACGTATTTCAAAACTTGAAAATAAGTTATACGTTAGTAAATTTTCAAAACACCATTATATTCTCCATTTTTCCCAAATCAATTCTAAAATAAATTCTCTTCAAAACAAATTAAGATTCAAACCCTTGCAACTTTTCTTTTTCATTTTCATATGAAAGTTCATTTCTCAAGTGATAAAATACTTTGATTCCCTTTCCAAAATCCTTATACTAAAACATTTTGTTCAAACATTTTGTTTCCACTTTACAATTACTTTGTTTCATAAAACCAAAATTATTCCAACCTCCAAAAAATCATAGAGTCTTTGGCCATTGAAGCCATCAAATATTTTTTCTTCTAAATTGATATGGTTTTACACAAACAAAACCATTAAAAATTCTTTGTTTTCAAAACCGAAATACCGATGGTCATAAAAACCAAACTCATTTGTTCAAATTCATTTTTACTTTCCTTACAAATCCTTTTTCACTTTCTTTGCAAATCCTTAAAATTATCATTGCTATTTTCATTTAAATCTCATGTTTAGTAAAACACTTAGAAACTTTTTACACAAAATAAATCAATAAAAATCCTTCTAAAACCATATCCATGTACTCTTTGAAAAATAAATTCTTTGTTTATTATCCTTACTTTTCTAAACATCCATTTTCATCATTTAAGAAAATATTAATTTTGTGAACACCTATTTTGAGGTGTCTTGTTCGAAATCCATCATGTTCTAAGTACTCAAAAATCAATTCTTTTGTTCTTGAAAATTTTCAACATGAACCCTAATCAAGGGCATCAAAACCGTAGCTCTTCCTTGGCTATTGGAGCCAAAAATTAATTTCCTTTCCACCATCAAGTCATGGCATATACATATATATTTCATCATAAATAATATAAGCATACCATCAAAGCCATAAAAGCATGTATAGCATATCAAGCATATCATCAAAGCTATAAAATCATGCAAAGCATATCAAGCATAGAAAATTAATCAAAGCTTATAAACACCCACAAATTAATTACATGACCATGGATATGAATCCTTACATGGATTCCACATCCATCAAATAAAATACCATCTCTCACCACCATGCTTGGTTAGTGAGATGGATCTCCCTCTTATCTCTTGAAGATCCTCAAAAGCTCCTTGTTTTGCTTTTTTTATTTCCAAGTCCTTCACCACCAAGGGCTTCTCAAATACAAAACAAAATATATAGAAATTAGTATACTAAGCTTGATTAAGAGGAACCATGGATCAAACATGGCTTAGATCATGAAAAAGAGAGAAGAAAATGAAGTTTCCTTACACTTCACCTCAAAAACCCAATAACTTTGATCTTGAAGAAAGTCCATGAAGATGAATGATTTAGAAGAAGTCTTCAACATGAAAGTTGCTTAGAATATCATGGAGATTCAAGATCTATGGTTGGATGAAATTAAAAGAGATTGGATGGTGATTTTAGGGTAGATAACCGAATGGTTTCTCTTGAAGCACAAAGATGAAATTTTTGGATTTTGATAGAAACTTGAAGCTTGGATTTGAAGATCAAGATGAATGATTTTGGAAAAACTCATAACTAGAGATGTTCTTAGAATGATGTTTAGGTTTAGAAAATCAAGTTGGATGAAATTTTTGAGTGATGGGAGGTGCTCTTGGAGTGCTTGGCCAAAACATGAAGAAGGAGAAAATGGAGAAAAACTTGGTAACTTAGCTTTCTTGAAAATGTCTAATGATGACCAAGGATGGCAATAATGGTCTTCAAACTTTTTCCTATGTCCTAAAGCTTCTCAATTTCGTAGCTCCTCCAATGCATTCTTCTTGAGTGCAAAAATCAAAAGTAAGCCATTATGATGTCTAACTAGACCAAGACACGTAAAAATGACATAAAACTTGTCTCTTTGTCTTCTAAACACTCCAAAACCATCACCTTCTCTTCATAATGCATTCAATAAAGTTGTCTTCATTATTTGCCACCATTTGAAGCATTTCTAGCCATTGATTAATTCAATGGTTAGGATTTAGGTAGATTTTTAATTTTAGAAGACTAAATCTAGGCCATTGGATTTTTCTCCTTTAAATTCTAGCCCTTAGATGTGTCTCCAAAATTAAGGGTCAAGATTGCTTCTTCAAACTTTAAATCCAAGGGTCCTAATTAGTCTTTGCTACTTTAGAAGACCAAATCTCCACCATTGATTGATTCTTCATCCAATGGTCATAAATGGTCTTTGTTACTTTTTAAGATTAAATCTCCACCCTTGATTTAATCTAAATCCAATGGTTATAAATGGTCTTTGTCATTTTTCAAGACCAATTCTGCACCTTTGATTACATCTATGGTTGATATCAAAGCCTTCCTAACTAAGCTTATTCTCACACCATTGATTAAATCAATGGTTATTATCCAAGCTTTTTATTAAGTTTGTTTTAACCTTTGATTAAATCAATGGTTAATATTCAAACTAAGTATTCTCATCCAAGGGTATAAATCAAGTCAAGCTCTCTTTGTTGACTACGCAGTATAATATTTATTCTTGTATCCTACAAATAATATTTTCTTGTATTTTTATCATCCGATAATTAAATATAGTATAAAATATAGTATAAGAAATTTTCTAAAACTGTTTTCGGATTCAGGTTTAGTAAGATCCCCTGTCTCCGTCTAAACAGTACAAATTTTTCTATGCGTAGAAAATTTTTTCACTTTGTGGGACCCACCTGGGCCCACGTATGGCCACCTGGGCCCACATACCCCTTGCGGGGCCCACAGACAGGAAAAAATTTCAAAATCATCCATAAAATCACAAAAATTATAAAATGCACAAATATCAAATCAGATTACATAAAATAATTACCTAACGGTAAAAATTAAATTACGTAAAGTTTTCCCCGGCCCGAAAATTTTTATTTTCCTGACACGGAGTAAATCACTCAAAACGATCAAATACGCTAACGGAATAATCAAAATAATTTTACAATATCCAGAAATTACTAAACAGTAAAATTCTGTTAACTGTCAAAATTACTGTTTAAGAGATATGAAAATTTGGGGTGTTACAATACTCCCTCTCTTTACAGAAATTTCGTCCTCGAAATTTCATGACCATGATTTTACATCCTCGGAATAATAATGACATTATTCCTTTATCTTTTCTTCAGTTCCCAGGTAGTTTCACCTCTTACGTTATTCCAAACGATTCTAAAACATTGAAAGTTCTTTATCTCTTGTTCACTTCTCTTGATCAAACAAATATCTTAATAAATTTTTTTTCTACGATTTTTCATTACCGTCTTAACTTTTCCCATAGACAGACTTCTTCAACTTTTGAAGAATCCACCACGCTTCCACTGCGCCACTTTGATACTCTGACCTGGATATACATAGGAATATTCTCTCTTGCAAAATATTCCTTCAATTGCAGTAGATGAAAGAAAACATCATGGAAAAGAACAAAACGAATTCGACTATGTTATCGAACATATCCCGCAAAGAATTGGATGTAACTCGATCTTCAAGAATGAATTCTTTGATACCAATACAGCGACTACCAACCTTCATTCATGCCTAGAATAGTTTTTCTCAGATAACTTCCAACTAATGTAATGTATTACTTAAAATTTTCTTATCCTCATACCACTTTATTCTCCAGCTTTAGCTCTTACCAGGAAATGTCTCACTAACCAAGTTCTCCTTTCAACCGCATTTTATACCAGATACTATGACATAGATTTTAAATAGGAATATCCTTTCTTGTGAAATATTCTTTCTTGCAAATGTAGTATATGAAAGAACATTATAGAGGTTTAGGAAGAAAAGGTAGCGAAATGATTTAATATGTTACCAAACATATTCAACAAGAATTTGATTTTGCCTGATTTTCAGGAATAAGTTTTTCTGAAATACTAACACTGTATTGAGACAATCTCATAGGATATGGTTGGAAAATAACCAATCCATTTTCAAAGATCACGTCTATTTATGAAACAGATCAGACTAACACAAAGATTTGATCTATAACAATGATTTGAATAACTTGAGTAGCTCGATCGGCTAAGAATAGAAACAGAATTAAACAAATCAAAGGATAATGAATAACTCTAACATATAATTGATCTACTCAATCATATGTCACACAGAATGAGTTCTCACAGAAATATTCAGAATGGTTTATAGGATTAGCTCCAATGACACAATCTCCATTGTTTAAATCTTCCGCTCAGAACATTCCCGTTCCATTCAGAGTAACAACTTTCTCTACTATCTAAGATTTTACTAACAGAAAACTCTATTTTCATTGGAACTCTTTCTGCACTTGAAACAAATTATTTCCTTGAACGTACAATCTTTCATTAAGTGCCCCTTTCCACACTTCTTACATTTTGGTGCAGATGTCACAGTCAAACTAAACCTGCCATTACTAGTACTTTCTCCACAAGATTGTTGTTGTTCTTGACTTCTTGGAGATTGCAAGTACGTTTTCTGTTGGAATCGCTTGACCTTACGATTTCCCCTTTTTCGTAACCAATATAGTCCAACGTTACAGGGTCTCTCATCCTGAGATTGATTTAACTCTAACAAAATCTTAGCTTAAGAAATCAATTCTTGCTGCAGAACAATCATCTGAGTTTGCTGTATAATTGCTTCAGCCACTGTTTGTATTACTTCCAAAGTTGCAGTCATATCACCACCATTATGTCTCATTTCTACACGCGTACGTCTATCACGAGTCATTTCTTTTCATCAAAGATGGACGAATCAAAATAAAATGGAAACCAGATGTAACCATTTCAAATAAACGTTTGTTTTCTTGACGTACATTTCTTCATTAAGTACCTTCTTTCACATCAGTTACTGCCTTTGGTTTCCTCAATGGTTGTAAATACATCTTCCGTTGAAATCAATCACTTTCCAAATATCCTTAAAATATCAAGTTCCAAAATTACGTAGTCGTATATTCTAAGACTGATTCTTTTCCATTAGATCCTGAACATCAACTTTCATTTCTTTCCTTTGTTCCTGCAGTCATCCTTCCACGTTGCTCCCGTTGCTCTCGTAACTGCAACTGCATTACTAGTAACATGTTCCACTTCCACACAAGTACAACTATCCCGAGCCATTTCCTTTTTTTTTCTCTCGAGGCGTGCGGATCGAAATACAATGGATCTGATATCCATTATAAACAACATTGTTTCCTTTCAGAAAACAATAACACAGAGAACACAACACAAACAAAATAGACCTAACTACAAACCCCAAAAGACTCAAACCGTGCTCTGATACCAACTAATGTAACACCCTTCCTAGGGTATCACATTTCTGACTCCCGACTCATAATCTGAAAAGAAATTCGCACAAAGTTTGAGTTATAAAAAGTGGGTTTTAAAATTTCTTTCTTGCTGAAACATAAACTTTCTGAAAATTCATAAGTAATACGGAAAAACATATTGAAACAGACTCATATACAATACTGACACCAATTAATATTTAATAACTTAAAGAGAAATATAAAACTTACAGACTCTCCTTTTTTTTTTTAACAGTAGTAACCCTATGATAGGTTCTACTTAATAGCACGGTATAACACTAACGTTAAAACTTAACATACTTATTCCTTCTTGTATCCATTTGGATGCATCAGACATCTGTTCTATGTCAACACTGCACACCTTCGAGTCCTGAATGTCCACTCCTTATTGTTGTCACCAACCTCAGAGTATCCATCGCCCGTTATGTCTAAGACAACTCGATCCTTCTATTATTTGATTTTAACAGTACAGACACAGCAAAACAAGATAACAAAGAGGTGAGATCACCTACACTAGTACCAACATGGCAGCACAGAGATAACACAAACAACATATCATACAGATATATCATACCAGAATTCTAATAATGCACTCAACATTAATCAACTATCATCATCATACTATTAACATTATTATCATCACACAATAATCACAATAATGTCATCAACATGATTATCATCATCATCATCTAAATATTCAAAACAATTGTCATAGCCAATATTCCTCAATTAATATATCACACAGATATAAATGTTCAGATTATGCATGTACACAAGACTCGATTTCCTACTCCATGGAGCTAAAACTCAGGTCGGAGAAATGATCAAAAGACTCTACGGTACTACGTGCCTCAGACCACGTGCTTTAATTCTCATTTCAATTTTTGCACATCTAGCACATACACGTCAGTCTTTATCAGATCTTGATTAAGAATAATGTCTTGGTCAGGATCATCGGTGTGTTGCATCAGTCTAACCTACGGGAAGAAGCGCGACCAACCACCCGTGTAAGCAACCCGCACCCCGATGTCCCCAAGGTCAACAAGTGACCTACACTACGCATATCGCACCCACTCAAGAGGTGTGTTTCTCCTAGGCAATCAGCCATATCTAGTCCTCATCGGACCATTCCAATGCATGTATAATGCACCAAATACCAATCACAGGTATATCTCATAATTTATATATATATATATATATATATATATATATATATATATATATATATTTCCAATGCATCTAAATTACACCACGTGCCAATATCGAGCAAAACTCGTTGTTTTCACAAACAAAATGGACACTGGTTCACGATGTCATACTATATTTTTCAATAACAAAATCATCTTATTATTTTTTTCATAGTTATAAAACACTTGTTGTCGTGTTTTCACAAAATTGCGCAACATTCGTTTCCAAGATTCCACGTTTTTCACAATTCCACAACACTTCTGTTGCGTTTTCAAAATACCGTAACCCTTTTGTTACATTTTTAAAATTCCAAAACATTTTTATTACGTTTTCACAATACCGTAACATTACTATTACGTTTACAAAATTTCGTAACATTTCTGTTACGTTTTCAAAATACCGCAACTCTTCTGTTGCACTTTTAAACCACGTACAAATTTTTCAATGTTTTTCTCAATCGCGTAAAAATATACGTTTCTCAAATCCCATAATATTTTTCCACTGTTTCAAAATTTTGTAACTTAAAAATCACCCTTTTAAGTCGCGTAAATCATTTTCTTTCATTTTTAAAACACTTTTCAAATCACATAATGATTTTCCGTTATTTTCACAATCACGTAAAAATAATTCATCACTTTTCCATCACGTAGTATTTTTTCAATAGTAACTCAAATTACGTAAAATATTTAAACGTAATTCAAATCGCGTAGAAATATTTCAACGTATTTAAAATCGCATAAAAATATTTTACTGTATTTCCAAACACTTAGAAATATTTTACTGTATTTCAAACCACGTACTTTAAAATTACGTTTTTAAGATACGTAAATAATTTTTTCACCACAATTTCATTATAGAAAATATTTCTCAACTTTCAAAAATTCTTTTTCAACTTTTCTCTAAATAATATAACTTTATACTTCATTTAATATATTTTCTTACTCAATAAAATATTTTTCCACAGTTATTTACTCAAGAAATTCTTTTTTCAAAATATAATTCACAAAATCACTTTTCCATTGATGTAAATCAACGTTTCAAAACTTAACATTTTCTAACGTATTTCAAAACTTGAAAATAAGTTATACGTTAGTAAATTTTCAAAACACCATTATATTCTCCATTTTTCCCAAATCAATTCTAAAATAAATTCTCTTCAAAACAAATTAAGATTCAAACCCTTACAGCTTTTCTTTTTCATTTTCATATGAAAGTTCATTTCTCAAGTGATAAAATACTTTGATTCCCTTTCCAAAATCCTTATACTAAAACATTTTGTTCAAACATTTTGTTTCCACTTTACAATTACTTTGTTTCATAAAACCAAAATTATTCCAACCTCCAAAAAATCATAGAGTCTTTGGCCATTGAAGCCATCAAATATTTTTTCTTCTAAATTGATATGGTTTTACACAAACAAAACTATTAAAAATTCTTTGTTTTCAAAACCGAAATACCGATGGTCATAAAAACCAAACCCATTTGTTCAAATTCATTTTTACTTTCCTTACAAATCCTTTTTCACTTTCTTTGCAAATCCTTAAAATTATCATTGCTATTTTCATTTAAATCTCATGTTTAGTAAAACACTTAGAAACTTTTACACAAAATAAATTAATAAAAATCCTTCTAAAACCATATTCATGTACTCTTTGAAAAATAAATTCTTTGTTTATTATCCTTACTTTTCTAAACATCCATTTTCATCATTCAAGAAAATATTAATTTTGTGAACACCTATTTTGAGGTGTCTTGTTTGAAATCCACCATGTTCTAAGTACTCAAAAATCAATTCTTTTGTTCTTGAAAATTTTCAACATGAACCCTAATCAAGGGCATCAAAACCGTAACTCTTCCTTGGCTATTGGAGCCAAAAATCAATTTCCTTTCCACCATCAAGTCATGGAATATACATATATATTTCATCATAAATAATATAAGCATACCATCAAAGCCATAAAAGCATGTATAGCATATCAAGCATATCATCAAAGCTATAAAATCATGCAAAGCATATCAAGCATAGAAAATTAATCAAAGCTCATAAACACCCACAAATTAATTACATGACTATGGATATGAATCATCACATGGATTCCACATCCATCAAATAAAATACCATCTCTCACCACCATGCTTGGTTGGTGAGATGGATCTCCCTCTTGCCTCTTGAAGATCCTCAAAAGCTCCTTGTTTTGCTTTTTTTTTTTCCAAGTCCTTCACCACCAAGGGCTTCTCAAATACAAAACAAAATACATAGAAATTAGTATACTAAGCTTGATTAAGAGGAACCATGGATCAAACATGGATTAGATCATGAAAAAGAGAGAAGAAAATGAAGTTTCCTTACACTTCACCTCAAAAACCCAATAACTTTGATCTTGAAGAAAGTCCATGAAGATGAATGATTTAGAAGAAGTCTTCAACATGAAAGTTGCTTAGAATATCATGGAGATTCAAGATCTATGGTTGGATGAAATTAAAAGAGATTGGATGGTGATTTTAGGGTAGATAACCGAATGGTTTCTCTTGAAGCACAAAGATGAAATTTTTGATTTTTGATAGAAACTTGAAGCTTGGATTTGAAGATCAAGATGAATGATTTTGGAAAAACTCATAACTAGAGATGTTCTTAGAATGATGTTTAGGTTTAGAAAATCAAGTTGGATGAAATTTTTGAGTGATGGGAGGTGCTCTTGGAGTGCTTGGCCAAAACATGAAGAAGGAGAGAAATGGAGAGAAAACTTAGTAACTTAGCTTCTTGAAAATGTCTAATGATGACCAAGGATGGCAATAATGGTCTTCAAACTTTTTCCTATGTCCTAAAGCTTCTCAATTTCGTAGCTCCCCTCCAATGCATTCTTCTTGAGTGCAAAAAATCAAAAGTAAGCCATTATGATGTCTAACTTGACCAAGACATGCAAAAATGACACAAAGCTTGTCTCTTTGTCTTCTAAACACTCCAAAACCATCACCTTCTCTTCATAATGCATTCAATAAAGTTGTCTTCATTATTTGCTACCATTTGAAGCATTTCTAGCCATTGATTAATTCAATGGTTAGCATTTAGGTAGATTTTTAATTTTAGAAGACTAAATGGAGCTGGCGGGCCAAAGTGGTGGACCCGGATAAATCTAGCGCTTATTCATCGATTTTTCCTTTAAATTCTAGCCCTTTGATGTGTCTCTCAAAATTAAGGGTCAAGATTGCTTCTTCAAACTTTAAATCCAAGGGTCCTAATTAGTCTTTGCTACTTTAGAAGACCAAATCTCCACCATTGATTGATTCTTCATCCAATGGTCATAAATGGTCTTTCTGTTACTTTTTAAGATTAAATCTCCACCCTTGATTTAATCTAAATCCAATGGTTATAAATGGTCTTTGTCATTTTTCAAGACCAATTCTACACCTTTGATTACATCTATGGTTGATATCAAAGCCTTCCTAACTAAGCTTATTCTCACACCATTGATTAAATCAATGGTTATTATCGAAGCTTTTTTATTAAGTTTGTTTCTTAACCTTTGATTAAATCAATGGTTAATATTCAAACTAAGTATTCTCATCCAAGGGTATAAATCAAGTCAAGCTCTCTTTGTTGACTACGCAAGATAATATATTATTCTTGTATCCTACAAATAATATTTTCTTGTATTTTTATCATTCGATAATTAAATATAGTATAAAATACAAGTATTTTTATCATTCGATAATTAAATATAAGTATAAAAGATAAAGATAAGAAATTTTCTAAATGTGATGAAAAAAGCCCTGTATGTCTAGGTAGCATACCTCTAGCATCCAATAGAAAATACTATGACCTCCGTGTTCTTCCTTGAAACTCATTATTTCATGTAATTTTATTAATTCTAATATTTTTAAACACTCATTTAATATGTAAGATCCTGTCTCCGTCTAAACAAGATAAATTTTTCTATGCGTAGAAAATTTTTTCACTTTGTGAGACCCACTTGGGCCACGTGTAATGGCCACACAGGCCCACATACCCCTTTGTCGGGCCAAAGTGTGGGCCCACAGACAGGAAAAATTTTAAAATCATCCATAAAATCATAAAAATTATAAAAATTGACGATGCACAAATATCAAATCAGATTACGTAAAATAATTACCTAACGGTAAAAATTAAATTACGTAAAGTTTTCCCCGGTCCGAAAATTTTTATTTTCCTGACACGGAGTAAATCACTCAAAACGATCAAATACGCTAACGGAATAATCAAAATAATTTTACAGTATCCAAAAATTACTAAACAGTAAAATTCTGTTAACTGTCAAAATTACTGTTTAAGAGATAGGGAAATTTGGGGTGTTACAGATGCCGCTGACTCTTAGGCGTTATTGGGGAGGACTTTTCCATGCGCCTAGTGAGATCAGTAGTGTGTTGACAGCACGGACTCCTGTCTGTAGAGCTGTGAGACATCTTGGATTTCTGTCATCTGATGATCCATCTGAGAGTGATCCTTCGGAGGGTTAGAAATCTTTGATGTGCACTTGGGCATGTTATGTTTTAGTATTATGTTGACTCTTTACTGCTTTGTTAAATATTTGTAGTTGTAAATTATTTGTACAACTTAAGACAAAATCATATGTACATTATGGTATGTGATAATAGTTTGCTTTATTTTATGTTTCGTGTTATTTTATTTAACGTTATTATGCATAAAAGGAAAAATTTTACAACTCATATTATTTATGTACTAAATGTTTTACAACTTGGGTAAGGTTTTATTTTATTGCATCGAAAATGTGACATCCCCACAAGGGTGTTACACTCTCTCTCACTGGAACTTATTCCATATCTCTCTTTAGGTTCTCAAAGACGATGGGAATGAGAGAAAATGGCGAAGGAAAGTGATTTAGTGGGATTTTAAGTTAGACCCGTGGGTTATTAGTGGTTTGGAGGGCTAAGACTGTGTGGTCTCCTAGCTTGGCAGCCATGGCAAGCTGCCTCAATAGTTTAGCCACTAAATTATCGAAGTAAAGCTCAATCAAGATCATTTCAGGTTGTGTTTAGTTCCAGTTCGAGTTCTAGGTAAAACTAAACTACCTTGGGATTCATAAATTGGAACTCGTATATGTCCTAGGTAGCATCTGGGACCTCTAACAGTCCAATGAAAGCCCTATGACCTCCATGTTCTAACCATAATTGCTAAAATTATACTGACATATCTTGAAACTCATTATTTCATGTAATTTTATTAATTCTAATATTAATATATTTTTAAACACTCATCATTCTAATATGTTTATAACGTAAGGAAAATATTCTACGTAGTTTAAAAGTACTAGAAATAGCTTACGCATTTTTAAAATAAAGATTTTTAAGCTATACGGTTAAGAAAACGATTTAAAAATCTTACACGATTGAGAAAATGATTTAAAAACATTACGCGGTATTTAAAAACGTCAAAATATATTTACGTGATTTAAAAATGTTTGTAAAAGTGATGCGATTGTGAAAACATGATAAAATTTCTACGCGACTAAATGGAACAGTCAGTTTTATTGTCGGGCCAAAGTGGTGGACCCGGATAGGTTGAGATATAGTGCTATCAAGTGGATACGTACTATATTTGGAAATATTGAGACTGAGGGTATTTATGTAAATATAGTGACATATTGAGACCGAGGGTATCTATATAATTATGGTTCTTATTCATGCATTGAGAGTTGTGTCAATTTGGTTGAAATTGACGATTGATTGACGAGATGAATTGCACCGTGTTGTGGGTGTGATAGGCGTAGTGTGGTTTATTAATTGAACTTGGAGGCGTTAGTGTGCGGAGGATTCCACATGTGGACAGTTGGTAGCTCCTCTGGGCCGTGGCAACGGGAAACGCACTAATGATCTCAACAAGCACTATTCTTAATCAAGATCTTGTGGAGACTATCTGGTACAATGCCTGTAGTGCACGACGTATTTGGACTGTGTACTACTACACGATGTTTTGGACTGTGGACTATAGACACTTCATTGGACAGTGCAATAGTTTGGTTGGATAGCCTGAGGTACTAGTAGTTCTTTTCGGATTATTCTCTCTGATGTCTGTGTTGAGCTCCATGGAGTAGGAACGAGTCTGTATACATTTGTATCTATGATCTGCATTTTAATGTTTACTGTATCTTGTGAGAGCATGTATGATGTATTAATTTGAGGCACTATATATGATGTAATGGTATGCATTATTGTGTTAAATTGTGATATCTGTTTGTGTGGTCGTTTTCTTTATTGCCATACGGGTAGTGATGTAGATTGTATCACCTCTTTATATGTATTTCTCTGTATTATTATTATATTCTATAAAGAGTTTGAGGAAGAGGAAGGGGAGCAGCCTCTTGATATTCAGTATCCGGAGGAGTACCAGCCGAGTGATCAGTTCGAGGAAGACAAGCCGTTAGAACACCCATGCCATCTAGATTGACCTTGTGGTATGACGTTGCCTGGATTCTTTGGTTTTGTGAGACTTGAGTTTCACGGAGGCTCTGAGGCCTGGCGACTGTGTAAGGATAGAGGATCGGTAATCTACGTGGGGCGTCTGACCGTGTCCCTGCGTAGAGAGTTTGACGGGGAGCCTATCTTTACTACTACTTTGTACTTACATCTTGAGATGCCGCTGACTCTTAGGCATTATTGGGGAGGACTTTTCCATGCACCTAGTGAGATCAGTAGTGTGTTGATAGCACGGACTCCTGTCCGTAGAGCTGTGACACATCCTGGATTTCTGTTATCTGATGATCCATCTGAGAGTGATCCTTCGGAGGGATAGAAATCTTTGATGTGCACTTGGGCATGTTATGTTTTAGTATTATGTTGACTCTTTACTGCTTTGTTAAATATTTGTAGTTGTAAATTATTTGTACATCTTAAGACAAAATCATATGTACATTATGGTATGTGATAATAGTTTGCTTTATTTTATGTTTCGTGTTATTTTATTTAACGTTATTATGCATAAAAGGAAAAATTTTACAACTCATATTATTTATGTACTAAACGTTTTACAACTTGGGTAAGGTTTTATTTTATTGCATCGAAAATGTGACATCCCCACAAGGGTGTTACACTCTCTCTCAGTGGAACTTATTCCATATCTCTCTTTAGGTTCTCAAAGACGATGGGAATGAGAGAAAATGGGGAAGGAAAGTGATTTAGTGGGTTTTTAAGTTAGACCCGTGGGTTATTAGTGGTTTGGAGGGCTAAGACTGCGTGATCTCCTAGCTTGGAAGCCATGGCAAGCTGCCTCAATAGTTTAGCGACTAAATTATCGAAGTAAAGCTCAATCAAGATCATTTCAGGTTGTGTTTAGTTCCAGTTCGAGTTCTAGGTAAAACTAAACTACCTTGGGATTCATAAATTGGAACTCGTATATGTCCTAGGTAGCATCTGGGACCTCTAACAGTCCAATGAAAGCCCTATGACCTCCATGTTCTAACCATAATTGCTAAAATTATACTGACATATCTTGAAACTCATTATTTCATGTAATTTTATTAATTCTAATATTAATATATTTTTAAACACTCATCATTCTAATATGTTTATAACGTAAGGAAAATATTCTACGTAGTTTAAAAGTACTAGAAATAGCTTACGCATTTTTAAAATAAAGATTTTTAAGCTATACGGTTAAGAAAACGATTTAAAAATCTTACACGATTGAGAAAATGATTTAAAAACATTACGCGGTATTTAAAAACGTCAAAATATATTTACGTGATTTAAAAATGTTTGTAAAAGTGATGCGATTGTGAAAACATGATAAAATTTCTACGCGACTAAATGGAACAGTCAGTTTTATTGTCGGGCCAAAGTGGTGGACCCGGACAGGTTGAGATATAGTGTTATCAAGTGGATACGTACTATATTTGGAAATATTGAGACTGATGGTATTTATGTAAATATAGTGACATATTGAGACCGAGGGTATTTATGTAATTATGGTTCTTATTCATGCATTGAGAGTTGTGTCAATTTGGTTTAAATTGGCGATTGATTGACGAGATGAATTACACCGTGTTGTGGGTGTGATAGGCGTAGTGTGGTTTATTAATTGAACTTGGAGGCGTTAGTGTGCGGAGGATTCCACATGTGGACAGTTGGTAGCTCCTCTGGGCCGTGGCAACGGGAAACTCACTAATGATCTCAACAAGCACTATTCTTAATCAAGATCTTGTGGAGACTATCTGGTACAATGCCTGTAGTGCACGACGTATTTGGACTGTGTACTACTACACGATGTTTTGGACTGTGGACTATAGACACTTCATTGGACAGTGCAATAGTTTGGTTGGATAGCCTGAGGTACTAGTAGTTCTTTTCGGATTATTCTCTCTAATGTCTGTGTTGAGCTCCATGGAGTAGGAACGAGTCTGTATACATTTGTATCTATGATCTGCATTTTAATGTTTACTGTATCTTGTGAGAGCATGTATGATGTATTAATTTGAGGCACTATATATGATGTAATGGTATGCATTATTGTGTTAAACTGTGATATTTATTTGTGTGGTCATTTTCTTTATTGCCATATGGGTAGTGATATAGATTGTCTCATCCCTTTATATGTATTTCTCTGTATTATTATTATATTCTATAAAGAGTTTGAGGAAGAGGAAGAGGAGCAGCCTCTTGATATTCAGTATCCGGAGGAGTACCAGCCGAGTGATCAGTTCGAGGAAGATAAGCCATTAGAACACCCATGCCATCTAGATTGACCTTGTGGTATGACATTGCCTGGATTCTTTGGTTTTGTGAGACTTGAGTTTCACGGAGGCTCTGAGGCCTGGCGACTGTGTAAGCATAGAGGATCGGTAGTCTACGTGGGGCGTCTGTCCGTGTCCCTGCGTAGAGAGTTTGACGGGGAGCCTATCTTTACTACTACTTTGTACTTACATCTTGAGATGCCGTTGACTCTTAAGCGTTATTAGGGAGGACTTTTCCATGCGCCTAATGAGATCAGTAGTGTGTCGACAGTACGGACTCCTGTCTGTAGAGCTGTGGGACATCCTGGATTTCTGTCATCTGATGATCCATCTGAGAGTGATCCTTCGGAGGGTTAGAAATCTTTGATGTGCACTTGGGCATGTTATGTTTTAGTATTATGTTGACTCTTTACTGCTTTGTTAAATATTTGTAGTTGTAAATTATTTGTACAACTTAAGACAAAATCATATGTTCATTATGGTATGTGATAATAGTTTGCTTTATTTTATGTTTCGTGTTATTTTATTTAACGTTATTATGCGTAAAAGGAAAAATTTTATAACTCATATTATTTATGTACCAAACGTTTTACAACTTGGGTAAGGTTTTATTTTATTGCATCGAAAATGTGACATCCCCACAAGGGTGTTACACTCTCTCTCACTGGAACTTATTCCATATCTCTCTTTAGGTTCTCAAAGACGATGGGAATGAGAGAAAATGGGGAAGGAAAGTGATTTAGTGGGTTTTTAAGTTAGTCCCGTGGGTTATTAGTGGTTTGGAGGGCTAAGACTGCGTGGTCTCCTAGCTTGGCAGCCATGGCAAGCTGCCTTAATAGTTTAGCCACTAAATTATCGAAGTAAAGCTCAATCAAGATCATTTCAGGTTGTGTTTAGTTCCAGTTTGAGTTCTAGGTAAAACTAAACTACCTTGGGATTCATAAATTGGAACTCGTATATGTCCTAGGTAGCATCTGGGACCTCTAACAGTCCAATGAAAGCCCTATGACCTTCATGTTCTAACCATAATTGCTAAAATTATACTGACATATCTTGAAACTCATTATTTCATGTAATTTTATTAATTCTAATATTAATATATTTTTAAACACTCATCATTACTCTAAAACTTCTAAACCAATAAGATTACATCTTAATGTCTCACTTTTATGCATGAAATACCATTGATCACTTGTAATCATTACTTAAATATAGTATAATTATATCTAATTAACATTTAATTAATATAATTATATTATTTAACTCATATATAATATCTTTAAAAATCATAATTATTTAAGCTAATTACTACCTTAGTTAATTAGTTAAATTTGTAATTAATATTTAATTAACTTAATTTATATTTAATTAAACCCTCTAATATTTATAAAAATCTAATTAAGCCTTAATAATTACAAATAATACTATTTATAAATATTTTTGCGAAAACTTTATTTATTTATAATTATCTCATATTTTAAATAATTATTCTAATATTCGTATGAGATAACATGCTTGCTAAGTTATCTGCCTACATGCACACATAACATAGATAGGCATACAGAAACACAACAACAACTACTAAGCAAACTAGAAGGGAGGATGTTACACTAGATCTATGATGAAATCAATTTCTCTCTCAAAGGGTAAGCTATTGACATCTTTTGGGAAAACCTCTCGGAATTCCCTCACCACAAGAATGCTATCTAGGCTTGGTTCAACCTTAGTTTCTAAAGGAAATAGGAGAACATAACCTTGAGTCCCTTCTAAAAGACAATGATTAACTTGGGAGACATTCAAGTATATGGATTTAAAGGATTTTGAAAACATTTGAGGATTCAAACAAGAAGATATGAGATTTATTTGAGTAATTTAACACAACATGGTTGGTAGACAACTAATCCATTCCCGGAATAATGTCAATTCCAATGAGAGGCAAACAAATAAGATCAACAGTGAAAGGCCTATTTTCTACTTGAATAGAACAATCGAAACAGGCATGGGAAGTTATTAATGGCTTTCTTGTTAATGTTAAATGGATAAATCATATGGAGGTTTTAACATAGACAAATCCAATTTCTTCACACATTCAATAAAAATAAAAGAGTGTGAGGCTCTTGAATCAAGAAATACAGTTAAGAAATCATTTCCAATTAAGCATTTACCTTGTATTAAATTAGGAGATTGAGTTTTCTCTTCTTCTCTCAGAGTAAACACTCCCCCCTTAGTCTGTAGTCTAAGGTTAGGCTTCACTCTTTCTTTCTGGTTACATTCCCAATACTTGTGCCTGGGCTTTCCACATCCATAACACACGTTTGTTCCCATCAAACATAGCCTGGTACCATAATTCCTACCATATTTGGTGCAAGTTGATCCATTGCACCATGTTTGAACTTGTTTTCCTCTATCTTAGTCATACTTGGGCCTAAACAAACCCCTCTTATGCTTGTCATCAATCCTCTTTCTTTTATGGAAGCTTTGACCTCCCACTTCAACTGGTCCTCGCACACCATAGCCCTCTATGATTCTGCACTTATTTACTAGGGTAGGGAAGTCCTTGATCTCCATAGGACCCACTGATTTTAGCAAGTCCTCTCTCAATCCCGCCTCAAACTTTATGCACTTCTGGTGCTCATTAGGGTTATGTCTAAAGTAAGAGAAGAACTTAGATAACTCCTCAAATTTGGCCACATACTGACCCACAGACATATTTCCTTGCTCCAGTTTCAAGAACTCTAGTTCCTTGGCATTCAGTAGGCTCTTGGGAAAGTACTTGTCTAGGAATGTGGTCCTCAACACTGCCCAAGTAATCTAGGTCCCTGTTGCTTCCAGCAACCTCCTAGTATCAGTCCACCAGTATTATGCTTCCCGAACTAGCATATAGGAAGCAAAAGTGACTCTCTGATTGATCTATCAATTATTTCTACATCTTAAGTGTCTTATGTTTGATCTAATTGGACTCCATATGTGCTTAATTGTTAACTTTTAGCTAAGTTATCCTTATTGTGAAATTATGCTTAAGTGTGATTATAAGCGCTCATAATTGAATTATGCTTTTCAGGAGATCTTTGAGTGATGGAGTCCATTAGCATCAAACCAAGCTTGCTATCCACTTGAGGAAAAAGCTAAAGACTCAAGGAGATCAACATCACCTCTAGAAAAAATGAGAGAAGATCATATATGAAGAATCATGGTTGAACATGAAGAAACCAAGTGACACGGCCCGTGTCCTCAGACACAACAGGGGTTGTGTCCATCTCTGGCACCTCAATTGGACCCAGTTCTGAGCATGACTGAAGACATAGCCCGTGTCCCCAGACACGGGGGTGAGAGGTTATGTCCCTCTCTGCCTGTTTAATCCCATGAAAATTATGCTAACAGACTAAGACACAAGGGGGTTGTATCATCAGACATGGCCTATGTCTGCAGCCTAGAAAGTCAATTTCAAATCTGAATGATGAGCTATGAGCCTAAAGGTATAAATAAGATTGCTCTGGGTTCCAAAAGGGGATTCTTCTCGACTCTAAGCTGCCAAGCAACTGAAGAGAATTCGAAGATTAAGAGAGAGGTAGATTTGATCAAAGATTAGAGATTCGAGTTCGAGCCATCGGAGATCAATCAACCTCGATCATTGGAAACTAGTTTAATCTTCAATTTTCTTTTGCACTTGTATTCTTGATGATGCCTTTCTTTCATTTTTCTTTTGATTTTGAATTCGCCATGCATGGCTAAGTTTCTTATTCAGTTAAGGGAAGATAAAACCCTAGTTTTGATCTTGTGAATCCTACATAGTTCTTTATATCAATACAATTGTGTTTTTATTCATATGTTTCTTATCTTAATTTAGTATAAAGATTTTTATACTCTTTGCCAATTTCGAAAGTGATAAAACTAGGATGCTCTGCTCGGTTGCGGTTATAGGACTAGTGAGACATATGATCTAAGCACTTCAATCCTGGTGTGTGATTGAACCTTAGTGTGATTGGTTTTCTAAATCTTAATGCAATCATTAGGTATGTATAAGAGCGGTTGCTTTATAGCTAACTAGTGATTAGGGCTTAATTTTAGTAGTTGCTAAATTAACCAAAACTTAAGGAAAATAGAGAATTAATCTCACAATCGCATAAACACATAATTGATCATGTTGGGATAAAGGATTTATAGGTAAGCATTATCATATAAATCTAGCGGTGTATTCCATTTCTTAACCAATACCTTTAAATTGGTAATTTAAATCGTGTTTACTACTGTTGCTTTATATTTAATTTCTATTCTTAGTTTTAACAAAGAAAATTCCCTTTTACTGTTTATTGTTCTTTAGAGTTTAAAATATGAATCGATTTATAGTGTTAATTGAATTAGTTCTTTGTGGATCGACCCTTGCTAATTACAACTAGTTATAAGGTTTTTATATTTTTGGTGGGACTTGGCAACTGATTTTGATCTTAATTTTATTCACAATCCACACAAAACCAAATTTTGGCGTCGTTACCAGGGAACTAATTTTTCAATTGCGATATTAATTTGTTTCCTATTTTTCACTCTATTTTTGTTTCAATTTTTAATACTTGAATTAGTTCTTTTTTACTGTTTTGCAGGTGTTTATGTCCATTGACAAATTGGACGAGAAATTGAGTAATTTGAGGCACTACATTGATCAAGTCAACTCACATCCTCAGTTTCCTTTCCATCCATGTAATTTCCAATTCACACTTACTGACATTGAAGTTGCCCACCATTTAGATCTATCAAGTTCTGAGATATCTGAAAAGGAAGCAATGGCAGAATTTACTCTAAGGGCATTGGCTGCTCCAAACTTGGACCAACAACCTCTGTGCATAGAGATTCTACAAGATGAGGAGGCATTTGAGTTGAAGTCTGGCCTAATCCATCTTTTGCCATCTTTCCATGGATTAGATGGGGAGGACCCCAACAAGCATTTGAATGAGATCCATGTAATGTATTCATGCATGAAGCCCATGGGAATTCCAGTAGAACAAGTCAAGCTAAAAGCTTTTCCATTCTCACTAAAAGATTCTACAAAGGAGTAGCTATACTATTTGCCACCCAGATCCATTCATTCATGGCAGGACATTGCTCAAGCTTTCTTGGACAGATACTTCCCTGCCTTAAGGCCCGTAATCATCAGAAAAGAAATTTGTAGCATCCAGCAAAGGCATGGGGAGTCACTTCATGACTACTGGGAGAGATTTAAGAGATTATGTGCTAGCTGCCCTCAACATCAAATCAATGAGCAACTTCTAATTCAATATTTCTATGAGGATTTGCTAGTGATGGATCATAACATGATTGATGCTGCTAGCAGAGGATCCTTAGTTGATATGATTCCTCAAGAGGCTAGGAACTTGATATCAAGAATGGCTGCAAACACTCAACAATTTTTCACCAGGAATGACATATGAGTGAGAACAGTTAAAGAGGTAGAATAACCAGTTTGCAGTAACAAATGACCTAGTTAACTACCATGGTTCAGCGGCTAATGGATAATAGGAAAGCACATATAAATGCTTGTGATATTTGTTGCTCTTCTGCACTTCCCACTGATATGTGTCCCACTCTACAAGAGGACACAAATGAGGAGGTAAAGGCAGTAGGGGGATATTCTGGACCTTCCAAAATCTACAACCCCTACTCCAATATATATAATTTAGGGTAGAGGGATCATCCTAACTTGAGCTATGGCAAACAGCCCCAGAATCAACCTCAAGCCAATGGACCTCCAGGATTTCAACAAAGGTAAGCAACTTTCCCTCAAAGACAACAATAAGCTCAAGCTCCTAGGCAATCTGAGCCCTTACTGGAGAAGTTAATGAGGTAAATGACCACTAGTAACATTCAATTTCTGTTGGGAATTGGGGATAAGAATCATGCAGCGAAATAATAAAAATTCCCTCACAGGATCCATGTGAAAAAGTCATCATCCAAGTTTTAAAACTGTTTATCTCTTGAAGTGTGATAAACGCAAGCAATGTGAATCACCAACACCGTAATAGCGATGATGTCTCTGCGGTATCCACACGAACAGACTTGTAAAAAGGAGTCATACCTCTTTTATGCAGTGCTAGCTGTGAAGAGAAGAAAACCTTTCACTGTCTCTCACTCACTTTCTGCAGGTGCGGCTAGGGTTGTGATGTTGCATACATAGTAGCCCCCTTAGCAATACTATTTATAATAGTGGTTGCCTTAAGTGAGTGTGAGCAGTAGCAAGGTAAGCTGTGCAACCCTAGACTCATCTGTTATGAGTTAGGCCCACAATTGAATCCGAGTCCAACTTGGATTCTTATTGCTCCAATTTAGTATGCTCTATGTGTGCGATCCTGCAAGTTCTCATGACGTTGGTAGTAATATTAAAATCTTATTTTAATATTACAAACAGTGAGCAGTATCTAGCAACACATCGCTACTACCCAAGTAATGAGAATGTCAGTAATTTGACATAACCTATCAATGACTAATGTTTCCGTGTAGTTTAGTCCCTTTGTCCAGATATCTAGATTGAACACAAGGCATGGAACGTGTCACTCTTGTTTAGTTCAATCTTCAGTTTCCTGATTCTCGAGTAGACATAGTAATAACAAATAAGATCAATATCTCATATTGACTCATTTGAGCATGGTCATGCATTTCATAGTCTCACTTAATCAGGGGGGCCCAAAGATATCACTCCTGTTATGTAAGAGGGACAAATCCCATCTAGGTCACTCACATCCCTCTACATGAATCGCGTTATGTCTAATAACTAACTTTATAATCATCTTGTTATAGATGACGTTTGATGGCATTAAAACACACAACTCTTCATGTAGGAATCGTAGTGATTTCAGGTCAAAGGACCACATACACCATTATCACTATGAGAATCACTTATGACACTCACGTAACGATCCACGTAGTGTTCTCATGGTGGGTCTGTCCAATACATCATTACTCTAATATGTATCCATATGAAGACTTGATATCCCATATCCATGACCCGTGAGATGTGATCATCAGTCTATACACATACTAGTCTCAATGTATTATTGTTGTCCTAATTAATAATAATACTTGACTAGGGACATTTAAGAATAGTATTTTATCCAATAGGATCTCACGATCAAGTCATCCACTTGATGTCCTATAGTATCAAACTTACTATTCTAAGGACTTTATTATGTTTATCAAAAAAGAACACAATAAATGAAATACTTCATATATTAAAAATAGCATAACACAATGTATGTAAATATAGACAAAATGTATTGGCCTCAAGGGCATACACCAACAATCTCCCACTTGCACTAGAGCCAATCAGGCATATATCTAATGCCTAAAGACCTAGTGTAACCCTCATGCTTCTGCTGTGCAAGAGGCTTTGTCAGTGGATCAGCAATGTTATCATCTGTTGGTACTCTGTATATCTTCACATCTCCTCTATCGATGATTTCTCGAATGAGATGGAAGTGTCTAAGTACATGTTTGGATCGCTGGTGTGATCTAGGCTCCTTAACTTGTGCAATGGCTCCATTATTATCACAATAGAGGTCCACTGGGTCCATAATGCTAGGAGCTACACCAAGGTCAATAATGAACTTCCTAACCAAACGGCCTCCTTTATTGCATTGGAGGCAACAATATACTCAGCCTCTGTGGTAGAATCGGCGACTGTCTCCTGCTTTGAACTCTTCCAGCTCACAGCCCTACCATTCAGGCAATAAACAAAACCTGATTGCAATCTGGAGTTGTCTTTATCGGTTTGGAAGCTAGCATTAGTGTAACCCTTTACAACTAGTTCCTCCTCGGCTCCATATACCAAGAATGAATCCTTAATCCTTCTCAAGTACTTAAGGATGATCTTGACAGCACTCCAATGACTCTCACCGGGATCAAACTGGTACCTGCTCGTCATGTTCAAAGCATACGAGATGTCTGGTCGAGTATATAACATGGCATACATGATAGATCCAATTGCAGATGCATATGGAATCTTACTCATACGATCCCTCTCATCCTGCGTAGAAGGGGATTGAGCCTTAGATAGGCTTACACCATACGACATAGGCAAGAGTCCTTTCTTAGTCTTAACATTTTGTCTATGTATGTACTCTGACTTAGGCCAAGCAATCTCTGCGATCTATCTTTATAGATCCTGATACCTAATACATAGATGGCTTCGCCCAAGTCCTTCATAGAAAAGACTTCCCTAACCAAGTCTTTATAGACTGTAGGGTAGGGATGTCATTTTCGATGAGTAGAATGTCATCTACATACAACACCAAAAAAGCAACTATGCTCCCACTAACTTTCTTGTAGGAACAAGATTCTTCTTCATTCTTGATAACCAAACTGTTTGATTATATCATCAAAATGAAGATTCCATCTTCTGGAAGCTTGCTTCAATCCATAAATAGATTGTTGCAACTTGCACATCTTTCTAGCATCTTGTGGAGTGGCAAAACCCTCAGGTTGTGTCATGTACACATCCTCGAGAAGATTTCCATTAAGGAAAGCAGTTTTGACATCCATTTGCCAGATTTCATAATCATGGTATGCTACAATAGTAAGCAAGATCTGAATGGATTTAAGCATTGCAACTGCGAAAAAAGTCTCATCATAGTCTACATCATGAATTTGCTTGAAACCTTTAGCCACCAATCGCGCCTTAAAGGTATGCACGTTACCATCCATGTTGGTTTTCTTCTTGAAAACCCACTTGCACCCAATGGGTTTTACCCCTTCAGGTGGGTCAACCAAGGTCCATACCTGGTTGGCATACATGGATTCCATTTCAGATCTTATGGCCTCAAGCCATTTTTCAGATTCTGGGCCAATAATGGCTTCCTGGTAAGTCACAGACTCATCTTGATCCATGAGCAATACGTCACCTTGTTGGGTCATGAGAAATCCATATCTCTCTGGTTGATAACGTATCCTGTTAAACCTACGCGGGTCTTGTGCTACTAGAGCAAATTGTGGTTCCACAACGACTTGTGGAGGCTGCTCTATTTCCACCATCGGTTCGCTGCTACTCTGTGAACTTTGAATTTCTTCAAGTTCTACTTTCCTCCCACTAGTTCCTTTGGAGATAAACTCCTTTTCTAGGAATACAGCAGTCCATGCGACAAACACTTTGCCCTCGATAGGATTATAGAAATAGTATCCCTTGGTTTCCTTGGGATACCCCACAAAGAAGCATTTATCTGATTTAGGGCCAAGCTTATTAGAAACTTGATGTTTCACATAAGCTTCGCAACCCCAAATCATCATAAAAACATACTGGGCCATTTCCCAGTCCACATCTCATATGGTGCCTGTTGAATCGTCTTAGATGGAACACGGTTAAGTGTGAAAGCTGCTGTTAATAGAGCATGTCTCCAGAAGGAGCTTGGAAGGTCTGCATGACTCATCATGGATCGGACCATGTCCAACAAGGTCCGGTTCCTCCTTTCAGAAACACCATTCCATTGTGGTGTTCCAAGATGAGTGAGTTGAGATATTATCCCACACTCTTTCAGATGATCATCAAACTGTTCGCTTAAGTATTCACCTCCTTGATCTGATCAAAGGATTTTAATACTTTTGCCAAGTTGGTTTTGTACTTCATTCTTGAACTCTTTGAACTTTTCAAAAGGATTCTGATTTGTGCTTCATAAGATATACAAATCTATATCTACTGAAATCAATTGTAAATGTAATGAAATATTGAAAACCACCTCTAGCCAGTGTGTTTAGTGGCCCACATACATCACTATGTATGAGGCCCAAAAGATCACTAGCCTTTTCACATTGTCCAGTGAATGGGGCCTTAGTCATCTTCCTTAATAAACAAGATTCACATATCTCATATGATTTGAAATCAAACGAGTCCAAGAATCCATCTTTATGGAGTTTGGAGATGCATTTCTCATTTATGTGGTCCAAACGACAATGCCATGATAAGTCGAGTTCATATCATTTGACTTGAACCTCTTTGTATTTATGTTATAGATGGGCATTTCGAGATCAAGGACATAAAGTCCATTACTCAGATGTGCACTACCATAGGAAATATCATTCAAATAAATAGAACAACTTTTGTTTTTTATTATAAAAGTAAAACCTTTCTTGTCCAAACAAGAAACAGAAATGATATTCCTACTAATAGCAAACACAAAATAGCAATTATCCAATTCAATTACAAGCCCAATGGGCAAAGCTAATAAATAAGTCCCTATGGCTAGTGCAGCAACCTTTGCTCCATTTCCCACTCGTAGATCGACTTCGCCCTTAGTCAATGGTTTACTATTCTTTAGATCCTGCACATTTACACAAATGTGAGATCCACATCCAGTATCTAATACCCATGATGCAGAAGTAGATAAATTAACTTCTATAACAAAAATACCTGAAGTGGAGGTATCACTTCCCTTCTTCTTCTTGAGCTCCTCTAGGTACTTGGCACAGTTCATCTTCCAACGTCCAGTCTGACCATAGTGGAAGCATGTACCTTCCTTAGCCACTCCACCCACTGGTTTCAAGCTAGAAGTACTGGCCTTGGACTTATCCTTGCCCTTGCCCTTCCACTTGTCCTTGGGCTTTTTCTGTTGTTTCTTGCCCTTATTCTTTTGGACCATCATTATGGCCTTTCCTTTGCCTTTGTTTCTATTTTGCTCAGCAATTCTCAACATGCTTAGCAGCTCTAGTAGTGATTTGTCAATTTCATTCATGTTGTAGTTCATGACAAATTGACTAAAACTTTCCAGCAACGATTGCAGGACTAAGTCAGTGGCCAACTCTTGGCCCAAAAGAAAACCAAGTCTCTCTAGGTTTTCAATGTACCCAATCATCTTGAGTACATGAGCACCAACAGGGCTTCCTTCTACCAGCTTGCACTGAAATAGTGCTTTAGAGACCTCGTATCTCTCATGTCTAGCCTGCTCTTGATAGAGCTTTTTGAGGTGTACGATCATATCGTAGGCATCCATGTTCTCGTGTTGCTTTTGGAGCTCAGAGTTCATGGTGGCTAGCATTAGACATTCGACGTCCAAGGCATCATCTTGATGCTTCTTATAAGCATCTCTTTCAGCTCTAGGGGCATTAGTAGCAGGTGGCTCAAGAATAGGTTGTTCCAAAATATACAACTTTTTCTCTTGCTTGAGGACAATCCTCAAGTTCCTGTACCAGTCTAGGAAATTTGTCTCAGACAACTTGTCCTTCTCAAGGACTGATCGCAATGATAAGTTACTTGAAGTGTTTGTTGCCATGGTAATCTATCAACAAACATATGCAAAATATATAAGTATCATGCCATAAACATATTTAACAAGGTCTTTAATTAAATATGTCTCCCACTATTTTATTCAAATCAATGACCCTCAGCATTGACTCGAAAAATCCCATCGAAAGATTTCCTAGTGGGCCAAGATCCATATTTCACCTAGCTTTGAGTCAGCTTTGGCTGATCACCCAAAATTTGGTTATTTAGATAGGAAACTCTTTCCAATTACATCACATGCAACTCTTGAATAGTTGGGTGAATAACACTTATTCTAATCCATCTAATGGACTAAAGCCCAACTTCATGCCTCTAAGTCTTCAATCCTATTGAAATGGCCTTGTTAAGTCATACCCAATGGTTGGTAATTGGATATTACTCTTATCCCATTGCATCTTACTAATATAGATAAAGGCATCCTACTTTGGCAGACCTACACTTGATCGATACTAGTCTTGACGAGTACCACACATTGGAAGGCATCATATAATGACTTAATATTTTCTTTGAGGGAATTTTATTATTAGATCTCACCATTTATTCAACTTGTTTAATGTAACATCCTAAATTTCATTTTTTCTGTATAAATATGAATTTTATAATTTTTAGAAATTTTTTGAGAATTTTTGTGGATTTTTCTGAAATTGTGATTATTTTGGGCTATTTGTGGGCCTGGGTGGGCCCAGAAAAAGTAAAATTTTTTATGGGCCAAAAAATTTTGTATTGTTAATATGGGACCGGGAGATCTTACTAAACCTAAAATCGAATACTATTACTAAATTTTCTTATACTGTTATTTTATTATTCACTGTACAATAATTACTGGTTTGTGAGTAGTAATTTTTATTCTGTGAGTAATAAATTATTGTAACTTTAGCCTTGTGGTAGCCATGTGCTACTAGTTATTAGAAGTCAAAATTAGTGGCTTGACATGATTTTTAACCAATGGCATTAAGTCAACAAAAGTGGCTTGTTTAATTAGTCTTTAAACTAGATGAATTAGCTAAGTTAATTTAAGTTTAAGTGGTAATTAAATGAAACAAAATTTGGTTAGCTATCTCAATGGTGTTCCACGGCCATGTAGAAATTTCTAGGAATTTCAAGAGCTATGAATCATCAATGTGACCAAAGCATGACCACTTGATGACATTCACCATGCGCTTAATTTCTATCTTGATTTATCAAGCATTAACTCCCTCACATGCATGCACTCCACGGCTGGAAGCTTTAGTTATAGGAAATCTATTTCATTTCTATCATCTTTTATCACTTAAGCCATTCTCTTCATTTCTTTTCTTCTTAACTTAGCCAAAAACTTCATTTCTTCCTACTTTGAAGCATTCGGCCAACACACCAAATACTATTCTTCAAGCTTCTAAAATTTTATCTAATGTTATTTTCTAAGCCTACATATCATTTTAAGACTCTTTTATATTGAAAACCTAAGCTAAGTTGTAATTAGATAGTTAATTATGTAATTAAAGTTAGCTTGAAAGTAATTAAATGAATTAATTACCTAAGCTAAGTGTAATTAGGAATTAAATTGAAGCAAAACTTAATTAGTCTTTCATGGAGTCACACGGCCACCTATGCTTTTCTAGCATGTTCTTGATTTTTTTATTGATTAAAGAATGACTACTTGAAGACCAAGGCCATGTGAGACCATGCGAAGCCATGTGTAAATGTTTCTATCTTATCTAACAAGCCTTTAAGCTTCCTTTCCTATGCTATTACACGACCAAGCAAGCTTTTGGGAGGCATATTATCACAATTCAATTCTTATCATCTTTTATCAATTGAATATTGTAAGACAAGTCAACAATGGTGGCATGCTTCAAGGAAACTTACGACAATGCATCAATTTGGAGGGCAAGAAATCTATACTAAATGCACTTGGTCATTCTTCTAGCAAATATTCAAGAAACTACACTAAATTCACTTAGTCAATTTTGGTGGCTTTGCACATGTAACCTATGGTCATGCAATGAATTTCTACACTTAATCTTTCCTATCAACTTTTCCTATCAACTTTTCTTTTATTCTTATCAAAGAAAAGCAAAGGCTATCACAAAGCTATCAAATAAAATAATTCTCTCTCATTTTCTCTCAACATGTCCTACGGCCATTAAGTCTTCAAGATGGCCAAAGTTGAATTTTTTATCACATTTCAAAGTTTTCACCTTTTCTTGCAAAGTTTAATACAAAGAAATTCTCTCATTTTCTCTTCTCCATAGCATTCGGCCATCACCCTCTAAACAACATCCAATCTTCCATAATTTTATCTAACTTCATATCTTGAATCCTCTCATCAATCCAAGATGTTGGGAATTGTGGATCAAAAGTCTCGCAGCGGAATAATAGAATTCCCTCACAGGATCCATGCGAAAAATCCATAATCCGAGTCTTTAAAAATTTACCTCTTGAAGCGTGATAATCACAAGCGAGGTGAATCACCAACACCGTAATAGTGACTATGTCTCTGCGGTATTCACACGAACAGACTTGCAAAAAGGAGACACGCCTCTGTTTCGTAGTGCTAGCTGCGAAGAGAGGAGAAGAAGACCTCACTATCTCTCACTCACTTTCTGTAGGTGCGGCTAGGGTTGTGATGTAACCTGGTAGGAGCCCCCTTAGCAGTATTATTTATAACAGTGGCTGCCTTAAGTGAATGTGAGCAGTAGCAAGGTAAGTGGTGCAACCCTAAACCCATCTGTCATGAGTTAGGCCCACAATTGAATCTGAGTCCAACTTGGATTATGATTACTCCAATTTAGTCTGTTCTAAGTGTGCGACCCTACAGGTTCTCATGACGTTGGTAGTAATATTAAAATCTCATTTTAATATTACAAACAGTGAGCGGTATCTAGCAACACATCACTGCTACCCAAGTAATGAGAATGTCAGTGATTTGACATAACCTATCCGTGACCAATGTTTCCGTGTAGTTTAGTCCCTTTGTCCAGATATCCAGATTGAACATAAGGCATGGAATGTGTCACCCTTGTTTAGTTCAATCTTCAGTTTCCTGATTCCCGAGTAGACATAGTAATAACAAATGAGATCAATATCTCATATTGACTCATTTAAGCATGGCCATGCATTTCGTAGTCTCACTCAATCAGGGGGCCCGAAGATATCACTCCTGTTATGTAGGAGGGACAAATCCCATCTAGGTCACTCACATCCCTCCACATGTATCGCGGTATGTCTAATAACCAACTTTATAATCATCTTGTTACAGATGACGTTTGATGGCATTAAAACACACAACTCCTCATGTAGGAATCGTAGTGATTTCGGTCAAAGGACCACATACACCATTATCACTATGAGAATCGCTTATGACACTCACGTAACGATCCACGTAGCGTTCTCATGGCGGGTCTGTCCAATACATCATTACTCTAATATGTATCCATGTGTAGACTTGATATCTCATATCCATGACCCGTGAGATGTGGTCATCAGTCTACGCACATACTAGTCTCAATACATTATTGTTGTCCTAATTAACAATAATACTTGACTAGGGACATTTAAGAATAGTGTTTTATCCAATAGGATCTCACGATCAAGTCATCCACTTGATGTCCTATGGTATCAAACTTACTATTCTAAGGACTTTATTATGTCTACCAAAAAGAACACAATAAATGAAATGCCTCATATAAAATAACATAATATAATGTATGTAAATACAAACAAAATGTATTGGCCACTAGGGCATACACCAACAATCTCCCACTTGCACTAGAGCCAATCAGGCATATTTCTAATGCCTAAAGACCTAGTGTGACCCTCATGCTTCTGCTGTGCAAGAGGCTTTGTCAGTGGATCAGCAATGTTATCATCTGTTGGTACTCTGCATATCTTCACATCTCCTCTATCGATGATTTCTCGAATGAGATGGAAGCGCCTAAGTATATGTTTGGATCGCTGGTGAGATCTGGGCTCCTTAGCTTGTGCAATGGCTCCATTATTATCACAATAGAGGTCCACTGGGTCCATAATGCTAGGAACTACACCAAGCTCAATAATGAACTTTCTAATCCAAACGGCCTCCTTTGCTGCATTGGAGGCAGCAATATACTCAGCCTCTGTGGTAGAATCAGCGACTGTCTCCTGCTTTGAACTCTTCCAGCTCACAGCCCCACCATTCAGGCAATAAACAAAACCCGATTGCGATCTGGAGTCGTCCTTATCGGTTTGGAAGCTAGCATCAGTGTAACCCTTTACTACTAGTTCCTCCTCGGCTCCATATACCAAAAATGAATCCTTAGTTCTTCTCAAGTACTTAAGGATGTTCTTGACAGCACTCCAGTGACTCTCACCAGGATCAGACTGGTACCTGCTCGTCATGCTCAAAGCATACGAGATGTCTGGTCGAGTACATAACATGGCATACATGATAGATCCAATTGCAGATGCATATGGAATCTTACTCATGCGATCCCTCTCATCCTGGGTGAAAGGGGATTGAGCCTTAGATAGGCTTATACCATGTGACATAGGCAAGAGTCCTTTCTTGGATTCATGCATGTTAAACCGTCTTAACACTTTGTCTATGTATGTACTCTGACTTAGGCCAAGCAATCTCTGCGACCTATCTCTATAGATCCTGATACCTAATACATAGGTGGCTTCGCCTAAGTCCTTCATAGAAAAGCACTTCCCTACCCAAGTCTTTACAGACTGTAGGGTAGGGATGTCATTTCCAATTAGTAGTATGTCATCTACATACAATACTAGAAAGACAACTGTGCTCCCACTAACCTTCTTGTAAACACAAGATTCTTCTTCATTTTTTTATGAAACCAAACTGTTTGATTGTATCATCAAAATGAAGATTCCAGCTTCTGGAAGCTTGCTTCAATTCATAAATAGATCGTTGCAACTTGCATACCTTTGTAGCATCCTGTGAAGTGGAAAAACCCTCAGGTTGTGTCATGTACACATCCTCGAGAAGATTTCCATTAAGGAAAGCAGTTTTGACATCCATTTGCTAGATTTCATAATCATGGTATGCTTTGCAATAGCAAGCAAGATCCGAATGCATTTAAGCATCGTAACTGGGGAAAAAGTCTCATCATAGTCTACACCATGAATTTGCTTGAAACCTTTAGCCACCAATCGCGCCTTAAAGGTATGCACATTACCATCCATGTCGGTTTTCTTCTTAAAAACCCACTTGCACCCAATGAGTTTTACCCCTTCAGGTGGGTCAACCAAGGTCCATACCTGGTTGGCATACATGGATTCCATTTCAGATCTCATGGCCTCAAGCCATTTTTCAGATTCTGGGCCAATAATGGCTTCCTGGTAAGTCACAGGCTCATCTTGATCCATAAGCAATACATCACCTTGCTGAGTCATGAGAAATCCATATCTCTCTGGTTAATGACGTATCCTGTTAGACCTACGCGGGTCTTGTGCTACTAGAGCAGATTGTGGTTCCACAACGACTTGTGGAGGCTGCTCTATTTCCACCATTGGTTCGCTGCTACTTTGTGAACTTTGAATTTCTTCAAGTTCTACTTTCCTCCCACTGATTCCTTTGGAGATAAACTCCTTTTCTAAGAATACAGCAGTCCGTGCGACAAACACTTTACCCTCGGCAGGATTATAAAAATATTATCCCTTGGTTTCCTTGGGATACCCCACAAAGAAGCATTTATCTGATTTAGGGCAAAGCTTATTAGAAACTTGACGTTTCACATAAGCTTCGCAACCCCAAATCTTCATAAAAGATATACTGGGCCATTTCCCAGTCCACATCTCATATGGTGCCTGTTGAATCGTCTTAGATGGAACACGGTTAAGTGTGAAAGCTGCTGTTAATAGAGCATGTCCCCAGAAGGAGCTTGGAAGGTCTGCATGACTCATCATGTATCGGACCATGTCCAACAAGGTCCGGTTCCTCCTTTCAGAAACACCATTCCATTGTGGTGTTCCAGGAGGAGTGAGTTGAGATATTATCCCACACTCTTTCAGATGATCATCAAACTATTAGCTTAAGTATTCACCTCCTTGATCTGATCGAAGGATTTTAATACTCTTGCCAAGTTGGTTTTGTACTTCATTCTTGAACTCTTTGAACTTTTCAAAGGATTCTAATTTGTGCTTCATAAGATATACAAATCCATATCTACTGAAATCATCAGTAAATGTAATGAAATACTGAAAATCGCCTCTAGCTAGTGTGTTTAGTGGCCCACATACATCACTATGTATGAGGCTTAAAGATCACTAGCCCTTTCACCTTGTCCAAAGTGAATGGGGCCTTAGTCATCTTTCCCAATAAACAAGATTCACATGTCTCATATGATTCGTAATCAAACGAGTCCAAGAATCCATCTTTATGGAGTTTGGAAATGCGTTTCTCATTTATATGGCCCAAACGACAATGCCAGAGATAAGTCAAATGATATGAACCTCTTTGTATTTACGTTATAAATGGGCGTTTCGAGATCAAGGACATAAAGTCCATTACTCAAATGTGCACTACCATAGAAAATATCATTCAAATAAAGAGAACAACTTTTGTTCTTAATTATAAAAGTAAAACCCTTCTTGTCCAAACAAGAAACAGAAATGATATTCTGCTAATAGCAGGCACAAAATAACAATTATCCAATTCAATTACAAGCCCGGTTGGCAAAGCTAATAAATAAGTCCCTACGGCTAGTGCAAAGAACCTTTGCTCCATTTCTCACTCGTAGGTTGACTTCGCCCTTAGTCAATGGTCTACTGCTCTTTAGATCCTGCACATTTACACAAATGTGAGATCCACATCCAGTATCTAATACCCATGATGCAGAAGTAGATAAATTGACTTCTATAACAAAAATACCTGAAGTGGAAGTCTCACTTCCTTCTTCTTCTTGAGCTCCTCTAGGTACTTGGCGCTTCCTCTTCCAATGTCCTGGTCGACCGCGGTGGAAGCATGTACCTTCTTTATCCACTCCACCCACTTGGTTTCAAGCTAGAAGTGCTAGGCTTGGACTTTTCCTTGCCCTTACCCTTCCACTTGTCCTGGGGCTTTTTCTGTTGTTTCTTGCCCTTATTCTTATGGACCATCATTATGGCCTTTCCTTTGCCTTTGTTTATGTTCTGCTCAGCAGTTCTCAACATGCTTAGCGGCTACTGGTAGTGATTTGTCAATTTCATTCATGTTGTAGTTCATGACAAATTGACTAAAACTCTCCGAAGAATGATTGCAGGACTAAGTCAGTGGCCAACTCTTGGCCCATAAGAAAACCGAGTCTCTCAAGGTTTTCAATGTACCCAATCATCTTGAGTACATGAGCACCAACAGGGCTTCCCTCTACCAGGTTACACTGAAAGAGTGCTTTGAAGACCTCATATCTCTCATGTCTAGCCTGCTCTTGATAAAGCTTTTTGAAGTGTACGATCATATCGTAGGCTTCCATGTTCTCGTGTTGCTTTTGGAGATCAGAGTTCATGGTGGCTAGCATTAGACATCCAATGTCCAAGGCATCATCTTGATGCTTCTTATAAGCATCTCTTTCAGCTCTAGGGGCATTAGCAGCAGGTGGCTCAGGAATAGGTTGTTCTAAAACATACAGCTTTTTCTCTTGCTTGAGGACAATCCTCAAGTTCCTGTACCAGTCTTGGAAATTTGTCCCATACAACTTGTCCTTCTCAAGGACCGATCGCAATGATAAGTTACTTGATGTGTTTGTTGCCATGGTAATCTATCAACAGAAATATGCAAAATAAAAGTATTATGCTATAAACATATTTAACAAGGTCTTTTAATTAAATACGCCTCCCACTATTTTATTCAAATCAACGACCCTCAGCATTGACTCGGAAAATCCCATTGAAAGATTTCCTAGTGGGCCAAGATCCATATTTCACCTAGTTTTGAGTCAGCTTTGGCTGATCGCCCAAAATTTGGTTATTTAGGTAGGAAACTCTTTCCAATTACATCACATGCAACTCTTGGATAGTTGGGTGAATAACACTTATTCTAATCCATCTAATGGACTAAAGCCCAACTTCATGCCTCTAAGCCTTCAATCCTATTGAAATGGCCTAGTTAAGTCAGACCCAATGGTTGGTATTTGGATATTACTCTTATCCCATCGCATCTTACTAATATAGATAAAGGCACCCTGCTTTGGCAGACCTACGCTTAATCGATATTAGTCTTGATGAGTGCCACGCATTGGAAGGCATCATATAATGACTTAATATTTTCTTTGAGGGAATTTTATTATTAGATCTCACCATTTATTAAACTTGTTTGACATACCATAAATATCATCCATGCATCTCATACATATAAAGCATATAATAAACGTGACATGGTTATGGCCTCTAAGAGAGTAGCATTAATTAATGCCAGCTTCACCAAGCGTCTCCCACCAACGTCCTCACTTGATGTCGTCTCCTTGTCTCCAGATGAAGATTACATTATAGAAACCTTTTTTACATTCGAGGGGAGTTAGATGAGAAGAGAATGTACAATCAGAATGTAGAGAGAAAGGCACGACACGCAGGTCGTATTTAAAATAACCAAAATAGCATAAAATAAAGACTAAGGCCATAACCATGCACCATGCATCTCTAAGAATACATAAACACAAAGCAATAACACATTATTATTTTGTGAATTATAAAAACAGTTTTGAATATTGCACTTTCGAATATCACACACCACGAAACGGGGTTCGGGGCAGCGCCCCGACTGGGGTCCGTCGCCCCTTGCGGGGTACGGGGTAGCGCCCCGGTCCAAAATTGTTCATTCATATACCACCACTGGTTACTTGAACAAAAATTCGAGTCGGACCCCTTCTGCCTCTATGACGGCTAGGGCAACAACACTTGAACCCTAAGGCCCGCAAACACATGAACGCTTCATGTGCCGCAGGGGTTCCTCACAGCCGTCATTACCTATCCAGAAACAAGGTTTCCAGAATGCGTGAAGACATGAACACTTCATGTCATGAGGAAGCTACATAGTCGCCACAAAATGGAAACAAGGTTTCCCTCATAGGATCCATGCGAAAAATCCATAATCCGAGTCTTTAAAATTTTACCTCTTGAAGCGTGATAATCACAAGCGAGGTGAATCACCAACACCGTAATAGTGACGATGTCTCTGCGGTATTCACACGAATAGACTTGCAAAAAGGAGACACGCCTCTGTTTCGTAGTGCTAGCTGCGAAGAGAGGAGAAGAAGACCTCACTATCTCTCACTCACTTTCTGTAGGTGCGGCTAGGGTTGTGATGTAACCTGGTAGCAGCCCCCTTAGCAGTATTATTTATAACAGTGGCTGCCTTAAGTGAATGTGAGCAGTAGCAAGGTCAGTGGTGCAACCCTAAACCCATCTGTCATGAGTTAGGCCCACAATTGAATCCGAGTCCAACTTAGATTTTGATTACTCCAATTTAGTCTGTTCTAAGTGTGCGACCCTGCAGGTTCTCATGACGTTGGTAGTAATATTAAAATCTCATTTTAATATTACAAACAGTGAGCGGTATCTAGCAACACATCACTGCTACCCAAGTAATGAGAATGTCAGTGATTTGACATAACCTATCCGTGACCAATGTTTCCGTGTAGTTTAGTCCCTTTGTCCAGATATCCAGATTGAACACAAGGCATGGAATGTGTCACCCTTGTTTAGTTCAATCTTCAGTTTCCTGATTCCCGAGTAGACATAGTAATAACAAATGAGATCAATATCTCATATTGACTCATTTAAGCATGGCCATGCATTTCGTAGTCTCACTCAATCAGGGGGCCCGAAGATATCACTCCTGTTATG